>JACZZP010000001.1:2400000-3043654 GCA_015183035.1 Meloidogyne chitwoodi
GTATTTTTGATTAAATGTACAGATTTTAATGTATAAAAATATTAAATATCAAAAATATTTTCTGATTTTTTCATGTAAAAATTAAAATTTATAATAAATCTTAAATTAACATATCATTTCATAAAGCAAATTTTCATTATTTTTTTTTAATAAATTGAACTTGCTATAACTGGCTATGATCAAATAATCGCAAAAATCTGAAAGGTCGAAAAATAAATTTAAAAATCATATAAAAACATTTCGAGGGTAATCATATTTGGTTTGACTATATTTTAAATTTTTCATAGGATATTCAACGATCAAACATATTTTAAATTTCCAAACATCAATATTTTGCTCATAAAAAGATGTAAGAGCATTTTGGCAATTAAATTTGTAATTTTTTATTATCAAAAAGAAATTTGATCATCTTTGTATTAAAAATTAAATAACTTAAATAGAATCAAAACAGTGGAAGATTTGCTTTAATAAATAACGAACAATTTTCAATTCCTTGATTTTTGGAAATAAAGACAATTCTAAAGAAAAGATACACTTTTTCTGTGAACTTTTTATTAAATAATAAATAATTATTAATTTATGGATTTAAATAAGAATTACTGATTAATTTGATGGTTTTCGACAAAAAAGATAAAATTCTTTTTAACACGTTAAAAAGAAAATTTGATTTTTTTTTAAAACGAAAACTAGTACAGTAAGATGTATATTATTAGAGAAAAAGAATTTAAATCTCTAGAAAAAATAGAAGGCAATCAACTCAGTGAGGGAAATTATGCCAATGAAAATATAAAAACATTAAGGAATTTCGCTATCTGCCTATCTTTTTCTTTTCTTTGTACAATCGTTTTTTACTTTTTATTAAGAAAAATTTTATTTTAAATTGTTAATTAATTTTATTTTGCTTAAATTAAAAATGATAAAAGTTGTTAAACTTTGGGATTTCTAAGAGCTTGTTATTTTGTTTGTTTTTTTATTTTTTAAACTATTTGATATTCGAGCATAAATTTTAAAAATATTTTTCATTTTATTAATTTTAGTTAATTAACCTGATCATTCAAAATTACATTCCCAGCTTTGAGTCCAACAATGGAAGTGGGTACAATTGTCTCTTGGCAGAAGAATGAAGGCGATCAACTCAGTGAGGATGATTTGATGTCAGAAATTGAAGCAGATAAAGCAATGAGATTTGAAGCACCAGAACAAGGCTACTTGGTAAAAATTATTCTTCAAGAAGGTTCAAAGGATGTACCTGCTGGAAAGGTTTTTTAGACTTGTTTAAGGTTATTTTCTTTACATTTTTAAGCTTCTTTGTATTATTGTTGAAGATAAAGGGGATGTTGAAGCATCCAAGGGATATACTGCTGATGATAGTGGGACTTCCGTATCTCCTCTGCTAGCACACCGGAAAAAGAACCATCACCTAAACAAGAAAGCCAAACGACAGGCTCCAATTCAAACACCACAACAAGCTTCTGCCCAAGATAAACACTTAAAGGCATCACCCTATGGTTTGCTGGGGAGCAAGGAATCGATTTAACAGTTTATTTAAATGGATTATTTTTATCTTTATCTTTTTGAAGGCTCTTCCTGGTTCTGATCCTGAAGGACGTATTTCAGCTGCAGATTGGTCCATGGTTCTTCTCACGCTTCCTCAACGTCAAGTGGTGCTCCTACTCCTGAATACACTGGCATTGATGTATCAAATATGCGTAAGAATTGCAAAACGACTTGCTGAAGCAAAAGCAACAATTCCTTATCATACATCTGTATTATGTATCAACAAATTGATAAAGTATTTTTTGAGACTTTCTTAGCCTTGAACTTTTTTGATTATTTTTTGCTATTTTTAATAATCTAAGAAGTAGTTAAGTATTTGAATGAAGCTTAACGCTTTATTAAAGAAAGAAGCAAAAAAAAGACGGTAGAAAAGCCTCAATAATTCTCAATTAATGACTTTATTACTTCCCCATTATAACCTGTCTTCGTGTTCCTGAAGCAAATTCTTCTTTTATGGGAACATTTATTCGTGAACATTGTGTGTTGATGTTTCACTTGCTGTTTGTACACCCTCTGGTGATGCACATACAAAAGGAGTGGCTACAATTGGATATGAAATGGATTTATTATCTGCTAAGACTAGAGACGGAAAGCTACAACCACATGAATTTCAGGCTTTAAAATTTGAAAATAAATATTAAAAATACTTATTAAGGAGATGCATTACTGTTTCTTGGAATGTTTGGCATTGTGACCATTTCACTGTTATAATAAACCCCCCTCAATTATGTATTCTGGCGATTGATGTTGCTCGTCGTAAACTTGTACATAGTGATGAGGAGAACAGTGAAGAAAAGTATTAATTTTATTTTTTGTTTTAAAAGTTAGAACAATTTTTAAAATATTATTTGAGATTATTTGATTTAATTACTATTATTAACTGTTTTTTATTGTTAAATGTATTGATTGCACTACCCTATTTCTGACAATCGTGAATTATTTTTTGTAGTTGCGATCCCTGATAGACACGGAGGGTCACAAAAATTCCGATTTTCTCTAGCTATTTGTGTATTGCTAAAGCATAATCATCTCCCTGTTTATATTTTTAATAATTTATTTATATTTAGGTATCGCTCAGTGACAATGTTAAAATTAAATAAAGTTTAAATTTATTGTTTTGCCCTTATTGAAGTTTTAATATTAAATTTATATATTTTAATATCTATGTTTTTAATATTTTTTAATCTTCACAAAAATACTAAATGTTTATTTTTAGTTTAAAAATTATTTCAACAAGTATGGAATATTTACCAGCGAGAATCCGACCAGCAAAATGTATTGAATATTTACCAAATGAATTACTCTTCGATATTTTCAAGTACCTCGACTTTGAATCATCATTTAAAATGAAACAAAAGAGTCGCTTTATTTATTATTTTCTAAAAAGATACAGAGACGAATTCCCTAGAGAAAGATTTGAAACGATCATCTTTGTAAGTTATTTTCAATTATATGTGTACAGTTTGTGAACGAGTTAGTACTTTTTGCTTATTATTTTATGTATGGGAAATTCTCAATTCATTCTTCATGCATTTTCTGACTAATATATTTAAAGAGTTGAAAAAAAGTAATTCATCGTTCCCTTTTTTAATTATTGTCACCTTCCTCTATAATATTTTTATTAAACAATCTGCGAAAAAATTTATTAACTCGTCCGCAAAAAAGAATAGTAATTTTTTAATTTTAAGAAATACAATGATTATAATGAAGAAGATGAATTGGATCGTCAACGATTGGAAAGAATTATTTTCGTAATTTAAGTTAGTTTTTTTTTTAATTTTATTAATTAAGATGTTCGGTACTGGCAAAGAATTAAAGGAAGCGACTGATTTTAAAATCAGTGACCAACTCAAGGAGAAGGTGTCGAATTCTATTAAATTTTAATTTTTTTCTTATGTTTTTAGTGGCTTTTTGCTTTAGCTGAAGGTATCCCTGTTTTTACATCAGATGTTGGAAATTATGAGACTGATAATTTTATTGTTTTTAATGATGGTAATATATTAAATAACCTAGGAATTTAATAAATTTTCTATTTAAAACCATATCTAAATTAATATTTTTATTTTATAGAAAGCACAGAGGAGTTTATTTTGAAAATACCAGTATCTCCGGAAACAATCAATGATTTGAAAATCCTTCGATACTGGTTATTAAAAATCGTCCGAGCTGTTTTTAAACATATACACTTCAAAGACTTCACTCTCAATCCAGAGCTTATCAATTTGATTTTTTATAATGAAATTGATAAGTTTAAGTTAACAACCAAAGAAGCCGATATTACATTTAATCAAAATATTGATTTACAATTTTTTTTAAATACTTTAATTATTAGTGAAAGTCTTATCTTAAGTTTCAACAATGAAAATATGACAGGGGAAAAGATGAATATTTTATTCAATTTATTATTTCAAGAAGGTTATAGGATCCCTGGAATAGTTTTTGATCACCTTCTTGCATCAAATCAAATTGCTATATACAATGTGTTAACATATGTAAGTTAAGAAAATTAAGGTCGTTTTATCAAAAATTAATTTAAATATTTAGCTCTTAGAAACATCAAAAGATTTAACAAAATTGATACATAAAATTGGATTTAATTGTTGTATGCGTGAGTCTCAATTAATTGTTAGAGGAGTTAAAATAATGGAAGAAAACAACAATCAAAAAGTTTACTATAAAGTTACAAATAATCATGACCCAAAAATTATATTTCAAATTTTATGGGATTTTACTTTAGATGAGAATGTGATAATACCAGATGACGAATTGAACAATTATGTTCAATACATTGAAATAAATAAAATAAATTGATTTATATCAAAAATGTTAATTGATGAATTATTTTTTGACATATTGAATTTTTTTATTTCATTTTATGCCTCGATTTTTGTTTTAATTTAAAATTGTTTTATTTTTTTTCATTTTAAAGTATTTTTGTTGAAAATATTTTTTTTGAATTGCCATTTTTTATTTTATAACAAATTTTTGTTTCAAAATTACGCACAATTTATTTATTGAAGTAAAACGATGAGCTAAATTCTCAATTTTAATTATGCGTCGATATAATGGAATATTGATTAGACACTTTATTTTTGGAAAGTACAGAATGCGGGAGGGTTTTTAGTTTCACAAGATGTAACAGAAACATCTTATTAATAAAACTAAAGATTTTTAAAAACTAAGTTGCATTATTTTTAGAAAATCTATGTTTTTTTCGACTTTTACCGAACATTAAAATTTATTAATAAAATAAAGTAAAATTATTTGAAATTAAATAACATAACTGAAAAAAAAAAAATTGGCGAAATATTAAAAAAATAGTGTAAGAAAAGAATAAAAAAATATTAAAAAAAGGTTAACTTTTAATATTAATTATTAAAACTTTTCTTGGATATACTATAGTATACCGGACGCAAAATTTTGTATCAAAAGACATACCATTCGATTCGTCTCGACGAGCTGAGTCGAATGGTACTACTCTCATGATGCGGAAATGCCTAAAAGTCGAGATACAAGCCCCTAAAATTCGAAAACCCAAAGAGGGGAGTAAGTTCTTTTTGAGGGTAAAAATTCAAATAGGAGTATGATAGCTCATTCGATAGGTCTCTTCGAGACCTATCGAATGAAACCAAAATCAGTTTGATTGAACGATTATTAACAAAGTTATGACGGATCGAAAGTTGCTTGAATCACGCTAAACATGGACCTATTGGGAGTGTTTTATGACTTCTTGATTTGGGAGCCCATCTCTCGTTGGCTTTTTGGTACATGCGTTACTCTACGGCGCAAATTACAACAAAATAATTAATTCAATGAAAATAATTTAGGTGCAGCCGCGGTAATCACTTTGTAGAGCTTACTTCCCTCTATGGTTTTTCGAATTTTAGGGGCTTGTATCTCGACTTTTAGGCATTTCCGCAACATGAGAGTAGTACCATTCGACTCAGCTCGTCGAGACGAATCGAATGGTATGTCTTTTGATACAAAATTTTGCGTCCGGTATACTATAGTACAGCCCTTTTCTTAAAAAATGTTATATTAAGAAAAATAAATTATTTAAAAAAATGTAGGTAAAAATAAAAAAAGTTCATCTTCATAATCAAAGCAAAATTAATTTAAATATAATCGATAAATTGTTATATAAAATAAACTACGCATATTTAAAATGAATCTGCATTCAACTAAAAACATCATTTTAGGATCATGAATATTTGTAATTTTATAATATTTTGTTGAATTAGTGCTTTTACTCATTTCAACTCCTTTGACAATAAATTTTATGCGGCCACATCTATAATATTTATCTGCATCGGTGCTTTTACTTGTTGTCAGTTCAACTCCCTTGATAATTAATTCTGAATCACAACATAATCTACAACTAAATTTAAATCTAGCCACCATTTTTGATAAATCTGTTGATGTTTCTAGATACTAAATTTTTGAATTTATAAAAAAACATTAATATTAATCTTACATTTATAAGCTTATAGATTATAGTTAGATTATATTTAATTTCTAACTCAATCATAGGAATTTTATCAACTGTATTTATCAATGATTTTAATAAAATGTTGTTATTTTCCTCTCGAATATAGTAGGAGTTTGGAATTATATAAAGCTTTTTAGTATTAACCAAAAGATCAAAAGTAAAGTTCAAAACATTAATATTTCGATGAAAATAGGCAATATAAGATTCTTGGCAATTAAATTTTAATTTTTTAATTTCTTCATCATTAAAAAGCAATTTAAACATCTCTGGATTGAAAATAAAGTTATTAAAGCGAATATCTTCAAAAACACAGCGGAAGATTTTCAATAACCAATAACGAACAAATTTCAAATCCTCAATGTTTTGAGGAAATATTGGCAATTGCAAAGTAAAATAATTCTGTGAGCTTTCCTCTATAAAATAAAAATATAACAATAAATAGGTATATGTAAATAAAAAATCTAAAAAAGGGATGGGATGTTTAACTCAATAAATGTTTATTTCAGTATTCAATCAATTTAGATTACTGACATTTTGCTAATTGGCAAAATGTCAGTTTTATCTTTTATGACAAATCGTAAAAGTAAAAGAGTATTTTAAATGCATATTTATTACTAGGGATCGGATTTTTAGGTGACAAAACGTTAAAAATAGGTCATAAAAAGACCAATAACTTAAAAATCCGATCCCTATTTATTACCTTTTGGATAAAAATGTAAATCTATATTTCTGTGAGCAAACTTGTTAAATACCTGTTAATTTATTTACATTAAAAAAATTGTTTTTTTTTTCAATTTTAGAAATGATGTTTAGAGTATGTATAAGTCTAAAGATTTTGTCGAGCTTTAAAACATAGTTAAGCAAATTATAGTAAAAATCAAGAAATATAATTTCGTTTAAACCTTTTAATTTTTTCTAATTGGACAAGTTATTTCAAAAAATATATAAATCGATCATTTCTAAAATTTTTCGAAAAATGTCATTTTTAATCGGAATTTAACTAAAGAAATACGTTATAAGCTAAATAAACAGGAATTTTTTTATCCAAAGCAGATTGCCACTGAAAAATTAATTTTAAAAATTTTTAATAAAATTTCGTACCTTCTCCTGAAGTTGTTTACTCAAAGGATAATAAATTGGTTCTTGTTTCGTGTAGTCTTTGAACTTCTTAATATAAATAAAATTAAAAAAAAAAAACAAACTAAAATTACAAATTCGAGTTTTTTGAATTTTTTACGAGCCAATTCATTTTCGTATTTATTTATAAAATAATAAAAATATTTATTAATTTGTTTAATTTTGAATAATTCATCAGAGTTGAGATTTTTGAAAATTTTAAGTTTTATTTCTGCTGGTAAATATTCCATAATTTTTTTTTTTGAATTTTTTAAGCTAAAAATAAAAATTATTTAAATTAAATCTAAATAAATGTATATTAATTTAACCCAATTTAAATTAATTGGTATTTTATTTATCTGTTCAAAATTTATCAATACATAAAGTAGAATAAATATTAAATTTTAGTTTTACGAAATAAAAATATTATGTTTGGTAAAATTCTTAATTAATGATGAGAAAATTTATAAAATTATTTATGTCTAATAAAGTATAAGGGCATTTATTAAATGGTCACCTATCCAACTACATAGAATATTTTAAACTGAAAATGAGCAAACTTTTATTTTTAACCTTTCTTTTATACACAGCAAAATTCGGAATGATAAAAAGGCAAAACCTGACATATTTTTTTATAAAAAGATTACCGCCCTTACATTAATATATTAAAAAATATTGTGGAGCAAAATAAAATATTTAATAAATAGACATAATTTTTATTAAAAAAAGAAATAGATAGGGATAAACGGTATATAAGAGGCTGTGTACTTGATGGTTATGCCACACCCCCCAGTTCGGTGCCAAAATTTGAGTGTCAAACTAATATTTTAATTAATTAATATTTAAATTCTAATCCGCATTTTTGTTGTTTTTTATGTTTGTTGGTTGTTAGCAAGTATTTAAACAAATTAACAAGAAATATAAAATTAAATAAAAAATAATCAAATTAAAATGCCTTATAAATGACACACTAATGGTAGAAAATCCTGATGAGGCAAATGCTGCAGTTTTTCCAAAACTGTACGATTAGGGAATATATGGTACTTGTACCCCTATCTTCCCCCCACCCTTTTTCAATGCCGCGCTTTTTTTTTATGCGCCGAAAAAATATTCTGGACTGCCTTGCTTGAAAGTGCCCCAAGAAAATTTTGATGTGTAAATATGTATACATTTATAAATTAATAAAAAAAGAAAACAAAACAACAGAAATTAAAAAGGAGGCATAAAATTGTTAATCCCATTCAAAATATCATCAAAAACAGAATTGTTGTTGATATTGGACGAGCGACGGAACAAAAATTCATCAATATATCCACGAAGATGATGGCGATGGGTCCCGCATTGTATCTTGTTTCTTCTTTTGGCTGATCTCCAAAGTTGCTCGATGTTTTGTGTGTGAATATCAGGATCTGCGGGATTAAGAAAATTTTTGGAATGGTTCACATTTATGCCTCCTTTTTAATTTCTGTTCTTTTATTTATTTTTTATTAATTTATAAATACACACACCTTTACACATCAAAGTTTTCTTGGGGCACTTTCAAGCAAGGCAGTCCAGAATATTTTTTCGGCGCATAAAAAAAAGGCGCGGCATTGAAAAAGGGTGGGGGGAAGATAGGGGTACAAATA
The DNA here is from genome assembly GCA_015183035.1 of Meloidogyne chitwoodi. Lineage (NCBI taxonomy): Eukaryota > Metazoa > Nematoda > Chromadorea > Rhabditida > Meloidogynidae > Meloidogyne > Meloidogyne chitwoodi. The sequence goes on from JACZZP010000001.1 coordinate 2,408,791, forward strand.
CCGAATATATTCCTCCAAAATAATTTAAATATTAATGAATTAAGAGTATTAGTTTGACACTCAAATTTTGGCACCGAACTGGGGGTGTGGCATAACCAACAAGTACCAGAGGCTGTAGCAGAATTTATCAAATAATATTAAAGCAAAAAATTTAATCAAAAAATTAACGTAATAATTTCAATTGCCCTAATCAATTGCTCAAAACTATAAATAAATTTAATCAAATATTTAAATTTAGAATTATAAATATTTGTATATACATATAAAGCATGACTCAGACGATCCCCACTTTCTACAATTTTGTTTGTTTTAAATTTTATTTTAGAAGGATGCATTAATCCTTCAAGTCTTATATTAGGCACTATTTTTGAGCAATCCTTTGAATTTTTAATGTTCTAAAATTAAAGTTTTTTTTAATTTTTTATAAATTTAATTTTCTATAATTGGTAGGGATGACCAAAACATGCACGAACAAATGAACTAATAACCATAACTGACCACTGTCTCTCCGAAGGTTAACTTAATCTCTCGTTTGTAAGAGATAGAGAAAAGTAGTGGTCAATAGAGAAAATTGTATAAAATTAAAAGGAATTGTACAAAAGGAATTGTAAATATTTATCTCTACTGCCCACTACTTTTCTCTATCTCTTACAAACGAGAGATTAAGTTAACCTTCGGAGAGACAGAGGTCAGTTATGGTTAGATAACAATTTGTTCGTGTATGTTTTGAGCATCCCTAATATTGGATAAGTACGCAGGGATGCATATCGTATCGTATATCGTATCGTATTTTTTCTGAAATAATATCGATCGTATATCGTATCGCATAAAACTGAACGATATGCATCTCTGATGTACAAATAATCACAAAATTCTGAAATTTTTATTAAAATTTAATTACCTCAACAACTAAATAATAAAATGTTGCAAGATCCTTAATTTCAATAATAAAAACATGAGAGACACTTTTCCGTGAATTAAAGAGCAATTTCAATAAAAAATTATTTTGCTCCTCTTTATTGTCCATAAATTTAAAATTTAACGTAATTCTTTCTGCAATAAGATGATCAAAAATAAATTCAAATTGATTTTTGTATATTGAGTTGCAAATATATATAGAATAGTTGTGACAGAATCCTTTTATGTGAAATTTAATATTTTTGTTGTCATCAAAAATTAATTTAATCATTTTTGGATTAAATATAGCACAAGAAAAATCAGCTTGTTCAACATAACAGAAAAATAATTTTTCTAACCAAAAACGAATAAATTGAATTTCCTCAATGTCTTTTGGATAGTTTGGCAAGTTCAATCCTAAACAATTACCGTATTTACTCTAATATAACTATAGTGAATTACCCCAAGATTTGAACTAAAAAATTTTACGTTATGTTATAGCCGCCTAAAAATCTCAATTTTTTTATAAAAATTAAAAAAAATTAAATTTTAGTATATTTATACATTTCTTTTCTTGTTTGCGCGAGAAAAAAACGCCAAAAATCAACGCAATGCGCGCCTAGTCCTGGACTAATATAGAAGCGTATTTTTAAGTATTAGAGTAAATACAGTACCCAAATATTTGTTTACAATCTTTAAAAAAAGAAAATAGTCGTTGTAACCATTAGAATGTTTCAAGCCATCAGTAAATAAATATAAGGGAATTTTTTCATCTATCGCAGATTGCCACTAAAAAATGATTTTAAAAAATTGTTTTTTTGTATAAATATTAAATTTTCTAAATTAAAATTTAAAGCTAAATTGAATTTTAAAAATCCTTTAATATTTTTTACTTTTGCTAAAAGTTGATCATTTACTGGGTAATATACAATATTCTTTGGCTTAATCCAACGATAACTTTTAGATGTTCTCTAAAATTATAAAAATATTAAAAAAAAATAAATTTATTTGGTACTTTACGGTTATGGTGACAAAAGTCGCAATTTTTGTCCGCAATTTTTTTATACTTTAATTATATTGGAGGCATAAAATCAACAATTTTTGCTAAAATATCATCAAATGCATCAACTTCTCTTCTTTTTACATCTTCTCTCCATAAAAATTCGCATAGATAGCTTGGAAATAGTTTAAAAAAATATTAGGGAAATATATAAGAACATATGTATATATAAGGAATTATGTTTCAATGATCATATTAGTGGGCAGTTTTCCCAATCAGCTTACCTAATTATAATCTTTTTTAAGGAAAAATTAAAAAATCTTTATATTATGCCTCCAATATAATTAATAAAGTATAAAAAAGTTGCGGACAAAAATTGCGGACTTTTGTCACCATATCCGAAAAGTACCATTTATTTAAATAAATAAAATACTATTGAAATGCTTTTTATTTTTTTCAATGCCAATTCCAATTTTAAACGATCAATTAAATAATTTAAATATTTAGTAGTTTTTCGAAGAAATAGAAGTTGATTAAAGTTGAAAAATTTTAAAAAATCAATTTGTGTTTCGATTGGTAAATTCTTTTTTTCTTTATTTTTAAAATCAATTGATAAATCAGCCATATTTTTCTAGAAAATATTAGACTTTTCTAAAAAAAATTTTAAATATAATTAATTTAAAAAAAAAAAGTAATTTAAGTTTTATAAAACAAAATTTGTTAAAAATATCACTGGGAAAAGAATATTTATTTAAAATAATATATTTTTAAATAAAAGTTTAAAATAATTTTTTTTAATGATTTAAAGCTCCTCCCAATTGCTCAGTATAATGATAATTCTTTCTTTCAGAATAATCCGGATTTTGAGCATTTAAAGCTTGTGGTGGTTGAATATTTCCTGGTTGAAAAAGGGCAGAATTTGGAGGTGCTACGAGTCTGGTAGAGTTTTGAGATGTGTCTTGAGTGTCTTGAGATGATGATGACATTGCTACTCTAATCATATGAATTATAGAGAAACGGGAAACACCTAAAAAATAAATCTAGTTAAATATTGTAAAGGTAAAGGAATAATTGGATTTTGAAAATTCAGTTAATTTAAATTAAATTATTTCGACTAAAATTTTAAAAAAATAAACACAAAATTAAAAATCATAAAAAAATTAATTACAGTTAATATGTGAATTTTTTAAATTAAATATTCTTGTAATAAAAATTTAAAAATTAGTAATACCTTGATCAGAAGGAGCAGAACACGTTCCCCCCAAATAAAGATAAAGAGCTGCAAATGCAACAAAATGTAAAAGAGCAAACCAATGATGAACAAAAATAGCCACAAATATATGGACAATTGCCTTTTTTAAAATTATATTTTTATATTAAATCAAAAAATAAACTAACAGCTCCAAAAGAAACGTAACGATTAATACAATGTTGATACCAAGCTTTTTGTAAATTTTTAAGTTTTAATGATTCATTAATTCCTTCATTTGTTTGGGCAAAAAGTGCATCTAAGGATCTTCTTTGTTGGTCAATCTGTTGTGAAGAAATTATTGATCCTTCATGTACTGCCCCATAAATTGGTTGTTGTTTAACGTTACCACTACTAAATATATTTATTATTTTTAATTAAAAGATTTTGTGTAGTTGAAATTACATTTTTTGTTTATTCGATAGGAGGAACTCTAGGAGGGCCTTCTAGAATATTAGAGTAGATTTAAGGGTGGTGCGAAAGTTGCGGACCGAACTTTGCGGACGCCCACAAAAGCTTTCAAAGAAATTAGTTTATCTGCTTTTTAAGGGCCAATGGGTACAATAATTTATTTAAAAACTTTGTAGCATGGTACTTAATCTATATCCAAGTTTTGGACCAGAAGTTTGAGTCCAGAAGCGTTGGTCCGCAAGTTTCGGCTTGCCAGGAACTCTGAGGGCCTTCTAGAATATTAGAGTAGATTTAATAACAATTTTTAGAAATTTATTTTTTTAAGAGGATGTTCTCGTATATAAATAACCCCTCTTTTATAGTAAAGAGAATATTTAAAGTCTATAATTTAAAAATACAAACTCTGTTTCAGCAGCACATTGATTAGTTAAAACTTCCAAATCATGACTCATAGAAAGTGAAACATAAGCATAATTAACCTTATTATTAAAAAAGAAAAAATTAAATTTTTAATAAAATTAAAAAATAAACTGTAGCATAAGTAAATAAAAAAGGAAGAGACGAAAGTATAGCAATTTGATTTAAATCTCCAAGCAATAAAAGTATTATTGCAAATCCAGTAACTAAAACTGTTGAACGATGTGATTCTCTTGATGGAGAAGATTCCTTTAAAAATAATAATTAATTAATTAATTTCAATTTCGCGAAGAATTTTATAGAGGGAAGGGAACATAAATAAAAGGAGTTCTTAATCAAAAATTAAATAGGATGAAACTTTGAATTTAAATTTTAGGAGGATATTCCCCGCGAATTTAAAAAATTAGGAGTATTTCCAATAAATTTTCAAAGCTTATTTCCACGTAAATATAATTCCCAATTATTATTTTACTAAATTTAATACCTCAATAAGAAATTTACTCATTTGCGGAAATAATCCTTCATTAGCAATTCCTTGTACAACTCTAGAAGTACCCAATGTAGAAGAAAGTATTGCTGAAAGGCAAGATATGTAAAGACCACCAAGAAATACTGCTTTCGTTAAAGATAATTTTTCTGAGATCATTGCGTCACATTGAAGGGCATTTCTTTTTAAAAAAGAGAAAAATTGTGTTTTTTATTTTTAAATATTTACCTATCAACAGAAGCACCCAAAAGTAACATTAACAAAAAACAAAGCACAAAACTAAATCCAAGTGCTCCTAATTCACCTTCAGCAATATTCTTCAATGGATCAACCAAATTTCCGCTCATATTAACACATAAAAAAATTAATTTTAAAATTTTACTCGAAATATCTCAGAGGGGATAACACAGAGATTTTGATAAAAGGATAAAAATTCTATCAAAATATTTTAAATTTACCAGCCAAAACTCCAATAAAATTAGCAAAAAGAACACCAAAAACACTGAAGAAATTATTAGCTTCATAATGTTGTTGAGAGTGATCCTCTTCAATATCCCCAAGGGCTAGAGTTGTTTTGTCACTGCAATTTTGAGGCCCATAATTTGAATACCAATTAGCAGAGAGCTGTTGGGCACTTAATGGATTAATTCCAATCTCTGAATTTTTTGAAACAAATTTTATTTTAATTTTTTAAAATATTATACCAGGATCAGAAGCTGTAAATAAAGATGCCCCTAACAGAAAATCTCCAATAGCCAATCCCAAAAAACACATTAGCAATAATTGAAGGCGAATTACAAAACGAAGTCCCGCAAAATTTAAAACTAGAAAAAATATTAATTTAATGTCTTAAAAAATAAAAAAAACCATTCAAAAGAAGCAGCACAACAATAGAAACTATTTTTGTTGCTATCGGACTAATTCCAGATGCCAATGACTCTCCAAAGCCTAATGCAACGAGTGAAGTAGCACAAGCTTGTCCAAATGTATAAATTATTCCTATAGCTCCTCCTATACGTTTTCCTAACACATGAGAAACAAGAAAATAGATCCCACCACTTTGAACCTTGTTAGAGAAAAGAAAATAGTGTTAAGATTGAAGAGGTTAGAGAATTCGATTATCTATCAAAATTTAAAGAAAACCTGGCATCTTTCACAAATTCCAATTGCTGAAAGAACCGTAACAGAAGAGAACAAGGTGCACAAAGCAAGGGCAATAACAGCCTGGAAAAACCCAGCAGTTCCCTAAAAAAATTTTTGAAAAATTCAAAAAAATAAAAAAGAAACCACAATCCATCCCATACGAAGAAATATAACAATTCCAAATATATTAACAACAACCGTAGGAAATACAGCATTCCAAGCATTAACCAAAGTTGGCTGTTGAAGAAGAAAGTTTTTCTTCCACCAAGGTGCATCTTCTGTGCTAAATGGTTGTTGTGAGAATAATGAATCTGGACCTTCTTGAGACATTTGTTGTTCAAAAATATAAATTTAACCGATCTCTAACTATAAAGAAAAACTTAAATAAAATAATTTATTTATAAAATATAACTCACTTCGTTAAATTAATAAAAATAAACCTTCATTGAATTTATTGAAGTAATATTTATTTTACTTAAAAGCATTAGCATTTTTCATTGCTTAAAGCGCTTTTATGCAAGCGTGGAAGTATGCTTTTCAGGCAAAAATTCATTATTCTTTTTTCTTTGAGGCACTCATATGTGCATATATTCTCTTAGCAATATTTCTCTACATCCAGGCTATGCCATGAAAATAATATTCTCTCATTGTCAGCATTTTAAAGCATTGAATAAATAGAAAAGAAGTGTTGTTATCTTGTTTGGCATAGAAAAGTAATCTCTCGCAATAGATGGGCATAATATAAAAAATTTCAATAAAAACTGAATAATGCTTTGCGACAATTGTAAAAAACAAAGGAAATATAATTTTAAAAAAATATACAAAATATAATTTAAGAAATGAACCCAAAATTAAATATTTTAAAAAATTGAATTTAATATTTATTATCTTGATTTTTCTCACATAATATATAAAATAGTAAGGTTGTCGGTTCTTGGAGAATTAAAAGATATATCCGGAACCGAGAACAGAAAATTTCGGGTATAGTACTTTTTTATTTTGTGCGCAAATGTCCGCAAGTAATAATATTTATTTTTCTTAAAGTAATTATTTAAAAAAATAAATTTTTTGGTAATATAAAAGGTAGTGGAAGGTTTTGAGATCTAAAAAGTAAAATTAAAAAATCATTTTCTGCAATCCTTGGCGGAAAAATTTCTTCAAAATTGTGGAATTCTACATAAGGAATGGATTTGATGTGGATTATAATGCGCGATGGAATTTGATATTTTAGCAAAGATTGTTGATTTTATGCCTCCAAAATAATTAATAAATATAAAAAATTGCGGACTAAAATTGCGCATAAAAAGTTACACAAATTAGCGAGCAGAAGTAAAAAGTACCAATGTATATTTTAACAAAAAACTTATTAAACCAAAAATATTTTTTATGTAATTAAGTTGCAGTTGTCCCAGCTTCTTCATTTATGTCAATAAGTGTTTGTATCTCATCATTAGTCAAAAAACGCATGACAACTTCCCCATCTACCATTTTTAACTCAGAAACTTCTAATCGATCAACAGAAGGCTTGTTATCCAAAGTTTTTGAAAGGATCTATAAAAATTTTTATTTTTTAAAAGTGCTTGGATAAAATTTCAGGACATTTTAATATAAAATTGTAATTTATATATTTGACATAAAATTAAATATGCTGTGCAAAAACACTTCGTAACAGTTTACACAAATTTTTCCTTTAGTAATTAAAAAATAAAAACCTTCATAGCAAGCTTTTTGGCTTCATCAAATGTCATATTCTCCACATTAACCATATTTTCTTGCTTAAAATGAGAAACTGCAGCCTGTTGATTTTTTCCAATACACGTAGCGAACCACCCAGTAAAATTTCCACTTGGATCCGATTGATAAAGTTGAAAACCATGATGAATATCCCAACCAGCATAAAGAAGAGAAACTCCGAAAGGCCGCTTTCCTATTTTATTTTTTTGATTTTTTTAAATTTTAATAAATAAACCTCCGACTTGCGTATATCTCTGCATAAAATCTGCCAAAATGGAAACAAGTTGTTCAATTGGAATATCATCCTCATAATTGCTCTGATGATTAGCAGCAATAACGCGCAGCTTGTCTATCAAAACATTAGCATCAGCAGTAATCCCAGCAACAGCACACATAGAATTTTTTGAAATTTTGAAAATTTTCTCACGAATAACCTAAATACAAAAATCAATTTTAGCTTTAAAAGCAAGTTAGAATTTGCTTGAAAATATTATAAGAAACCTCCGAATCAAGTAGTTTATCAGTAACACGCTTCTCAGCTACCAAAAAAATCCCTTCATTAGTTCGTATACCCAAGCAAGTACCCGCCTGTGAGATAGCTTCCAATGCATATTCTACCTGGTAAAGACGACCTTCTGGAGAAAAAATTGTTGTCCGAGTATCATAACGACGCGCCATTATTTTAGTATTTTTTCAATAATTAATAACTGCAAAAATACTTTAAAATTTTAAATATTAAAATTCTGCATAAACAATTCAAAAAATTCCAAAAAATAAATAATTAATCCAAAAACTTTAAGAATAAGAGATAGAGTAAAGCTTCAATTTACAGAAAAGTGAGCTTTTATCATCAAATAATATGGTGGAGAGAAGGTTGCTTTTATAGATTAATAAATGAGATATAGCATAAAATTAGAGAGAAAAACAGTTTATTAAAATAAATATAAACAAAACCCATAATAGACAAAACGCCATTAATGACAAAATTCATTATTTTGCAAAAATTAATACGACTTAAGATTAATAAGAAAACCAAAGGACGACGAACCAGATTTTTAAAAGTTGCGAACCGGAACATCAATATTGAGTCATTAATTTTCAATTTTTGTCAATTACAAATTTTTTACAACCCGCAAAAGCATCCCTAAACTTGTAAATACATAAATAAAAATAAAATCTTCGAGAAATAATACAAACAAGTGAAAATATATTTAAATGTCACCAATTTCTCTCTTATCTAAATTGTCAATTAGTTTATCTTCATCATTTTCTAAGAGATTAAAATTGTTTGGGTAGAAAAATAGTCCTTCGATTGTATCATCACGGCAAAGTTTTCCTTGTTCTTCCGCCATACGTAATCTTTAATTAAAGAAAAATTTAATAATCAGTTTTTTCCTTCAAAAACTCTTTTTTTAAGTTTACCAGAAAATTAAATCGAGAACAATTTTTTATTTTTTCAAACAAGAAACCTTTCTGATGCCAATACAAGAGAGATTCCAGAATGTTTTGCCAAATGTGCAGCACTAAAACCAGTAGTCAGACTTCCATTAACAGTCATTGCATTAACCATTTCTAAAATTTCATCAGCCATTTTCTCCATGTTTAATGAACAAAGTTGAAGCACTTGAACTCCATTGGCAAATGTATAAAGACTAAAAATAAATTGTTAAAATAAATCTAATAAAAGAAAAAACCGTATTGGAGAGTTAATTTTCTCAAGTTTATTACAAGCATTCACCAAATCCTCTGGCGAGACTAGCTCTAACCCTCGAGCACGGTTCCAACGACAATAAGCATCTGCTAAAGTCATTGTACCTCCACATTCTTAATTAATATTTTTAAAATAAAATTAAAATAATTTAAAAGAAAACCTTGTAACGGTTCATAAAGAACATTAGTCAATTCTTGAGCAAGCCTTTCAAAGAAAACTGCACCGGCACCGAACACTGATTTTGTAACGGGGTCAGCAACTCCAAGAGAAAGTAAATAGCTTTTAAGTCGAATAGTCTAAAAACAATAAAAATTCAATAAATCGTCTAAATTCAAAAAACCTCATCATCCGTTATTTCTCCCTTCTTCTGACGTATACGCTCAGCAATATTCCGTGATAAATTAACCATTTCTCTAGCTTGATCCATAAGTTTACTCATGTCTTCGAATGCCTACTTTTAAAAAAGAAATATTAATTAGAGAAATATTATTTTGAAAATCCTTGACAAGAACACTAATTTATAAATGTTTTTAAAGCTCAAAAATACCTCACTAATGTGCTCATGAGTTTTGTGGTGTTGCTCAGCCAATCTTTTTTCAATACCCAAAATGCCAACATTACGAATGCCCATATTGCTTGCTTGATGAGATGTCATTAAAGATGAGTGAGGCGAAGTTCCAGGGGCAGAGACGTTGAGGTGCTGAGTTCCACTTGTTCGCAATGAACTGGCAGAACTGGAACTAGATGATGCGCGTTGCCACATTTGTTTCCCTAGAGCATCCATATAACGTTTGAAGAACTGTTAAAAACATAAGATTAAAGATTAATATTATGCGAAAGAAATTTAAAATAATGCGTAATGCGAAAATTTAACTTTTTAATCTTTTATGATCTAAATAAACTGATAGATAACATCGACGAGACAAACTTTGATTTATTTTTTTGTTTTAATCAAATTTCTAATGAATAACATCTAAAACTTACATCTTCTTCTCCTCCACTACGGAAAAGGAAGCGTAGTGAATGACTACTTCTTGCTGAAATTGGGCCCTGTGGATGATCAGCTGGCACTGGACGGACAGAAACAACAATTTTAGCTCCTTTTCCAAACATTGACTTGTTTTGCTTTTCTATCCTATGTACAAGTGAGTGGTGAAGCATTAGTCGACAATCAGGATCATTTGAATCAGCCCAGATAACTCGTTGATAAGTTAGTGAGACTGTGCCTTGCTCAAATGATGACTTAAAAACAATATTTAAATAAATTAATAAAAAGTTAACCTGTTTCACATCGCCATCATAAATTCCAACAGATCCAGCTTGACAGAGTATTTCTTCCATAGATTCACCACTTTGGTACCAACTGAGACGATCCATTTTATACACAAAATTTCTAAAAATTAAAAAAAATAAATTTAAAATAAAAAAATAATTTCTCGAACAATTTTTAAGGTCACTTTGTATTAAGCGTCAAGTAACTTTTCTTCGATTAGCAAATAATTTTATTGCTGCTAGAAAGAAAACAGCTTTCTCCTCTTATGCATTCTTTAGCCGTCTATTTGTTGAGACTACTTATTTTGCGTTACGCCATGTGGTTTTAACAGATGTAAGAGTAAATGAAGAAAGGAAAAATAGAGGAGATGAGCTATTATTTATTTCTTAAGAGAATTTTTTAAAGAATTTTAAGGTATTTTTTATTCATACTCTGAAACGTCTCCTTTTGGCAGTACTCTGAAACTGTGACTCTCAATAGTCCCCACCCAAAACTTTAGGTTTTGGACTAAATGCTAATTCACACTTTTAGACAAAATGGTCATAGGCCAGAATTATTTAATTTGACGCGCTTAAACGAAAAAACTATTAATCATTTATTTTTTATAATAATTCATCTTTAATAAAAAATTTGAAACACTTGAGAATTTTTTAAATCAGTAAATCCCTAATAGAGTTATCTGTGTTTTTTTTTTGCTTTTGCTTTAAATATTTTTTTAATTCTAGTGAAAATTAGTCTTCATGACAAAAAATAGGCTTTCTGATACTAGTTATCGTAAACTTGACGTTGATGCATTCGACTTGAACAATTTTGATGATGATCAGAATTTAAAGTTGGATGGCGAGGCTGGAGCCACTATTCTTGGTCCAGATGAGGCCCAAATCCGAAATTTATTGCAACTAAATAGAAATGTAGAAGCTTTAAAGTTAGTACTTTCATGTAATCCTTCACAGATTAAGAATCAGGTTTTTTTATTATTATCGACTTTTTTGTAATTTAGTTTTAGGCACAAAGAGACAAGGTTATCCAACTGGCTGTACGTGTTTTAACAAGTTTTAAAAGTGCCGAAATGGATTCTGCTGTAAAAGCATTAACGAGTGATGAAGTTGATCTATTGATGAAATATATTTACAAAGGAATGGAGCAACAACCTGATGGTCAAACTTGTAGTTCATTGCTTGCTTGGCATTCTCAGGTTTTTTTTAATTTGTAAAACTATCAAAATATTTTTAATTTCATATAGGCGTTTCAAGTGTGCGGCCACGGTGGAATCATTCGAATTTTTACTGACATGAACAGAATTTGAAAACTTGACTTTTATAATGAATTAATAAAATATTTACTTTTTTTTTTGATTTAAATATTTATTACAATTGTTTACATTTATTTTAATTGTTTTTTCAATTTTTATTAAATAATTCGATTTTATTTATTCTAGGTTCTAAAAAATATTTCTAGTGTTGGGGTGGTTACTTCTAATTACAAATGGAGAATTCTTCGGGGTTTTCCTCGTTTGTTGGACCTTCGCATTATTTTGGATTTTCTGATGAAAAAGGTTTTTATTTTAAAATTTTTATTAACGAGCTGACGCTAGTTTTTTCGAAAAAATTTTTCGAATAAACAATCAATTAAGACGCTACAATTAAATTTTTGTCATTTTCAGTCGTTCCACAATCAGAGGTTTCTTTTCTAAACAAGGTACTTAACGACAAACTTAACCAACTCAATGAAGGTATGCCAGAAATTTCAAAATTGCAAAGTGATCCAACATCTCCTCTCTATTCTGTTCATTCTTTCGAAGATTTGGCATTGTCTAAATATTTTTTAATATTTAGAATATTTATATATTTTAGAAAACCAGAATTAATTCGTGCTTTGCACATGATGGGCTTTCAGCAACCTTCAAAAATTCAAGAAGCGGGTCTCCCTGTGCTCCTCAGTAACCCGTATATATTTTTATTTTATAAAATTAGAATTTAGATTTTTAATTAATTTTTTGGATTTATTGGTTCCCTCCTGATTAATATTTACTTTTTTTCAGTCCCCAAGATATAATCGCTCAATCTCAAAGTGGAACAGGAAAAACAGCCACATTTTTACTAGCAATGCTTCAAAGACTTAATCCTTTGCAGAAAGAACCTCAGTGTATTTGTGTTGCACCAACTCTTGAATTAGCTCAACAAATTGGAGAAGTAGCCCGTCAAATGGCTGCCTATCTGCCTGATGTACATATACGTTTTGCAATAAAGGGCGAATCAGGTAATGATTTTTTAAATTTTTGGAGAATTTTTGATGAATTATATTTTTGGCATATAGAGAAAATTATTTTTGACAATGCCTCGAAAAATATTTTAAATTTGATTTTTTTAATTTAACAAAAAATTGATATTGCACTAGAAAAAGAATTTAAAAAATTTGTTTTAACCATACCTATAAAGTTTTTTTAAGTACAAAGAAATGCAACATTCTCCGAGCAATTAATTATTGGAACTCCAGGAAAAATGCTTGACTGGATTTTGCGTGTAAATAATATAAATATAATTTTATTTAATTTATTTTAAATTTTAGAAATACATTGATACAAGTAAAATTATTGCTTTTGCATTAGACGAGGCTGATGTGATGATAAGTCAACAAGGATATCAAGACAAGAGTATACTTATACACAAGTTTGTTTAAAAATAATATTTATTTTAAATTTTAACACTTTTGTGTAAATTTCAGCAATATTATAGCATCTAATCCATCATGTCAGTGCATGCTTTTTAGTGCTACATTTTCTGATTCTGTTTTTCAATTTGCTGGAAAATTAATTGCTGATCCCATTATAATTACGTTAGTTTATTTTGATGAATTACACTATAATTCAATCAAAATTTTATTTTTATTTAATTTTCTTGACTCGTTAAACTGCCTATTTTTTAAGTATTCGACGTCAGGATCAAAGTTTGCCCTATATCAGACAGTATTATGTTCGAAGCAAGGATCGAGAGGACAAATATCAAGCGGTTTGAAATTTTTTTATAAATTATACAAGTTTAAGTTTGTTAAAAGATTATCCACATTCTAATATAAGAAAATGACCTTTTTAGTTCTAAATAACTAGTAAAATTAAATAATTTAAAAATGTGACTCTACTGTCATCCCATCCACATAATGAGCATAAAAAATAGAAAAGGCAAGCTAAATTTTCCCTTTTTAATAAGGCGGGTTGGATAGAGATGACAGTGTGCTAGCCTACAATATAGTAATAAATTTGATGAGTATGGGAAAGAGGAATTGGTGGTTTTTAAGAGAGGAGAAAGCCCACAGTAATGGTGTTTTGCGACAAAACTACGATTGATTTTTCTTAACCCTCACTCCATTTTTTGTTTTTATTTTATAATACAACACTTCTTGGTCTTCTTTTTTTTGCATTAGAGATTTGATTGAGGGTTTTTAATTACAATTTATATTTTTTTGTTTTGTTTTTTATAATTCTTAATTTATTGGAAATTTAGAAAAAATTTAAACTTTTTTCTTTAAGATACTTTCACTCTATTCTGTTTTAACAATTTCTTCATGTATCATTTTTTGTTATACGCGTTCTTCAACAATATGGTTGGCCGAACGTTTTCGTGAAAAAGGTCGAAATGTAGCCCTTTTGCATGGAGAATTGACTGTGGATGAACGAGCCAAAGTTGTTGAACAATTTAAAAGGGGAGAACAAAAAATTTTGATTACAACAAATGTTGTTGCTAGAGGTTTTTTTTTAATTTTATTAAAATTATTTTAATTATAGGATTGGATATTCCTCAAGTTTCTTTAGTCATTAATTATGATCCTCCTGTAACTTATGAAGAAATGCCACAGCCTGATTTTGATACATATCTGCATAGAATGGGAAGGTATAAATTTTATTTATATTTTGGAAAAATTAAAAATATATATTTAAGAACTGGACGTTTTGGGAAGCCTGGAATTGTTATAAATTTAGCAGATTCTGATATTGCAATGAATTATGTTTTTCAATTTCAAGCATATTTTGGTTTTTTAATTTTTAAAATTTGTTTTTACTATTTTTAAATCCTAAAAATTAAAAAATATGATTGTAACATAGGTCGTTTAATTGAACCACTCGATGCTAATGATTATGATCAGATGGAGCGAATTGAAGAAAGTACTCGACAGATGTGATTTTCTCTTGTAAATATATAATGTTGAGGGCCTCTATAATTATTTTATTTTAAGTCTAATTTGGGTATTAAATTAATATTTCTTTAATTTCTTCTATTTTTTATAATTTTTATTCTTTACACTAATTTAATGTTTACATTCTTATTTATCTTCTAAATATTTATTTATTTTTTAAATTAAAATATCTAAATATTTTTCTACATTTATTAATTTAATTTTTATTTACATTCTTTAAAATAATTAAAAATATATATTTTTTTTCTTTTTTATATTAATTTTTGGCTTTTATTTAGCCTTGATATTTTAATTTAACATTTTATTCTTTGTCAATATTTTAGTTTATTCTATTATGAATGATGATGATGAACATTAAACAAGATACTCATGACCAGGACCCAATGATGACTGCAAATTCAGAAGATGGCATTGTTGCCGGCATTTCTGGTGGAAACAGTTCTGTCACTGTTCCTTCATCTACTGCAGAGCCTAGGCCTCCAACACTTCAAGTTGAGCACCCGACTTACAGGTTTTCATTATTATAAACTCTTTTGGTTATTTTTTGTCTATACTCCAATAGGGTTTCTTTTTAAATTAATTTTGAAATTGTTAAATTTTTACAAATTTTATTATTTTATATTTAGTGACAATTACGTTATCGATGGACAACAAATGATCTCAGAGCAACGAATGCGTGAAATTCTTGTAGAATTGCAACAAACATGGTTGAAAGAATATAAACAAAATAGAGAAAAACTTCTCGTTGAGTTGACTGAAAAAGTTAGTTTTTTTTTTTAATTTAAATAAACAAAATAATATTTTATTTTAGCTACATCAGGAATATATTTCTGATTTACAAAGAAAGCAAACTGAATATATGGCTCAATATCGTGATGAAATGGAGGCAGAAAGGTTTAAATTTTTTTAAATAGAAAAACTAAAATTAATTTTTTTGTTTTTTTAGACTGAGGCAAGAAGAGCTATTTCAGCGGCGATTGCAGGACGAAGTTCAACGTCTTTCGGAAAAACATAGACGAGAATTGCAGATGATTAAGAAGAAACAGTGGTGTTGGCAATGTGAACAAGAAGCTATTTATCATTGTTGTTGGTATGAAATTATTTTTTTACTTTTTTAGAAAAATTATCAAAATTCGATTTTAGAGAAATTAATTTATAAAAAAATATAATCTTATTTAAGGAATACTGCTTATTGTAGTGTTGAATGTCAGCAAACGCATTGGCCAATGCAGTAAGTTTTCTTTTAAATTAAACTCTGGCTTGACTGTTTTATTAAAAAAAAAACATTTTTTTCAAGTCGTCGTTATTGTCGACGTAAAAAGGCAGCACAAACTGCATCTACCTTAACTCAACAACAAAATCATAATAATTCTACTGGAGGTGCAACAACAACAAATCCTCAACTTACTCAACAAAATGGAGAATTACAACAACAAAACAGTAATAATGGAACGATTTCAAATGCCAGATAATTTGTTTTATGAGCGCATTTATTTTTAAAAATATTGACAATTATAAATGGAAAGAGACAGATAATTAAATTTTAAATGAAAAAATTTTTTCTCTTTTTTTCGTTACATATAATTTTATCAATTAAAAAAATAATCTTATTTTTTTTTATTTTTTGATTTGTTTTTTTAATTGAATAAATTTTTCAATTTTTTTATATTTAAATATTTACTTATATTTGTAAATTAGACTCAATTTTATATCATTTTTTTAATTATTTTTTAAATTAATTCTTTTTTTTTTAATTTAATTTAGAAAAATGGCTAAAGTAATTAGAGAATGTTGGGTTTGGCGCAAAAACAACCGTGTTTGGCGTTATTTGCCTCGTCGAAATGATGGACAAGTTAAAGTTGATTTGGATGTCTTGGCGGAACAATGCGAAACATTTGCTGATCCAATGCCTGTAGAACCCCCAAAGCTTTGGGTTGCTTGGTTATTTCGAGAACTTGATCAACATACTCATTCAAATATACGGTTTTTTTAATTTTTTAATTAGGTATTATTTTAAATAAAGTCTTCCACTTATTTTCTTTAAATTTATTTCTCGAATTCAGACCCAAAAAAGTCACAAATTTCAAAAAAATCATTTTTTGTGCTTATCTTTATTTTTGTTTAATTTACTTAAAAATTTATTTATAAAAAATTTTATACATATTTTTAGTGATCAAGTTAAAAAATTATTTGGAAAGTATCCTGAAGCTGGTGAACTTCACATATTTATGAATACAATATCAAATAACAAACAACTTTGGAAAATTAAAAATTTTATTGAAATTCGTCCAATTAGTTTTCCGAATGGAGAACCTGGGCCTGAAGATATTTACCATTTGGAGGTTTTTTTTTAATAAATTTAAAAAAAAGAGTAAAATCTCTGTCTTATCACACCCAAATTTTTTTTCAATTTTTTGAGCTATTTAGTTACAAAAGGATGAGATTGTGTCCAGACATTTCGTCAACAGATATTGCACGACATTTCGTCCCAACGTTAAAAATCGTGGGCTCGGGTAAACGAAATGTAATTTTTTTGCCGTAAAGGCGAAATGTCGTGCAATTTTGTTCGACGAAATAGTAAAAGTTGGGAGTTTTTTAATTTATTATTTATTAGGTGATGGCAGATGGTAAATGTGTTATTGATGAAACTTTACCTGATCCAAGAAATATTAATTTGATAGATATGACCAAACAATTTACACCTTCGTTTTTGACATCTAGATTGAAAAGCAAAGATATTCGTCATCAAGAAATTTATGAAGATACAGTTTACAATCCTGAAAATATTTCAATTTGTTAAAAAATATTTTTTTTTTTAATTAAATATAATAGTTGTGTCATTTTTAGAAGACAAAAAATAAATTGAAAATTCAAAAATTTTAAAGAAATTTTTAAATTATAAAATAAAAAAAACGGAAAAAATTCCAATTTCTCTGCCCTTTTGCCAAATAAAAAATTTAACAAAAAATAAACGGAGATAAAATCCCCGCAAGAGATTTTATATTATTTTACATGTAACAATTTTACTTAAAAAAAAATATTTTTTTGTACTATAAGAAAAAGGGATAAATTTATATTTATTAAAATTTTTTAGAATTTTTAATTTAAGAAAATAAAATAAAATTAATAAATATTTAAAAAATAATATTTATTTCTTGTATTAAAAAAAAAATTTTTTAAGCCAAAAAATTCTAGGAAAAAACATTAAAAAATATTAAAAGAAAAGAGAAAAAACATTTTTTTATTTATTTCCAAAAATGTGGCGATGTTGAATAATTGTTTTTGGTATTTGTTGCTGTTTTGGCTGATTGCCTGATTTTATAAAAATGTTAGAGAGACTGACTAGACATTTTTTATTATTATTTTTTCCATATTTTTTAGTAAAAGAAAAGCCAAATTTATTTATTTTTAGAGTTTTTTATTTGTTTACAATTTCAAGAAAAACTTCTTTTTTTTTGACATTTGTTTTAAATTATTATATTTTTAAAAAATAATTTAAAATTTATTCCCTTCGAAGCTTTTTTTTGGGAAAATAATTTAAAATTTTTTGGGCAGTTTTTATTTTTTCCCTTGAAATTAAAAGGAAATTTACTCGTTCAAAAATACTAAAAAATTGAAGAATATATAAATTAACTTTCTTTTTATTTTTCTTTATTTATCAGGGGTGTGCCAAAATTCATTTTTTAAATTTTAAAAAAGAAAGATGAAACTGGCGCACCCTTTTATATTTACATTCAAAATTGAAAGGTGAGGGTGTTTATAAATAACAGAGATAAAAGCTAAAAAGTAAGTAAGAAGGCCGCCAACAATAAAAAAAAAAGACCACCATGAGTGTAGTAGACAAAAGAAAACTTCCAGCTAACTCAATATTTACATTATCTTCTTTCTTTGCTTATTTTTTTCAAAAATTTTCTTCTCTTTTTTAACATGTGTGAGTTTAAAAAATTTCAAGTCGATTATTTTTCTTATTTTTTGTTTAAAAGAATTTCTGGACCACCTTTTTAATTTTTGTATTTAAAAAATTGATTTTTAAGGGGTTTTTTAAAATTCTTTTAAAAATACTTGCCAAACAAATTATAAAATAAAATGAAGTCTCTATTTTCAGCTATTTACATCTCTAACTTTTCAAGCCCTCTAAGCAAAACTCTTCTGGGATAAAAAAAGATATTGGGATAAATGGGAAAGAATAAGACTGGACAAAAAATAAACTCTTGTATAAATAAGAAATTGGAATAACTAAGAGAGAATTAAAGAAACTTCACCTCTATTAAAAATACTTAAAAATATTCTTTCATTACATTTTTATTAAATTTTATAAAAATCTTTGCTCTATTAAACTAAAGCAACAAAAATTTAAAAGAGCTCACTATAAAAGCTAACAACAAGCCGGAACATTTTTATTTTTCTACCTTTACATTAAACATATATTTATTTATTTCACTCTCTCTCTAATTTATTCATTTTTCTCTTATTTTCTCTTCTTTGTGTCAAAACTCTGCTGACAGCCACGTTTTTAATAGGCGCAACATTGTTTGTTATGTTATTGTGTAAGAGAGAGAAAACATTTAATGGCAGAGAAAGAGAATAAGAAAAGAGTGGGAAAAATAAAGACACTATTAAAAGACTGGGAAAACTTGAAAAACAAAACATGTTAGACAGTCTAGCTTTAAGCTATAGACTTTTCTTTTATTTTTCTATGGCCAAGTATATAAAACAACTGGCTGAGTTTTATGTTTGTAAAGTCTCAAACGCGTATTCTCATCTTAAAAAAATTTTTCTAAACATCTTTTCTTCGTTTTACTTCTCTCTCTTGTGTGTTTGTTTAAGCCTTTCTCTCTAATATATTTGCACGCACTCACTAAAAACATATAACACGCACGTTCGTCTTCACATCTTTCTTTCCTTTATATATACTTTAGATGCGACATTATGGGCCCAGGGTGGTCTCTTTTTCCTTTTTCTTTGAAATAAACCTTTAACCACTTTTAAACATTTTCCAGTCATTTTTTCTTTGTCCAAAAACTAAAAAATGGATAAAAATCGAAATTTTTTTCTTTCTTTATTGTTTTTAAATTTATTTTAACCCAAATTTATTTAATTTTTAAATTTTCGAATAATATTATTTAAATATAAATATTTTAATAATATTGCCATAGAGCCCCACACAATTAAAAAATAATAAATTTATAGTATTTTTTAAAATTAATTTTCTCACTTTTTTTATTTGTTTAAATAAATTGGCTTTTAAGATGGTTGTCATGAGGAAAAACATTAGTAATTATTTTAATTTTTATTTCCTTGTTTATATAAAACTTTAAATATATTTTTCAAAGTTATTTTTATTTAATTTGCCTTTTTTCACTTTAAATAAATAAATTATTTAACTTCTTTTAATTTATTTATTTTTAAAATTTCATTCACAAAATTACCTTTACCTTTTGATTAATTATTTTTTTTTTTATCAAATAAAATTTTTTATTATTTTTTTTTGAAAAATTAAAAAAAAATTAAAATGAAAAAATAAAAATAAAAATAAAAATTAAATAATATTATTTTTAAATAAATATACCCTTTTTCTGACTTATTTTATCCTTTAAAGTCCCCTTAATTTACTCTTCTACATACCCCTCCCTTACTTCTATTTTTACTTAATTTACACATTTTTTATATTTTTTTTATTTTTAAATGTTTTTATCGATCCTTTCCATTCTATTTATTTTTATATTTTTCAATAAATTTTATTTTTAAATTTTTGCAACAAATAAATAAATAAATAAATAAATATTTTATTTATTTATTTTCATTTTAATGCGCCCTATTCACCCATTTATTTTATAAATCTAGATATAAATAAATAATATATATTTGTTCAATGATCTATTAATTTTTTTACATAATTATTTTGGCCCTCTCCATAATTGGTGCGACGACATTTGCGCCGTTGACATTTGCGCCGCGACACTTGCGCTGCGACTTATGCGCCGACGACATTTGCGGCGACGACTTTTGCGCCGACGACTTTTGCGCCGGAAATATTTTAAAACGCGACATTTGCGCCGCCTTTAAATTTAAAAAAAAAGTAATATGTATTTATTAAAGGATTAAAAAATTATTAAAAAATTAAACTAAAATGTATCAACTAAATAAATCCGATTAAGATTCTAAATATTCATTCTTTTAAATATTTGGCTATTGTATGTTATAGCGGACTTTTTCTTTCTGTACCGATCCGGATGAGTGAGGTGTCATTCGAAAGCTCTTGCAAAACTTAGTCGAACTAGACATGGGGGAAGTTGATCCGACGTCTATAAGCCGAGTTACAGGTCCCCGAATATTGAAAAATTATAGGGGGGACCAAGCTCTACTAAGTGATTACTGCGGCTGCACTTTAATTATTTTCACTGATGTGAATTAATTATGTAATTTGCGCCGTAGAATAACGCATGTACCAAAAGCCAACGAGAGATGGGCTCTCAAATGAAGAAGTCATAAAACACTCCCAATTGGTCCAAGTTTGGCGTGTTTCTAGCAAACTTCGATCCTTCATAGCTTTGTTCAAAATCGTTCAATCAAAACGATTTTGGTCTCATTCGATAGGTCTCGAAGAGTTCTTTCGAATGAGCTATATACTCATATTCGAATTTTTCACCCCAAAAATGAGCTTACTCCCCCTATGATTTTTCAATTTTCGGGGACCTGTAACTCGGCTCTTAGACGTCGGATCAACTTCCCCCATGTCTGCAAGAGCTTTCGAATGACACCTCACTCATCCGGATCGGTACAGAAAGAAAAAGTCTCTATAACATACAATATTCAAATATTTAACTGCACAAATATAGCTGCAGTCTTTTTTCATTCATTAGAGCATAAAAAAGGAATTGATATTTGGGTTGATTATTTGCTAATTAATATTTCAAACCTGTTAGGCTGTTGAAAATTTTAATAATATCATTTAAATAAATGATTAAATTTAATTTTAAAATCATTTTAGACTTAATTCTTTTTAAAATTTAATTTTTTAAATCTTTAATATTACTTTACTTTTTTAATTTAAAGGCGGCGCAAATGTCGCGTTTTAAAATATTTCCGGCGCAAAAGTCGTCGGCGCAAAAGTCGTCGCCGCAAATGTCGTCGGCGCATAAGTCGCAGCGCAAGTGTCGCGGCGCAAATGTCAACGGCGCAAATGTCCTGCAACCCCATAATTATCTTCTTTTTTTTAATAAATTATTTGGTGGCTATAGGGAAGAGACAGTGACGTTACGGCGCAGACAATAAAGGAGATATGTCTTTGTGTGAATTGATTTAAATTTTGTATAAACATATTTTAATAGATTTATATTTAAATTATTTAAAAATTTGAGAATTTTGGGTTTAGGTTATTTTAGAAATTATTACTAAAAATTTTATTATTTTTTATTGAAAATTTGAGGTTTTTTTGAACAATTTTAATTAACTTTTGAAATTTAATTTATTTTAAAAAATCTATAATTTTTTAAAATAAATAATTTAATTTATTAAAGTCATTTATACAAAATTTTGAGTTTAAATGTATTTATTTTTAAATTTAAAGTCTGCGCCATAACACCCTTGCGCCCAACTATCCCTACCCCTTGAATAATATTAAATGTTTTTTCCTTCATTTTAACCATATTATTTTTAATTCTTTTTTAAATTTTTTCTGTTGCATTTTTTACTGATTTTCACGCTTCTAAATAATTAAAAAATAAAATAAAATAATAAACTGTTCATTTAGTGTTCTTTTTTTTAATTTTCCTTGCACTACCTTCCACCATAAACCACTTCCGTCATAAATAATTTACCTCTTTTTCTTATTTTTATCTAAAATATGATCAAATCAATCTTTTTCTTATTTTTTGACTTGTGTGTGCATTTTATTAGAGCCAGCTGTATATTTTGACACATATTTTATTTTTTAAATAATTGCTGTTTGGTCAGTTATTATTTTTTTTTTAATTTGTTGGTCGTCTATTTTTAATTAAGGAGATAAGATAAAGAAAAAAATAAAAATTTGAATTATTTAATATTATTTTTTAATTTTTTTTTGATAAAAGAATAGACGGTAATTGACAATTTGAGTCTAAGAAAAATTAAAAATTAACTACCTACAAATTATATATTTTTTTTTGATAAAATCTATTAATTAATATAAAATAATTATATAACTACTTTTTTATAATTATTATTTATAATAATTAAAATATATATTAATGCATTAAAATTATTAATATTTGCATTTACTCTTTGAGAGACTCTAATTGGAGTTGTTACGGATAAGGTTGTTAACTTTTGTTTTCCGGAATTACATAAATCTCTTCAGAGCGACTGTGCTAAAGGCCACTCTCTCGTCTGATAAAGACGCAGAAAAACTAACCAGTGGATAGTTGAGGTCAGAGAAACGTCAAAATGACCTGCTCTTTTCCAGAACTGTAGACATTTCTCTGCGTCTTTTGCAGATGAGAGAGTGGCCTTTATCACAGTCGCTCTGAAGAGATTTATGGGTACACCCCAGTTGACCGCAGCCCAGTTGACCGCAGCCCAGTTGACCGCAGCCCAGTTGACCGCAGCCCAGTTGACCGCTGCCCAGTTGACCGCAGCCCAGTTGACCGCAGCCCAGTTGACCGCAGCCCAGTTGACCGCAGGCCCAGTTGACCGCAGGCCCAGTTGACCGCAGGCCCAGTTGACCGCAGGCCCAGTTGACCGCAGGCCCAGTTGACCGCAGCAATGGATATTATATACGGGGAATATCAAATAATTTTAACGTTGATTAAAAATTTAAGGTCGCTTTAGTATATGGGTCCGGTCTTAGAACATGTAATACATATCATTCGATTCCTCTCGTAGAGCTGAGTACGAGTATATAAGAATTTCTTACCGGAGATAAGTACTTGCCGAGATACAAGTCTCTGAAATTCGAAAAACCATAGGGGGGACAAAGCTCTTTTTTGGGTGAAAAATTCGTTTATACAAATGATAGCTCATTTGAAAGTGCTCTTCGAGACCTATCGAATGAGACCAAAATCGTCTTGATTGAAGATTATGAACAAAGTTATGAAGGATCTAAGTTTGCTGGAAACACGCCAAACTTGGACCTATTGGGAGTGTTTTATCACTTCTTCATTTGGGAGCTCATCTCTCGTTGGCTTTTGGTACATGCGTTATTCTATGGCGCAAATACAACAAAATAATTAATTCAGTGATTAATTGTAGAGGGGGAAGATTCTTATGTTTTATGCTAGGATTGATAGAAGAGCGGCCTTGGACCTGCGGTCAACTGGGCTGCGGTCAACTGGGCGCGGTCAACTGGGCGCGGTCAACTGGGCGCGGTCAACTGGGCGCGGTCAACTGGGCGCGGTCAACTGGGCAGCGGTCAACTGGCCTGCTCCCGAGATTTATGTAGAACCGGAAAACAGGAAAGTTAACAACCCTAGTTATTGAATATTAGCATTTTTTAAAAAATAAAATAATTTAAAATTATAATATAATTTTTTTTTTAAATTAATTTAATTAATTATAAAACTTTTTTTAATATTTTAAATATTTTTTAGAGTTCATAAGTTCCCCATTTTGTCAATTAATTTGTTTAAATTAAATTTTAAAATTTTATTTTTTGATTTAAATATCCTTTTTACAAAAAAACTTTTTTACTCAAATATATAAATTTTTTAAAAAATTTATTTTATTTTCTTTGAATTCACTAATATTTAATAATAATAATAATAAATTGAAAAGGTTGCGGCTGTTTGCTTTTTAAAAATTTTTATTAAAAAAATTTAGATTTTTTTCTTAATTAATTTTCTTTTTCTTCTGTTATTTGCGTGCTTTGGGTTTTACATCAAATATTTTATTTTCCTTTTATAGTAGCTTTTGCTTTTTTATTATTATTTTTATGCCTAAACTTTTGTCTTAAAATTATATTATTCTTAACAAATTAATTATTATAATTATTTTTATTAAATATAAAAATACGTCAGATTTTTAATAAAAATAAAATTAATAAAAATAAAATGCCAAAAACACTAATTATTTATTTATTAAAAATCAAAATATTACAGACTAAAAAACTTTATATAATTACTATATTTATATGAAAGAGACATTTTTTAATAAAATTAAGTAATATTTATGTATATTATTATTTGTGAATTATTTGCATATTTATAAGGGAATAAATTTATAATAAAAAGTATTATTATAATAGATATATTTTTATATATTTTCTTTTTACAATTAAAAAATCAGAATATTAGTAAAATCAGAATTAAAAAATTAGGAATTAAAATCAGAATTAGTATATCAGAATTAGTAAAATCAGAATTAAATATCAGAATTAGTAAAATCAGAATTAAATATCAGAATTAAAAATCAGAAATTAAAATCAGAATTAAAAATCAGAAATTAACAGAAATTAGTAAAATCAGAATTAAAAAATTAGAAATTAAAAAATCAGAAATTAAAATCAGAATTAGTAAATCAGAATTAGTAAAATCAGAATTAAAATATCAGAATTAAAAATCAGAAATTAAAATCAGAATTAGTAAAATCAGAATTATCAATAATAAATTAATAATAAAATTCAAACCCTTCATATACCTATTAATTATAATTATTAAAATAAAGTACATTAGTACTTTATTAAATTTAATTTCATTAATATTAAATTTATTTAATTATTTTTAATTATTTATTTATTCATTACTCTATCCTATTTTCACCTTTCCAATCTTTTTTATTTATATTTTATTGTCTGGCCCACAGATTTTAAAAATTAGATTAAAAGTGCTTTTTTTGGCAAAAAAAAAGAGTTTATTATTTTTGGAAAAATAATAAAAATAAAAGCTTTTATATTTTGATGAAAAAATATAATTTTGCAAATTGCTAAAGTCAACCGAGATTTTTTTAGAATTTTTTTTGGTTTTTTTTGTACTATTTTTAATTTATTTAGTGCTGCTCTAAATTTTTTTTAATATAATTTTAAAAATTGAGTAAAAAAAAATTGTAGCTATTTAAATAAAATATAGGGTAAAAGCATTAATTATTTATTTAAATAAAAAATTAAAAAAATATTCACACAACAATCATCATTTTTCTCATTAAATATTATTTTATTAACTATTTTTCTCTCTTCTTCTTTTACACATTTTTCAATTAAAATAAAATTATTTTTACATATATTAGCTCTATGAGACATTATTTTTTTTATAATAATATTTAAATATTATTAAAAAAATAAATAATATTTATTACTTTTACATTTTTAATTAGAGTAAATCTATTTTTTTATTTAATAATATTTTTGCTTAATTTATAGGATAATTCACCGACTAACAATTCACCTTTTAATAGCTTTTATTTTTATTTAAAATTTTTAGGAATAAGTCAGAGTGGGATAAATATTAATTATTATTTTGGACCCTTTATTCTTTACAAAAATGGAAAAATTATTTTTTTTTGAAACATTAAACTATTTTTTAATTAATTTTAGGTGAATTGTCTATTCGGTGAATTTAATTTAACTATTAATTTAATTAATTAAAAATTAAATTAATTATTAAATTTAGTAATATTAAAAAAAATAAAAAATATTTTTTTCTAATAAATATAAAAATTATTAAAAAAAAATATAAATTTATTAAGGTATTTTTTAAAAAAATAAAAATAAATTCTGCGCATTCCACATTTTTAAAAAAAATTTTAATATTAATATTCATTCACATATTTAATATTTTTAACCAATTTTTATTTTCTTCTCTTCCCTTTTTTTATTTATTTTTATTTTTTTCTCGTGCCTGTCTCTGCCGTTCGCCCTACACAATCCCTTAGAGTTGCGGATAGGAAAAATTAAAAATATAAAAATAAATATTTTTTAAAAGAAAATATATAATTATTTAAAATTATTATTTATTTTAAATTATTATTATTATTTTTAAAATTATTTAAAAATAATTAATAGGGACAATTCACTGAAAAACAATTCACTGAAAGTGTCGTTTTGAGTCTTATTTAATTTCAGAATATTTTTTAAAAATATTTATTAATTAATTTCAGAACATTTTTGAACATTCTGAAAATTTAAACATTGTTCAGAATAAAAAAATTATTTTTTTTATTATTTTTTCTAATTAACGTAATAATAATATTTTCTAAAAATATTAAAAATTAATTTTCTCAATATTTATTTTAATTTTTAATTTTGTCAAAACTTATTTAAATCAAAAATTCTCTCCTCTTTTTTTTCCTCATAAAAAATAAAAATAAAAAAATATTTGATTAATTTTTTAATTTTATTAAAAAAAATAAATAATATGTTGCTAAAAATTATTTATTTATTTATTTAAAATTAAAAATGTATATTTATCAAATAATTTTTATTTTTTTATTTTATTTTAGAATATTTATTTAAAATATTATCAGTAAAAAAAAAATTTTTTTTTGTTCCCTTACCTCTATAAGTAAAGGAAGAGGAACAATTATAAAAAATTAAATAAATAATTAATTTAAAAATAATAATATTGCAAATATGTATATATAAGTGAATATTAATATGAATTTAATTATATAATTGTTAAAAAAAATTTTTTTTTTGTTCCCTTACCTCTATAAGTAAAGGAAGAGGAACAATTATAAAAAATTAAATGATTAATTAATTTAAAAATAATAATAATATTGCAAATATATATACCTAAATGAATATTAATATAAATTTAATTATATAATTGTTAAAAAAAAATTAATTTTTTTGTTCCCTTACCTCTATAAGTAATGGTAGTGGAACAATTATAAATAAATTAAATTAAAAAAAAATTTTTTTTCTTAGCGGGTGAATAAGTATGAGACTCTATTAAGCTCTTTTTTTCAATCTAAATTTTATTAGCCCCCTACAAAATTTCTTTTCTTCAATTTACTCATAAGGCACACGCTTATCTTAATTTTTAAAAATTTAAAAAATACTTTAAAAACAATAAAATTAATAACAAAAATATCAATTTAATTTTATTTATTAATTTATTTATTTAAAATTTGTCTACTTATTTGTGTGTGGCATTTTCATTTTTAAAAATTTAGACATTTTGCACTTTTTTTTAAAAATAAGTTTAAAGTTTATTCAAAATAAAATAAATATTTACTTGTTTTTTAATTATTTTTATTTATTTTAAAAAAAAGATTTAAAATATCCTTTTATTTATTAAAAAAGAAAAATTAATTTTATTTTTAAAAATTCAATTTTTATTTTAATTTTAGGCTATTTTGTTGTTAAAAACAATTCTTTTATTTTATTTTGTGTTTTGTTGTTTATATTTTTCAGTTATTTTTTTTTTATTTATTTTTTTTTTTATTTATTTTTTTAATTGACCAAAAAAATTGGGGAATTTATTTTTTATTTATTTATTTCTGAAAAAAGATTTATGTATTTATTTTTAAATTTATTTATTTTTAAATTTATTTATTTTAAATGACTAATAATTAATGACCAAATTAATATTTAATAAAAAAAATATAAATTTTTTTTTTAAATTAAAATAAAATATTTAATAATTAAAAATGTCTACTTTTCTAGTAGTATTAATGCTTCATTTACTCAAATTAAATAATTAAAAAATTAAATTAAATTAAATTAAATTTTTAAATTTTTTTAATATTAAACAATGCCTCTTTTTACCTATTTTTAAACATTTTAAAATAAATAAAAATAAAATTTATATTTTCTTTCAAAAAAAACTAATAAACAAAACACTAAAATCCACTCCTTTTCTCCTATATTATTCATCAAATAAAAAAATTAAAAAAATATCTACTTTATTAATACCAATATATTTAATTTATTTATTTACCCTTAAAAAACAATTGTCAATTTTCTTTAATAAAAAAAATATTTTTTTTTATTTTTTTAAATTCCCCCAACTGTGCAATAATTTTATTTTTTTTTAAAGCTTATTTCTCTCTTCTTATTTCTCTCTTCTTTTAAATAATAATAATATTCTTTGGCCTTAATTATTCTCTCTTTTTTATTTTTATATCTTTGTCCACAATTATTTATTTTTATTTTTGGTCAATTTCATTAAATTAATGTGTCTTTTTTTTGAGACTGATAAATTTTTTTTATTTATTTTTTATTTATTCCAGTCGTTTTTTGGCCATTTTCCTCTCTCAAGAGAATTTATTTATTTTTTATTTTTTGTTCAAAATAGTTGCTAAATTGGAGTTTTGTCTTTTTTTATTTAAAAATAGTAACAAAAAAACTTTAAAAAATATATTAAAATACCCCTAAGAGATTAATATAAATAAATCTAAAAAAAATGTCTGTGAAGGTTATCTCTTATATTTAAAAATACAAAATTAAATAAATAAAATAAAAAATAAAATATATTTTTTATTCTAAAAGTCTTTAAAAGAATTAAAAAGTCTCTTCCTTTTATATTTTTTTAATATAAATTGTTAAAAGTTAATTAAACTTTTTTTAAATTTATTTTACTTATAATTGTACCACTACCATTACTTATAGAGGCAAGGGAACAAAAAAAAAATTTTTTTTTTAACAATTATATAATTAAATTTATATTAATATTCATATATATATTTGCAATATTATTATTATTTTTAAATTAATTATTTATTTAATTTTTTAAATTTATTTTCATGAATATTCCCTCTCTTTTCTCTCTATTTTTATTCTTCTTTATCAAAAATAAATAAATAAATAAATTTATCTATTTTTTGTGTTCATCATTTTTCTTATATTTTAATATAAAATAGTTTCCATTTTTGTGTTTTTTATTCCTCTATTTTTTGTCTTCGGCTGGCACCGACATATCCGGCCGTCACTGACTCTTTTTTTAGAAAAGGAGAAAAACAAAAAACTGAGAAGAATTTACTGGCCTTTGGTCGTTAAATAATTTATTTATATAATAAATAAATATAGACATGCTTTTATTAAAAACAACTAAATATTTATTTATTTTTATTTATTTTTGTGTTGCAAAATAAATATTTTTTAAATTTATTTATCTTTTTTTTTAAAAATAACATGTTAATAATTAAAGAATATTTAAATATATTTTTTATTTTTATATTAATGAATTTTTAAAAAATTTAAAAAAAAAAAAATTTTTTTTTGTTCCCTTACCTCTATAAGTAATGGTAGTGGAACAATAAAAAAAATTAAATTAAAAAAAAATTTTTTTTTTAATTTAAAAGAAAACAAAAGTTATGCCCACACACCACTAATAATTTAAATTTTTTTTAATTTTTAAAAATTATTTAATTTTTCTTGAATAATTGTGTTCTTCGTAAATAAATTAAATTAAATTAAAAAAAAAATAATTTTAAATATCCGGTCATATATTTATTTATTTTTTATTTATTTTAACCTATTTAAATATTAAAAAAAAATTATTTTTTATTTTTAATTTATTTGTTTATCTGTTTTTAATATTTATTTAAATAAATAAATTTTTTGAGAATTTATAAAAATTATGGAAAATTTTATTTATTTTTATTTTTTAATTTTTTTGGATTAAAAAAATTAAAAAAAGACATCTCAGCAATCCTAAAATATTTTTAAAAATTTAATAAAAATATTTTTAAAAAATTTATTCAAATAAATTTTTAATTGTAAATCGGTACTTACGTATTATCCCTAAGCACTTTTGCGGACTTTTTTTGCGGACAAATTTATATATAAATAGACAATTTGAATAATAAAATCTTATTTAATTTTTTAGTCTATTTTTTATTTATAATGAAAAAATAAATTTGTCCGCAAAAAAAAAAGTCCGCAAAAGTGTTGAGGGATAATACGTAAGTACCTGTTCCTTTTTTATTTTTAATAAAAAAACATAATTTTTTAAAATTTAATAAAATTAAAAAATTAATTTTTAAACAAATTAATTAAATTTATAACCTTAAAATATTAAAAATTAATTTTTTTTTAATTTTAATATTTTATTAATATTTTTAAAAAAAAATCCCCCTTTCTTTAACAATTTCTGTTCTGCGCGAGACTAAAAAAATTTTTTTTATGATCATTAAATAAGATAAATAATTTAAAAAAAATAATTTAATTTAATTTATTTTTTAAAAAATAAAAAAAATATTTTCCAACACTTTAGAATATTTTAAAAATATTATTGTTCTTCTATTTTTTATAAAAATAGAGTTGTACACTTTTCTGTTTTCCGGAATTACATAATTCTCTTCAGAGCGACTGTGATAAAGGCCACTCTCTCGTCTGATAAAGACGCAGAAAAACTGACCAGTGGATAGTTGAGGTCAGAGAAACGTCAAATGACCTGCCCTTTTCCGGACACATTTCTGCGTCTTTATCACATGAGAGAGTGGCCTTTATCACAGTCTCTCTGAAGAGAATTATGTAATTCCGGAATATAGAAAAGTGTACAACTCTAATAAAAAATATTAAAATTTAAAAAATAATTAATTTTAACAGATTAATCTTTTTTTATTAAATTAATTAATAATTTTCGTAATTTTTTATCTTACTTTAAAAAATTGTTTTTTATTATTATGAACATTATTAAATTTATTTTTAGACAAAAATCGCAAAAAAAAAAATAAAAAAGCAGGAAAAATGTTCTTAATCTTTGCGCCCTTAATTTAAAAAAAAATTATTTTATTTTCTTGTTCCTTTAAAAAATAAATAATAATACGGATATTATTTAAATAAATTAATGAAAGATTTATTATTTATATTTTTCTCACAACACTTTAATACAGTAATAAATTAATTATTTATTTTAATGGAAGCAGGCAAGTTTACCGCAAGGCCAGTTTATCGCAGGGCTATAACTTATTTTATATTTACCTAAAATTTTCGACCCAAGCATCATTCGACTCAGCTCAATGAGCTGAGTCGAATGACATTAAGATCTTTATTATATGACAATTATAAACAGAGTTATAGCCCTGCGTTAAACCGGCCATGCGATAAATCGGGGTGTACCAAAATAAATTAATTAAAATTAAAAATATTAAAATAATTAAAAATAAATATTTTTATTTTTTATTTTTAATTAAATAAATTTTATTTTTAATTACTGTCTATTACAATTAATTTAATTATTTATAGAAGAAAACTAAAAAAATAATAATTAATATTTATTTTAATTTTTATAATTTTTTTGTTACTATAAATAAAATATATTTTATAAAATTATTTAAAGTAAAAATTATTTAAATTTTTCTAAAAAAATTAAAAATAATTTTTGCAAATGGCAACACTTTGAGACAGCTCAACTTACTTCATTTTCTTTTTTTATTTTATTTGGGGCGCGAACAACAACAAACAACATCTATTACTATAAAAATACACATTTTTGTTGCCTTCCACACGTCCTTCAAAAATAAAATAAAAAAATATTTTTTTATTTTTGTTCCTCTCAGAAAGCGCAAGGCCGTGGTGGGGGTGGTTGGTGTGGTTCTCCTATTCTTCTTCTTCTCACTGTTCGGCTGTTTTTCAATAACTTTTTTTTTTCTTCTCTTAATAAACAATTTTCCGTTTCCAATTTCATTTTTTCACCTTTTTCAACACTCAACTTCTAATGGGAATGGAGACATTTAGACGCAGATACGTTTGAACGCAAGACTATAAAACAGCCAAAATATTACTTTTAAACAATTAAATTTTTTATAAAAATATTTGTAAGATTGTTATCTACATCATGTAAAAATTTTAGAATTTTTGGTTCATTATAAACCAAGAAAATGTCAAATTTGCAAAAAAAATTTAAAAATTTAGACTTTTTTGTTAGTTTTTTTTTCATAACTTTTTTTAAATTAATCCAAAAATTTTAAAATTTTTAAACAAGTTAGCTAAGACTATCTTCCATATAATTACAAAATTTCACAATTTTATTCCCATTTTCCAAAGATTTATGCGACAAAACGTCTACCTACCTTAATTTTCCCTTTACACCAACACAGATGTTTCTTTTCTTCTTTTCCCACCTTTTTATTTATTCTTCGTTCTTTTTACACATTTTTGTTCTCATTTTAAGTATTTTTTTGTTTTTGTTTCGTTTTCTTCACCTCATCAATCTTTTCTCTATATTTTTGTTTCTTCCCTCCCGTTCATTTTGACTGACCATTTTTTAAAAAAATTGAAAAAAAATAAATCGCCCATTTCTTCACACAACAAAAATTGCGCGCGTGCCCATTTAATATATTTAAAAAAATACAAAAAAAAATAAAAAAAAATAAAAAATACATTTATTTTTGACTTAAAATGATTTATTATTATTTAAAAATAAAATAATAATTTTTTTAGATAAGGAACGCCAAAAATAATTTATCACAAAACTTGTCTTTATTTACCCTATTAATAAACATAAAAAATCGCCGTTCATTTTTTGTCTTTTTATTTTATGCTTTTCCCCATTTTAATAATATCAAAAATTAATTAATTTTATTTTAATAATTTTTTATTTTTTTTTATAAAAAGAATACACTTTTATTTATTTATTTTATAATTATAAATCCCACCCTTAAATATAGAAACATTTAAATATTTTAATTTTTAAATTTAATTTAATTTGTCAGAATTAAAATAATTAATTAATTTAAAAGGGTCAAATAATTTTAATTTTTTGTAAAAATAAAAAATAAATTTTATTTAATTTTAATTTTAATATTCTCAATATGTACAATAATTAAATACCTAAAAATAATTTTTATAAATAAATAATAACACTAATAAAATTAAAAAACATTTTAATTTACCCTTTACATTTAATAAATAAATAGGTAATAAACAAGCATTTTTAGAGACAATTTTTATTTATTTTTTTAAATAATTTTAAAATTAATAAATAATTTTTTTTTTTAGCCTATTATTTAGAATTGCATCAGAAAGTATTTTTTAAATTTATTTAATTAATTTTTCTCCCGGTTTAAAACAACTCTGCATTTGAATTTTTGATAAAATATTCTAAATTTCTATTAAAATTAAATTATTTCATTCCAAAAATTATTTTTTAAAATATTTTCTCTTCTTTATTATTATTTAAAAACAACAAAAACACATTTAAAAAAAAAAAATAAAAATTGGTAATTATTTTTAATCAAAAACGTCTGTCTCCGCCTACTTTTGGCTTCTGCCAATACTTCTTTTTTAATAAACAGGCAACTAAATAACTAACTGCTATTACTTTTTATGCCCTCACTTTTGTCGCTGTCATTTTTAATATTTTTATGCAACAGATTGAGGTATTTTTAAATTATTTATTTATATAAATATACTGTGGAATATTTAATTTCTTTATTCTAATTAACGCCCACTCTCTAATAAACGCCCATCTCTCTTAAACGCCCATCTCTCTAATAAACGCCCATCTCTCTAATAAACGCCCACTCTCTAATAAACGCCCATCTCTCTATTTGTAAAATTAGGTCGACTATTAGAACCTTTTTACCAAAATTAAAATTTACTAAAAATAAATAATATTTATTAGGAAATCACTTGCTCTTCTTTCTCTTCCTCTTCTTCTTTCACAAAAACAACAACAGCAAAAACAGTTAAAAAAGTACAACATTTAATGACACAAAATAACAGTATAAATAATAATAATAATAATAACTCTATTAATGGTTTGTGCGGAGAAGAAGACAGTAATAATATTAATAAAAATACAGTAAAACAACAACAAAACAATTCAAATAAAATTATTATTAATTCGAGAATAAATAATGAAAAAAGGGTAAAATAAATAAATAAAATATAATTTAATTATTTAATAAAGGTAAGAACACCATCTTCTTTAATTTCGGGTATGTCAAGTACGACAGATGCTAGTATTGGAACTAAAATTACTAGCAGCTCATCTGAAGGTTCTTCTTCCTTTTCCGGTTGGAAATAAAAAATAAATTTAAAAAGGAAAATATTAAAATTTAATTCGAAACTAGAAATCCAGCAAATTATCGACCTGAATCTATCTATCTCATTACTAGCTTTAGTAAAAAGTCCATTTTTAAGTGAATTTAAGTACTGTATTTATTAAGTAAAATGAGTCATTTGAGAGCGGCGATTGAGTGCCAAAATAAAGTTGGCGTTCAAATGACCGCTTCCAACTGGAATTTTTTAAATTTAATAAATACCGTAATAGTACAAATAATTCTAAAATTAATTTAAATAAACACTAAAATGTACAGTAATATTTTTAAATAAAAAAATTAAAAAAACAGCAAACGAAAGAATAGCAGCATTTGATCCCGATTTATCAACTATAAGAGCACGTGCAGAAGGTGCAGAATTAGTTAATATTGGAGGAGGAATATATAATAATATAAATAATACTTCATTACATCCAAATACTCCAATAAATTTTAATAATAATTTTGGAGGAGTTACAACAACTTCAAACAGTACATCAACAACTACTTTTCCTCCTCTTTCTCCTGAACAACATCAATTACTTTCGACAATGTTTGGTAGCCCTCCAGCTAGCCAGGCTGCAATTTTACAGCTTTATATGACTCTTAGAGGAAATAATAATCCTAATGAACAAAATTTTCAAGGTAAGAAATATTATTTTAAAATTTTAATAAATTTTAAAATTTATTTTTGGTATATTCTTGTTGTCTTTCGATAGAGAATTAAATTTACTATAATTTCTATTTTAAAATAAAATTTTTTACTTTCAGAAAAAGTTTTATAAGCAAAAAGTTGAGACTCTAATGAACTCTCATCTTAAGGTTTTCTTTCTTTTAGGAATATTAGAGTCTCAAATTTTTTTGAAATTTTTTTCAAAATTTTTTACAATATATTTAGCCATATTTATGCTGTTTTTAAATATTTTAAAAATTAAAAAAAAATTAAAAAAAGGTTTATGTTCATCACCCCCCTCAAACAATAATATTTTATTAAATAACAACAACAGTCATCAACCTTCCAACAGTAATAATAATAGTATTAATTCCTCTATAACACCAAAACAACAACAAAACAACAAAAGTCCTTCTTCTACAATTAAATTTTCTCCTCCAAGTATTCCAACAATTGAGGGAAATAATAATTGTTATCCTTTTAATAATAATTTATATCAACAACAACAAATACCCCAACAACAAACAATAATACCAACAACAACTAAAACATTCCCTATTCAACAACAACAACAACAACAAAATAATTTGTTTAATTGGCTTAGTTATGCTACTCTTTTTCATCAACAACAACAACAAAGGAATTTTGTGTTAGTTTTTTATTTTTTTTTCACATTTAAAAATTTGAAAAAAAATAAAATATAACAAAAATTGTGTTTTATTCAAAATATTTAAGACTTTTAAGAATTTCTTTGTAATTAATTTTTAAATACTAAAAAATTATAAAAAAAATTTTTGTTCCCTTACCTCTATAAGTAATGGAAGAGGAACAATTATAAATAAAATTAAAAAAAAAATTTTTTTTTTAATTTTTAAAGTTCATTACAACAAAAAGCCCAACAACAACAACAAAGTCAAAATAATAATAATCATCTTAACGGATTAAATTTAAATTTACTTTTACAAATAGCTGCACAACAACAAAATAATAATAATAATTGTTGTATTAATACAGCTTTTAAACCTATTAATTTAAATAATAATATTCAATTTCCTTTAAATTTAATTTCTTCTTCTCCAGCAAATTTTTCTACAAATTTTGAACAGAATCAAAGAGGTTAATTTTTTAATTTATTTAAAATTTTAGAAAATTAGTTTTGAATGTTTTTTAACCACAACTTTTTTTTTCCATTTTTCAAAAATTTTGATTTTTTGGTATTTTGTATAAAATTTTCTGCTCTATCCAATGTCCCATAAACACCTAAAATGAACTAACCGTTCCCGTGTTATAATGACTGGCGCCCCGTTCCTCTGTTTTTAAACCCCTGTCTTTTTTTTTTATCATTTAATAAAAAATAAAAAATATTTTTTGGTTATTCCCACTCTTGTTTGTCAGATTTTGAGAGGAACAGATCCCCATCTAGTTAATTTTCTGCTAAATTTATTTTATAAATTTAATTTTTTATTTTATTTATAGGAGATATTGACTCTACTAAAATAAATCAAAATAAATCAGTTAAAAGGCGTTCTTCAATGCATAGTCAAAGTAGTAGTACTACAAATTCAACAAATTGTAAATTTTAAAAAAATTTAAAAATTACAATTAAAAAAAAAATTTTTAAAGCTCAACAAGGAGGTTATTTATTAAATAATTCTTCTACTTTAACAAATCAACCAATTGAAGAAAATAATTTAATAAATAATAATAATAATATTTTAACACAACAAACAACTAAACTTAGACAAAAACATCAAAGAAGAAATGTTGGAACAGAAAAAGATTTAATAAAAACTAGTGGTCGTTTGCCTAAAAAACAACGAAGAATGAGGTAATAATTTGAAATTTTAATTTATTTT
Organism: Meloidogyne chitwoodi; assembly: GCA_015183035.1. Lineage (NCBI taxonomy): Eukaryota > Metazoa > Nematoda > Chromadorea > Rhabditida > Meloidogynidae > Meloidogyne > Meloidogyne chitwoodi. The sequence goes on from JACZZP010000001.1 coordinate 2,445,732, forward strand.
TTAAAAGAAGAGATGATTTTATTACCGATAATTTTGTTTTTGGAGAAATTAAAGAATGTTCTATTTTGTGGAATTTAAATTTTCCTTTTTGGTGACAGGGTATTCAAGGAATACTAAAAAAAAATTTTTTTAACAGAATTCTCATACAAAAATCTTTTGTTTTTAATTAATTTCCTAATTCCATTAGAGACTCTAATTTCTAAAAATTAATTAATTAATTTATTTTTTTTAGTGTTGAGACAGATAATTTTAATTCTTCTACCAACACTTGTACTGACCTTTCTAGCAAAAACATTGTTGACAACACTCAACAAAGTTTAAAAAATAAAATTAAATTAAATACTCTAAAATTAAATAAAATAATTAAAATTAAATTTTAGAATATTTTTTTTATTTTTATTTTTAAGCAAATATTGAACAACAACAACAATATTTACCTCCTCCTTTTAATAATTCAATTTCACAACAAAATAAATTACAAAAAACTCAATTATTTGATCAAAATAATTTAAATAATAATAATTATGATAATAATAATAATTCTGTTTCTCCAAGTGGTTCAGGTTATGGCTCTTCATCTTCACATGCTGGAACTATAGCCTCTCCAGAGGGAGGAGAATTCCCTCCTAGAAGAACTAATATTTGTTGTGAATGGGATAAATGTAGAGAAATATTTAATAATGAAGAAACTTTTGTTGAACATGTAAATAATGTACATGTTAGAATGGAACAGGTAAAAGAAGAAAATTAAAAAAAAAAAAAATTTTTTTTTTTAATATAAAAGGCTCCACATTTTTATTGTCGCTGGTCAAGTTGTAAAAGAGAACAACCTTTTAATGCTCAATATATGTTAGCACAACATGTTAGAAAACATAGTGGAGAAAAGCCGTATATTTGCGAGGTTTTTTCTCTTTTTTTTTAATATTTTATTTAAATTTTATTTTATTTAAGCATATTGATCCAGATGGTGTTCGTTGTGTTAAAAGATATAGCAGATTAGAAAATCTTAAAACTCATCAGCGTTCTCATACAGGGGATAGACCTTATCAATGTGCTCATTGTAATAAAGTAAATTTATTTATTTATTTAAAATAATAATATTATAAATATTATTTTATTAATAATTACCTTATTTTGTGTTTAAAAGGATTGATGTATTGAGTAGAAAGAGTCGAGACTGGTTCTTCTATTTAATTAAATTTCCGTTCCACCCTAATTAATCAAAAACCTCAATTTATTAAATTTATATATTTTTGCTAAATGAGTTGACCCCTATTTTACAATTCTTTCAATTCCTAATTATTACTAATCCTTTTGGTAATAATCGTGATATTTATGCTAAAAATTAGAGTTAGGTTTGAGATTAAAATCTTTCATTTGTTAGACCTTTACAAATGCTTCTGACAAAGCCAAACATCAAAATCGAACACATAAAGACGAAAAAGATTATGGATGTCCAGTATTTCAATGTTCAAAGCGTTATACAGATCCTTCTTCATTAAGAAAACATGTTTTTCATGAACATGGAGAAACTGTTTGGACATTTGCTAAAGCAAATAAAGAAAGAAAGAAAGCTAAAGATTATGGAATTATTGGAATTAGGCCTGATGGAACCCCTTATGCGTTACTTTTAAAATAATATATTTTAAAACTTTAAAAAATTTTTTTAAGTATGCCTTATGGTGCTAGTAGCAGTGATGAGGATCGAGAAGTTGATGTAATTTATTTTAATATTTTTAATATTATTATTTTTTGATAAATTCCTAAGGGTTATTATTTGAAAATTGGAAGAATATTTATTTATTTTATAATTGATCTAATTTAATTTTGAATTTTTCACCCATAAAACTTTAATTTAATTTCCTTTCGATTACACCTTATTTATTTTTATCTCTATTGAAACTCAGATCAGATATACCCCCAAATTCTCCTAATATTGGCTAATTAAATTAAAAATAATCTTTCCTACTTTCTCTAATTACCCTATGTGTTCCCTTACCTTTACTAAGTAAAGGAAGGGAACATTAAAGTTAAATATTACTTTTATTTATTAAAAATTAATTTTAAATTTTTTAAAGGTTTGTTATACTACTCCTCCACCTGAATCATCAATTAATGAACATCAACATATTTCAAAATTACCAACACTTGCAGAACATAATGAAGATGATGAAAATAATAATAACAATTTAATTGAAAGAATTCCACTTTCAAATGAAAGTTCAAATTTATTACAACAAAATCCTGTTAATTCGTCAAATAATTCTCCAATAAATTCAAATGAATTACAACAACAAAGGCAAAATATTGGAAATAATGTTGAAAATAGTCAATTAACTTTATCTTCAAAATCAATAGGTCAAAATACTTTAAATTCTTCACAACTTCAAAGACAACATTCATTAGACAGAAAACAACATTTTCAATCTGGGGATTCTTCAATTAAAAATATTGGGGATACTAGTGGTGGAATTATTCAATCAAAAACAACTACAAAATCACTTCTTTCTGTTGCACCAATGCAACAATATTCTCCACAACAAGGGTTTAATTGGCAGGTAATTACCTAATATCCTCAATTACTATATAAAAAATAATATTTTTTAGGACACAGCAAGAATTCATCCAAATTCATCTAATAATTCATCATCCTCTTCACAAAATCGTGCAACAGCTGCAATTGCCCCTGGTTTAAGACAAGATTATGAAAATGCTAATAATTGGCTTGAATCTAACCAAAATTCTCCTATAAACCAACTCCAACATTTTAACATTTTAAATACACCAACAAATGAAGTTATAATGCAACAACATCCAGTCAGACAAAAACAAACAAAACATCAAAATGTTTGGTCTTCTGATTCTTTAGGAACTACATCAGTGGGAATTTCTTCGTTTAATTCTTCTAATGTTTTTCCTCCTTTACAACAACAACAAAAACATTCTTATTTTTATAATAATAGTAAAAATACAAGTCAAGGTCATAACGAAGATTTAATAATGTCAACAGTCTATACACCAATATGTCCTAGTCCGGACGTTTCAAAGCAATTATTACAACAACAAACATTTTACCCTTCACAACCTTCAGTAATTAGTCCAATAAATGAAGGTGGTAATACAATGATTTCAAATGTTTCAAATATTATTCCAATTGATGATAGATTAAAATCAAACAAATGCGAACAAAATAATAATAAAACATTTATTACTAATAATAGAATAATATTAGTTCCAGAAGAGAGTAATAATAACACAAATAATAATATTTTACCAGTTTCTGCAGATTATATTGAAAATTCACCTGTTCAACAATATCATCATAATTTTGGTATTTTTTTTAATTTAAAAAAGACAGAATTTTTGTTTTTTAGGTTATCACCCTAAATTTTGTTATCAAAATCAACCCAATCCTCAAACAGAATCAACTTTATCATTTATTCCTGCAGCATCGTCTTTCTCAGGCTATCAACAACATCAACATTGCCATTCACAACAACAACAACACTTTCAACAAAAACAGCAAAAACAGCAAAATAGACAACAAATTTATCATAATAATCAAATGCTTCCTTCACTTTTATCTCCAGAAACTTCCCCACTACAACCTGTTAGTTATGGTCCTCACCAACATCATCAAAAACAACAAAATTATCAACAACAATATCAACAAACTGGACAAAATGACCAATCAAATCCTTCTACAGTTAATACAAACACTCAACATGGACATTATGACGCCTGGCACAATGTCCATCCTTTTGGGCAGAATTATCAATATAACCAACAACAAACACATCAACAACATAATTTTGTTAAAAACAATGTTTCTAGACTGCAAAACACACAACAAACATTAAATTACAACATTTATCAAAACCAACAAAATTATCCCCAACAAAAACATCAACAACAACATTTAGAAGGAAGAGAAATGTTTATCCCAACAGAAACACCTTCTTTATATTCTCAACAACAACAAACATTTATTTGTTCAAATTATCAACAACAAAAACATCAACAAACATGTAATATTAATATGTCTTTACAACAACAACAACAATTTGACCCAATTCATCAACAACAACAAACAATGTCTCATATATCTTTAAATGAACAACAAAGGATGGTAATATTAAAACTTTTTTTTTAATTTAAACAAACATAAAATGTTTGTTTAATGTTAATTTTTTTAATTTTTATTTTTAAAAGGTTTGTCAACAATTACCAGCACAACAACAAAATTTACCTTCTATAGAAGATGAGGAGTTAGATGAAGAAGCTAGCAGTCTTATAAGTGATTTACAAATTAGCAAACAACAGAGATGAAAATATTTAAAAAAATTTTTTATTTAATTGTTAAGATAATTGGCAAATATTTTAAAAAACCAAATTTAAATTTTATTAGTTTATTATCATTCAAGTGAAATATTTGAAAGCTTGGGATATATGCGAAAATGTTTATTTGTTTGACCTTGAATGTTTGAAAATATAGGACTAAATTGAAGTTTTTTAAAAATACTTTTTGTAAACATAAAGGAATAAGTAGGGAAGTGATGGGATAAAATAGAGAAGAGTGTCATACAGAATTCCTCCAAATTCAAAATACAAAAATATTTTTTTTAAATATTTGCCAATTAAAATATTAATTTAAAAAAAATTTTATTAAAAAATGCCATTTTAAATTAACTTTAAAATTAAAAAATTTATTTTAAAAACATTTAATTTTTAAATTATCAAAACTTTTATTTAAATTTAAAAAAATACAAATTTTAACAATATAGGTATTCCTTTAATTTTGTAAATAAAATTTAAAAAAATATATATATTTACTTTAAATAAAAATACTCACAATATTTATACACAAAAAATTTTGTTTTTAAATATGTAAAAGTCGTTGGTCATTTTATTTTATTTTTTTTTCTATTTTTTTATTTTAAAAAATATTGAAAAACCTAAAAATCGTGTTTATCCGAATTTTCTATATTTTTTAAATTTTAAAGAAATATTAAATTAAAAATTTTAAAATTTCTAAAAATGTCCAACTACAAACTTTTTTCTTAATTTTATTTTATCCACGTCGCAAAAACCTTTAAAATCCGGTTTGCGCAGTATTTCACCACGCGTCGAAAAATTATATATTTTTTAACGGGCTATGCTTATTTCTATTTTTTTTATTTTTTTTTAAATTTGATTCACTCAAAGTCTATTAAATTGCTAAATTTAATTTTTTTGAAAAATATTTAAAAAAATAAATGTAATTTTTTTCTTAAATTTTTATTTTATACTTTAATGGACTTTTGTTGTTTTTTATATTTTTTAAATATTTTTATTATTAATTTTAATAATTTTAATTTGAATAAATGTATGAGTTTTAAAGAAATTATTTCGTAAAATAAGTTTCTAAGAATATTATAATTATTTTTAATTTCAAAATTATATTTATATTATCGAAAATGGTCAAAAAACTTCAAAAAGATTATTTTTTTAATTTTTAACAAATTTTTGTTAAAAAAAATAAAAACTAACGTATCAGTAAACCATTTATTGTTGCAAATTGAATCAAATAATTTTAGAGACTCGTGCATTCGATTCTTAATAGATAAAAATGTTTAAAAAAATTTAAAAAATATTTACTTTAATTTTAAAATTAAATTTTAATGTTTAAATTAATAAAATATTCACAAAAAATGTTCCTTCCCGTGCCGGGAATCGAACCCGGGCCGTGTGGGTGAAAACCACAAATCCTAACCACTAGACCACACGGGAACACGATAGTTTTATCTAAATAATTCCTTTCACTTAATAAAATAATTTTTTTCTCTCAATTACTGTAGGTTCAAAATTGATACATATTTTTATTTTTAAAATACCCAATTAATTTTTAATGATTGATTGGGTTTTTATAACAAACAAAATTAATATCTAAACAATCCTTCTAAAATTGATAAAATTAAATTTTTGATCAAGAAAATTTGTCCAATTTACTAACATTAATTTTAGAATGTTCTCTATTTAAGCAAGTAAATTAACAATAAATTCAGTTTCATAATATACTTAAAAATATTTTATTTTTTAAAGAAAATAAAATATTCTTCTAATTAAAATTTTATCAAATAAATTTTTTAATATATACATACTAATGAAATAACTTTGTAAAATAATATAGCTGGTTACTTGAATATTTACGTAGTAAATAAATAATAAAATGACAGAAAGTAATCATAGGTTTTTTAAATAAAGAAAAAAAGAGGGTTTAAAAATATATGTCCTCTTTGATATAATCTAACTATATTTGGATCATAAAATCGTGCAACCACAGCTTTTGAATGCATGCCCATCATTGATGTTCGTTTCGTGTTTTGGGCTCTTACTTTTATGATTTTGTCGATGGCCTCTCGATTGACGTTCAGCCCTCGAAGCACTTTTACTCTTACGCGTTCTATCGGAAGTTCCATGTATTTGATGATGACCTATTTGTTCAGCTCCAAAACTTTCTTGTGTCCATCCATCATTCCAATTGGGATCAATACCCTAAAATTAGTTTTAATTTTATACGATTAATGCTTAGGATAAAATTGTCTTTTAGAGTTAATTTTGATTATTTTATTGTTTTAGAATTTTTATAAAACCTTAAAATCAGCATTTGTACGAAAACTAAATCCTTTTACTTCTCCACTGCTTTCACCCTAAAATAAAGTTTTATTAAAAGCTTTTATAGAAAAATATCTGTAAATTAATTTTTAAATTATTCACTTAATAAAAATATTTAAAATTTTAAAACTACTTACCACCTTCGAAGTATTAATTTCAAATAACTAAATTATAAATAGAAAAATTAAATATTAAATAGTTTTTATAGGAGCAGATCGGTTGAGTCACAGTCTAAAATATTTCACTCCGTTTTTTCCTAATACGAATTATATAAAAATAGGAATGATAGTTCACTTGAAAGAGCTCTTCGAGCTGAGTCGAATGAGACCAAAATGAAGGAATTTAGTAGGCTTCAGACGAAGAGTTAGGAGAAATGGTGACTCAACTGAGGTGTAACCGCTTTTTATATAATTTAAAAATAATTAAGCAAATATATACATCATTACTATCTTCACTCTCATTTTCCTCTTCCACTACTTCACGGTTAACCTTAATTTTTAAATTAATAGTTTAATTAATAATTTCAATATATTTAATGCTACAATTATTGACCTTTTTAACTACTTTGTTAATTAGTCTAGGCATATAGACTTGAATTAAATTTTTTTTAATTATTTTTATTCATAGCATAAAATAAAATTACCTCATAATTCACTGTTTCAGTGTTAAGAGCAATTTCAAATTTCTAAATTTGGCATATAATTTAACTATTTTCGAATTTAAATAAATGAGTTTTATTAACTTACAGCTACTAGCATTGCTAATCCTCGAGGGATCAAATTCATTAGGTCCTTTTTTAGGCATACAAGTTGTAAAATCACAAATTAATATAAAAGATATTAATTTCAAATAGTTATAAAAGCATTGCATTTGTAAAAATTTTTTATGTTGAAAATATACCTTTTTAAATAAATTTTATTCAATTTATTTTATTTATAATTGCCCTAAGAAACCGCTATTTATTTTTGAAAAAATCAAAAAAAAAATTTTTTTTATTGGCTAAAATAAGTGAATAAAATTAAAAAATCTGCCTGCGCATTTCTTTTATTTACCCCTTAAAAGGGTACACGCTTCTTTGCCTGTCCTCTTAGTCAGATGGTTTCCAACAAATTAGTTGATTAAAAATTAATAGGTAAATGTGTTTTAATATTTAATGAATTAAAATTTTTTTTTAAATTTAGTTGTCAAAAAGGTAAAATAAAAAAAAACTTTTTTTAACGCATAAACTTTTCTATTAAATAGAGTATGTTTTAAAATTTTATAGAAAAAGATCAAATACATTTTTTCTTAAAAAATAAACAAAAAAAGAAAATTAATTTTAAAAATAGTCAAAATCTTATTAACCTTTTCGTGCCTTTTTTACAATTCTTTTTTGTTCCTTTTCTTCCATAATTTTTGCCAAAGGATCAGCAGAATGAATACGAACTAAATTGTACGCTTCTCTATCTAATTCTGTTGGTTTAAGATTTTTATTTTCTTCAAAACCACTGTGAAATTTGCGTTTTCTTTCTCCCTAAATTTTTTAAAATTTAAAATTAAATTTTAAAAAAAAATATTTTTTTTTTACTTTTTCTGCCATTTCCTTTCCTTGTTCACGTTCTTTAATTTGTTTTTTTATTGCTTTTCGTAAATCTTTAGAAAAGTGTTTGTTAGAACCTGATGCAAAAGACAAATCTTCTTTAAAAAAAAATTTTTTCAATTTAAAAAAAAAATATATTTTACCAAAATTATGTAATTTAAAATAATTAAAGTAAAATCAAAAGTAAAAATTAATTTTTATACCATCTGATGTAGATTCATCATTTTCTTCCTCATCAGAATTTGAACTAGAAGAAGAAGAAGAAGAGCTCTCCCTTCGTCTCTTACGTTTTTCTTCTTTTCTTTGTTTTGCTTTTACTTTTTTATTTCTTCGCTTATTTCGTCTTGTTTCACGACGTTTTTCATCTCGAATTTCTTAAATATTTTTTTTTATAATAATTTAATAAAATTTAAAAATATACTTTTTTGATTTTCATTCTCCAATTGTTCTTCGTAATGACGAATTTCTTCTTCATCCAATTCGATATCATCTTCACTATTTTCTTCATTTTCATTTTCCTCATTGTCAGAAGAATTTGCAACATTTGATTTTTCACTTTAAAAAATAAATCTATTTTTTTATTACTTAAAAAAGTTTAAAAAATTTCCGAAAAAATAACAAAAAATTTCAATTTAATTATTATAAAATACCAAAATTTTTCTAAAATAAATTAAACCTTTTGACATGTACGTTTTCTTCCGTTTCAATTTTCTTTTTTTGATTACAAATTGTTTCACTGCCAACTCCAGAAACATTATTTATTCCATTTTTTATTGAAATAGAAGGCTGTAATGTTTTTGACGATTTCTGTTGTTCAATTCCAGAATATTTTGCAATGCCCAATTCTGCCTGCTCTACCGAAATCCCCTGTTCTCCAAGGCAGTAAGAATTACGAAGATATTGGTGGCAACAACGATATCCCCAACGACCATCTCGCCAATAAGAACCCCAAACAGTAGTGTGATTATTTATTAATCTTTTTAAATAATTAAAATTTAAAAAATATTAATTAAAAAAAACATACGCATCTTCCTCGTATTTACTTTTTACTGAAGGGCCCTCATCCCCTTTAATCACTTTTCCTTTCCTATTATATTCAACGTAATTTTCTGATTGCGCAAGAAGTAGCTCTTTTGGAGGTGCACTAAGATGCTCCTTTAAAATATAAAAGACATTTAAAAATAAAAAATTAATTTAATTAAACATTTTAAAAATAATAAAATTAACCAAATTAATTTAATGGCAATTTCTACTTTCTGGTAAAAAAAAAAGTCCGCAAGTTTTTGTCAGAAAATAATAATATAAAGAATATTTTTTAGAAAGAGATTATTTTAAAAATATACACTATGTAATAGAGATTGGTTTTTTTTGATAAATATGATCTGGATTTATTTTATTGACCTGGACCAGACTCTGGATTCAGAAAAATCCAGAATGCCCAAAAATGCTTGGATCTGGACTCTTGATCCAAGAAAATTCCAGGTCAGGATCCAGATCCAGTCCGATCTCTATCTACACACGTTCTAGATGTTCAAAAAATTAAAAAATCTTAAGAACCGGTCCACAAAGAAATTTTTCAACAAAGAATTTTATTTTTGATATAATCTTAAAAAATATAGTTATTCTTAAAGAACTATAATTTAATATTAAAACAAATCAAATACAAACTTTTCCACCATATTTTTCCAACAATTCATTTTGCACACTTGACTTATTTAGTTCCTTCTGTTGTTCAAATTCTTTTTTCAATGCTTCCAATCGTGTCGGTTCAGCAAGCGAATGAATGTCGATTCCTTTACAACGTGCTGCCCATGCAAAAACTTGAGCCTCATTTGCTTCAGAAACTTCACCCGTATAACGCATAAAATTTTCTCCGGCAAATTGAGCGGCCTCTTGTTCTTTCCCCGGCATATCCTTAAATTTTTATATTTAAATATTAATATTTAAAAAATTAAAAAAAACCTTAAATGGATTCTCACGCATAGAACGACTTTTTGGATCGTAAAATGGTCCATTCGTGTCCAAATTATACAAATATTTAGCAGTATCCTCTCGAATGCGCAAATTTCGAACAGTAATACGAGTTCGTGAATCCATATCAATAGACTGACCAGGAGCTGACGCATCTTCAGCGTAAATATCTTCATCTTGATCTAAACTTTTTTCTTCTTCAGTTCCTTTAAGCTGTTCAGCTCGAATAAGTTTTCTTGTTTCGTCCATTTTCTCATATTCTTGCACAACAAATCGGTAATCATCAGCATTATAACCATTCCAACGGTCTCGTTTAGCATCCCAATCCAGAGAGAGTTTAGGGAGAGAATGGTCATCTGGGGCAATATTTGTGTTGGACCATTTGGCACCGACTATACGAGGCTTATCAAAACAATCCTTTTTACGATGACCCATACCACCACAATTCTCACATGCTCCTTCTCTGTATTTAAATGCAACACGATCAGAAGTTCCCTAAATTAAAATAAAAGAATTCCCACTAAAGAAAATAAAGATATATAAAATTTAAAATATCCTAACTCAAAATCCAAAGAAAAATAACTAAAATCCGCACTAATAAAACAACTAATAATGCAAATTATAAAAGTACAAACCTTTGGATACCATTCAGAAATAGAAGAAAATTCCCTCTGACGATCAGGTTGTGGTCGTTGATGCTAAAAAATAAATTAAAAGTTTATTATTTAAATTCAATTAGTAAAATCCAAAAAATAAATGTTCCAAATTATAAAAAATATGTAATCTATATTGTAGTAAATAAATAAATAAATTTAAAGTTTATAATAACCTTAAGAGTAGGGCCACTGTGCGATATATACCAAGGAGCTTTTTCAATAAATTCAGGAATGTGAGGATTAATATCACGTCCAGTTTCAACATCTACCATAGCAGGAGCAGTGCCAGCTTTTCGTTGTTCTTCCAAATCTTTTTGTTTGCGATATTCATCTTTTGATTTGCGTTTTCCGCTTTCAATCCCATCTTCAGTATCAAAACCATCACCTTGACGAATTAATGCAGAAACAGGCAAATTTGACATTTTTAAAAATGAATAGAATACTAAAAATATAAAAAAATTATTAAATTAAACAACAAAAAATAATATTTGTATAGTGAACAATTAAACAATTGGTTATTTTGGACACGCTGGCGCAGGGACAGGATGGCGCAGTAGACTCTAAATTACTTTTTATCTTTAATTCTCTTCATTAGATATACTATTGCGCGCCATACTGGTCTGCGCTATTATGGGCTGTATCCATTCTTTTTCTATTTAGCAAAATTTGTGTAGTCTCTCGTTTTTCTCTTTCTATTATTTCCTTTCTTTTTTTATTTCAAATTGTAATTTATTGAATATGTCATTGAGTTACTGAAGAAACTGTTTATTTATCCTTTACATAAATTTATTTTTAAATAATTCTAAAATTTACGGATGTCACTAGATGAAGTTCAAAGAAATATCCCAATTAAACCACGACAATTATTTTTCCATTCCGAATTGATAAAACCAGAAATTGAGCTTTTTAAAGATAAGTTTGAGCGAAATGAACGTTTCAAAGAATTTGATGGATTAATTAAAGTAAATCATAGGGTAATTTTGTTTTTCTTAAATTTAAAAAGAAATAAAAAATATTTTTAGATTTATGAAGCATTAGAAACAAAAATTGCTGTCGACAAAAAATCAATTTCAAATAAATTGGCTACTTTATCAGAACAAATAAAATTGTTAAATGAGCGTATTACTACAATAAGTTCTCCACAATTTACAAAAGTATATTATTTATAAATATTTTTAAATACCTTTGATAAAATGATTATAAAAAAAACTTGAAAAAAAAGATTAAAAGTGCTATATTTTTAATGAGATTTCCTTCAAATTTTCTTAGGAAAGTTAAAATTGTAATTTTTGAATTTTTTTGAATTAATAAAACAATATTTTAACAGAAAGATCTTGCTGGGTATACTGACTCTGATCTTATTAATTATTCTAAACTTGTAGAATTAAAACAAAAAGAATTGGAGGTAAAACGAATAAAGAATTACAAATCTCCTATTTTTATTATTGAAGAAGAATAAATTAAATAAAATTTTTTTTAATTATTTATCCTCGAGTGTTTAGTAGTTTAATATTTGAGTTTTTTTAATATATTAAATTTGTATATTTTCTCAAATTCATCGATTTTCCGGAATTAATCTCGTGTCCCGGTAAAAACCCCGAATCGGAATCTCGTATATGATTTGTTAATTTTTGAAAAATCTCGTGTCTCGTAATCTCGTGTTTTTTGGCCGTCTCGTATCTCGTTCTTGTATTTTTATTTCAATATCATATCTCGTAGTCTCGTTTTTTAAAATTCAATTCAGCACACCCCTGGTATATACAAGTGTAAAAATTAAAAAAAAATTTTTTGTCAGACAATAAAATTAAATTTAATCTCCACAATAAATGAATGCTTTACAAAACAAATGTTTAAAAAAAATCTAAAAAAAATTTTAAAGTATTTTTTTCAAAGTAATTAAAGAAAAAGTGTGTTTCAAGCAATTGTCTAAAAAATAAAATAATTATAATACAAAATCAATATGTGGGTAAAAATAATTTTTAAGTTTATATTAGAGACTGCTACTAGAAAATCACTTTTTTAGGAAATTCTCGATTCAGAAATTATAAAACAATAAATTTTAATTTCTCGTGGCAATCCCTTAATATTTTCAAAATTATAAAATAAGTAAAAAATGTTTAAAAAACATCAAAAATTAAAATAATAATATTTTAATATAGGCCGCATCCACGCAAATTGTTTGCTATTATAACATCTGTTACGGCATCAAAAACAAATTGAATGTTTGTGGTATCAGTTGCACAGGTCATATGACAATAAATCTCTTTTTTTGTTGAACGATTTTTTGCTTCAAATTGGGCTTGAATGTAAGCAGATGCTTCGTGATAGTCAGGACGGCCTAAAAGGTTTTTTTAATATTTTAAAATATATTTTTGGCATTTTCTAAAGGGTGTTCTATAAAAGAAGGGCTACAAACGTAGAGGGTAAAAACAAAAAATGGAAGGAAGGTATGTTAATTAGAGAGTGGGCGTCTATTGGAGTTAAAGTTAAAGATCAAAAATTTTATTATTAAAGTCGTCGCAAAAATATTTCTATTAAAATAAATGCGTCAAACGAAGAGTATTATTCTAACAAAGTACTTAAAAACTAATTTAAATAAAATAATATACATATATTAATTAAATACATATATATACCATTATATTCTGGGAAGCACACAGTGAGTTGAGACTTTTTAATTTTTTCTTCAAATAAATCTTTTTTGTTGAGAAAGAGAATAATGGATCTTAATGAAAAAAATAAATTTAATTTTTTTTAGAAACTAAAAATTAAAAAAAAATAAAAACTAACGTATCAGTAAACCATTTATTGTTGCAAATTGAATCAAATAATTTTAGAGACTCGTGCATTCGATTCTTAATAGATAAAAATGTTTAAAAAAATTAAAAATATTTAATATAATTTTAAAATTAAATATTAATGTTTAAAATAATAAAATATTCACAAAAAATGTTCCTTCCCGTGCCGGGAATCGAACCCGGGCCGTGTGGGTGAAAACCACAAATCCTAACCACTAGACCACACGGGAACATGATAGTTTTATCTAAATAATTCCTTTCACTTAATAAAATAATTTTTTTCTCTAAATTACTGTAGTTTCATCCTCGTGCAAAACTTGATCATATTCTGACATTGCAACACAAAAAATAATTGCTGTTACGTCCTAAAAAATTAAAAAATAATTTTTAAATAATTTAAAAAACCTCAAAACAGTGTATCCATTTTTTCCGTTCCGATCGTTGTCCTCCAACATCAAATAATTTAAAATTAAGACATTTAAACGTAAAGAACACCTTTTTTTGAAAATTTTTAAAATTTTTAAAAAATTTCAAAATTAAAAAGTTTAAAACCTCAACAATGCCAGTAGTCTTAACCCTAGTTCTAAGTATATCTTGCTCTGTAGGTTCATAACTGGGCTGTCCTAAACGTTCCAAATCGTCAAGGAAACTGAAAAAATGGACAAAATAAATTCTCAATTTTAAATTATTATTTAAAAAATTAAATAAACTATTTGGCAGAATCATTTAATTGATATTCGTTAGAACGAGAAAAACATTCTTCAACACCAGAATCAGCCCAAAGCCGTTTCATTGCTGCGTGTAATTCTTCACTAAAAGGTTCAGTGTCTTCCATACGTGAAACTACGTCCATTACTAATTTTGAATCTAACTGAAATAATTTTTTTAATTTAATAAACAGAAAATATTATATTAATTATAAAATTGTTCATCTTTTTTATTACAAACTCAACTATAAATTTATTTATATATTCTAAAAACACAGAATTTTTTAAACTTTTATGCTTATACTGAGAGGAGGGGTAAAATAGAGTGGTTAATTAATTTTTTTGAGGTGATCAAAAAATCTTACTTTTTAATTAATTTGTTTAAATTAAAAAATGGGAAATCAAATAAATATAGACAAATTGTTCCCCCTCAAACTCTGACACAGATCTAAATCAAAGTCGGATACCCAAAGTTTTGAAATATTTAATTAAAAAATCCCCTCATTAAAATAAATTATTTTTTTTAAAAAACCTCTCTTTCAGGCGCTCCAAAGGGAATTGATAAATTTCCCATAGCTCTTAAAATTGCTACAAGAGATTGAATAGTGTTGCTATAAACAACAGGTTTATACTGCTTGTAATCCTCTGCTGTAAAGCCTGACTCGTGAATAATTCTTTACAATAAAAAATATAAATATTAAAAAGTTAAATTAAAAAACAAACTTCATCTGTTTCACAATTGTCGATTTGCCGGATTCTCCAGCACCTAGAAGAAGTAATTTGATGTCCCTGGAGGCCTGAAGCACGAATATAATTTTAAATAAAATTAAGAAAAAAATTAAAGTTCTGTTTTGAATTTTAAAGTTAAAAAGAAAAGGCTTGGAAATTTAGGAGTCAGTAACAACTAGTATTTTCTAAATTAATTTTGTAATTTAAAAGGTAAAAATCTGTGTTTCTTCCGAAATTCTAATTTTTAATTTTGCCAAAAAAATCTCCTAATTTTTCCTAATTTTAATAAAATCCTCAAAAATAATTAAAAAAAAAATTTACGTGTACAAATTCCTCCTTTAAATTCTTTTCTATCATTTTTGATCTCTCCAAGGCTGCCCTTTCTTCCTGACTCATTGTGCAACCCATTGTTTTGAAACAAGCTGTTAAACTCTCCGACTTCAGGATTGAAGGCGTCGTTGTTGTTTTGGCAATTAATAAAACTTTTTTTAGTTTCTTTTTTGTTTTTTATCGTTTCAATAGGTAAACGATAACGAATTACTTTTACACGACGTAAACAAACACGTACAATATTAACTGTTGTTTCAGAAAAATGTGATGATTTTCTGTTGTTATTCTGATTTTCTAAAAAAAGAAAAATAAAAAAGAGAGAAAATATTTAAATAAAATAAAACTCATACTCTAGTACTCTCTTACTATGTAATGGAGAATATTCATGTCCAGACATTTCGTCTAACAAAATTGCACGACATTTCGCCAATACGGCAAAAAAACTACATTTCGTTTACTCGAGCCCACGATTTTTTGCCGTTGGGACGAAATGTCGTGCAATTTCTGTCGACAAAATGTCTGGACACGAAATATTCTGTTTAGGTAAACACCCCATTTATTCGCAAGAAAATATTTTTAACGATAAAATATAAAGAAATTAAAAACCTTTTATATTTTTTTGGTATTTAATTTAATAAATTATGTAAATAATTATAATATATTAATTTCACTAGTTTTATAAAAGAAAATTGAATATTTTACAAAGGAAAATTTTTTTTAAATTATTAAAATTTAAAAGAATTACCAAAATTTGTTGCAATTGTGTTGTTTATCTTCTATTTTAATATTTTCTAATTGATTTTTAATAATTAATTTTTTTATTTCTCAATTTTTTTAGCTTTAATGGGGCTTTTGGCCCCTCAAAAATTAATTTTTTTTTTTAATAACAGAATTTTTAAATAAAAAATTAATTTTTATTTAAAATGTTGTTGTTTTTTGTGTTGTTTTCTTTGATTTTTAGCTATTTTTACAGTCAAAATTTTCTTTAAAAAATAATAATAATATTTTTTTATCTGGGACGAAATGTCTGATTAGCAGAAAAAAAGAAAGAATTGGGTATAAACTAAAAAATAAAATTAAAAATAAAATTAAAAAATAAATTAAAGTAATAATTAAAATAAATATGTCTTTTATAATAATTATACATTTAAAAAAAATTTTTTACTGTAAACAAAAAAATAAAAATAATATTTTATAAATAAAAATACTCTTTTTTAGCCTTTAAAATCGAAGAAAGAATAGTTTAAATTTTTTTTAAATAATTTAATTATTTTTAAAGCAATTTTTGAGATCTTTAACTAATATTAAACAAATCAATAATTTTTTTTTTTTAAATTGGGGGGAAAAATTATTTTTCTTAAGGGGATAAACTTATATTTCTCTACTAATTCAGCAGTAAAAAAAATTAATTTTTAAAATAATAAATAAAATATTTATATTTTATTACGCAGATATTTGACATAAATTTTTCAATGTAAACGAAAATGAAAAAAAAAAAATTTATTCAAAAATGCATATAAAAACAAGAAAAAATGTCCTTTTTCACTCATACAAAAAAATTTATTTTTTTTAATTTTATTTTTCTTTGACATGTATCATGCAATAATATATGTATAAATATATGAGTCAGGGCCAAAAAAATAATAAAACAAGAAATATATCTTATAAGGGTTGTAATTTATAGATATTAAAGTAGGGGGTTATTCCCGTAGAGGGGAAAAAGGCTTTAACGGGAACGGGGACGAGAATTTTTGCCGAGAACAAAGGAGACGGGGGGAGATTTTTAATTGGCGGGGGGATAGGGGACCCTTTTGTGATTTTTTGAGTCAAAAGTTCAGGGGGGGAACGGGGACAGATTAAACCCTTGGACAAAAAATAGAAGAAAACTTGTTTTATTACAACGTATCATTAATTTAAAATAATTATTTTAAAAACAATATTAAAGCAAAAAAAATATATAAGAAAAAATTTAAATTTTGAAATTTTTTTTCAAATTTTTTTATTAATGAGGTTTATTTATTAAAACATTATTATTTGGCCACACGGCGATATTACGGCATAGAATGGAAAAGAAGAAAACTTGTCGATAGAGAAGAAATAGAGTGAAGGATATAATAAAATAACAGCAAGAATAGTAGTAGTAAAAATAAAATAAAAAAAATTTAATATTAGGGGGGGACTTTCTCATCCACTGAGAGAAAAAGCAAATTAAAGTGAGGAAAAAATAATGTGTAGAAAAATAAAAGTAAAGGAGAAGAGAAAGAAAAAGAGAAGAAAATGGATTATTAGGCTGAAATTATGCCTGAAGGATTTTTGAAAATAAATAAAAAATTTATTAGAGAAAAGAAAATAAGATAAGTAAAAAAGTTGTTAAAAAGGATAGAAATATAATGAAGATGATGAGGAAAATTAAATAATAGTTTTAGAGACAAAATGTCATTTTGACAAAATGAAAATCAGATAAAATGTCAACAAGAGCAAAAGATGACAAAATGTCCAAAGACAAAAAAGGTCAAAGGAATAAAAATGCAAAAAAAAATTTTACAAAAACAAAATGCAAAAAACTGTCAAAATTGGCATTTTGTCTAAATGACGTTTTGTCACATTATCATTTTTGTGACAAAGTAGACTAGTATAATACACAATTATTGAAAAAGAGAAAATAAAAAGTATAAATAAAATGAGAAAAAGCCTCAATTTTATGATAAAAATAAAGCAAAATATTTTACAAAAGGTCTTTTAAAAACAAGAGAAAAAATGTAAAATTTAAGAGAAAAAAGTAAAAAAAATATTATTAGTTTATTGGCAATTTTATTGATGTGTGTTTGGCCATTTCATATCAAAAAAAAATTTTTTTGTAGTGAGTGAGGGGAGAAATAAATATATACATATATACTATATATTTTATAGGAGGATATATTTATGTACTAACCATGTAAAAAAAGCATTTCTCTCTCGTCTCTTTCCTTTCTTTTAGCCACATTGCCAGATGGAGAAGGTAATACACTATATATTTTAAGGGTATTAGAGCAAAAGAGAAAAAAGCGCCGGAAGTCGGAAAAGCCAATAATAAGTGAAGCGGGGAGAAAGACAGGATGAAGCCGATAGCCTTCTTCTTTTTAATATTACCCTCTCTCCATTAGGGTTAAACCCAGAAGATCAACATTTAAAAGAACAAAGGGTAGATAAGCTTATTTAAATAGAAAAAGGGAAAAATAAATATATTCAAAAATGCCAAACTGTGTTTGATCAATTGGGTAAATATGTAAATATAACCCTAAAAATATCAACTTAAAAAAACTAAAAAATGTCAAACAAACAAAAATACTCATGCATAAATTCCCAAAGAGACTGTCATTGAATTTAAAAGAAAATATACATAAAAAAGAAATAATGATAAGAAAAAAAATATATAAAATTACTAGAATTAATTAAATTAAAGAGCAAAAATTATAAAATATATTTTATTTTTATTTTATGTAAAAATAAATTTAAATATTTTGTATTTTATTATTTGAAAAATATATGGTCAACTCTTGTTATAAACACACTGTAAAGAGAATACAAAATTGTTAGAATGACACTTTTTTGGATTTTACCCAAACTCAAATTAATATAAGAAAAACTTTGGTTATAAGAAAACCTTCTGTCCTATCCCTTTGGGTGACCCTATAACTGGAGTAACTCAAAAAATAAAAAAAAATAAAATTTTGCCGTTACTGTTTCAGTACTATTCTTAAATCTTTATTCTTTCATTTGATAATTTATTTAAACATAACTTTTTTAAAGGGAAAAGTTGGTAAAAAGTGAACCAAAGAGGAGAGATTTTTTGAGAATATTTAAATATAAAAAAATTGAATAAAAAAAATAAATATTTTGGCAAAAAAGCACAATAATATTATTCTCTACAATTTAAAAATAAGTGTCTTGGGAGTTTACAAAAAACAAAAAAAAGAACAAAAAAAGGCATTTTAAAGACAAATTATTATGAGGATAAAAGAGTAGTTTTGTTCTTAAAAAAATATTTATTTATTTTTAAACCCAAAATCCCCTTTCATTTTTTCACATAAAAGAGAAAAAATGGAAGCATTAAAAAATAAAAAAAAGCATCGATTTCGCCTAGTATTAAAATTAAAAGAAAAATGAGAGAAAGAAAGGCTTAAATAGTATTTTTTCAATAAATTGTTGAAAAAAAAGAAAAAAGGTTTTTTGTGTTTTTAAGCCTTTTAATAAATATATAAATTTAAAAAAATAAAAATGTTTGACAATTTTAATTTTTTTGAATTTAAAAGTCGTGTTTTTTCCTATTTTTATCAAAAATTTTGGAAAAATCAAAAAAAAAATTGAAAAAATAAATTTAATCTAAATTAAATCTTTTATTTAAAATAAATAGGTTCCAAACAGAGAAAGGCATAACTTAAAGTTTTTTTCAGTTGAAATGAGCAAAATAAAATTAAAAAAAATTTTATATTGAAATTTCTTAAAAAATTAAATGTCCGGGAATATTATAATTAATTAATTAATTAAAATAAATTAAATAAAGTCTTCAATAATTACCAAAATTTTAAAAAATTTTTGGGGAAATAAAAATTTTAATTTAAAGAAAATAAAAATAAATTCACATTTATTTGACATTTATTTAAAATAATTAAAAGAAAATACTTGTTACTATTTTTGTACAAAAATATAAATATTTGTTATTTATTAACGCACGAAAAATTTTAAAATATATTCTAAAAATAAATTTTTTTGATTAATTATTTAAAAATTTATTTTTTAAATGAAATGATAACATATAAAAATAAATAAAGGTGAGAAAATTTAATAAAATTTACCTAATTTTATTGATTAATTTAAAAAATCAAATAAATAAATATTAAAAAAAGCATAAACACTAAAGAGAAAATATATTTTATTTATTTATTTCTCATTTTAATGTTTAAAAAAATTATAAACTTTTTAATTATTTATTTATTAATTTAATAACTTCCGTCGACAGGATTTAATCGAAAGACTTAAACTTTTGGGCGCGAAATATTTTGGGCGCAACTAAATAAAATAGCCAAAAGAACAACTATTAATTGATCAAATTTTGTTTATTTTAATTGTTTAAGGTTTTAGCTATAAATTTTAGAATTTTTTGTTTAAACATTTCGAAAGTTATATTTCTAAAAAATGTCCAATTTATTAAAAAAACGCCATTTTTTTGTTGTTATCTTCAAAAAATGGTTGAAATTTTAATTATTTTTTGGTGGAATTCTAATTAAAAAGAGGTCATTCTAAAATTGTTATATCCTAATTTCACGGTCTCACAGAGTTTGTCAAAAATGGAAAAATAAAAACATAAAATTCGTCATTCTGGAAAAAACAACAGAATAGAGGGGGAAATGCTTAAAGTAATATTATATATTTATTCTGCTTTTTATGGCACTTTTTACTACTTGCCTTAATATATACTCTCAGTGTGGCTTCCGGCAGAGTAGGGCATTTTGTTCAATACAAAAATCGATGAAATGGAGAAAAGAATATTGGGCAAATTAGAAAAGAAAAAAGAAAGGGACAGATCGGTTAGAAAAAATTGAAATCAAAAATTGAATTTTCTCTTATTTTTTAAGAGAAAAAATATATATATAAGTATTTATTTATATTTTAATTTTCAACACTTAAAGTAAAATAAATATAAAAAATAAATAAAAGGATATAATGTACTCTCTTCACATCAAATTTATTCCCAAGGGATAAAACGAGTTGGAAAATAACATAAAATGTGGGAAAAAAAGTTTTAGTTTAAACAACTAATTTATAAACATTTTTGCTTGTAATAGAGAGGATTCTTTGGCTTCAAAAGAAATGAAAGAATTGAGGGATTTGAAGCGGTAATTTTTTATAGAAAACTCCCT
Source organism: Meloidogyne chitwoodi (assembly GCA_015183035.1). NCBI lineage: Eukaryota > Metazoa > Nematoda > Chromadorea > Rhabditida > Meloidogynidae > Meloidogyne > Meloidogyne chitwoodi. The sequence continues at coordinate 2,467,056 of JACZZP010000001.1, forward strand.
CATTTTTTTTTTAATTTATAAACTCGAAATATTATTTCGTCTCATATCTTAATCAACGACTTTTTTATTTATATGTAATCTTATTAAAGATATTCTAATCATAAACGGTGGAGCGAAACTTGCGGACGGAAACTTGCGGATGCCTACTAAAGTTTACAAAAAATTAGTTTATCTGCCTTTTTTAAGGGCCAATGGGTACAATAATTTATTTAACAATTTTGTAGCATGATATTAATTATATATTCAGGTTTTGGACTTGAAGTTTGAGTCCAGAAGCGTTGGTCCACAAGTTTCGATCCGCAAGTTTTGGCTTGCCTCATAAACAGGCAAAGCTCATAAATTTTGAGTTGACAAAGTTCACAAACGTAGAAGAAAAAATTCTTTTTTTTTCTTCACTCATCTCTTTGGCTTTTCAACTTTGCGTGTAACGGAGTGCTACAAAGTTTTGGCTATTTTAGAAAGGCAAAATGTAAAAAAATTTTTTTTATTAAGCTAGAAAGAAAAAAAATAATTTTATGGCGCTATGAGAAGAAGAATTGAATATATGGACTTTAGGGAAAAAAATAAAATAAAACAAACATAGACACACACAAACAAAACAATGCTTTAATGATAAAAAATGTGGGGGAGTTTAGACGGAAGTAGTGTAGTTGACGACGACGGTTTGTCTGTTGACAAGAGAGAGAAAGAGAAAGAAGAAAAGAGAAGAGAAGAGAGAAAAATATTATTGAATATGCGTAAATGTGCGTGCTTTTATGCAAAGAAGTTTTTAAATAATTTTTTTTTAATATTGTTTTAAAAAAATATTTTTTATAAAATTAGATTTATTGAATTTAATAGTTTTAAAATAAAAATAAATTCAGGCCTGAAAAAATTAAAAAAATATAGTACTCCATTTAAAAATAAAATAAAAATATTTAAGTGATTTTTATATGTTTAAAAATGTCAATATTATCTTCCTCCTCTTTTTTCTAAAATAAAAAAAATATTTAGAATTTTGAAACTTTAATAAAAAAGACACAAACAATCAATAATTGGCCATATTTTTGGCCATATTTTTAAAAATAAAAATACTAATAAGCAACAATTTTGTTGTTCTGTAGCACTAAGATTTTGAAAAATTAAAAAAAAATATTAAAATAAAAAGAAACATTTTTAAATAAATATATTTAAATAATTTTATTTATCAAAAAATAAATAAAAATAAAAAACAATTAATAAAGATGAAAAACCGGCAAAAAAGCAAAAAAAAACGATAAGGCAATAATAAAAAAATAAAAATAATTATTTAATAAAAAAAGATAAGATTAGCAAAAAATATTAAAAATTAAAAAAAAAATATATTTTTTTTTTAACCCGTAAAATTTTATTTTTTATCAATTAATTAAATTATCACACTTTTTCATATTTTTTGAGTACTCGTCTAGCCTTAGAAAGATTACATTGTTTTTGTTTTGTGGTTAAAAACCAAAGTCCATTTATTGCTTGTCTAAAATTTAAAAATTAAATAAATTTAAAAATTTTTTTTATTTACCTAGCCATTTTATTATGTACTCCAACATAATAATTATTGTTAACAATATATGGAAAATGCCCAACTTTTTTAGCAGCCCTTTGACGTTCTCTTTCGCTTAATTTAAACCAAGCACCGTCTGCTATATCTGTCCTTTCAAAATCGCGACAAACAAGTCCTGAATATTGACTTGAGCATAATTGATTGAGAATATCCTTAAATTTAATTTTTTTGATTATTTTGTCAAATTATTTTAGATCCTTTTATTTTTAATAATTTAATTAGTAAAGTAAAGATAATTATTAGGTTGAGTCATAAAAACTTCCATAAATTTAGATCTACCAAACCAAAAAATTTAAAATTTTGGGCTCCATTAGAAAACACTTGAACGCAATAATGTGCAAAATTTCAAATCCCAAAGTTAACATTTGACTACTTTATAAGCAAAAAAACACATGGAAACTTAATTATGATTCAACTTATAATATATTTTTGAAGAACCAAATAATTAATAAATTACCTGATCCATTAATGTTGCTAAATTCTCTTTTTCATTATTATCAAAATTATTTAAAATTTTATTTATTTTTTGTAATGCTAATCTACTCGCATTAGTTGCGAATACAACCATTGGGTCAAAAGCAAAGCGTTGTCCTTTTACTTCACCTAAAATTTAATAAAATAATTTTTTAAATTTATTTTAAACCATTTGTAGGAGAATTTAAAGGTAATACCAAATCTACATCATCCAATAAATTTACATTAGGAAATAATTTGTCAAATGGATTTCTTAGCCAGATAGCATCACTTTCTGCCAATACAAAGGGAATTGACTCCTTAATAATTTAATTTAATTTTTTTAAATTTTTCTACAAAAGCCCTGAGGGGTTTTAAACAACTCGAGAAACTGGGAGAGTATTTTTTGAATTTTATTTAATTATTTTGATAAATAATTATTTTATCCTGTTTTAGGGGTGTAATTTATTTAATTTTAAACCTAAAATAAATACTAGGTATTTTTTTATAATTTATTTAATTTTCAACTCCACACACCTCTGCCAATTTTGCAATTAATTTTGCCCGAGTATTCAAAATTTGTATATAACGTAGTTTGCCCCAACTTAAAGGTTCATCTAAAGCTCTTTGTTCTTCTGAATTAATTTGTGTATTATTTTCAGTTGAATCAAACAATGACAAACAAGTAACCAAAAAATATATTTAAATTTAAATGTATTAATTTATATTAAATAAATACTTGTGGCCATGTTTTTTGAATTTTTGAACAAATTTTTCCGTTATCTAAACCAACAAGTAAAGTAGAATTTAATAAATAAATATTTCCTTCATTTGAATTAATTTTTTTATTTTTTCCAGGGAGGGAATAAATATTACAAAGCCAATTCATTGTTAATTCTAAATATGCAAGATTTAACACTCCTCCAAAAAGTATAAAATTGCCAGGTAATTTACTTTTTTTATTTAACATTTTTGCCGATTTTTTGAATTTCTTGAAAAGAAAAAAATAATTAAAATATAATTTAATTTACCTTCAAAAATGTTAAATTTATTGGCAAAGGTTTAATTGATTTTTTCAAATTTTTCTTTGGTAATTCTTTAATTTTATATTCAACATTACTCCCCTGATTTAAATCTTTTAGCTTTTCTTTTGCTAAATTATTAATAGAAAGTAATCCGTCATTCATCAATAGAGGACCGTCTGGATGTTTTTTACTGGGAGAATCAGTTGCATAACTTTAAATATAAAATAAATATAAATTTATTAAAATATAAATAATTTTATTTTTAATATTTTAGTGTTTATTTAAGCTAAATATAAAAGAAAAAACTCAAAAAAATCAATTAAAAATAACCTCAATTCAACTAATTGTGTAGGCATCCATTCCAAATCCCTTCGATAAATTAAAAGCAAAAAATGAATAAAAATAATATATAAAAATAAAATTAATGTACACAATCTACAACAAAACCAACGATTTTTGCTTCCAATATTAAATGAAAATTGCATCTTAAAAATATTATTATTATTTTTTATAGAAGAATAATTAGCAGGTTTTTCTTTTATAATAGAAAAATATAACATGATAAAAACATTTACCTATTACTTAATACAAAAACCGGAAAATAAAAATATATTTCCGGAATTTAAATTCAGAAAATATGTAGGTACATATAATAATTATTTTATTTTTCCAGAAACATTACCGGAATTAAATTCTGTTTATTTATATTCATCTATTCTATATATAAACTTTCCGGAAACTATCTACTTAAAAATATTTTTTTCCGGAAATCTAGTCCGGAAAATTATTTAAAAAAGTTGTTAAAATTTCATAGAGTAAACCAGAATTCTTAAAAGTTTTCCGGAAAACTAAACTTTCCGGAATTAAATTCTGTTTTTATTTATTTGTCTCTAAACTTTCCGGAAACTATCTAGCTAAAAAATATTTTTTTCCGGAAATCTAATCCGGAAAATTATTTAAAAAGAAAAGTTGTTAAAGTTTACACACATAAATCAGAATTCTGATAAATTTTCCGGAAAATCTAAAATTTTCTGAATTTTAATATTCCGGAAATTAACTTTAAATAGTAGTAACGTTTACAACAAGTTTAATTTAATATTTATTTTTAAGGAAGAAAAAACTTAAAAATGCTTAATTTTTAGAGAAGAAAAACTAATAATAAAATAACATTTTTATAGCGCAATTTAATATGAAAAAGATGTGCAAATTGAATACAAAATAAATTAAAAATTTTAACGAGAAAAAAAAATAAAAATCGAGGAAGATGATTAGAAAATTTATTTTTATAAAAAAATAAATTATAAAAATAATTAATTTTTATTAAATTGAAAGAGTTGGGAAAAATATACACAAACATACCTAGTCTTCTCCTCAAAAATTTAATAATTTTGTTAAAATTTTGTAAAATTATAAAAAAAATTTTTTTTTATTTAAAAAATCCTTAATATGATAAAAATAAAGCAAAAAAATATAAGTCAATTTATGAGAAAATAATAAAAAAATTATAAATAAACGAAATCGGGAAAAAAGACACACAACTTTTCTCTTTTTTCTTCATCGCAGAGATACCCTCCTTATTCGCGCAAATCAATTTATATTTTTTTTTCACTTCTTAACTTTAACTAAGAAAATAAAGGAAAGGAAAATGTATATTTATTATAGTAAAAGTTTTTTTTACTTTAGATTGTTCAAATATTTAAAAAAATTTAAAAAAATATTTGGTCAAAGACTAAATCTCATAAAATTATGTCCAAGGTTTACGTTGACAGATACGAAGAAGCTTATCACGTAGAGAAATACAATAAATAACAGAGGAAGGATTTAGGTCAAAATACTGCAAATCTCTGACCTCAAGAAAAACGAGGAAAGTGGACGATTCAAAGCAAGGACAATTCGCCGCTAGGCAATCATTTTATCCCTTTTTTCTTTATCCCCAAATAAGAATAAAAATAAAAACGGATTGTATGTAATGAGATAAAGAAAAATTCAATATAAAAGTCTATATTTTATAAAATTCAAAAAATATGAAATACTGTATAAATTAAACACTATTTTTAAAAATAATATAAAATTCATAAAAGCCCTAATTTTACTTCAAAAACTCAAAAAGTCAAACCGTGGGAGAAAAGGAGATAATTGACAAAATTCTTTAAATAAATAATTCTAAATTAGTCAAAACATTTATTTTATTTTAAAATTACCGTAAACAAACCTTAAAGCCGTCAAATACTTTAAAAAGTTTATGTGAAAATATTCAAGGGCATAAGGGCATTTTTGTTTTTAAAATAATTTTAAAAAACAAAAAATTTATTTAAAAAGGAAAAATATTTTTTTTTTAATTTTACCGAAAAATAAAAATATTAAAATGCCAAGAAAATCAACAGAACAAATTTGTCTTGTCTGTGGGGATATTGCTACCGGAAAACATTACGGTATTTTATTACCTATTTTAAGTTTATTTAAAAAAAAACTTTTTTTTAGGTGTAGCAAGTTGTGATGGTTGTAGAGGCTTTTTTAAACGTTCAATTAGGTAAATTTATATAATTTATTTTTTTAAATTATTTATTTTTTGTGTTTTTCTAAAATTACTTTTTTTTTTTAATTTTTTTTTAAAAATCACTGACCACTCAACAAATTTTCCTTTTTTTTAAAAATTTAAAAAGCTTTTAATCTCTTGAGAAATTCTGTTATTTAGTCCTTTCAAAAATTAGAATTAAATTTTATTTTATTTTAGAAGAAATCTAAATTATAAATGTAAAGAAGCTAATAATTGCCCAGTTGATATGGCAAGGAGGAATCAATGCCAAGCTTGTCGTTTTCGTCGTTGTTTGGCTGTTAAAATGAATAGAAATGGTTTAAACACATTTTTTATATTTCTCTAGGCATTCCTTTAATTAATTCATATTTAATTTAAAAAAAATAAAATTTAAGAAAAATTAATTTATTCTTTTTTTAGCAGTCCAAAATGAACGTAATTTACTTCCTAAACTTTCAACAACAATATTATCTAATAATAATAATAAATATTATTCTAATAATAATAATAGTTTAATATATAATAATAATAATTGTTATAATACAATAAATACCCTAAATATGTGTTATCCACAAATGTTAATTAAAAAATCTAAATTATTATCCATAGAAGAGTTTCTTAAAAGTAAGATATTATATTATGGAATAAATTAAATTTTTTTAACTATTTAAAAAATTTTTAAAAAATATTTATGACTTTATTAGGGTAAAGGAAACAAAATGCTTGAAAAAAGGAAAGAAAATTATTTTTAAAAAATTCCAAGTAAATCCTAACTATAAAAATTTAATTTCCCTGTCATTTTAATTTATTTAGAATCAAAAAATCTAAAATAATTCGGAAAAAAATTAAGAGTTTATTAGGGAGAAAAGACAGGGAATTTTCTTGATAAAATATTATTTTATTAATTATGGATGTTTTAATATTTACCATTTTGACATTTTTTAAAATGAAAAATAAAAAAATAAAATTTTTTATCTTTGCCTTCTAAATATTAAAAAATTTAATTTTTATCATTTTTATTTAAATATTTTTAGTAAATCAAAAACAACCAACAACAAAAAATAATTTTCGCATTGAACAACTGCTTACAACAACACCTCATTCCTTAATGTTTTTTTTTAATTTTTTTTTAATAAATTTTTATTTTTTTTTAGTTTTGAAAAATATTGTTTAAATTTATTATTAATATTAGTACGTTCTATAAATCAATTTTGTGAAGCTTTTTCAATTTCTAAAAATATAATAATTATTTTATTAAATCAGGGATGGCATCGTTTATTTTTAGCACATTTGACTGTTCTTTTTCCTTTTTGTTTGTTTTTTTTATTAAAAATTTTAAAATAAAAATTATTTTTTAATTGAAAATAATTTAAAATAAATTTATAAAATGAAAAAAATTTTTTTTTATTTTTTTTAAATTAAAAAATAAATTCCTCACTGACTCTTAAGTAGTAGATCCAACAAATCTTTTTAAAATAAATATATTTTTTTTTAATATTTTCCGAAAATAGGTTTTCTGATTTTTACAATTATTTAATTCATAAAAAATAATAACTTATTATTTTTTAATTTTTGTATTTTAATAAAAGAAATTTGAGACTCAAAATCCTCCTTAATTCAACAATTAAAATTTTAATCAAAATATTTATAAAAAAATATTTTTAAAAAATTTATTATTTTTTAGTCTCAGCATTTCAAAATGGTAAATATCCTCTTTATACAGCTATTTTTCAACTCCAATTAAATAATTTTGAACAATGGGCATTAGGCTGTATTTTATTTTTTAATGAAGGTGAGAATTAGTGACCGGAACTTTTTTGTCTTATTTTCTCTTCAGAGCGCCTGTAATAAGGCTACTCTCTTGTGTGATAAAGACGCAGAAAATATGTACAATTCCGGAAAAGAGCAGGTCACAATATTTTTCTCTGACAGCAACTTTCCACTGGTTAGTTTTTCTGCGTCTTTTTTACGTGAGAGAGTGGCCTTTACACAGGCGCTCTGAAGAGAATAATCCTGTTAGACAAAAAAGTTCCGGTCACTATTGAGAATTAAATTTACACCATTTAAAACGACTTGAAAAAATTAAAAAAAATTTTTTCAACAAAATTTAATATTTTTTTATTTTCAGATACTCAAAAGACTTGTTTAAATCCAATTTTATCTGAAATTGCAGAGAAAGCATCTTTTGCCCTTATTCAACAAACAAATAAAACCTTTCCTCAACAACAACAAAGGACTTCTAAAATATTATTTATTATAACACGTATAATGCTTATTAATCAAGAATATATACAAAAAACATTATTTCCTAGTTATTCAATTGAACAAATTTTAAAATTTTGGAATTGATTAAATTTAATATTTTTTTCAATTAAATATAAGGGTAAAACAACATCCTCATACATTTATTGAGCACTAAATACTCTCTCAGTTATTCCTCTTCCAAATACGTATTTATTCGAATAGAACGACACCTCGCCTTTTCGTTTTCCGAGACTACATGATTCTCTTCAGAGCGCCTGTGATATGGACACTCTCTCGTCTGATAAAGATGCAGAAAACTGACCAGTGGATAGTTGAGGTCAGAGAAAAATATTGTGACCTGCTCTTTTCCATAATTGTACATATTTTCTGCGTCTTTATCACATGAGGGAGTAGCCTTATCACAGGCGCTCTGAAGAGACTGATGTAGTCTCGGAAAAGGTAAAGGCATGGTGTCGTTCTAATAGAATATTTACTATCACAATGATAAAAGAAGTAATTAATTGTTTTTAAATTAAATTTTAAATTAAAAAAAATTATTTTAAATAAATTTCTTCAATCAATATAGTAATATATTAGTTACACGTGTCATAAAATAGCTCGTGCGTTTAAAGAAATTTATTGGCACTTATGAAGAAGAGGGGGCCTTCTGCGGACGTTTTTTGCGGACAAATTTTATTATATAATATTTTTAATTTTTTTGATTTTTGCCTAAGGTAATAAGGTTGTATATTTGTTAACAAATATGTCATAAAATGCTAATAGTCAATAAAATTATTCAAAATATTAAAAATACAATTATACAACAAAATCATCTTTCAATAAGAAGAGTTTCAAAAATGTTTGGTAGATCTTAAACTGCTTCTTCAACTTAGAACTTGTGTTTGATGGAAATAAATGCGTCATGAAAAGAGGAATAATGGATATGGAACATAGCGGAGTTGTTCAAAAACATGTGGAAAACAAAAAGGATTGTGTTTGTTGGAATATTTGTTTTCCCATTTAATTTCACAAATTGTAAATCATAATTCTTATTTGTGTGAATAAAGTCTATTTACACCCTTATTTATCTCAATAAAAAAAAATAATTTAATAAACATTGTCCGCAAAAAAAAAGTCCGCACGAGGGCCCTCTCTCCTTCAAAAGTGCCAAATAAATTTTAAATAAAATTGCCAATGCCTTACGCAATGCCTTAACCTTATCACTTTAATTTTCTCTCTCCTCTATAATTTAGCTATTCCTTTCTGATTTGACTTTCGAAGGCACGAGTGGAAGACATAATAGATGTCAATATTAAATTCCACCCCTAAATTTCTCTCTTTAAAAAAGACAGGTCTCAATGCATTTACCTTCACTTTAATTTTTAATTTTTTATTACTTACTCTTCTTGGCAATTATTCAATTCTAAAACAAAAATTATTAAAGGCCCTCTCTAAATTTGGCAATTTTAAGGAAATTCAATTTTATTAATTAAAAAATTATTTTAAATTATTAAATAAATAAAAAACAGTCAAAACCAAACAATTTAAACCCTATTCTATCTGTTCCTGTTATTCAAAACATTTTTAAATGTTTTTGATATTTTCGACTTTTCATTTGTTTTTACTGAACATTTTATTATTTTATTTAATTTTAAAAAATTAATTTAAAAATTTTAGAACAAAAAAAGTTTCAATTTAAAGTTTATATATTATGATTGCTATAAACAAACAAAAATTTAATGGAATTTTTGTAATTGTTTTATTTTTAATTTTTTCTCAAAATGTTTTGGGAGGAACAGGAGGTTATTGTTTTTATTTTTTCTTTATTATTTAATTTTTAAAAATTAAGGTAATGATTCTAATTATCAAATAAATAGAGGATATCAACAAGGTATTTATTATTTATTCTTTCGATACCTTTCTAGTTTGCCCCCCCCCCCCTTTTCAAATTTTTCAAAAATTTTTTAAATTATATACAAATAATAGCTCATTCGAAAGAACACGTTGAGTTGAAACGAATAAAACTGAATTCAACTCGATCGGATAATTTTGAACAAAGTTATAAAAGATGGAAGCTCTTTTTAGATTCAATCCTTTATAACTTTGTTCAAATCCAACCAAATCAAGTTATTTTGGTCTTATTCGACTCAGCTCGATGAGTTCTTTCGAATAAGATGATTTTTGTATTACTTTTTTAAAATTTTTGAAAAATTAAAAAAGGGGGGCACAAACTAGAAAAGTACCATTCTTTCAGTTTTAAAGCATTCAAACAATTTTTAATATTTTAAATCATTTTAAACATTTTAATAGGTATAGGCCAGTCAATGGTACACGCTAATGCTCATCCTAACATTCCGCAACATACAGGTTATTTAATATTTTATTAATTTAAATATAACTAATTAATTGTTAACAAAAATTTAACTGAATTTTTGTAATTGTTTTATTTTTAAATTTTTTTCTTAAAAATTTTGGGAGTTTTAGAAGGGTTTTATAAATATTTATAATTTTTTTTAATTTAAAGGTTATCAACCTAATTATTCAACCAGTGGACTTCAAAATGCTACTAGTCATTACCCTGTAGATCACCTAACCAATTTTTCTCTATTTTCTAATCAACCATTTCAAAATAATCCTCTATTTGGACAACACATTAACGTCCCTTTTCCAATCAACAATCCGCTAAACTCTCATAGTTAGTTACCATTTTAATTAAATTTGTCGATTAAATAACTAATTTATTTGTAAATTCTAATTCTTTTAGAAATTTAATATTTTTTAATTTAAATTTAAATTTTAAAGGAAAAGGAACAGGTGCTTTTATTCCATCAATACCTAATATAGCTTATAATCAACGACGAGGAAATACAAAATCACCCAACAATAGCGGAAATAGCATGTCTATTTCGTTTTAATTATTTTAATTAATATACTAATAATTATTTATAATAAATTTACAAAATCCAACTCGTTTAGTCATACAACACGCCCTTCGAATCATCGAGGTTAGAATAAAATATATTCTTTTAAAATTCAGAATATTAAAATTTAATAAATTAAAATTAAATTTTAATTATCCCTAAAAGGCCTTTTAAAATAAAGAAAAACATTTCTGTTGATGACATTTTAAAATATTTATTTTTGCTTTAAAAATTAAAATGAGCGTTAACATTTTTATAAAAAATATTTGTTTCAAGTAAAAATAACAAAACAAAAAGAATATTAAAAAATATAAAAAATCCAAGAGTTTATTTAAAAATGGGTTCTATGTTCACTTAAACAAAGTCAACTTAATTAAAAAATAAAATTTTAATTTTAAATTAAGTTCAAACTCAACATTCTTTTCCTGCTACAAAAGCGTATTTTACCTTTTAATTTATTATTTTTTTTAATTTTAAATATTTTAAGAAACAATGCTGAAATAAACTTGCCAGAAGTGGATGAAATATTTTACAAATACGAAAAAATTTAGATTTTTTATTAGATTAATTCACAAATTAAGGTAAAATTTAATTAAAAAAATATAAATAATTATTATTTATAAACATTTTTTTATTTAAAAAAATTTAAAATTTGCCAAAATTAAATTTTTATAAAAATTTATTTAATTTTTATTAAGAGTTCAAATTTATTCAAAAACGAAAGATGAGAGTATAAAAGCTAAGAAAAAAAAGAAAAACTAGTCATTTTATTCTGACATTTTTTTTCCGGAAAAATTTTATTCCTTTTAATTTCGATATTTAAACAACTCTAACTTTATATCACTTTTATTAGTATAAAATCTTACTGTCTTTTTTAATTTATTTTTAAATTAATAAGTAGAGAAATTTAAATATATTTATTGTTGAAACAAACTCCAAAGGGTTAAATAAATAATTTTCAAAAATATTTTTTCAAAACCATAGGGGGGAGTAAGCTCATTTAGGTGATTACCGCGGCTGCTCTTAAATTATTTTCACTGAATTAATTATTTTGTTGTAATTTTAGCCGTAGAATTATGCACATACACAAATACCTTATTTTTAACCTAATAATACATTTTTTATTAAAAAAAAAACATTTCTAAATATTTATTTCTTAAAGACAATAAGGTGATGCACAGGAGAAAAGATAATAAAACTTTTTTATTAACATCAAAGTACTTTGTGTAGCTTTTTAACCTCTAAAGAGTCCTAGACTTTTTATTATTTTTTATAATAAAATTAATAGTATTCTATTATTTAAAAAAATAAATTTGAGTAAAATAAAATAAAAAAAATTCCTCAATTTTTAGATATTTAATTTTAAATATTTTTAAATAAATAAATTATCACATGTTTTAAATAAATTTTTAAATTTTTTTAAATTTTTCCCAAACATTTTTTTTAAACATTTATTTATTTATTTAAAAAAATGCACTTGTTAGCTTTACATTTTTATTTTAAAATCACGTTGCTACTTAAAAGTATAAACAAACCTTTTTTACTTCCGTAAATTATTTAAAAAAATACTTCCGTAAACAAACTTTTTTTTTTAAATTAAATCCTAAAATTAAATTATTGTTAAAAAATTTTTTTTATTTATTTTTTATTTTATTATTCTTAAAAAATATACATTTTGTAATAAAATAAAAAAATATAATTGTCCTTTTTATTAGAGAGGGTCTCTCTAATAAAAAGGACAAAAATACTAAAATTGTCCTTTTTATTGGAGAGACACTAAATTTAGTTTTTTAAAGGATTTATTTATTTTAGAGGGACATTATAGCCTTTTAATATTTAAAAACCTTTTTAATAATATAGAGTGAAAACTATATTACCTAAATTAATTAATACCCTCAAAAATAAGGTAATTTCTAGCACAAAAATGAATTTAATTTTTAAAAAATATTAAAAAATTTTGGAATAATTTTTTTTTATTTTTTAACATGTTTTTATAATAATAAAAAATAATAAAAAAAATATTTTATATTTTACCCTTAATTACTTCACTTTTGTTTTCCAATTTTACTACTGGGGACTGCTCATCCACACATTTCAACATTATTCTTTTTTCTCCCCGAAATATTATTGATTTATTTTTTTCTTCTTGCTAAAATAATAAGAAATATTAGTACTAAATTATATAAATATTTTATTAAATTTATTCTAAAATTTAATTTTTAAATTTATTTTATTGCTATAGAAACACCTAATTTTTGTGTTAAAGGTTAAATTATTAAAAATATTTTTTTATAATATTTTTAATTTTTAAAATTATTTAGTAACTCGATTAAATAGCAAAATACAAAAATACTTGAAAAATTTAATTTCTTTAATTTTTTGTTATTTAAAATATTAAACTCATCAACTAAATTTAGAATTTCGACAAAATTTTGAGATTTTTTATTTTAAATATTTTTAAATTTAAATATAAGCTTTAATCTTCATCTTTTATTTACTTTTATTTAAATTGAAGGTTTTATTTTTTTAATTGTTATTTTAATAAAAAAGGCATGTTTTATAAGGTAAATTTCTCTTTATCCTTGAATTTCCTCTAGTATAATAGCTATTTTGTCTGTGGGTCAATCCTGACAAGCAAGGTGTCATTCAATAGCTCTCGAAAAACTGAGTCGATCTATGGGTGGAGGAAGTCAAACAAATGTTTCTGAGCCGAGATACAGGTCCCTGAAAATTGTAAAAGTAAAGGGGGGACCAAGCTCATTTTAACATTCTTCCTCCATTTGTTCTTTTTTATTTTTAAATTTATTTATTTAAATATTAAAATAAAAATAATATAAAAATTATTTTTATTTTCATTTAAAAATAAATAATTTATTGAATAACTCATTAATTTTTTTATTCTAATATTTCGTTATTTAAACAAAAAAAAATAATATATTTATTTTCTCCTTCTTTAAATATTTAATTAAATAAAATTATTTTTATTAAAATTAAGGACAAAAAAATTAAATGAATTAAAAATAAATATTAATTTATTTATTTATTTTATTCGTGTATTTTCTCGAAATTTCTCTAACTAACTAGAAAGCGTCGTTTTATTTATTTATTTTTTCTCTTCTCTACCCTTTTATTTTCTCTCTCCCCATTTCCTTTTTTTATTTTCTCATTTGCTAAAAATAATAAATAAAAAAATTAATTAATTAATTAATTTTTTTATTTTTGTTCCTTGGGGTCTTGCACATTATTTATTTAAAAAAATTATTTTATTTATTTAAAAAAATTATTTTATTAAAAAAAATAATTTTTCTATCATAATCTCCCCATTTTAACAAAAATAAATAAACAATTATTAATTAATTAATTCTTTGTGCTCAAAAATTTGCGGACAAAATTTGCGGACATTTTTACAAAATAAATATTAATTTTCTTTTTTCGATTATTTTTAAAATAAAAATTTTTGTGGATAAATAAATTAAAAAAATAGGTCATGGACATTTTTCAGAAATTTTAAACGATTTATTTAAATTTAAAAGAAATTAATAACGCAATTTTTGTTTAAAAATATCCTTTCAAGAGGAAAAAAAAAATTAAAATTTTTTTTAAATAAAATATTTAATTTTAGCATTAACTAATTAATCTCTATTAAAGTGAACTAAACTTAACAGAATTTGTCTTTTTTAAAAAAAATATTTTTGGGGTCATTAAATCCTCTTTTTTATTTCTTCCCAATATTTGTCCTTAATTTAAATTTTAAATTATATTAATTTATTATTAATTGGCAAAAATATATAAATAAATCCAAAACATGTTTACCTACATACTTATTATTTTCTTATGACTAAATTTATTTTTTTTATTTTTGTCAAATATTTTAAAAATTTCTTTTTAATATTTATTTATTTTGCTGAATAAATATATTTTTATTATTTTTTTTTATAAAAATAATTTCTTAATTTTACGACTTTATTTGTTAACATTTTTACTGATTAAAAGAGAAATGATGTTATTAAATAACAACAAATCCGCAAATATTTTTGCGGATTTTCTGCAAATTTTAAAATGTCCGCAAATTTTTCTCTGTGACAAAAATAGAAAAGGAAATTTATTAAAAATATTTACATTTATTTATTATCTTATTAATATAAAAAAACAATTTTTCTATTCATTGTTATTATCAATTTAATATTTTTTCATCCTCTTTACATTTTTTTCTGTTTAAAAAAATGGAAGGTGAATCCCTTTGAATTACGTTTGGGCGCGTATTAACACTGTTTAGGACATTTTTAAAAATAGATAGCGAATACCTATAATTGTGAAATTTTGGTCAAATATTGTTATTAGTGACAACTAAATTTTCTAAAATTTTTATAATTTTTGGTTAAATATACCGGAAGTTATGGTCGAAAAAGTTCAAAAAATGGCCATTTTTTGAACTTTTTCGATCAAAACTTGAGAAATTTCAAAAGAAAAATTCTAAACTTTTTAGTAGAGATAACTAACACTATAAAGAATATCTATGCAAAATTTCATGTCTATACCTTTACTTTAGGCTTTATAAAAAATCGCGCCGTAAGGTTACCGCGTCCAACAACTAACAAACTCTACCCCAAATTAAAAAAAAATATTAAAAAAAATTTCTTTTAATTTACACAAAATTTCGTTATCAATAACGTATATATATTTACCATTCTTTGTGGTTATTAAACACTTTTTTTATTTTTTTTTACTTTGGATGAATTGTCAGTTAGTCAGATGGTTTGGTTAACAAACTTTCCTTAATAAATAGGAGGGCAAACACACGTTTTCCATTCATTTTATTTTCTCTTCTCTTCTTTTCTACCTATAAAATAATATTAAAATAAAATTTTTTGGCCACTTGCTAAATTATTTTTAAATTTATTTAATATTAATTCTTCTCTATAATTTTGTCGTTAAAAAGAGATAAATGTGATAAAATTAAATAAAATTATTATAATTAATTAATTTTCTTCTCTTATATTTTTAAATTTAATTTTTAAATCCTCGAATTTTTCCCAAAATAATATTTTTAATATTTTATTTAATTTAATTATATCCTAATTTCATTAAGTTAATTCACTCCCTTATTTAAAGTTAATTTTAGAAGGAGCACTCTCCGATAGAGAACACTGCCATTGGATAATTATTTTATTGTTTTACCTGTTTATTTATTTATTTTAAATTAATTTTAATTTTATTATATATTTTTTAATTAAAAAACACCTTAAAATCCTTCTATTTTTTCAGATTTAAAAATATAAAATTAATATCCTCTTCTTAATTTAATTAATTTGTTAATACTGTTAAACACAAAAATGTGTCGTTTTCAATGTAGTGATCCACAAACATGCAAAGTATCAAAATATGCTCTAGGTTCAGTCAAAAAACAATTATTAATACCATCAGAAACAACAACAACTGCCTCATCAGATCAACCTTTTTATCAATCTTCTTCTCCTTCCAAATTTGTTAGGAACAAAAATGTTCAGTGTGAGTTGTTAAAAAATACTTTAAACTCTAACTTTCATTAAAAAAAAAATATTTTTTAAACTCTGAGTTATGCCAAAAGGCTAAATAAACTCTGTCAATCTCTGATATATCCCGGAGGGGTATATTGGAGTATATGAGGGATAAAAATACAAGTAATTATTTATTACACATTCCCACTTGTACCAAGCTTTTATTTATCCCAACCGAATCTTCAAGCTCTCACTTATCCCATCTTAATACCCCAAAAGTGTTATAAAATAAAAATTATTGTTTAAATTATAAAATAAATTTATTTAAATTTATTAAAAATTTATTTAAATTTTTTTTAGTTTTTTATGGTTCTTCTGATTCTGAATATTATAGCAGTGATGATGAAATGACTTGTTTTCAACCAGAAAAAGAACAACAAAAGCAAACACTTTCTCCCTTAAATTTACGAGAATGTCATTCAAAAGATAACATTTTATTACCAAAAAGTACAACAACGATGACCTCAAATGATTCTTCTGTTGATTCTGGTTTTATAGAAGAAGAAAATAGTTCAAAAAAGGTAAATAAAAAGAAAATGGAGTGAAATCATTGAAAGGGACTAGGTAGTGACTATGACTGCTTGAGTGCTTATAACTCAGTCAGATATAAACTTATAGCTTTGAAATTTTGTAAGGTTATGTTTAATAGTGTTATCTACGTTTTCTAAAAATTTCAGAATTTTTGATTAAATGGTTGCGAAATTATGGTCGAAAAGATGCGAAATTACCCTATTTTTGGTACATTTTTGCCCATAACTTTTGTAATAGTTGACTTAAAATTCTGAAATTTTTATTTTATTAAGATAATACTTTAGCAAATATTTTTACAAAATTTTACGAATATTGGAAAATTTTTTTCCTCATTTTGAAATTTTTTTGTTAATGCCCTAAAATTGTTGTACCGATACTTTATCCAAAAATTAAAAAATTTTATTTTTAGTTATCTACTGAGAATTTAAAAGATGTCATTAAACCACAATTAAAATCAATTTTGCTCAAAAAAGCAAGAAAAAAAATTGTTGAAGAAAAACAAAAAAAGTGTGTTAGGTTTGCGGATGACTGCGGCAAATTTTTGGTTAGAGTAAGAAATATTCCTGCTAGAGAAAAAATTGATGTTTTATGGAATGATGTAGTTGATTTAAATTCAATTAGTACTAGAAGGAATGAAAATGGTAAAAATTATAATTTTTAAAATTTTTAAAAATTTTTAAAATTTTCAGACTCAAGCTGGCGAGATGCTTTATTGTACAAATTGATTGTTACAGCAGGCTTTAGGTAAATAATATAAATTTTTTTAAATTTTAAGCTTCTCCTTTTGCTCTTAGTTTCCCGCAAAAAATAAAAATTTTTAGTTACTTTTTAATTTTTTTTTGAATTTTATCGTTAACAAGGACATTACCACATTTTTCAATGAAATAATTATTTACTTCTCCGAAAATTAAAAAATATATTATTTAATTTAAATTTCTTCTTTTGTTTCTCCCAAAAATTCTCTCTCTAAATGTCATTTTAAATTAATATTTAAAATAATATGAGAACATTTAGTTAATTAAATAATTTGATAATTAATTAATTAAATTGATATGAGAGAATAAAATATTTTAATGAGAAGGTGAATCCTTTATTTTTCAAATTTTATTTAAATTTTTAAATAAAATTAATATTTTGAAAAATTTTTTTAGTGTTGGAACTACAACATTACCTTCAACAACAACAACCTCTACTACCTAAAAACATTGGCAGATGAAATGTTTTTTGTAGGCTGGACAACCAATATGTCAACAGTGGATTAATACTTGCCTTAAAAAAATAAAGAAAAAAGCAGCAAAGTAGAGAGGCCATTAATACATTTTTTAAGATTTTTTTCTCTTCTTTTTTTTTCTTTTAAATTTTATTTACTCCCCCCTTTTAATTTACTTTGTTTAATCCTTTTTGCCTTTTCCCTAGGGGAAAAGGTGAGAAATAAACAAATAAAAACTCCTAATATTCTAAAAACGCTTAAAAAATTTTAAAAATAGATTTTCACATTATTCTTTTTTTATTTATTTAAAAATATTAAAATTAATTTTAAATGTTATAATTTATATTTTATGCACATTTTTTACCTAAAAATAGCCTTTATTTATTATTTTTATTGATAAATTACTTATATTTTTATTTTATTAATAATTTAACGTCTCTTTATTATTATTTTAAAAAATTAGAAAAATGTTTAAAAACAAGTTTATTTAAAAAAACAAGTTTATTTAATAGAAAACAAGTTTATTTAATATAAGACAAGTTTATTTAATAGAAAACAAGTTTATTTAAAGAAAACAAGTTTATTTAATAGAAAACAAGTTTATTTAATATAAAACAAGTTTATTTAATAGAAAACAAGTTTATTTAAAGAAAACAAGTTTATTTAATAGAAAACAAGTTTATTTAATAGAAAACAAGTTTATTTAATATAAAACAAGTTTATTTAATATAAAACAAGTTTATTTAATAGAAAACAAGTTTATTTTTTTAAATAAGCCTATTTTTGGTTAAAACTTTATTTAATATAAAAAAGTTAATTTTTAGCAACTTAAAAACTTAAAAAACCAATATTAAAATTATTAATTGTTATATATTTTTATTTGCTTTTTGGTCTTTTAAAAATAAAATGTGCATACATTTCTACTTCCAACTGTGCGTAATTTAAATGGTAATTTAATGCCAATTTTCACATCTTTAGCTTTTTTTTTATTTTGTTATAATTTAGTTAATTGCTTTTTGTTCATTTTTCTTTTCATTTTATATTAAATTTATTAAAATATTTTTTTTTAAAATTGTAAAAGAGAGATTAATTTAATAGAATAAATTGATTTTAAAAATTTATTAAATTATTATAATTTTAAAAATAAATATTTTTTATTAAATATTTTATTTTATATTTATTTTCCTTAATTTTAAAAATAATAAAAAAAAAATATTTAAATTAAAAAAATACTTAAACTTTTGCAAAAAAAAGTTTAAATATTTTTTTTAATTTTAATGCCCAATTTATTTTCTATTTTACAGCTGAACCTCATTTTATATAATTAAAAACTTTTTTTATTGGATTTGAACAGGAAAAGTTCAATTATTTAAATAAAACTAAAATAGTTTGTTTATATATTTATTTTTTAAATTGTTATTTTTTAAATAAAATAAAAAAAAATTTTAAAAATTTTTTTTTAAATTGTTCGAAAATTTATTATTCAAAATTATATTTTTTAAATAAATTTGGAATAATTTTTTCTATTTTAAGCAAATATTTTTTTTACTATTTTTATATAAAAAATATATAAATTATTTAAAAAATAAATAAAAAAATAATTTTTAAAATTTTTAAAAATTTATTGAAGCAAAAATAAAAAAATAATAATATTTTTTATTCAAAATATTTACATTTATTTACCAAAAAACAATTTTTTGACATTTATCTTTTTATAAAAATAAATAAATAAAATAAATAAAATATTCATTGAACCATTCATTTATTTATTCCAACCTTTTTTCTGCTTTATTTTTTCTAAAAATTAAAAAAAATATTTTTTTCTAACAAATTTTTTTTCTTAATAGACTTAAAACGTTCTGTGTGGCTTGGAATTAATTTTATAAAATAAAAAAAAATTTTAAAATTTTTTTAAAAAATTAAAAAAAAAATATTTTACGTATAAAATCTTTTTTAATTTTCACCTTTATTTTACGTAAACATTGGTATTTTATTATTTATTTTTAATTTTCTAATTTTTTTTTATTTACTAGAAATACCTAATTTATAATTTTTTAAGGTAAATATTTAATTAAAAATAAAAAAATAAAAAAAAAATTTTTTTCTTGTGGCATTAATTTTTCTTTTGTCCAAATAACTTTTAATTTAATTTATAAAAAATGCGGAAATATTTTATCAGCTAGCTAAAAGGCTTTATAGACATCCAAAATTGAATTATTAATATTAAAAGTACACAGACATATTTTTAGAATTTATTCAGAAAATACGTTTTGGCGCACGTAACTGTTTGGCGCGCGTGTTAATATCTCATTCAGATTTTATCTTTTCAAATTAAAATTTTGTTCAAATATCCCTATTATTGTTATCTACAATTGCTAAAAATTTGAGAATTTTTGGTTCTATATTTAAAAAGTTATGGTAAAAAATCTCACGCATTAGAACAATTTTTATTAATAATTTATTAAATTACTAAATTTTAAAGTAAAAAATTTTAAATTTAATTTATTTAAAGTAGATAATACTAATAGAAATATTTAATTAAAATTTTAAGTTTATATATTTTACTTTAGCAATATAAAAGTGCTCACAAGCGCCAAAGCATACCCAACAACCATTTTTTATTTTTTATACTTCCTTTAAATAATTAATAAATAAAAACCTTTTTAATATTAAATTTACATTTTATTATTTATTATAAACAAAGCTTTGACGACAATAAAAATTATTTATTTTCAGAAAAATTATTTTTAATTATTCAACTCTTTTTTAATTAATTATTATATTTATTTTATTATTAGAAAAATTTTTTTTAATTATTAAAATATTATTTAAAGCCTAAAAAATAAAATAATTAATTCCTTTATTTTATTTAAATTAAATAAAAAATAAAATCTGAGAAATAAACGCACAGGGCGACCCTAAAAGAACGACCGCCATCTTATTTAATTTCATAACTTTTTTTATTTTTGAGATAAAATTACAAATAAATTAGAATAAATAGAGGACATATTAAAGAAAATTTAAATAAAATAGTTTTGAAATATTCGCCGTTAGCTTTTTTTAAATTTAATAAAAATATATTTAATTATCGCTTCATGCTCTTCCCTTTTTTAATATTATTTTCTTTATTTCTTTAATAAAATCTCTACATTATATTATTTAATTTAATTTTATAAAGAAAAAAAAACTTTTTTTTTTTGCTAACATTTTTATTTTGCATTTTTTTATTTTAGAAAATATATTTATTTTTAAAATAGTAGCAGTATGACTTCATTAATAAGGGAAAATAATCTTATTGGTAAAATTTTTTTTAAATAAATATTTTTTATTTTTAAATAAAAGAAGGGAAAGGCTTTAAATAAAAAAATTTTTTTTCCTATTTCTCGATTGTTTAAAACCCTAAATTTTAAAAAAATAAAATTAACAATTAATTTAATAAATTAATTATTTAATAAAATTCTAATAAATTTAATTTAATTTTTTAGAAAACTTAAATATGCTCTCAATAAACTCAAACTATTCTTCTACAAATAAAAATTGTAAATAATACATATTTTTATTTTTAAATTAAATAAAATATTTTAATTAAAGATAGTAGTCAACCACCTTTTTCACCCACAATGAAACGCATAGTTAGGGCAGAAAAAGCAAAAGAAAAAAGAAAAGCATTTAAACAGAGTGGGGGAAAAGTGAGTTTTTTTTTTTTAATAAATTTTATTTTGTATTTAATTATTTGAAATTGAAAAAAAAAATTTTTTTGAGAAAATTTGGAACAATTGGGAAGGAAAACGAAGATAACTCCCGTTATAAGGACACCCCAAGGGATTGATTTAAAATTGTTTTTTTATAAATATAATCAATTTAAATTTTACGAGAGAAAAACTTTGGCCGATTAATGGAAATGTCCTTTTTTATTCTGACTAATTCTTATAGGTATTTTAGTGTCCTTATAACGAGAGTCATTTTTAATTTTAGTGATTTTTTTTAAATTCTAATTTTAGAAAAATTTAAAATTTTTAAAATTTTTTATTAAAATATACATATATTTAATATTTTATTTTTTTAAATTTATTATTTCTAAAATATATTTTATTAAATTTAAAAATATAATTTTATTGTAACCTTAAGGTATGTATAATAAAAGCAAATTAAAAAATATATTTTTAAAAATGACGAATTAAAAAAAAAATTATATTTTTTTGTAACATTTAATAACTCTTTTTTTTTAAACTATTTTTAACTCTTTTAAATCCTTTTAAAATATTAATTAATTAATTTTTTCTATAAAAAGAGTCGTTCCCTAGGCAATTCCGAAGCCTTAACAACAGCAAAGGCTTCTTCTTCTTCACGTTTTATTTTAATAGGAAGATCAGAATCTGTTAATAGACCTTCCTATAATAATGACAAAAAAGAAACACCAAAAAATAATAGTGGAAATATTTCTCCTTTATTTTTAAATATACCCAAGGCTAATAATAATAATCAGAACAACAACTTTACTAAAAGAAAAATGTCTGATTCAACTAATGTAATGGTTTTTTTTTTATAATTTTTTAAAATAATTAAAGTGAGGAAATGGAGACTATTTAAAAAAGTCTTATTTTAATATTATTAAAATTCAAAATAAATTTAAAAAAAATTAATTTTTCCAGTCTAATCAATTTAATATAAATTCAAAACGAATTTCATCACAAGCCCAACAAATTGTGAGTAATTATAAATAAATTATTTTAAAAAATAAATTATTTAAAAAAATAAATTATTTAATAATTTTTTAAAAAAATTCTCAGATACTTTCCTGTGTTGAAAAATCCCGTGTTGACCCTTCTAGTCGAGTTTTAAATAGAATGGTAAATAATAGAGCTGATTTTGCAACTTTTTGTATTAATCTGGGAGAAGAAAATTGGACTAAATTAGCTGATCAATTCAGAAATTATTTGACTGATGTTTTGAGTAATTTGGCTAATACAGAAAAGGTATTCTGATTTTTAAATATTCTGATTTTTTTAATATTCTGATTTTTAAATATTCTGATTTTTAAATATTCTGATTTTTAAAATTCTGATTTTAAATATTCTGATTTTATAATATTCTGATTTTAAATATTCTGATTTTTAAATATTCTGATTTTTTTAATATTCTGATTTTTTAAAATTCTGATTTTAAATATTCTGATTTTTAAATATTCTGATTTTATATTATTCTGATTTTTAAATATTCTGATTTTTAAATATTCTGATTTTTAAAATTCTGATTTTAAATATTCTGGTTTTTAACTATTCTGATTTTATAATATATTCTGATTTTTAAATATTCTTATTGTTTAATATTTATAATTTTAGATTAAACGTCTTTCTATGCAATTTGGCGCCGAACAGGTTTCTAGACGCCCTTTTGGTTTTAAGGCTGATTTTTTTGCTGAGATGGCTAGTTCATTGACAACAGAATGTGTTTTCTTAGATGGAGCTGCACATTCAGTATTTTTTAAATTTATAAAATTTAAAAAATATTGGTTAAAATGGAAATATTTTAATAATGAGATAAGGAAAATAATAAATTTATATAATTAAATTAAAAAAAAATAAAATAAATTTATTAATTAAATTTAGCCAATTGATACATTTGAAGCTTGGGCACAACTTGTCGAATTAATGTTTAGCTCTGTGAGAGATGGTAATATTTAAATTCAAAATTAAATTAATAAATTTAAATTATAATTAAATATTTTTTAATTTTTCAGGTTATTATTTGTTTGTAAGAAAATTGCGTCGAAGCAATTTTTCACTTGGTCAGAATAGTCATTTAATTACAAAACCATCAAAAAATACAAAACAAATTAATGATCATTTTGAAAAATCGAAAGAGAAATTTCAGAATTATGGTGGAAGTGTTTCTTTAGAAATTTAATTTACTTATATATATTTTTACATTTTTGTATTTTGTAATAAACCTTAATAATTGGCATTAGTTGATAAAGCAGAATATTTAAAAATCAGAATTTTATAAAATCAGAATATTTAAAAACAGAATATTTAAAAACCAGAATATTATAAAATCAGAATTTTAAAATATCAGAATTTAAAAAATCAGAATATTTAAAATCAGAATATTAATAAATCAGAATTTTATAAAATCAGAATATCTAGCATTGTAAACTAAAACACAAAAATAGAACTTGAAAAATAGCTCTTAATACTAAATAATGTATTTTATAATTATTTCTGAAAAAGTTGTAATTAAGCAAAATACATTTTTTTAAATAGGTACATACATTTATTTTTATTGTGTTTAAACCTGAAATATATTATAGATAGTTAAAATTATATAATTTTGTTTTAGAGTTATTTATTTACATTTTCATGCTTTTAAATTATTCTGATTGTTTAACCTCTTTTTATTTGTTTGCGTTAAAGCTTAAAAACAATGAGACTTTGATCGATCATTTTTATTTTCAAACAAATGTTAAAAATTTGAATTTTAACGTAATTTAACTATTTTAATTTTAAACAAAAAATTAAAAAAAATTTATTTTACTAAAAATATAACAATAAAATCCAATTTTTTTTTAAATTTTAAATCCAATTTTTTAAATTAATTTCAATTTAATTTTTTATTTTATTTCCATTTTTATTAATTTTATTAAAAAAACATTCATACAGCCGTTCATTTATACGTTTTATTGTTTGGTTGCCTTTGACAACGCTGAAAGAACCCATACTTGAGTTAACAAAAACTTTAAGAAAATCTTAAGGTGATTCTTTTCTTTAACATGCCAACTTTTACTTATTTATTGTTTTTTTCTAAAAGTTTTTTTCTGCATTTACATATGTTCTTTTTTTCTAAACTTTAAAATTATTTTTTATTAAGATAATTTTTTTTAATTTTTTTTAAAATTAATTCTGAAAAAAATATAAAAAATAAAAAATTTAAATTTATTATTTTTTATTATTAAAATTCTCAAAAAAAAACTTTATTTATTTATTTATTATTATTTAAATATTTAATAATTAATGCAATTGGAAGCACACGCATTTTAATGGGTACGCCTTTTATAATTATTAAAATTATTTTTTTTAATTAAAAAAAAATAATTTTAAAAATATTTTTGTTTAATAAAATCTAATTTTTAAAATTTTTCTATTTTTTTTTTAATTTTTATTAAAAATATAATTTTAGCTTTTTATCCAACTACTTGAAAAAATAAAATAATAATTCATTATTTATTTATTTTTTAAATTTCTCTATTTTCATTATTATTATTAAAAAATCAACCTTTTTTTATTTTTCCTAATCCAAAAGCAAACAAAGGGATCGAATTGCTGCCTTTTTGATTGCTTTTTTAACACTCATTTTAGCTTATTTATTTTTTATATTTTTTAAAATAATTTTTAAATTTAAAAATTTTGAAATATTTTATTTTTTTTTAATTATTTTTAAAAATTTCCAAAAATTTCCAAAAAAATTATAAATGAAAAAGGTTTATTATCGAGAAAAGCACAAATTGATTCCTTTCGCTCTATTTATTTTTTGTTAAGTGACAACCGTTCGCTAAACTGTGAAGAGCGAACGTCTGCCATTACAAGTTTGTGATGTGGCAGTAGAAAAGTGTTTTTGTGGGTGGAAGAGCATTGATTTCGATATTTTCTCTCTCGAACAGTTTGTGTGTTATTTGTAAAAAATACATACTTAATAATTCTGATTTTTATTTTATTTAGAAAAATAATCAAAATTTGCAACATTTATAAAAAACACAAAGCAATAAGAAAAAATAATAATTAAAATACATATGTATAAAATCAGAAAACTCATTGTCAAAATATACAAAATACAAATCAGAAATAGCATAAAATCAGAAAAACAAAAAATATAGAAAGATCAACAATCAAAACACAAAAGAATTATTAATCAGAAAATTAAAAAAACACATATTAAAATAATCAGAAAAAAAATAAAACTTGTTTGTGTTTTTAATGTTTTAAGTTTTTAAGTTGTTTTACAACTTAATTTGTATTTTTCAATCAGAAATTTTTTGTTTTATTATTTCAAGTTTGTTTTCTGTTTTTTGCTTAATTCAAAAACAATTTTATTTTTATTATTATTCTTTCAGTAAACAATAAAATCAGAATTATTAATTCCCCTACCAAACAATACCCAACAATCCTTCCAAATGCAAATCACCACTAAAAATCAAACAAAAACCCACGCATTTTTACAAAAAAAAAAGATAAAAGCTCCGCAAACACCAACTAACATAAAAATCAATGCGATTGGCGGCAACATTAAATAAAATTTTTAATAATAAATTTTATTAATATTAAAAAAATTATTTATTTATTTATGCTCTATTAACTTATTTTTTTTTTGCTTTTTTATTATTTATTAATAGTATTATATTTGTTTATTTTTTTATTCTCTCTTTTAATAATAAAACTACTCGAAAAATAATAGAAAATTTTACATAATATTGAATCATTTTTAAAAATGAAAATAAATTTAAAAATTTCATTTATCATTTTTTAATGATTCATAGCTGATTTCACTTAATTTCGTTTTCTCTGAAGAATTTCTTGACATCCATTCATTTATAAATAATATTTTTAAATATTTACTTTCCATAAAATATTTTTAAAATTATTGCCAAAAAATTCTAAAATTCCAAAATTTATTTAATATCTGAAAAAACGGGATTTAGAATTTTTCTTGATTTATTAATATTTCATTAAATATTTAAAAATAAAATTATATTTTTAACAGAACCGAACAACAAAAAACAATCATTAACAACATCTGCGTCAATCCATTCTCTCACTAATTTATCAAATTCTTCGGCAAACGAGAAGGAAAAAAGAGAAGAATCATTGACATTAAAAAAGGAAAACGAAGAAGAATCATTACAATCATCATCATCAACTGTTGAAACATCCGGTCAAATTAAAGAAAGATTAAGAAATACAAATAATGAAAATAGCAGCATTATTAGTCAGAAAGTAAAAAATATTTAATTTTTCATTTTTACCAAACTTTTTTTAAAAACATTTACAGAATTTTATAAAAACATTTTTAGAATTTTTTAAAAACATTTACAGAATTTTATAAAACATTTACAGAATTTTATAAAAACATTTTCAGAATTTTATAAAAACATTTTCAGAATTTTTAAAAACATTTTCAGAATTTAATTAACGAAGAAAGCAACAACAATAATAATAAAACTAAAGAAAAAGGAACAGAATTTAATAAAATAAACCTTAAAAAAGCTGCAACAGAAAAATTTGTTGTTGGTGGTGAAGCTTTTGGTACTGTTATAATAGAAAAAGGTAATAATAAAATATATAAAAATTATTTTTTTTAAATAATTTTAAAAAATATTCAGCTAAAATTCATCCTTTTAAATTGCTCAACTTTTGTCTAAAAATAATGATACCCAAACACAAATTAGATTCAAGCAGTGCTGATGATAAGGATATTAAAAAGAAAAAAGAAGAACATCGCATAGTTAAAGCAAATGACAGAGAATTTAATGCTAAATTTAAATATGCTGTAAATTTTTATTAAATTATTCCTCCCAAAAAATCGGGATAAAATTAAAAATCAGATATTATTTGCTCTTTTTATTTTTTAAAATTAATTTTAATAATTTTTTAAAGGATAATTTTATTAAAACATCAAAATATTCATTATTCACGTTTGTACCAGTTAATTTATTTCAACAATTTACAAGAATTGCAAATTTTTATTTTCTTGTTTTATTATGTCTACAATGCATTCCACAAATTAGTTCTGTAAATTGGGTATACACTTTAGTGCCTCTAAGCTTTGTTTTACTTTGTAGTGCCATAAAAGATGGTTATGATGATTTGGTAAGTTTAAATAAAATTAAAAATGGGGTAAGAAAATTTAAAAAAAAATTAATTTATAGCTAAGGCATCGAAGTGATCGTATAGTAAATCAACGGGTAGCTTATGTTTTACGTTATAATACAAAAAGAGGAAAAATTGATATTTGTGAAGAAGAATGGATGAATGTAAAAGTTGGGGATATTGTACGTATGGAAAGTGGTGATTTTATTGCTGCTGATCTTTTATTGGTAAAAATAAATAAAATTAATAATTATTATTTTTAAATTTTTCAGTTATCTACTTCAGATTCGGGAATTTGTTATATTGAAACAGCTGAATTAGATGGAGAAACAAATTTAAAAACAAAAATGGCATTGCCTTGTACAGCTGAAATGGGAGATATTATTGATAAAATTAACGCCTTTGATGGTTAGAATTTTTTTAAACATTTTGAAATTTTTATTGATATTTTTATTTCAAACAATTAAAAAAAATAATTTTTAATAATTTAAGGTTTAATTGTTTGTGAACCACCAAACAATCGATTAGATCAATTTAATGGTAGACTTGAATGGGAAGGAAAGAAATATAATTTAGATAATAATAATATGCTTTTACGTGGTTGTTGTCTTAGAAATACTCGTTTTTGTTATGGTGTTGTTGTATTTGCTGGGGCAGATACTAAATTAATGCAAAATAGTGGAGAAGCACCTTTAAAGAGAACAAGCTTGGATAAATTTTTAAATCTATTGATTCTTGGAGTAAGAAACTTTATTATTTAAATAATTCAGAATTAAAAATCAGAACTAAAACAAGTATATAAAATCAGAATTAAAATAAGTATATAAAATCAGAAATCAGAATTAAAACAGGAATATAAAATTAGAATTAAAGATCAGAATTTAAAATCAAAAACAAAATTACCATATAGAATAAAACAATAACTATTAATCAGAATTAAATCAGAATTTTTTTATTAAAAATCTTCAGAACAAAATTATATTTCTGATTTAAATTTTAATAAATGTTATATTTTAAGATTGTTCTATTTCTCTTTGTTTGTACATTAATTTGTACTTTAATGACTGGTTTTTGGGAACATATTATTGGAAGACATTTTCGAGTATTTCTTCCTTGGGATAATATTGTTCCTCGAATAAAAAATTTAACAACAATTTCAATACCTGTTGTACAGGGAGTTTCTTCAATTTTACAAACAACAGATTCTAGAGAGAGTTCAATTGCTCCTTCTCAAGTCTTTTTTATTGTTGCTTTACAATTTTTTTCATATATTATTTTGTTAAATACTGTTGTGCCTATTTCTTTATATATTAGGTTAATTAATTTATTTTTTTAATTAAATTTTTAAACATTTTATTAATTTATTGGTTATATTTAAGAGATGGAGGCTAGCCCATTCTTTTAATTTTTAAATTTTCAGCGTTGAAATGATTCGTTTAGCTCACTCAAAGTTTATTAATTGTGATTTAAAAATGTATGATCCAAAGACGGATACAGCTGCTAATGCCAGAACAAGTACATTAAATGAAGAATTAGGTCAAGTGCAATATATCTTTAGTGATAAAACTGGAACTCTTACTCAAAATGTTATGGTAATGTAAAAATATATTGAAGAAATATGGGACTTTTAAAAATTCCAAAAAAATTTAAGATTTTTAAAAAATGCTCAATAAATGGAAGATGTTATGGTGATTTTCGCAATGAAAGAGGAGATGTTATTGAAAATATTGATGAAAATACACAACAAGGAATTGATTTTTCATTTAATCGTTGGCATGAAAAGAATTTTAAGTTTTACGATAAAACTTTGCTTATCGACACTGTTGAAGGATTGAAAGAGGTAAATGTTGGGGTATTTAGTTGATATTATGCATTATTTAGAACATTCCGGAAAACTTTAATAAAATTCCGGAAGAAATTAATTAAATTCCGGAAAACATCTAGAACATTCCGAAAAACATCCATAATTATAATATTAAAATTAGTACCTACCAATAAAAATAAGTTTATTTTAAATTTAATTTATAAAAAAGGTACAAGAATTTTGGCGTTTACTAGCAATTTGTCACACAGTAATGCCAGAAGGAAAAGGAGACGTGCTTGAGTACCAGGCCCAAAGTC
The DNA here is from genome assembly GCA_015183035.1 of Meloidogyne chitwoodi. Lineage (NCBI taxonomy): Eukaryota > Metazoa > Nematoda > Chromadorea > Rhabditida > Meloidogynidae > Meloidogyne > Meloidogyne chitwoodi. Next base: position 2,497,070 of record JACZZP010000001.1, read on the forward strand.
CTGATGAAGCAGCTTTGACATCAGCAGCTCGAAATTTTGGATTTGTTTTTAGAAAAAGAACACCACAGTCAATAACTTTGGAGGTAAATGGACGTACTGAGGTAATTAAAATATTTTATTTTCTCTCAAAAATGATAGATTGATTTATTTAAAATAAATTTATTAAAGACTTACGAGGTTTTGCACATTTTGGATTTTGACAATGTCCGTAAAAGAATGTCTTTACTAGTTCGAACATTAAATAATCAAATTAGGCTTTATTGCAAAGGAGCGGATACAATGGTATATAAAAAATTTATTTTTTTTTTAATTAAAAAATAAATTTATTTAAAGATAATGGAAAGACTTGACGAAAAAAATACTAGTCAATTACTACGTGAAGCAACACTCCAACATTTGGATAAATTTGCAACAGATGGACTTCGAACACTTTGTGTGGCATATAAAATTGTTGATGGAGAATATTGTGAAAAATGGCTGGTTTCTTAATTTTTAAAGAATTAAAAAAAAATTTTTTTTAATTTATTTAAGGCTCAATTGCATGAAGCACTTTTAGATTTGGAAAATAAAGAAAAAAGAGTAGATGTATTATATGAGGAAATGGAAAAAGATATGCTTTTGCTAGGTGCTACTGCTATTGAAGATAAATTACAGGATGGAGTACCTCAAACAATTAAGGCATTGGCTGCTGCTAATATTAAATTATGGGTACTTACTGGTGATAAAACTGTAAATTTATATTTTAACATATTTTAATAAGATCTTTAAAAATTGTTAATAATTACCTAATAATAAAAATTTCCAAAAAATTCTATTTTTTCTTAATAAAATAAATTTATTTATTATTTATTTCTATTTTAGGAAACAGCAATTAATATTGCTTTTTCTTGTGGACTTTTAACGGAATATATGCGTGAAGTATCCATAATTGACGGAAAAGATGAAAAAGAAGTTGAGGTTCAATTAAAAGATACTATAAGAAGAATGCAAAATGCTAAAGTGCCACAAGTGGGTTTTTTAATAAATTTATTTTTGAGTGCTATAAGAGTGTTGTGAAATTAAAAAGAAAAAAATTTTTTAAATTAATTTTTAACATTTTTTATAATCAATTTTAAATACTTACATTTTTATTTTTAAATATTTTTACCTCTTTTTTATGATTAATAACATTTTATTCATAAATACATAAGTAAGAAAGTAGCAATATTCAATGACCAAAATAAGTTGAATTTATTCTTATTTTTCAATAATTAGTTTGGTGCAAAATGACCAAATATTCATTTAAGCTTTATCTCATAGATGGAATGGTTTTTATTTATTTTATTTCTTGAATATCATAGTATTTTTTGTAAGCTTTAAAATGAGTATAAACTTTATTAAAAATATTTATAATAAAAAAAGTTATTCTTATAATAAAAAAAGTATTCCTAATTATATACCTAGGAATACTTTTATTATTATAAGCATAACTTTTTTTATTATGAATATTTTTGTTAAAGTTTATACTCATTTTAAAGCTTACAAAAAATACTATAAAAGAATTAGAAAAATATTTTTTTATTTACTTTAAAATTTTGCACCAGACTTAATAAAGGAAGCTTCTATAGATGTTGTTTTTATTAAGCATTTTATTTTAAAATGATAATTAATTTATACAATTTTTTATGATAAAATAGAAGCTTCCTGTATGGTTAAATTAAAAAATAAATTTGTCTCCTTTCCATAAATATTCCTGTCGTAGGAAAATTTAGCAAATGACAGCAATTTATAATAATGGATATTTAACAACAACACTGCCACAAACATTTTACTCTTCAAACTTGGCTTTAGTAGCAAATGAAAATCGTCATACTTTATTTATTGGGAAACAAAAAGAAAAGGAAAATTTATTAGTTAAACAAGAGAAAAATAAGAAGCGTAAAACAAACGAAAAACACGATCCGGAAAAACAATCCGAAAAAACATTTGTAGACACAATAGAAAAAGAAGAGAGAAAATGTTTTGATGAATGTTTAGATCCTGTTCAAAACTACATTGCCCAACAAATTGCTTTGTTAGAACAATGTGATGTTGCAGAGATTTTAGAACAAGAAAAACTTGTTTGGGAACAACATGAGAGAAGGAAGAGAAAAATAAAACAAATGAGAAATAGTAATAGAAAAATTAGTGATGTTTTTGACTCTAATGAAGAAGAGAAAAATGTTAATTTAGTGTCTTCTAAACTTTTTCTAAAAAAGTTTGCTTTTGATGAAGAGATAAGGCAATGCAGATGGAGTAATGAGGAAGAAGGGGAAGAAGACGAAAAAACAATAATATTTATGGATGAAGGAGAAAATGAGCAAACATTAAAAAAGGATAGCAATGATGAGGTGTTATATATATATATTTTTGGTTAAATTAAAAAATCTCTATCTTATCCTTAGATATTTCTTAAATAAGCCCTAGGACTAATTTTTAATTTCTTTTAAGTGAATTTGTTTCATTAAAAAAAATAAATTTTTAGAAGAATTATTAAGTGAGATAAAATAGAGATTTTTGTTTTTATTTGCTTTGGTGAAAATTGTGATTATTAAATTCTACTATAATAACAACAAAAAAAAAGATTTTCCACTAACAAAACTAGCTTAATAAAACTAGCTTAATATAAAAAATAACCATTTACCCCAACACTTTAAATTATTTGCCAAACTAAAAGAGAATAATTAGCATAAATGGACTCTGATTTTTAATTTTTGCAATTTTTAATAAATAAATTTGCTAAATTAAAAAATAATAATAATATTGCTTCTTATTTTAATTAAAAAAATAATTTAAAAAATTAATTAAAATTTAATTTTAAATTTATTTTAAATTTTATGTTGTGCTTGGGAACTTTTTTGTTTATTATTTTTTACCAAGCTTTAATTTTTGCTTCACTTTTTAGTTAAAAAAATTCTTTTAATTTAATAAATAATAATTTAATTAATTTAAAGACTGTAGTCGGTATTAGCAGCTTTTATTTACCACCGAGGACACCAATACGCGAACTTTCGCCTTCACCTACAGAATTGCCACAAAATTTGAATGGTTAAAAAATTATTTAAAATTATTTAAAATTTTTTTATTTTCTTCTTAAAAAAGTAGAACGTCAAACAAAAAGTGCTTCTTCTCAACGTCCCCATTCTCCAATAATTAATTCACCTACAACTGTAGGACAGCAAAGTCATCGAACTAGTGATGTATCAACTATATTCCCTGTTACTTTAGGACATGAAGAAGGATTAATAATTAATGGTAGTGTTAATATAATTTTAAAAATAATTAAATAAATATTTATTTTTATTGAAAATCCTATCCTATAATTAATTTTTAAAAATATTAATTATTATTTATAAATATTTTATTAACAAAAAAGTGTCAATTTTTAACCAATTATTTCTTTAAAAATTAAATTTTAGGTAAAAATAATCATATAAAACTACCTTTGAGTGAAAAAAGATCAGAGCCTTATATTAACAAATCTTTTATTAATCAAACAATTGATGATAATGATAAAAATGATGATTTAATAAAAGAAGGGAGTGGAGGTTATGCTCTAGTAATTAATGGAGAAGCTTTAGTATATGCACTAAAAAAACAACACGAAAAGATTTTTTTGGAAATTGCAAGGAATTGTACTGTAAGTTAATTAAATTAATTTATTTAATTATTTATTTATCTAATTTTCTCAGTTATAAAAAACACATTTACAGGCCATTCCCCCCTTAAAGTGTCCTTATAACGAGAGTTTTAACTTTAATTAAATTATTTTTATTTTTTTAGTCAGTTATTTGTTGTCGAGTAACTCCTTTACAAAAAGCTAAAGTAGTAGAATTAGTAAAAAGAAATATTAAAGCAGTCACTTTGTCTATTGGTGATGGTGCTAATGATGTTAGTATGATTAGAACTGCGCACATTGGGGTTGGAATTTCTGGTAAATTTTTAAAAAAATTATTTTTTTTATTTCTTAAAATTATTTTTAATATAGTCTTTTTACTCTTTTTTGACTAATTTTATAGTTAACAATTTAATTTAATTTTTTTATTAAAAATAAGGTTTAATGGAATTTACCCCTCTTTCCTATAGGAGATCCGTTTATTTATATTTATTAATTAATTAAATTATTTAAAATTAAAAAATTAATTTATTTAAAACTCTCCTTTAAAACTCTTCTTTAAAATAATTAATTAAAAAAAAAAATTTTTTTTTTAAATTTCCCTTTTAGGTAAAACATTTTTTGCGTTCCACTACCTCTATAATAAATATTTTTCTTCCTAAAATTAAAAAAAATAAATTTTTTAAATTAATTATTTTAAAGGACATGAAGGAATGCAAGCTGTTTTAGCATCTGATTTTTCTATTGGACAATTTCGTTATTTAGAAAGATTACTTTTAGTCCATGGAAGATGGTCTTATTTAAGAATGTGCAAATTCCTTCGTTATTTTTTTTATAAAAATTTTGCTTATACACTTACTAATTTTTGGTATTCTTTTTTTTCTGGATATTCTGCTCAGGTAAAAAATTTTCAAATTAAAAAAAATTTTTTTTATTTTTTTGTTCCCTTACCTCTATATGTAATGGAAAGGGGTAAAGTTATAAAAGTAAATTAAATTAAAATAATTTTTTTTTTAATTTTTAAAACAATTTCCAGACAGTCTATGACCCTGTTTTAATTTCTCTTTATAATCTTTTATTTACTGCTTTGCCTGTTTTGGCTATGGGTATTTTAGATCAAGATGTAAATGAGGACTATAGCCTTCGATTTCCTCGTCTTTACATTCCTGGACAATTTAATCTTTTTTTTAATATGAGAATATTTATTTATTCAATTATACATGGAATGATTAGGTTATTTATTTTTTTTAATTTAATTTTATTTTATTATTTAATTTTAAAATCTAAAAATAAAAATTTCAATATATTAAAATACCAAAAAGGTCAACAATCAACTTATTGAATAAGCTCACAATTTTACATAAAATTAGATATATTTTATTTAGTCTAATCCGTTAATTAAATTAATGGGATATAAATCCGGATATAAGTGTAATGACACTATAACTGGAGTGTTCTTAAAGTTGAGTGACCTTATAAGCGGAGGACTTTATAATGGGAGTGTACTTATATATTTTGTGTTTTTATAAAATTACTCTTTTTCCTATATCTCAAGTGACCTTATAACGAGTTTTCTCTTATAACGGGAGTGACCTTATAACGGGAGTGTACTTATAAGTGGAGTTTTCTCTTATAAATACGTCAAATAGAGGGATTAAATTAAATAAAATTATTTATATACATATTTTAAATTAAACACTTTAAACAATTAATTTTAAGTTCACTTGTTCTTTTCTTTGTTCCTTATGGTACTTTATATAATTCCATAACCTCTACTGGACGTGATATGAACGATTACTCAATTCTAGCATTTACTTCTTTTACAGCACTTGTTTTAGTTGTAAATGGGCAAATAGCTTTTGATACTAGTTATTGGACTTGGATTAATTGGTTTGTTGTTTTTGGGTCTGTTGGAGTTTATTTTGCTGTTGTTGTTGGAATTTATCAAGGTAATTAATTTATTTTAATTTTATTTTCTTATTTTTTAAATTATTTTTTTAGTTATTCTAATCCTTTAAATTAAATATTATTTAAATTTAATTAAATATGTCAAAGCATATTTAAGGCTATTTTAATAAAACATTGGGGAAAAAGAGACCGAGTAATATTTTTAAATTTTTGGATGGTCTACTATTGAATAAATATTTTAATTTATTTTTTTTCCAATTGAAAGACATTTAATTAATTTATTAAAATAAAATTATTTCCTCATCTTAATATCCCTCTCTTTTAAAATAGAAAATCTTTAGGGACGTTACCCCTGCATTTAAGCTATTATTGTGATTAATTGGGGGCGTTTATTAGAATTTTAAAATTAAAAATTATTTTTTTTTTCAAGTTCTTCCAACCCGTTGGCTTTACGGCTATGTTAGTATATTCAATGTTGATGTGTTTCTTCGGGCTATAACCTTCCCTGGATTTTGGCTATCTTTGGGTAAATAAATAAATTAAAATTAATTAATATTAAATTAATTTTTTAGCCTTAATTTGTGCCATTTTGCTTTTACCAGTGCTAGGAAATAGATTTTTTTGGTTTGATGCCCATCCATCTTATGCAGATAGACTTAGGGTCAGATCACGCTTATATGGAGAAGAAAAAGCAAAAAAACAATTTCCCCCCCAAACTTCTCATAATATTCCCCCAAGAGGTAGAACTTCTAGATGGAGTTCTAAACAAAGAGATTTACGTTCTGGATATGCTTTTTCACACTGTGCTGGTTTTGGGGAATTAATTGCAAAGGGAACTTTGTTCAAAAATTTGGAGCATTTACGCATTCCTGCATTGTAATGTTTTTATTATTTTTTATATTTAAAAAGGATATTTGACACACATAACGAACATCCAATCTAAATCTTTTTCCATCTCCTAAAAAATAAAATTAAAATAAAATAAAAAATTTTGAAAAAAATTTCTCAGAGAGCACTATTGTAAGGGTAGGGGAACACGCTCTCCTTATCGCTTTTGCATAGGCGAAATTATGAAGAAAAAAATTTTTTTTCGTATTTTCTGATTTTTGTCATCCATGAATGTCCTTATTTTAATTATTATTTTTACCTTTTAGGGTTAATCCCTCAGAAATTTTTGAAAATTAAAAAAAAATTTTTTTTATTTTTAAAATTTTTTTTAAAAATTATTTAATTTTTTTCAAGTCAAAATAAACAACAAATTCATCCAACAGATACTATTAGCACTAATAATAATAATACTAGTAGAACTAATGAAAACAATACTACTAATACACGTCGTTCTACCTTCTTTAATGGAGGTAATGTTGCAGGGCATCATTTATTAGACTCTCTGCGCAGCTTAAAAAAACACAAAAAATCGGATAATGGAAATAATGGTTTTAAGTTTATTTTAAAATTATTCTAATAAATGCCCCTCTCCAATTGACGCTCATATTTAATTTCTATTATAACCACTCTCTCTAATAATCGCCTCACCTCTTTAATAATAATCCATCTCAATTATTTTAATAAAAATAAAAAAACCACCTCTCCAATTAACGCCCACATTTTCTATTAATAACCAAAATATTCATCATCAGATTTCCGAAAGAATTTTTTTTTGTAAAAATTATGGGCACCTATTAGAATAATTTTAATTAATTAATTTATTTTGTATTAATTTTAATTTATTTAATTTATTTTTAGATACAAATAATATTTCTTCTTTACCAATTTCTGAAGAAAATATAAATAATAATTCAATTTCTATAACAAAATTTTCTCCAAACATTCCATCAAATATAAGCACAACAACTACACTTTTAGCTGAAAAAGAGAATAATAATAATAATTTTGAAAATAATATAAATTCAAATTCTTCATCTTCTTTTTCTTCTTCAATTCCTCTAACAATTACAAAAGCTGAGGAAAATATTATTGGACCAATGATTACACATATTCCGGTAAAACAAATAAACAAAACAAATAAATTAAAAATAAACTTTAATAAATAAACAAAACAAATAAATAAACAAATAAAATAAAAATAAACTTTAATAAATAAACAAAACAAATAAATAAACAAATAAAATAAAAATAAACTTTAATAAATAAGAAAGGCAGAGAGCGCAGAGTAAGTTAACGTTCTCATGCCTTCCACCACTTCTCCTCTTCCCTTACAATTAGTATTTATTTTAATTAAGTTACCTATTTTTATATTCTTTTCTTCTCTTAAAAAATAAATTTTTTAAGACATTTTAAAAACGGCAATAATATCTTTATATTTTTTAATTAATTTTTTAATTTTTAATAATTAAAAAAAATAATTTTAGGTAAATTCTTCAAATATTAATTTAAATAAGAACCAACAAATTGATAATAATCAACAAATATTAAAAATTAATAATAATAATTCATCTGTAATAATTCCCTTACGTGTTCCTAGCCCAGATAGAGTTAATACAACACATTCTTTGGTTATTAATGCTGATATGGAAGATGAAAAGCCTTTACCTAGCAATTGGTTTTTTTGAAAAAATAATTAATTAATTTAATGGGCCTAGGCCTTTAAACGAAATATAATTTTTTAAATATTTAATTTCCTAAAATTATTTTTTTTAATTATTTTTATTTATTTAGGTGTTACAATCCAGATGGAACTTTATATATTCCAGAAAACCAAATAACTGAAAATGAACAATTTCCCCCTTCAAAACAATCAACAGAAATACCAATTCAAATTAATAATACAGGAAAAAATAATAATAATAAATTTGTCAGTAAAAAATGTAAAAAGACAACAAATTTTGTTGATTCAGATGGAAATAGCAAAAGTTCTTCTGTAATTTTTTTTTATTTTATAAAATTAAGTAATTCTAAATATTAAAAAAAATAAATCGGGAAAAACCAAAAAGATTAAAATTAAAAAAATTAAAAAATAATTTTAGGAAGCAAATAGAAAGTCAATACCCATTGAAATTGAAAAACAAAGACAACAACAACAAAGATTATTTACGGGTAAATACAGAAATACTCAACAACAACATAAAGAAAATGATGATAAAACATGGAAAAATGAAAGATGGAAATTGTAAAAAAATTTCTTTTAAATATAAACTTTTTTTGTTTTTAAATTTATTTTTATATTTATAAAAAAATTCTTTATTTTTTAAAATGTATTTATATTTAATTATAAAAAATATTTATTTTTAATTAAATATTATTAAATAAAAACGCTTACTCCCCCCTATTTATTATTATTAAATTATTCAGACAATTTTGAATCAGAATATTCTGATAAAAATCATTTTTATTGGCAAGTTTATTCAAAATAAAAAAGGCAAGTTTGTAATAAAATTCAATTAATATAAAAAGACAAAAATATAAAAAATCAAAAAGTTTTTTATGTGGTTTGTAATTTAGATATTTATTTATTAAAGTTTGCTAAATTACTAGTAAAATTACACACTGTCTCCAAATTACAATCCACGACTATACCATGAAAAATAAGTGAAATTGTAAAAACAATTTTTTCAAAAAATAAATCTGATGAAAATAATTAACTAAACAAATTGTAGTAAAAGCAGAGGTGTGTAAAAATAAAATAATGAGTTGAAAACTTATTACAAATTGTAATGTTTTTACAATTCTAAAAATAAAACCTTTACAATTGTAATGTTTTTACAATTTTAAAAATAAAACTTTTTATAATTGTAATTTAATTTACAATCTTAATATTAAACTTTTTACAAATTGTAAATTATTTTACAACCTTAAAACTAAACTTATTTTTTACAATTTTGAAGTACAAATAAATTACATTAATGCTCCTTTTCCATATTAACCAGATTTATTCCTCTATCATTATTTTCATCTATTTTATCTTCATTAACATTAAATTGAGAATTGCAATTGCATTTTTTCATTTCAATTTCTTCATTAAAATCTGTTTGTGTTTCTACACTAACAAACGATCTTTTTGTTTTATTTTCTTTCTTCTTTAATCCTTTTTTAACAAATATTTTATTTTTATTATTATTATTGTTGTTTTTATTTAAATCTTCATTTACTTCTTCTTCTTTTTTAATTTCCATTTTAATATTCTGTGGTGGAAATAAATTATTTTCTGTTGTAACTTTGTTGGAAAGCCTAAAAAATTTATTTTTAATTTTTTTTTTAATTTTTTGACCTTCTAAAAATTAAAAAAAAAATTTTTTTTACTTTTGAAGTAATCCATTAACAATTGTACCCTTTCTTTTTATATTAGTATTAGCACAATTATTATTATTTTGAAGAGAAGTAGTAGGAAACATCGAAATAGAATTTTTATTAGAGGTAATATTTTGTTGAAAATTTTGATTAAATTTTTGTTGAAGATTTTGGCCTTGTAATGCTTGATTGTTTCTTATCATTGCTGCAATAGCAGACAGAAGAACAGTTGACAAAATTGGTGTACCCAAATTAACTAAATAATTAATTTATTTTCTTCTACCATTAATTAATTTAAAAAAAATTAAAGTTACCTCCTCCATACGAATTAATCGCTGTCCCATAATTTAATGAACTCATTGCTTTTCGTTCCATAGGAGGAGAAGCTAATGAAGAAGAAATACAAGAAATATTATGATCACTACTCCAACAATCAGAAGAAGAACTATTTCCAATTCCACTGCTATTATTACTTCCAGCACTTCCTAAAGAAATATTTGGAGAATAAGAAGAAGCTGAATAAGCTTCTGTTGTTGATGTTTTAATATTAACAGGTGAAGATCTAGTCGATTTTAAAAGACTTTCATTCACAACTGGAGAAATTTTAGCAGCATTTAATAATGTTTCAACAAAATGTTGTTTATGAATAAATTGATTTTGTTGTTGCTGTAGTAAATTTTGTTGATTTATTAGAGGTAAATTTTGAATAGTAGTAGCTGTTCTATTCATACGAGTTGCATTTTCTGCTTCTTCTTCTGCTTCTTCTTTTAATACCCTTTCAGCTAATATTTGAGGATTATTACTTCTGAGAACAGAATATTCACGAAGTAACTGTTCACGCACTGAGTCATCAGCTGCTATTTTAAGAAAAAAAAATTTTAAAGCTGACTCTCGTTATAAGGAGGTGTACTTATAACTGTTATTTCCTTATATCCAGGTATTATTAGTCAAAAGAATAAATAATAAAAAAATTAAGAAAAGAGACTTATTAGAATGAAAATATATTTTTTTTTAATTTCACTACCATTTTTGAGAGCTTTAAGCGTTCGTGCCTGCTGTAAAATTTGATATTCATGATGATGACAACTGCGCAAATGTCTAATCATTCCAGTTGTGCTGAATATAATTATTAATAAAAAATAAAAAATAATTTAGTATACCTGCTATTTGTTGCTTTAATTATTTTTTGACAAATATTACAAGTAGCAGCCTTTTCCCCATTTGGTCTTTCAGTAAAAAATTGCCAAACTTCAGCTGTTTTAGTAGTAGAACCTCCAACACGAGGTCTGCGCTGGATTGTTGGTAATTCTTGTACAATCTCATTATTATATTCTGTTGTTGGTTTTTCTTCTGTACTAGGAGAAGGATGTTTTGTCAAATCAATGTTGTTACAAAAGAAGTTCATAATAATTACAATTAAAATAAATAAATATATTTTACAATTGGTCTAAATTTAATTTAAAAAATACAACTTGAATTGATAAATTAAAATAAAAACAAGTTTAAAAACTTAAAAACTTGATAGAGTTAAAAAACCTACTCATAAACTAAAATTAAATAAACAAGTTTACAAACTTAAAACTTGATTTAAATTAATAAACAATAAAAACCTAAGTTTACAAACTTAACTTTTTAATAAAACATAGTTATATTTAAATAATCAAAGCGGAAGTTATTATTTATATATATTCTCTATTATATATTATTAAAAAGAAACTGATTATGCTTAAATATAGAGCGCATCTTCGAATGAACGCTTTTGCTCATTTGAACGGGTGGAATGAATATTATGTAATAAAGGCAAATATGTTGGAGAAATAAAAAAGAAGAAGAAGAATAACTAACTAAAACTAAAATAAGAGATGTTCGCGCCTGTCTTGTAGCAAAAGCTTTTTCTTGTTTTTTTTTAATTTTTGTTTTGTCTATATAAAATAAACAAGCAGAACACAAGCATCAAGCCAAAATCGCAATGTGTGCCCAGAGCCTTATCTCATATTAAAAACAAGAATTGGGGCATTATATTATTGCGCGATGATTTCGCCCGCGTTAATATAAATAAATATATTTATATAATTTTTGCAAAGTCAGGCCGAAGGCGATAAATGTTGAATGGTGAGGAAGAAAAGAAGAGCTTTTCTTTAATATATTTGTTGCAAGAGGTGAGCCAAAATATTTAATAAAATTAAAAAAAAACACAAAAATCTTGATTCTTTATTTTATAATTTTAAAATCTCTAAATTATCCAAAATATGTTTTAATTATTTTATTAAATTTTTTAAACACATCCAAGACTATATATTATTTTATTAAACATAAATTGTCAAGAAATGTGCTTCCGAAATTTAAAAAAAAATTAAAAAAAAAATTTTTTTGTTTCAAAATTAAAAAAAAATATTGTAGAAAAAATAAAAAAAATTATCGAATCAAATAATAAAAGAAACAATTTAAAAGATAGTTTAAAAATAAAAAGAAAAAAAATAATATATAAAACCTTCACATTCGGGATGTTTTTGCTTTAAGGGGAAAAGGATGTTGAAATATAAAAAAGCGCACACCGGTGGGACCAAAAAAAAACTTTTTGGCTTAAAATGTGTAAATAAAAAATACAAAATAAATATGGATGAACGAGCTTCAGGCTTTTTTCCTTATTTTCTTTTCTAATCTTTTTCCCGTACAGCCCAATAATTTAATAAAAAGGGAGAGAGGGATGAGGGACACAAAAGCATAAAAGCAATATTATTATTTAAAGGAGTGAATAGATGATTAGAGAGAAAAGTTGAAATGAGGTCTTTTTGTTGTTTGATGCGAAATGTTCTTCAACAAAAAATGTAAATCTGGTTTTTAACAAAACTATCCAACAAAATCGTCGCGTTCTCTTTTCTCTCCCCCCAATTGGAAGATTTGACAATATTTTTAAAGAAGAATTTATTTTTTTTGCTTATCGGCCATGACTAGAAGAAAAAGAAGAAAAAATCTAAAAATCTCTGAATGCAACGATAAAGACGCCAATAAAATAAAATATAAATTTTATATAAATTCGTGTGTGGTGCATATACGTGAATTATGAGAGTAGAAGAAAAAATAAAAAAATTAAAAGAAGAAGAAGATTGGTAAAAAATTGGACACAAAATAATATAACAAGGACAGTAAAGGATTAGCTGAAGCTGAAATGACAAAAAAAAGAAAAGAATTGGGCCGCCGCTGGGCCCGAGGTGTGCTATGCGCGTTTTTAATGGGAAATGCTTTTTCAAATGCGCAAGAGGAACGCGTTTTTTCACATCCCAATAATTAAGGACCCTAAGGGTGAATAAATAAAATAAATAAATAAAATGGCCTATGCGCGAAAGATGAATATTTTAAAATAATTGCATTTACGGGATCATTGAAAGTGTGTCATTAGGACTTGTAAAGAATAATAAAATCTGGATTTTTAGAGAAAGGAAAAAATTAAAAGAATTTTTTAAAGTATAAATAAATGGTTTATTAACTTGTAAAAAATTAAAAAAAAAATATTTAAATATAATTTAAAAATTAAAAAAAAATCAACAAAAGTGAACCTTAAATTTATTAGAAAATACATAATAAAATAATTATATTTAAGATTTAAATTAAAATTAAAAAATTCCTCAAATATATTTAAAAAAATAAAAAATTTTTAAAATGTGTCAAAATTAAAAAAAAAATAGGTAAAAAATAAAAGGTTCAGAAAATCAGGTTTGAATTAAAGTTTTTTATTCTAAAAAATAAAGCATTATTTATTTTTAAAATCAAAGCGACAAAAGAAGCAAATCCGAGTATTTTAAAGCTTCTTACCTCACTCAAAGGTAGAAATTAGAGAAGATGCTTTTAAAGAGAAAATCCTTAAAAATACACGCACATAAAAAGTCATTTATTTTATTTATTTTTTTATTCTTATAAAATCGAGTTTTGCATCCCGCCGTGTAAAATATTCCACTAGCGAGACACTTGAGTATATTTATTTTTTTATTTATTATACTATAGGGTAAATATCTTCCCAAAAAATAAAGGAAAGAAAAGGATGATCAGCTCTTAAAAAGAAGAGATACATAGCTTTTCCTTTTCTTTTTTAAATCTTCTCTCTATCCATAGATAGAAAAGCTAAAGTTAGCTAAGAAAGAAGAAAAGAAAAAGAAAAGAAAAAGAAAAGAAAAAAGAAAAAGCTAGCACTCCTCAAGTGTTCTCTCTCTTCTATACAATAATTACCACACAAAAACAAATAAGGCGAGAAGAGGCCAATTAAAAAATAGTAAAGCTAAAAGCGAGTCTTTTTAAAAATTATTTCAATTGTATTGTAATTTAAAAATAATAATAGGTTTAAAAATATATAAAGTAGTACAACCGGACTTTTATGTAGGTAAAATAAAATTTTATTTTTTGTGTTTAAAAAAATTATTAATTTGAAAATTGTAGAAAATTAGATTCTTTAAGTTATACAAAAATAATCACTTACTACAATTTTGTCAGATAATATATAAATGAATACCTACAATTATAGTGAATCTCAATTGTAAGGATTAAATGTCGAAACTTTTCTAGTTTAGGTACACACCCCATTTATTCGCAAAGAAAATAAATATAGCACATTAAATGACCAAAACGAGTCCACTCCTAAAGATCGAGATCTAATGAAAGCAATTTGTGAACTTGCCAGTTCGGTCAAATCTATTAAAACAATTTGGTCCATTTCAAACTTGGACCTATTGACCGAACTGGCAAGTTCACAAATTGCTTCATGCAATCTTTTTCGATCATTTGGTTTGACCCACCAAAACATTGATCTGTTAGAGGGTTTTATTAATTCTCCATTTTATGGTCTATGAGCCTTCGCAGAAACTTTACTTATTAAGAGTGTTTTATTAATTATCTTAGAATAACACAAAAAGAAAATAATTGCTTGCGAATAAACGGGGTGTTATCTAAACTAGAAAATTAATGACAATATAACCCTGATTTTGAGTTATACTAAGAATGGATTTTGAAGAAAACTTAAACCAATGGAATAAAAAAAATTAAAAATTATGAACAAGTAATAAAATAACACGGTTTTACTGTATTATAAAATTAAATAAATTTTTTTTAAATTTTTTTTAAATAAGGAAACCTTTAACTCTAAAAGACAATTCAAAATTCTAAATGAATAAAATCCTTTTCCTCATATCAACAATAATAATCCAGTCTTCACCCCAAAATTCAACAACATCTTTATCAGTCCGCAGACTGATATCCAAAAATAACAACTACTTCTCCACACGGAATAAGAAAGCGCCATATTTCAAATATAAAGTATTAGCATTTATTACAATTTTAAATAAAATAATATATATTAAGCAAAATTAAAACAGTAAATTTAATTAAATTTTGCTTAATATATTTTATTTTATTAATTTTTAAATAAATGTTACTCTCTATATTTTAAACATTATAATGTGGAAAAAATGAAAAGCTTTATTTTTGAATGTCAGTTTTTTTACTGATAAATTATTAAATAATAAAATACAAAAAAAATTAAAATATAATTCTGTAAAACCTTCAAATAAAAACTTGTCTTTCTCTTGAATTTTTATTTTTAAATATCAGGTTATAAAAATATAAAAAAAATAAATTGAGGGATAGAATGGGATTTTGTAAGAAATCGCAAAAATGAATAGAATTTGTACAAAAAAGCAAATGTATTTCTTCGCCGCTGGCAAGAAAAAAAGAAGTAGAAAAAAATAAAAAATGGTTTGGACGAAGTAGAAAAAGAAGGAAAAACAAGTTTTCCGGTAGAGTTCTTTTATACCTTTATTTTCTCATTCTTTCAATTCTTCACATCAATTTATCCCCGAGCGGCTTTTGTGTGCCAAGATGTTAGAAAATTTGTAAGAAAGGTTTTTTTTGGATTTTTTAAAGTAAAGGGAACAACAAGAAAAAATAAAAATGGTATGTAGGTAAAAAAAAAGAACAGTACTGGTAGTAGAGGAAAAGGAAAAAGTAAAGGGGTAGAGGGGAGAAAAGATATATATTTATTATTTTTAAATGGGACAGCCGATGAGCAAAAATATAAAATAAAAACGATTGAAAAAGCAAGAAAAAAGAGAGAAAAAGAAAAGCCAACAATCCTGACAGTTTTGTGTTGAACCAGTTTTTCCCCTTTTTTTCGGATAATCCAAACCTCTCAATTCCTCAAATATAATAATATTTGTATATCTCCTCCGGCAATCCTCAGTCTTTGAAAAAAGAAAAATCGCGACAATGAACGGGCCATTGACTTGATGAGAAGAAGAAAATGCGAGAAGAAGAAAAATAATGGAAAGAAAAAAGAAAAGTTTTAAGTTTAAGGATTGAAAAGAAAAAATTAGAAAATGGCTAAAAATGATAGGAAGGACAAGCATAATGCCAGCTAGTGTCAAATAAATTATTAGAATTTTTAAATTTTTAATTCTTTTTTTTTTGAATTGGCTTCATTCAAATAAAAAAAATATTCTTTTAATTTTAAAATTAGAATTAAAAAAAATTTTTTATAATTTTTTTGGGGTTTTTCAGTGAATTAATTATTTCTGAATCAGCCAAAAATTAAAAATTTAAAAAAAAAATTTCCCTTGAATCATCACAATATTTTACCTATATTATTATTTTACTAAATAATATTATTATCCTTAAAAATATATTTATTTATTTCCTATAAAAATAATTAAAAATATAGAGAAGCCAATTCAAAAAATCTGCGCGTTGTTGTTAGCCAATATATATGTTTTTGTCAAAATTACCCAACAACATTAAATATATTTTAATGAATAAGCCAATACACACAATGGGTACATAAATCAGTGGACACAACACTGACGACTGACTGGTAAAAATGGTGAAAGAGTAGTAAAATATATAAAGTAGAGAATGATTGGATGGAAATAAGTAAAGTAAAAATCTCGATGTGTTTTTAAAAAAAGTTTGGAGAAAATACATTCATAAATCAAAAAAGACATTAAATCAGAAAAAACTTAAAAACGAATAAACCATATTTAAAAACAAAAATCAAAAACAAACGGAAAATACAAATCAGAAATAAACAAAATCAACTGAAAATACAAATCAGAAAAACTGAAAACAACGGAAAATACAAATCAGAAATAAACAAAAACAACGGAAAATATAAATCAGAAATATCAGAAAAAACCGAAAACAACGGAAAAAACAAATCAGAAAAAACCGAAAACAACCGGAAAATACAAATCAAAAAAAAACTAAAAATATAAAATCACATTAAATATAAAATTTCTTTACAAAAATACAAAAGCGTTGTAGTTATTAGAAATGAGAGCTTCTTTAAAAACAGCAAACTCAAACTTCTTCAAGTTCAAACTTAATAAATCAGAAAAGAAAGAAAAAAGGTTTATAGAGTAGTTGAAAAGCAATTAAATAGATATCTCTAATATACATAAAAGTACTTTTTATTAAATAAAAAAAGGTTTTGACAAAAGCAGAGAAACAATTATATTTACATACATATTTCACTTTCAAAGTGAAAGCGAAATTCTTTTTAGTAAATATATATATTTGTTTGTTGGTATTTTATTAAGCCGGAACAATCAAAATTAACAAAAGAATAATATAGAGAAAATATATTCAATCCTTTATTTATAAAAAATGTAAATAAGAAAAAAATCAAAATTAGCAGGTAAGTTGATCTTTGAAGCTAATGATCTAGGTTATATATTTTAACTTCGTAAAAATATTAAAAATAATTTTTTTTTCGTACTAAAACGAAAAATTCAAGGCATAGGACTAAAGAAAAAATATAAAATTAAAAAATTTATCATAATTTACAATAATTTATTGATTTTTAAAATAAAAAAGTTTAATTATTCAATTTAATAAAAATATATTAAATGTAATTAAAAAAAAACTTATTGCGGTCATTTTTTAAAGACTGAACTCATAACATTTATTTATTTATTTATTCACAACTCAACTACCGACATTTTTATTATTTTTACTCATCTTGCCCCTTAAGTGACCTTTATCTATATTTATTTTTTTATTTATTTCCCTCATTTTTGAACAAAAAAAAATTATTTAAATAATTCAAACCTAATAAACATAGTTGGGGGAATTAAATAATTTTTTTTAAAATTAAAGAAGAGGAAATCTTTAAATTATATCAAAATTCAATTATAACCCGGAGATTGCACTGACAGAAATCTATATAATTAAAATTGAGGGAAAATTAGAAGAAAAAGAAGAAAGAATAATTTTTGATCAAGAGGTGAAAATAAAAATATTTTTAAATAAATTCGAGAATGTTTCCTTCTTTACAATGAGGATATGACGAGAAAAGAAGAAATGAGGGCAAAAAGCTTGTGAAAAATTAAAAAAAAAAAGAAAGAAAAATGAGATGAGCAGCAGCAAGCAAACACACTGTGACAGTCTTCCTTAAGTTTTAAATAAATAAATATATCCTTTCTCTCTCAGAAATAGCCTTTTCTTTTATTTTTCTCGCCGGGAGCACCGCGAGATTGCTTTTTGATGCGCAAGAGTAGTAAAGGAAAATATATTTATATATATATTTATGGAAGAAAAAGAGAAGAAAAATGTTTTGAAGCAGCGGCAAGAAAAATTTAAAAAAAATAAAAAAGACGGAAAAAAGATACTTAAATGGAAATTAAAAAATATTATTTAAAGACTAGGTATACTACGACTAAATTATTCTGAAAAATCAGAATTCACCTAGTTCATGTTTTTCCGGAATTTTTATGTTTTTGTATTTTCCGGTTAACATCCAATACGACTAAATTATTCTGAAAAATCAGAACTCATCCTAGTTCATGTTTTTCCGGAATTATTGGGTTTTTGTATTTTCCGGTTAACATCCAATACGACTAAATTAATTCTGAAAAATCAGAAATTACCGGAAATACAAATTTACCGGGAAAACAAAATATTTAAATATTTTTGAAAAATTACAATTTATCCCTAAAAGATGAGAGAAAAAGATCAAAACACCGCAATGCACACACATGTCACAACATTTATTATTCATCTCGGAATTTTGCGCAAAAAGAGGAGAAAATAAATGAGGTTGATGAAAAAAGAAATAAAAAGAGAAGAAGAGGAAGCTGTTAGTTTTTATTTGAGTCTCGAGGTCATTCTCACATTCAAAAATCAGAATAATAAAATAAATAAAAATATTATTAGAGAAATGGCTGTCGCTTTTACATATTAAAATAAATCAATATTTAATTTAAAAAAAAATAATAATAAAATTAAAAAAAGATAAAATAAAAATATAAATGATAAGCAAAATATACAAAAACTCTAATTATAAACATCTCTTTTAGAATATCCTTTTAATTGTAAAATAAATAATATTTTTTTTAATTTTTATTTAAAAAATACTTTTGATATTTAAACAAAATTAATTAAAAATAAAAATTATTAAATAAAATAGATTCAATAAAATTCAAATAAATTTCAAAAAAAAATTAATTTTTTTTAATTTAAATAGCAAGAAAAATAAAAATAAAGCAGATGTCATAAGTTTTTCTTAATAATCGGAAATATACTGTGCTTTACAAAGAGAGAGAAAGAGATGAGTGAAAGGAAAAAGAGGAGTGCTAAAAACAACCAACCGGCGTCCAAACACGAGATTTAAAAAAACAAAAGAAAAGAAAAAAAGATTAAGAGGGGAAGTGTGTGTTAAAAATTAAATAAATAAATATGATTACTAATAAATTTTAAGATCAAATAAATATAAAAAAATTTAATTAAAAGAAATATTCACATCGATCAGAACAAAATCAGAATAAAAGTCAAAAATACAAGAAAAACAGAAAAACATATATGTAAGTTTATTTTTCATGTATTTATGTGTTTTTGACTCAAAAACATATTTATATGTTTTTCAGAAATATATATTAAAAGAACAAAATAAATAAAAAAACAAACATAAAAAACACAAAAATCAGAATAAAGGCCAAACATTAAAATATGTATATCTTCTTTAACCAGTAGATTAAAAAAGTGCAAAATTAAAAATAAAATTAGAAGAAAAGTCGGGAAAATAAAAACAAAAAATAAAATCTTTTAAGATTTTATTACTTTAAGGCAGCTGGGTTATTAGAATTATTTTAAAAATAAAATAGTAAAAAAAAAATTCTTTTGTTACTTAAAAATGTGTGGGGGTTAAAAGATGTGATGATGATCAACCTAAAGTCGTCGCGTGTCTTTGTGTACAACAAACAGGGCAAAAGATGATTAAAAAAATATATAAAAATATAAAAGCTTTGCCCCCAACTTTCTTTTTACATAATAAAAAATAAAAAAAATATTTTTACAAAATTCTAAAATATTTATTTATATTAAGTTAAGCGCAGAAAATGGGCAAAAATAAAGAGAAGGAAAAGAGAAAAAAATAAAAAAAATAAATATTAGTTTTGTTGTAGTAATATTATTGAAAAATCTGCCACGAGAAAAAGGGGGTGGGTGAGATGTGAATAATTCTACTGCTAACTATTTCTATTAAAAAAGAAATACAAATTCTTTTATTTTTGTAAATTTATTTTTGAATTTTTTATCTGATAGAAAAATAAAAAAACCCAAGAAAATAATTAAATAAAAAATAAAATTGAATATAATAGTTAAAAGGGGGACAAAGTCCACAATCTTTTTAATTTAAAAAAAAAATATTAAAAGCAAAGAAATAAATAATTTTAATTTTAAATGGTACATTAGAGATTTAATTTAATAATAAAAATATTAATTAAAAAAAAAACAAAAATGATGTGTTAATAAGATAATATTTAATGCTAGGGTGTTAATTATATGGACGAAAAATTAATTAAAAAAATTCAAAAAAATTCAAAAAATAAAACTTGTTATTATTTTTAAGCTCTAAAAGGTTTTCTTATTTAAAAATCATAAATAATTTTTAATTAATAATTTTAAATCTGAAAAACTTTCTTTTAAACACTACTAGAGGAGAGTCATTTTGTGTGTCTTTTGTCTGTTTCTTTTTTTTCTTTCAAAATCTTCTTAGTAATTTTAAATTATTAAAATGTAACAGCAACATATGTTAGCAGCTGTCATTAACCTTTTTGTTTTTTTTAAATTTAAAGAAAAGAAAATTAAAAAATAAATATATTTTTCAATCTTTCTCTCGTATAATTTCCCCCAAATAAATTAATTTAAATTTATAAAATTATATATAAACTATTTTTCTATAAAATAATTAATTTAAAATAAAATAATTATATTTATTTTATTTTAAAAATATATAATCTCGTCCAATGAAAGAAAAGGAGGAGAGAAAAACATTAAAACAAAAAAGAGGAAGCAATGAAGAAAAAAAATTGTGTTATTTAAAAAATTAAAAAAACAGCGAAAAAAGATGGGGAATGAAGTGTGCTGTAGAGAGAAGTAAAAATGGTTGGTGAAAAATAGAATATATTAAAAAAAAAGTTGAACGAATAGTCTGCGAGAAATGTTCGAGACAGTAACAAAAAGGAAGGTAAAAAATAAGGGGAAATGTTAGAAAAAATTTAAATATTAAATAAAAAATACAAATATATTTGTAAAAATTAAATGCTAATTTTTAAACTAAAAATACATAAAATACATATAAAGTTATATAATATATACACAAAACATATATAGTCGTTGTCAGATTATATCAGAATTTTGAAAGTTTTTGTGTTTTTCTTTATCTATGTTTATTTGTATTTATCGAGTGTTTTTTGTTTAAGTCAAAAACAGAATTTTATTTTATATTAATAGAATATTCTGATTTTGTATTTAAGAAAATTCTGATTGTATTTTAAATTTATAACTCTTATTTTATCAGAAATTGTATTTTGTATTAATTTAAATATAATAAAAATCAGAATTGTAATTTTATATAATGGACCAGAATTTTTGTTTGTATGTATGTTTATATGAAAAATAAAAATCAGAATTATTATTTAACAATTTAATTCTGACAAATTGTATTTTTGTTAAAAAATTTTAAAAACCAGAATTCTAATTTTAAAATAAAATCAATGGGTTATTTATTATTTGATGCAAAATAAAAAAGAATTACTATGCATTGAATGTGAAAAAATGATTTTGGGAAAATAATTTGTATAAAAAATATTTTTTATACTAATATTTTTTAATTTGCTTACTATTTTAATGAAAAAATCAGAAAAAATCAATTGAAGGAAAAGGATTAAAAAATAAATATAAATAAATATTAAAATTTCAAGAAAAAGGGGGAAATGAAAAAATAAATATTAAACACAAAAATAAAATTAAAAAAATGAAAAAAAAAAGTTTTTTTCCTCTTGTAAATTAGGAATTTAAATAAATAAATCTCTTTTAAAAATGAATACCAAAATTAACGAAAAAAACTCAAAATGGTCTTTGGCTAGTTGTTTAGGTGATCACCTCTAAAAAGAGAGAGAAACAAATATATTTATCTACCACACTTTCAACGCGCGGAAAAAAAATAAAAAAAAAGAAAAATTGTTTTTTCTTGGGAACAAAGAAAAAAAATACGGGAAGGGCAGAAGGCTCTCACATTTAATAGGAAAAAAGAAGTGCGAGAACATAAAATCCTTTAAATATATTTTACTTAAAATATTTTAAAGAGAAGAGCGTCCTTCTATCCCGCTGCCAAACAGCAAAAAAATATGAAAAAAATATTGGAAGAAAAAAAAAGAATTGACAGAAATTAAATAATGAAAGGGGAAGAGGAGAGGACGGTTGGCAGAAATAAAAAATAAAAAAGACAAAAGAAAAATGAAGAAAAGGGTAATGGGGTAAAAAAAGAGTAGTAGTAGTAAAAGCTAAAATAAGTGATGACTGACATTTTAATACATATATTTTAAAATATACATATTTATTTATTTATTAAAAAAGTAATATTCAACTACCACTAAAACGACACAAAAATACTAAAATAATATAAAATTAAAATACAAAAATCAGAATCAAAGTCAAAAATACATAAAAATTAGTTTCCGATTTGCTTGTGTTTTTATGTATTTTTGTTTTGTTAGATATATATTTTTGAAAAACATATAAATATGTTTTTGAATCAAAAACACAAAAATACATGAAAAATAAACTTTTTACATATAGGTATATGTTTTTATGTTTTTCATATGTTTTTGACTTTTATTCTGATTTTTGTACTACACTATTTTAATTTATTAAAAAAGTTTTTTTCTTAATACACGCCATATTTAATTTTTTCAAAATTTAAAGCAATTCCCGCCAAAAAAAAATGTTTATATTAATGTTTAATTTATGGATTAGAAAAAATAAAAAAAAATAAAACGCGCGAGAGAAATTAAAGATTAAATAATTTATTTATTTTCTTCTTTCTGGAATTTAAGGCAAAAAAAAAATTTTTTATTTCCCCCTTTTTATATTTTATATTTATTTATAGCCTATAAATGAGTTCCCCGAGAAAGATAAGATCATCAATTTTTTAAACATGTCGCCACAGGGTAAAAAAAAAAAGCAAAAATAGTGGAAAAAAAAAAAGTAAAATTGCCAAATAAAAAAATATTTTTATTTAATAAATTGATTAAATAAAATATTAATTTTTATTAAATACTTTTTAAAATTTTAATAATTTATTTAAAATATTTAGATATATTTTAATTATTGAAGAAAATTTAAAATAAAAAAAATTTTTTTTATTTATTAAAAAAAACTGCGCGAAAACATAGGGAGTAGAAAATAAAAATATAAATAAATTGTGCCATAAAAAAATTAATGTGTTGCATAATGAAAATGGTATTAATATTAGTAAAAAAAGAGGGAGGATATGAGGACGGGAAAAAAAGAAGCGAAAAAGAAAAATAAAAAAAACGATTTTTGCAGTGTTGTCCTGCTGGTTTTGTCGTTGATAAATGTCTTAAAAAAAAGAAATTTATTCATTGACACTCATCAAGTCTAAAAATTGAGAAAATAAATTGAGGACAAGAAGAGAATTAAAAAAAAAAAAATTATTTGAACAAAGAAAAAAATAAAAAAAATGTGGGGAAAGTGGGGGTCAAAGAGAATGAATGCGGGCAAATTTAGCGGAATAAAAATAATTATTTATTTTTTAATGCAAAATTGAACGAGAAAAGAGAGTATAAATGATGGCAAGAAAAATTAAAAGAAAAAATAAAAAAAATAAATAAATAATTTTTTATTAATTAAAAGAAAATGAATTTTTAAGTAAAAAAATAATATTAAAAAATTAAAAAATAATAATAAAATAAATATATTTTAAAATAATATTTAAAAAATTAAAAAAAAAAAATTATTTATAAATTCTAAAAAAATTATTATTTGTAAAAATAGGAGAAATTTCGCGGAAAATAAAAAATAATAAAAATGTTTAAGGGTAGTAAAAAAGGAATATTTATAAAAAAAAGTAAAGAGAGGTGAGATTGTATATTTATTTATTATTGGCTTCTGTTGTTGTTCCCCATAAAGGTCGGCAATTTTGCTTGAGGCAAAAATGTCTATTTTCTCTGACTAAAAGAGACTATCTAAAAATAAAAAAAAAAAAAATTTTTGGGAAGGAACGAGACAAGAAAATAAAATAAAAAATAAAATAAAAAAATGAAGATAAGGAAGAAGAAAAAATTCAAAAAAATGTACTACCTAGTTAACTAACATTGTGGTCTCTAAGTAGAGGAAAGAGAAAGAGAACAAAACAGCAAAGAGTCATTAAAAAAGACTCTCATCCAGGTGCGCGCGAAAATAAGGATAAAAACAACAGTCTTTTAATGTTTTTTTGTGTTTGCTTAGTTACTGTATAATATGAAAAGGTGTGTGTTTTTAAATTTTTATAATAGCTTATGTTTATATGTACAAACTTGTTTATTTTATATTTACTAACTTGTTTATATTTACAAACTTAAAAAAATAAAAACTTAAAACTTAGAATATTCTGATTTTTAAAATATTTTTATTAAAGGATACCAGAAAAAAACAAATAATGAGAAAGGTCGCGACTGAAATAATTTTTTTAGTTAGTGATTTGCCTCCTCATTTATTTTGATGGTGATATTAATCAGGTCAAATTTTAAATTAAATTTTAATTATTTTACATTTGTACATATATTATCTTATAGATTTAAATATATAAAAATTATTATAAAATATATACAAGCTTCTAATTTTTGAATAACAAAAAACAATATTTCTTCCGTTATTTTAATGCATGTGAAAATAAAAATAAAGGACTCTTTTCATTATCTCCACGCTGAAGAGATTTTTTGAATATTTTGCCCAAGGCAAAATCCGTCCATTCAAAATAAAGACACAAAAATTTTCTTTTTTGTGTCTTTTTAATTTTGTATTTTTTGTAAATTGTTTTTTATGATTTTATAAATTTGTATTTTTATAAGTTATTCAAGTTTAAATGTTAAAAACATAAAAATACAAGCTTATTAATACTTCAAGTTTATTTGTTTTTAAGTTTGTACTTTTAAAATTCTGAATTTATGTTTGTATTTTAAAATTCTGATTACATATAGTTGTGTTATATTATTCTGATTAGGTAAGTAAAATGTATTTTATTTAAAATATTTTGCCTAATATAGGTGTTTTATAATTCTGATAATTTATTATGTGTTTATTCTAGTTATGCTTCAGATCTTCGATTATATGTTTAAATACTATTACTATTCAAGGTTTGAAAAATACAAAATAAATATTATCTACTAGCTTTAAAATTTTTCTTTATTTAAAAAATGACTAGAAGTAATAGGATGAACAGGAACAACCATTTGTGTAGTCATACAAACAGAAGATGTATTTTTATCTTTTAAGAAAAGTTTTAAATAAATAGAAGAACAAATAGCTGCATCCATTGCACAAAATACAAGAGCAAATTCCCCGATATAGGCAGAAGATGGAATTCCCGTTATTACATTAAAAATCACTGCGGAATAACCTGGTAACACATTGAAAATTATTTCAAGCATAATAGTGTATTTTACAATTCTATTTTTCTGGAAAAAATAAATTATTTAGAAATAAAATATTTAATTTTTTACCAAATTTTTGCCTTTTCCCGATTTTGCAAGTAAATAAAGAAAAAGAAGGCAAAAAATAACATTAAATGTTCCAATAATCATTTTGGCTGATAATTGTAAAATATTTCTGTATTTGAGCATTAAACAAGAGGCTAATTCACAACGTGAAGCTATAAAAATTTGAAACAAATATCAATTTTTTATTGAAAAATTTAATCTTTAGTATTATAAAAATTAAATTTGAGGGGTTAGGTTAAATTTTGGAGATAAAAAGTAACTATAATTTTTTTTTTAAATTAAATAATTTTATAAAATAATTTTCCAACCTTTTGACAAATCTAAAGGCAATTCAGCAATATAAATTAATAAACTTGAACAATAAATTAAAAACGAAACAATTATAGCAATAAAAAATATTAATTTATTAGTTCTATTTGATGGTAAACGTAAAGCCAAACAACGGTCTATAATTAAATAAAGAACACAAAAAGGTGCAAGTGCCATATATGATAATTCTGGTAATCCAGTCCAAAATAAAATGTAAGGATTATAAGCAGAAATATTGGCTTTAAAAATAAAATAAATTATTAGTTAAGTGAGACATATTAATTAATTTAATTTAATTAATTTTTAAAAATATTTTACAATCTTAAAATAATAGCGACTAAGTGTCCTTCTACTCGCTAACCTTAATAAAAGTGCTTTTTTAAGTTTTAAGATTAGACTTAAAACACAATTTTGAAGTTTAATTGTTATATTCTAAGATTAAGTTTATTAAATCAATTTTAAGTTCAAGCTTAAACTCACTTATGAGTTAAATTTTTAAGCTTAAGCTTAAAAAACTAAATAAACTTACAACTTGTTTTAGTATCTTAGATTGTAAAAATGTGTTATTGTTATAAATTAATAAAGTTTATTTTATTTTTAAGTTTCCCCTCTTACTTTGAACATCTAAAGGTCTCCACCAACAAACTTTATAAATAAGATGAGGAATTCCAAGTGTAGAACAAAATAGTTGTATACACAAATACAACAGCATAGAACGAGAAAATGTTTTGACTTTAAGCAATTTGTTATTAAAATTGTAAATAATAAACAAAATGGATATAATAACTTAAAAATTAATTAAAAAATATTTAATTTAATTCAATTTTTTTACCTATTGTTAACAATTGAAAAATTAAGCCAACAATAAGTTCACCAAAATTTAAATAAGTTATGCAAGACATTTTTAGTTCATTTGAAGATACTGAAGAAGTATTAATTCTCTATTATTTTTTAAAAAATAATAAATAAATATATTTATTAATTAAAATATATATTTTACATTTATTAAATTCCCCATTGGTATAGTTTTCATTTACCAAATAAAAAATGTAGAATATTAATTTTGTAGTTTAAATTTAAATAATTAGACTATAAAAAATAATTAACAAAAAAGTATTTTTTAAATAAAAATTATTTTAAGCAAAGATATAACACAATCCAACCAGTAGCTTTTTGTCCGCAGCAGTCAGCGATAGGAGTGGGAAAAAGCTATAAGATGGAAAAATAAAAAACTAAATAAAAGTCGATTGAAAGAAGCTAAAATATCTAAAAAAATTTTTAGATTATTTATCATAAAAATATAAAGTCCAATAATTATTAAAATAAATATAATTCATCAAAAATTGTTTTTATATGCTTAAATAACTTTGGCTTTAAATAATTAGCTTAATTTAATTTTTTTGTAGCGTAAAATTAATAAAGTATAAAAAAATACGCCATTAAAAAATTAAGGAGCTAATTAAAAATGCTTTTTACTTTTACTAATACTTAGGGCCCTTTTGTTGCGAGTACTCTAAAAATAATAATGTTGCTATTAGAAACATTGAAAAATAAAATTAAAATTAAAAGTTTAGTTACATCTTTAAAATATTTACAAAAAAGAAAAATTAATATTAAATTATAATTAAAAAATTAATTTTTATGTTTTAAAGGTATTATTAATTATTTATTTATTTAATTAGTTTACTTATGTTCCTTTAAATATTAATTTATTAAAAAAAAAAATTTTTTTCTCAAGCAAGTACAAAAGTTTTAGATAAAATTATATTTTAATAAGTTAAGTAAATATGCAATTTTATTTAATTAATAATTTTAATTAAATTATTAAACTAATTTTAATTTAAAATACTACTAAATAACTTTTGTTAGAATAAATAAAATAAATAAAATGCCAGTCTTTTCAATTTTAAAGAAAATGTTATATTCTATAGTTGAACCCGAACTAAAAATTAAATAAAAATATTATTAAATTAAATATTTTATTTTTAGAAAAATATTATTTTTTGTGACATTTATTAAATTAACTAGTCGAAAATAAAAAATAATAATATTTAATTTAGACTGGCGTTTGTATGAAAAAACAAGGAGTGTGCGAGCGAATAAAATCTTAATTAAAACAATTAAATTAAACAAAAGAAAAAAATTTAATTTTTCTCAAAACAATTTTTAAAAAATAAAATAAATTTCCAAGAATAAAATTTAATTTATTTATTAATAAAATTAATATTTATTTTCTGTTAATTACGGAAGTTAAAAAAAACAAATTATAATTATTTTATTTATGTATTATTTAGCTTAATGAATTAAAAATAAATAAAAATAAAAATAAATTTTTTTATAATTTTTTAAATAATTAAATTTAAAATTGTTTAGATTATTAATTTTAATAAAAAAATACTCAACTGTCCAACTCCTATAAAAAATTTTTTTATTGATATTTAAATTTTTTTATTAAAAAAAAAAAATATACTAAAACTTGACCATAAAATAAACAAACCTGTTACGCTTTCTTTGCGAAAGCGAACCATTTATTGATATATTTATATATTTTACTCATTAATATTTTTTTATAATTGTAAAAATGGTTGCGCTTAGTTAATGCAAAACGGGAAGAACACAGTCAATGAGAGCATAAAACATTAGAAATTGATTGCAATTAAATAAATACACTTATCGAGATAAAATACACTGTGATATATTTATGCTTTTTAAAGGATAAGCTACTAAATAATAATAGTTGTTATTTATATACTTAAAATACTCTCTCATTACAAGTTTGTATTTGTTTTTTGTATTTTATCTGGTTAATACATATATTTTGTTGTTCTAGTTTGTATTTTATAATTATTTGTTATTATTATTCTGTATTGTATTTTTAAAAGCAGAATACATATTTGTTATTATTATATTCTGATTTGTATTTTTAAAAATCAGAATATTTGTTATTATTATATTCTACTTTATTTTAAAATCAGAATATTTGTTATTATTGTTCTGAATTGTATTTTTAAAATCAGAATATTTATTATTATTGTTCTGAATTGTATTTTTAAAATCAGAATATTTGTATTTTTAAGGTCAGAATATTTGTTATTATTTTTTCTAATCTGTATTTATTATCTGATTTTAATAAAATCATTTATGTATTTCTATTCAGAACATAGTTTTGATGCATGACAAATATGTATTTTTGTTAAAATTTTTTTAACGCATTGTAATAATTGATGAGATGCGCAAATTTACCTAGACAAAAATTTATTAAAAAAGAAAGAAAAAATAATATAAAAATCATTAACAAAAAATTCGCGAACTTTTTTTGATTCATATGGGGCAAATAATTTTATTTTCATTAACTTTTTTAAACAAATTATTTCTAATTATATATATTTTATTTAAAAATTTAAGAATAATATTGTCATTTTTCTATAAATTTATAAATTTAATTTATTAGGCCTTTTTGGGGTTTTAATGGTGCAGGCAATAAATATTTTATTAAATATTGTAAATATTTTTATATTTTTTATACTATTTCCTGGTTATGTAATATCTATTGAAGAGTCTGGCAAAGGCTATTCTAATGGGTTGGATTTATTTATTTTTAATTTTTAATTTTTTTTTTAATTTAAATTTTTTCAATAGTCGCTTCAAGGTTTATCATATAATACCTAAAAGTATTGAACAATTAGAAGGTCTAAATCAACTTGAACAATTAGGAAAGGTAAAATAATTAATTTCTATTTAAATAAAAATATAAAAAAATTTAAAAAAAAGATTGATTTTTGGAAACCACCACCCCAAGTAAATTCAACAGCTGATGTAATGGTAGATACAGAGAATAATGGAATTGAATTTATTAATTTCCTTAGTCGACATAAAATGGATGCAAAAATACTTGTCGACGACCTATCCAAGTTCTTTTATGTACATTTAATATATTTTTAAATTTTTTAAAATTTAAAAATGTAAAAATAATTTTAAAAAATATTTAATTTTATTAATTAGGTTAATTGAAGAAAAAGAAATCTTGACAACTGAAAGGCAAAAATTAATAAAACAACAATTAATAGAGGACGGGAATCAACAATCTTTTATACGTAGAGATAATATTGAAAGTCCTTTGGATAATTTTGGAATAAAAATTGGAGATTATACTGGATATAATGAAATTGTTATTTTTATGCAAAGAGTACATGATTCTCTTCCTGAACGAACAATAATTAGATCTATTGGAACTACTGTTGAGGGAAGATCAATTCAGGGAATTCAAGTAAATTATTTAAAAATATATTTATTTATTTTTAAATAATATATTTATTTTTTTAAAATTAAGTTTGGACAGCCTAATGATAGATCTCGTCCAGTTGTTTGGATAGATGCAGGTATTCATGCTAGGGAGTGGACATCAATACATACGGCTTTGTATTTTATTTACTATGTTCATTTTATTTATTTATTTAATTGGGGATTTAAAAATTAATTTAAAATATTTTGTTTTGTTTAAATAGATTGCTAATCAAATAAAAATTGGTTCTGATACACGATTAATTAAATGTTTGGAAAATGTAGATATTTTAATATTTCCTTGTTTAAATCCTGATGGTTATGAATTTACAAGATCAGACCCTAGAAATCCTGCTGTGAGTTATTTTTTAAATGTTTATTAAAAACATGTTTTATTATTCTGAAATTGTTTCCAGAATGTTTTATTCTGAAATTGCTTCCGGAATGTTTTATTCTGAAATTGTTTCCAAAATGTTTTATTCTGAAATTGCTTCCGGAATGTTTTATTCTGAAATTGTTTCCGAATGTTTTATTCTGAAATTGTTTCCGTAATGTTTTATTCTGAAATTGTTTACGAATGTTTTATTCTGAAATTGTTTCCGGAATGTTTTATTCTGAAATTGTTTCCAGAATGTTTTATTCTGAAATTGCTTCCAGAAACTAATTATTTTCTCCATAAATTGTTACGTGACAATCCTCTTATTTTAAAATGTATTCAGATTAGAATGTGGAGAAAAAATCGTTCAAAAGAAAGATGTGTTACAGATAGTCAAAATCATGAACGCTGCTGCATGGTAAACTTATTTTTATAAATAATTAAAAATAAAAATATTTTTATAGGGTGTAGATTTGAACAGAAATTTTGATTTTAAATTTGCTGGTAATTTTTTGTATTATTTAAAATTATTAATTTTTAAAGAGGGGGGAACAAGCTTTTTTCCATGGTCTGAAATTTATCATGGACCGAATGCTTTTTCTGAACCTGAAAGTAGAGCAGTTAGGGATGCAATTCTTCAAGGGGATTTGAAAGGAAGAATTTCAGGGTTAATTTCAATGCATGCTTATTCTCAAGTAAAATTAAAAAATTTTAAAAAATTAAAAAAAGTGTATTTTAGCTTTGGATTTATCCTTATTCACACAAGAGGCATTCATATCCACCAGATGTTGAAGAACTTGTAAGTGTTTTTAATTTAATAAATTAAAAAGAAATATATAGAAATGAGAGAATTTAATGAGTGAACGGGTCCCGGTCGATAATTTTTAAATTTTTCTATTCCCATTTTTTAAATATTAATAATTTTCGTTTTATTTAAAGAAGTCAGTTGCTCGCCGTGCAGTTGCTGCTATAGCAGATAAATTTGGAACAAGTTATCAATATGGAACAGGGCCAGAAACTATATGTTTTTATTTTTATTAAATAAAATTAAAAAAATAAAATAAATTTAAAATTATTTTATTTAGATGCTTATACAGGAGGAAGTTCTGATTGGGCAAAAGAAACAGCAAAAATTAAATATACATATACACTGGAATTAAGACCTTCTTTTTGGTGTAAGTTAATTTATATTTAATTTTTTCAACTCTAAAAAATATCAAAAAAAAAATTAAAATAAATTATTTAAAAAATAAATTAATTAATTTATTTAAAAATTAAATATAATTTTTTTGAGTAATGAAAAATAAACGCGGGGACTGAAAGACAGTTCTGAGTACCAAAACGACCATTTAAAAATTAAATTTTTTGGCTGTACTATAGTATACCGGACGCAAAATTTTGTATCAAAAGACATACCATTCGATTCGCCTCGACGAGCTGAGTCGAATGGTACTACTCTCATGATGCGGAAATGCCTAAAAGTCGAGATACAAGCCCCTAAAATTCGAAAATCCAAAGGGGGGAGTAAGCTCTACAAAGTGATTACCGCGGCTGCACCTAAATTATTTTCATTGAATTAATTATTTTGTTGTAATTTGCGCCGTAGAATAACGCATGTACCAAAAAGCCAACGAGAGATGGGCTCCCAAATCAAGAAGTCATAAAACACTCCCAATAGGTCCATGTTTGGCGTGCTTCAAGCAACTTCGATCCGTCATAACTTTGTTAATAATCGTTCAATCAAACTGATTTTGGTTTCATTCGATAGGTCTCGAAGAGACCTATCGAATGAGCTATCATACTCCTATTTGAATTTTTACCCTCAAAAAGAGCTTACTCCCCCCTTTGGGTTTTCGAATTTTAGGGGCTTGTATCTCGACTTTTAGGCATTTCCGCATCATGAGAGTAGTACCATTCGACTCAGCTCGTCGAGACGAATCGAATGGTATGTCTTTTGATACAAAATTTTGCGTCCGGTATACTATAGTATATCCAATTTTTTTTCTAAAATTTTTAACTTTTAAAGCTTGGAACGGCTTCGTTTTGGACCGTTCTCAATTAATTCCAACAGCAAGAGAAACATTTGATGGAGTAATGATTGTTTTGGAAACAATTTCTACTAGTCTAAAATCATCTAAAATAAATAATAATAATTCTTTTGGTAAAATTAAAAAATTAAAAAAATTAATTTTAAATAATTAAAGGAGTAAAACGTTCAATTTTATCATTTTCTTCATTACAAAGTTCAAACAAAAAGGAAAAATTAATAAAATCAAAAGATTGTTTTGATGCCGTTGAGCATTGCCTAATTTGGATAAAATCAAATCCACAAATTTGTATTGATTCAAAAACTACAATGATGAGAGAATGTAGAAAATCATGCATTTTTTGTTAATTTTTGAGAAAATTTAAGAGAGAAACGGGCAAAATTAAAATTAAAAAAAATAAAAAAATATTCACATACCTATATTTTTTGTTTAATTTTACTATAAAATAAAGAATAAAATTAAAAAAAGAATAAATACTAATTATTATTTTTTTTAATAATTTATATAATTTTTACAAAAGAGAATTCAAAAAAAAATTTAAAAAAAATTAAACGCACTGAACCGACCCACACTCAATTTTCGCACTGAAATGACCGAATATATTTCAATTAAAAATTTCTAAAAAAAAGAATTTTGCAAAATTTAAATATTTAATATGTGGATATTTAAAAATAAATAATTTTATTTATTAAAAAAATAAACAAAATACAAAATATTTATATAAATTTATTCTAAAAATGGATATAAAAATTAAAAAAAAAATTATATTTTTTATTGTTTGTTTTATTGGGGTATACATAAATAAATACTCTTTGCTTAATTTTTCACTCATATTCAAAAATTTTATTAAAAAAAATAAAAATCAATTTTTTAAAATTAAAATAAAAAATATTTAATTAATTTTTTTATTATTAATTTAATTAAAATTTTAAGAATTTTTTAAATAATAAAATAAAAATAAAATATTTTTTAGCTAACTATAATATTATACTTAAATTTAGGGAAAAATTATATTATTATTTTTAATATTAAAAATAATTTATTTTTTAATTTAATAACTAGGAGGTGGTGTTTCCTCTAATTGAAAAATAAAAAAAATTTTATTTAAAAATTAAAAATTTTTTTTTATTTTATTTAACTAATATTTAGCTATGACTTTTAATTTAAATAATATTTTAATATTTAATTTAATTATTTTATTAATTCTTCAAAAAGTTTATTTTATTCAAGCGACAATAGGCTTTGATTCTGTTGATTCTGTTACTACTGATATTTTTAATAATGCTACACAATCTTCTAAAATTGTTTTTTTAATATTTTTTAATTAAAGGGAATTAATTTTAAATGAATTTTTAAAAATTAATTTTTAATTTTTTAAAGAAATTTTTTATTGGTCGATTATTCAATGGGGCTACTTATGATATTCCTAGTGGTGAAATTAGTCTTAATACTTCGGTAGATCAAGTTGGAATACAAAATATTCAAAATGCAAATAATGCAGGTATTTATTAGAGAGAGTTATTTAATTAGTGAGTGTCATTTAATTAGAGAGAGGGTCCTTTATTTAGAGAGTGTCCTTTAATAGAAAGGGTCCTTTAATTAGAGAGGGTTCTTTAATTAGAGAGAGGGGCGTTTATTAGAGAGATGGGGTATTTAATTAGAGAGGGGGATGTTTACATAGAGAGGGGCGTTTAATTCAAATAACTACATTAATTTAATTTTAGGTCTACAAGTAGATGCATATTTTGTTCCTCGTTATGCTCAATTAAACGAAAACATTGATAGTCAAGTTTATTTTTTAAAGTTTTATTTTAATAAATAAACTTTAAAAGGTAATTTATACACTAAATGCTTTAAAAAATGCAACTTTACCAATTAAAAATATTTGGATTTTAATTTCGCGTAGTTTACATTCTGGTTGGACAACTGATACTAATTTAAATGTTAATTGTTTAACACGTGTTTTAACACAATTTAAGGTATTTTTTAATTGAAAAATTAAAAAAATTAATTTTTATGGTAGCGAGGAAATTAAATTTTTAAAAAATATTTAAAGATATTAAAATTAAAAAATCAAAGTTGAAGCTAAATTTAAATATAAAAATTAAAAAAATATTTTAGGTAATAAATAAAATGTAAATAAATATATTTTAGAGTAATATTGATAATATTAATATTAAAATTGGAATTATGACTAGTCAAGAAGCTCTAGAAGAAATTGTTGGTAAAGATGGGGCTATAAATGCAAAAACACCTTTTGGTTAATTTTTTTTTAAATTAAAAAAAATTTAAAATAATTTTTTTAAGTTTAGGACACTAAAATTAATTTAATTTATTAAAAAAAAATTTTTAGAAACTCAACTTTGGTGGAAAAATTGTAATGGAACTAGTGATACATTTACTCCTTTTGCTGAATGGTTAATTAATTTTTATAAATTGTTTTTATTTATTTTTTAATTTAAAAAGGCAAAACCCAACAATAACACAAAATCAATGTAAAATTAATAATTTTGGAATTAACGTTAATATGGATGAAAATTAAAAAGAAAAAATTTAATAAAAATATTGAAAAGCATGAATAAATAAATAAATAAATAAATAAATAAATAATTAAATTAAAAATTAATTTATTCAATTAATGATTAAACAAATAAAATTAAATAAAAGCTTTGATTTATATTATTTTTTTTAATTTATTGTGGAACGTTGAGAGGCCATTTCGTCGCTGCCTTAATTTTAAAAATAATATTTTTATTTTTTTTAAATTAAATTAACCTATCCATCTGTGATTTAATAACATTATTTTTTATTAATAATTTTCGGTTTTTTTATTAAAAAAAAATATTTTAAATAAATAAAAATCAATTTCTTTCTTTAATTAATTTAATTTATATTGTCTAATTTTTAACATTAAATTATTGCCTTTATATGTTTTTAATTAAAAATAAAAACCTGTTTTTTAAATATTCTAAAAAATTATTTTTTAATTTTTATTTTTAAATTTTATAGATTTTTCAACACAAAAATAAATAAATTTATTTTTCTGTCTACAAGATGCCTAATATTGTATGTTATTTTTAAAATTTGTGTAAAAATTAATTAAACATTTTTAAAATTAAATTTTGAGTATTTAATATTATTTTTTAAATTAATATTAAAAAAATTTTTTTTAGTTTGAAAAAATTGCAAATCGATCAAGGAACTTATTCACTCGTCAAAGTATTTTTCTGTTATTTTTTTTTAATTAAAAATTTTTAGAAAATACTTCTGCTTCTAACACAGCACATCATATAGTGAATAAAACAGAGAAAGCTGGTTTAATATTTTTTTATTAAATTTTTAAAAATTAAAAATAAATATATAAGGATATATAACATTTAAAACGATCGGCCACCACAGACTCTCTTAACCCTTATTCACAAAAATCAGAATTTTGTTAAAAACATAAAAATACAAAAATCAGAATTTGTTAAAAACAAAAAAACAAAAATCAGAATTTTGTTAAAAAAACTTAAAAATACAAAAATCAGAATTTTAAAAACATAAAAATACAAAAATCAGAATTTTCAGAAATTATTTGAGTCAAGAATTACCTAAAATCATTAATTACTTTTTTGTTGGTCCGATAATTTGTATACACCCCATTTAGCCGCAGGCCAATTATCTGGTTTTATTTGTGGTAAAATTAATTTGAAAATAATTTTTAATTAAAAATATAATTTTTTAATAATTTATTAAAAAATATTTTTTTATTAAAGTTCATAGTGGAGCTAATGATTTAAGCAAAGCAGCGCACAAAGGAATAAATAAAACAAAAAAGGCCGCACGAGCAGTAGGTATCTATTTTTATTTTATTTTTTTAATAATTTAAATTTTTTAGAAAAAGAAGCAAAAAAGACAGTCAAAAAATAAAGAAATGAAGCAGAAAATAAAATAAAAAAATAATTTTTTTTGTTTCCTAAAAATATTTAAAAATTTAACAAAAATGACATGTTTTAGGGCACAATGTCCTCATTATTTGAAAAATGCTTGGAGCAAAACAACGTTCCTGAGTCCACCAACAAACTGTTATACGATCCTCACAGATTCCTAAAAATTAAATTATTTTTTTAATATTTTTTAGAGTTATATCAGAAAATACAGTATCTGATAAAAAAGGAAATGATGGGAGAGAATATACAAATATCCTATTAATTAATAAATTTAACTTATACCATTTAGGACTTTATTTTTCAACTTTTCCTTCAAAAGGGGAATTCAAAAAAATATAAAAAAAATGAAAAATAAAATTAATTTGAGTAAAAAAAATATTCTTTAAAATTAAAAAAAAACCTTGTAAAGTTCTATTATTTCCAAAAGGCTTAATTTTCAATTTCTCATCAAAATTAGAAGATGAATGTACTAACAAATTATTATTTTCTTTTTTTCCTCCTCCTTCACTTGCTATTAATAAAGAAAAGGGAGGCAATATTTGTGTTTTTATAGTTTTAGTAGCTGAGTGTTGTGCTATTAAAGATATTTGTTTATTTATTTGTTGGTTTTGTTGTTGTGTATTTATTTGTATATTATTTTGTTGGTTTTGTTGTTGTGTATTTATTTGTATATTATTTTGTTGGTTTTGTTGTTGTGTATTTATTTGTTTATTTATTTGTTGGTTTTGTTGTTGTTCACATTTATACATTTTATTTATTTTGGCCAAATCACTTAAATTTATTTTTTTAATTTTATTTTAATTACTCGAGTTTCTTTTAACAAGGGGAATAACCCTTTTAATGACCTGATTCCGAAAAATTTAAATTTTTGTTGGCACCACGAGAAACCAATAATTGTTACGCAAGTCTTTTCTGTATTTTTGAATTTTAATTATAAAAATTTGGGTTACTTTTTGAGTTATGTATTTTTGGTCATTAGAGTCTCAAAAATTCTTTTTTTTTTTAAAATTAAAACCTACATTTCGCTAAAGTCTCTTGCATTACCAATTGTGGTCGCAAAACAAAGAAAATAATTAATTTAATTTTAATTAAAAATTCTAAAACCTTTCTTTTTAGGTAACATTGTGGGAAGACCATTTTTACTAAATGCTAAACTATCCTTTAAATTAAAAAAAATTTATTTTTTTTTAATTTTTTAAATTTAATTTTACATAGTGTAGAATAGATTTATAATCATAAGGTTGTCCATAATAATTAGTTTTGGTTAAATCCATTTTTCCAAATTGGTCAAGGGCACATAAATTTAAGGGGGAATTTTTAATAAAATTAATTAATTTAAAAGGTTAAAAAAATTTTTTATAAATTTTTTAAATTGAAAAACTACCTTTATCAATATTATGCCAAATTATGTCAATATATTGATCACGGTCCCAACGTTCTAAATTTAATTTTTTTTAATAAAGGAGAAATAGTTCCCTTTCCTGAATTTATTAAAAATTATAATCCGTTTATATAAGTTCACTATAAGAGAGAGAAAATAAGTTTATTACTTAAGTACAATAGTAAAATAAATTTGCTTAATAGCGTTTATCTCATTTAAGTTTTATTATAAATATAAAAGGCTTTTTTAATAAATGGTAGTCCAGTGCGAGTTTTTTTTTTGTAAGTCGGGGCAGTGGTTGCCTCGGCTAATTTTTGTGTTATTTAAGGCTATTTAAATTTTCTTGACGTTGGAGATCGAGTAGTACACAAAAAGTGGAAAATAAATTTGCTTAATAGATTTTGTTTCATTAAAGTTTTGATATAAAGGAAACACTTTATTAACAATTAAGATTCCTATAGCATGTTGTAACGTATTATTTTTGGAAGTCGGGGCAGTGGATGCCTCGGCTAATTTTTTGTAGTGTTCGTTTGTTATTGAAAGTTACCCCAAATTTAATGCATAATTTGTAGCTGTTAGAAGAACTGATAGTGAGAAATTTTCATTAAACTGGCAAAAAATCATTTAAAAAAAATGTTAACCGTCAGAAAACTCAGACTTAAAAATAAAAGAAAATTGGGTATAGAACTAATTTTAAAATAATTTTTTTAAATAATTTTATTAAAAAACTAGCCATGTTCATGGTAAAAGCCAACAACATGCATTATCTAAAATTTATCAAATTTTTAAAATAATTTAAAAAAAAACTTCATGAATAATAGTAGAATAATCCATACAGCTAAAAACTGTTACTGAGATATTATAAAAAAATAAAAATGTGTCACCCATTATCAAGTGAAAGTACTTGCACTCCACTAGTTCTGCCTACTTCAGAAAAACAACCGTCCACTTTTCCAACGAATAAATAATCTCTTTAATTTAATAAATTATTTAAATTTTATTTAGGATATTTTTAAAAATTAATTTTTAATTTTTAAAAAATTAATTTAAAAAATCCGGTTATTATTATTCTTTTTTCGAGGATTTTTTATTTTATTTTATAATTAGGGGAAAAATGATTTTCGATATTTTTATGATTCTGTTACAATATTTGTTTGTTTCGAAACATCTCCTAAAATTTATTTAACAAAATAAATTTGCATAATAGCGATTATTTCAAATTGTTTTAGTTATAAAGAAAAGGCAATGTTTATATACTTAGCGCAATGGTTTGTGTCGTGTTTGTATGTTATTTTTGCAAGCTGAGGCAGTTTTGCCTCAGCTAATTTTATTTAAAAATTAAAAAGTTTTTAAGTCTACCCATCGGTTGGAGCCCGAGCGACAAATCTAACACATGATCTGTCGTGATACTGTAAAAAATAAAAATTAATGTATATTTACTTAGAAAATAGTATTCTTTTAATGTTTTGTCTAACAAATGTTTTCTCGACCAATTTTGGTGAATTTAAAAAAAACAAAACTCCAAAGGGGAATGCTTTGACGTTAGCTCAATTATTAAGGTTTTGACTCGAAAATTCTTATTTTTTTAGTAAATTAATTTAAAGTCTCCAGTCTTTTAAGATTAAAAACAATTAAAAATGTCAGTTTTTTTCATTTAATTTTTTAAATTAATTTTATTTGTTTAAAATTTGTCTTTTACTTGTTTAACAGCTTTCGCCAAAAGTGCCCTTTCATGAGGTGTATATTGCGAACTAATCATATAAGGAATTCTAGCATCTGGCCAAAGTTTTTGTGGTCGGCTTACACCATTCCTTTTAGATCTAAAATTGTTGGAATCCTCTGAATTTTTGTTTTGTTTAGAATTCCAACGAATTTCGGAACGATAGACCCAGGCCTTTAAAGTAAATTTTTTAAAGATTTTTTTTAATTTTACCTTTTCTTCAAAAGTCATTTCTCTAAACAATTCTTCTAAAATATATTAAAAAAAATATATATTTTTTAATTTTATCTAACCTTTACTCAAGTTTTCTGCATTGGCAAAATCTGCTTCATTTAAACTATTTAATGTTGTTTCCGCTACACAGTTTACTTGGCAAGGAAAAAATATTTTGACTAAAAATTAAAATTTAATTATTTTTTAAAATTTTTATTTTACTCTCAAATATAAAAATTAATTGAAAAAGTTAAATAAACTTACCGTATTCCAAAACAAACTTAAATAAAGTTTGCATAATAGCGATTATTTAATTAATGTTTTTACATAAACTAAAGGCAATTTAAATATCCTGTATTTCTTTTAAGCGAAAGTTGGGTATCAGAGTATTTTTGGAAGTTGAGGCAGTGTTGCCTCAGCTAATTTTTGGTAAACTTTGTTTTTTTAATATTTTCATATTTTTGGAAAAAAATATGAAAAAATTGTATAGTTATCTTGAATCTTCACAATTCAACGTATTAAAGTAATTTAATTTTCTTATTTTCTAAAAAATAGAGAAAAATTGGAGAGGCTAATAAATAGTTTACTAGGTTATCCTTCCCCCAAAAATATATTATTAAAGTCTGCATAATAGCATTTAATTAATGTTTTTACATAAATATAATTTATTTAAATAAATATTTAGTTAACGCATCTATGAATAAAATTTATATTTTTTGGGAGTTGGGGCAGTGTGTTTGCCTCGGCTAAAATTTAATAATTAAGATTTTTGTTTTAATTTTTCGTATTTTTAATTTTTTTTATTTTAATTTTTAAACATTTTTGAAATTTAAAAAAATAAAACCTGCCTAGAAAATTAAAGACCACCATAATATTAAAAATAGTTGAACAAATAAAAGAATAATTTAAATTTAATTTATTAAAAATTAATTTAAAAAGCATAATATATTTTACTAAAAATTATATTTAATTTTATTTAAGCTTAAAAAATGTTTAAAAAATAAAATAAATTTTCTTGCGTAAGGAGACTATTTTTTATTATTAATTCAGTTAATTTATCTCTTTTTATTAAGGTTTTGGACTGGTTTTAATTTTATTTTTTATTAAATTTATACAAAGCTTTTGAACAAGTTGCGCGTCTTTTTTACAAAAATAATAGCCTAAAAAATAAATAAAAATTATTTTTTTATTTTTTGATTCATTACTGGAACCATTGTGAGGGAAAATTGTTTTTT
Source organism: Meloidogyne chitwoodi (assembly GCA_015183035.1). Classification (NCBI taxonomy): domain Eukaryota; kingdom Metazoa; phylum Nematoda; class Chromadorea; order Rhabditida; family Meloidogynidae; genus Meloidogyne; species Meloidogyne chitwoodi. Next base: position 2,538,392 of record JACZZP010000001.1, read on the forward strand.
ATTCTCTACAATTTTGGGTGTCCTTGAAAATTTTTTTTTTAAAATTATTTTTTAAATATATCCTATTTTAGCATTAAATACCAAAACTAAAAAATAAGTTAGTTAATCTCTTTCAATAAAAAAAGGGAAAAAAGTTGGAGGAAAAGTAGGAAAAAAGTCTCTGTCAGAGAAAACTCTCTTCTTTTTCTATACTATTTTTTTCGTCTGACTAATTTTATACAAGCTAAGGCATTTTTCCCTAAAATTTTTTTTTTAATATTTATATTTTTAATTTAGGTAAATAATTAATTTTTATAATTTTATACTAACCTAATTTTATATTTTTAAATACTAAATTCTTAATTATCCTTGAAAAATTTACGAAAAATCCCCTCAGGCAAAATTATTCTATTGTCCACAAAGCAAACAAAATTAAAAGAGTAAAATAATAATAAAACACTCTTGATAAATTAGAAATATATTCTAATCGCCGAAAGTTAAGGAAAAAATAGGTTTTTTTTATTTTATAATTAAATTATAATATTTAGGCTATTTAAATGAAAAAATAGGTATTTTAAAGAAAAAATAAAATTTTTAAAAATTTTAAAAATTAAAAAAAATAAAAAAAAATTAATTTAAAATTACTCAATCAGAGTAGTATATAAAGCATAAACTAGCTGCTTCTTTAAAATAAAAATAATAAAAGAAAAGAAAAGAAAAGAAAAGAAGAGAAGAGATAAATTGCATGTAGAGAAGTTTATTATTTATTTCTTTTCTTCTTCTTCTTTTATGGATTTGATTGCTACGCCTAAAAGCCTGTTTTTTAACCGAAAATCCATTTTTTTGGACATTAATTGCTCTTCTTCCTTATTAATTATTATAATAAAATATAACCACTAATTATATGAGTAATTATGTATATTTGGTTATTTTTAATTAAAATATATATTTTAAGAATTTTTTAATAATAGTTGAGTATTTTTTTTGTCCAAATATATTTAAATAAATAATAAAAATTATAAAAACAAATATTATTTAATTTACTATATTTATTTTTTAGAATAAATTAATTTAAATTAATAAAAATAAGTTCAATAAAATTTAAAAAAATAAAAAAAAAAATAAAAAAGTTAAATTCATTAATGCAAGCCTAGGCAATTCCCGCGCATATTAACTACCAATATTTTATAAAATATTATATAATAATTATATTAATTTTGTAGCCTGTACATTTCTCTATTATCACACAAAATTTAAAATTTTTTGGATTAGAGAAGAAAAAGTTATTGAATTTTAAGTAGGGTAACCTTCAAAAACACTCCTTCTACTTTCAGACAGTTTAATTAAGTTAATTTCAACTTTTTCGGTTAATTTATGAAATAATAAATTTCTCCAACCTATAATCTTTTAATATAATTTAAAAGAATATTTTAAAAAAATATTAAATGATAAAAAATAATATTTTAAAAAACAAGTACTTTAATCACTTAAAGGGCATCCCCCACTCGCACTCTTTTAATTAATGCACTTTTAAAATAAATTTATTTATTTTATTTTTTGTGTTTTAATCTAACCAAGTGCATGCTTGCTAGATTGAGTGTGTAAATTAAGTGAAGATAAAAAGAGGAGGGAAGAGGTAAATTTATTAAATTAAAGGTAATATTTATTTTATTCTCTCCCCAAATTATTTATTTAAATTTTTTTATTTTTTATAAAAATATTTAATTTTATTCAATTTTAATTAATAAAATAACTTTAAAAAATATTTTATTTTATATAACCTTTGGAGAATTTCTGGAATTTTTGGAATTTTATTTTTAAAATACGTTTAATTAAATTAAATATAAAATAGAAGTCTTTTTTATTTTTTTTTTAATTAATTTTAAAAATTACTCATTTTAATGAAAATTTAATAATTTTACAGACAGGGCATTCCCCATTATTTTTTTAAATTTAATAATTTTATTTAATTAGGAAATACCTAATTTCTTAATCTTATTATGAGTTGCCTTAATCATTATGATGAATATTAAAATAAATTAATTTAAATAGAAAATATTTTTAATAATAAAATTAATTCTTTATTTAATTAAAATAAAAGAGTTAACTATATTACTTTTCTAGTTTGCCCCCCCCTTTTTAAATTATATACAAATAATAGCTCATTCGAAAGAACACATTGAGTTGAAACGAATAAAACTGAATTCAACTCGATCGGATAATTTTGAACAAAGTTATAACAGATGGAAGCTCTTTTCCACGAAGATATTGTTGAGCAGCCTCGGTAATCATTTAGAGTCAATCCTTCATAACTTTGTTCAAATCCAACCAAATCAAGTTATTTTGGTCTTATTCGACTCAGCTCGATGAGTTCTTTCGAATAAGATGATTTTTGTATTACTTTTCAAATTTTTGAATTTTTAAAAAAAAGGAGTATTATTAATTTTGTCCTTTTTATTAGAGAGAATATTTTACAATTTTATTTTTCAAGATTAAAAAAAAATTTTTAAATGCCCTCATTTAAATTATTCTTATTTTTAATTACCCTTCTTCTAATTTTATTAATTAATTTAATTTCAACACAAAAAGTATTAATTCAATTCCAACTAGTAAATAATGATTTAAAAAATAGAGAATTTAAATTAATTGTTTGTTTTGATAAAACAAAAATTAAATCAATTTTAAAATCAAATAAAAATAAAAATAAATTAAATACAACAGAAAATACTCAAAAATATTTTTTTAATAAAAATCAGAATAATACTACTTTTTATTCTTTTGATAATATTTGTGAAGAGAATAAATATATTATTTTTTATAAAAATATTATAACGGAAGAGGAAAAGGTTGAATTTTATTTTTATATTTTTCATAAATTAATAATAAAATTAAATGACAGCTATTTCCTTATTTAAAGACAAGTGTCCTCAGAGTTTACTTTTTTGTTTCTTTATAAAGGAAGTCATTTGTACTATTCATTAAAATTTGAGTCGCTTAAAATTCCCTAAATTTCTAATTAAAAAATTTATTAAAATTTTTTAAGTCAATTATTTTTAATTGTGGAGAGTCATCATATTCAAAAAATTATAACATATTAAATATTTATCAAATTGATATTTCAACGAAAGAAACAAAAATTTCTTGTATAAAAGAAAGAGAGAAAAAAACAATTCAATTAAATAACAATGAAATTGAAGAAATTAAAGAAAAGCAAAAATTGTTGGAAAAACAATTTAATAACGAAAAAAATAAAATAAAAAAACAATTAAGATTTCCTAAAGGATTGGGAAAAAGAAAATTTAATTTTAGTGATGACGAAGACAGGTAAATTTATTTAATCGTTCGACCATTATGTCTTTTGACCATTATGTCTTTTGACCATTATGTCTTTTGACCATTATGTCTTTTGACCATTATGTCTTTTGACCATTATGTCTTTTGACCATTATGTCTTTTGACCATTATGTCTTTTGACCATTATGTCTTTTGACCATTATGTCTTTTGACCATTATGTCTTATGACCATTATGTCTTTTGACCATTATGTCTTTTGACCATTATGTCTTTTGACCATTATGTCTTTTGACCATTATGTCTTTTGACCATTATGTCTTTTGACCATTATGTCTTTTGACCATTATGTCTTTTGACCATTATGTCTTTTGACCATTATGTCTTTTGACCATTATGTCTTTTGACCATTATGTCTTTTGACCATTATGTCTTTTGACCATTATGTCTTTTGACCATTATGTCTTTTGACCATTATGTCTTATGACCATTATGTCTTTTGACCATTATGTCTTTTGACCATTATGTCTTTTGACCATTATGTCTTTTGACCATTATGTCTTTTGACCATTATGTCTTTTGACCATTATGTCTTTTGACCATTATGTCTTTTGACCATTATGTCTTTTGACCATTATGTCTTTTGACCATTATGTCTTTTGACCATTATGTCTTTTGACCATTATGTCTTTTGACCATTATGTCTTTTGACCATTATGTCTTTTGACCATTATGTCTTTTGACCATTATGTCTTTTGACCATTATGTCTTTTGACCATTATGTCTTTTGACCATTATGTCTTTTTTAATTTAAAAAATTTTTTTAGAAATTTATTGCCAAATTCAGAAGATATTGATTATTTAGAAGATTATATATATAAAAAAACTGGTGTTGGTCCAAAAAATTTAAATTCAAAATTTATTGATAAAATAATAAAAAAATTATATGAAATTGAAGAAGAGCCTTTTTCTTTTTTGGATAGTCAACAGAATATTTTTGTAAAATTAATTTAATTTAAATAAATTTAATAAATTTAAATATAGATTGAAGAAAATAAAAAATGTAAAATTAGCGAAGAAGAAAAAAAATTTAGAGAAAAATTAATTATAGAAAAATATAAAAATGTTATAATAAAAACAATATATCACCCAGACTGGTTACCTGAAGAATTTGAAGAAAATGATGAATCAAATGAAGATGAAATAATTGAAAAATTGTTTAAAATTAATAAAAAAGACTTTGAATATTTAAATAAAAATTGTAAAAAAATGCTAAAGAAAAAAGGTAATTTGATTTTAATTTTATTAGGTGAAAAGAGGGTTTCCCTTTGGAAAAACTAAATAATAAGAAAAAAAAATAATTTTTTTTATTTTAAAAATTAAAAAATAGTTAAATAAGAGTGTAAATTAATTTAATAAAATTAAAATTAGAGCTATTTATTAAGCGAAAATTAAAAAATGTGCAACACAAAACTTTAAAAAATTTTTACTTTTTATTAAAATCATAAATTTTAGAAATACAAAATAAAGAAGAATCTTCATCAAAAAAAAAATTTTTCAACGAAAAATTTAAGCTAAAACATGAAAATTTTTTTAGTTCAACCAATTCAAGTGAAGAAATGAAATTTCAAAATTTATTAAGTAATTTAATTTTTTAATTTTATTTTATGCCTTCTTTCCACACAAAATTAATTAGTATAAAATTAAATTACTATATATTTTATTACATTAAATATTAGTAAAAATAGCCCAAAAAATTAAATATTTACAATTATAGTATTTAAATATTTTTCCAATTTTATGTATTTAAAACTTGAGAAAAGCCTATACGATTTTGTGCAATGTCAAAGGTATGACCTAAATAAATTTAAAAAATTAATAAATTAAAAAAAACATTTTAATAAAAGATTACAATATGCGCGCATCACTGGATTTCCAATGACCCAATTATAACCTTAAAATTTAATAAATAGTTAAAATAATATAATTTTTATAATTAATATTCTCATATGCCAGGACCCTAATAACTAATAAAAATAATTTTAAATTATTATTTACCTTCCCGTGCAAGTGAAGGAGGTGTTGGGACCATAGCAAAAGCGCATTTATTAGAAGAGAGTTGAAAAGTAAAAATATCCTTTAAATATAATAATTTATTTCAAATTGTTAAAAAGGGATAGGGAGAGATATAAAAATAAAAAGAAATATTACTATAAACATAGTATTAATTTCTGGGAACGGTTCCTTCCAGCCTACTAGTAGAGTTAAGGGAACGGTTCCTTCCAGCCTACTAGTAGAGTTAAGGGAACGGTTCCTTCCAGCCTACTAGTAGAGTTAAGGGAACGGTTCCTTCCAGCCTACTAGTAGAGTGAAGGGAACGGTTCCTTCCATCCTACTAGTAGAGTGAAGGGAACGGTTCCTTCCAGCCTACTAGTAGAGTGAAGGGAACGGTTCCTTCCAGCCTACTAGTAGAGTGAAGGGAACGGTTCCTTCCAGCCTATTAGGTAGTGTGAAGGGAACGGTTCCTTACAGTTTATTTGTTTTTAAAGTCACCCAAATATTAAAAAAAATTACTTTAGTCAAAACAAGTTTAGTACGACCAATTGTAAGTGTTATTGTTGAATAATTTTTATTACAAGAAAGAATATAAAGACGCTCGTTTTTATCCCAAACAGCACCAATTTGTATTGCCAAATTATCTACAACTTTTTTATCTCCCATAATAACTGATGTACTTGACTCTAATATTGCTAAAAAATAATATTTATACTTTTTTAGTTGAAATAAAAGAAAAGTTTAATTTTTTAAAAATTATAAATTAAATTTTCTTGCCTTGTGTTTTGCCGCTAAAAATTTGTGCATTAATACTAATACTCTAAAAAATTAATTTTAATTAAAAATAATTAAATATAAGTATTTACATCAATTTGAAATTGATAATGCTCTTGACGAGTTATTTTTGCCCATCCCAAAATTTTTCCACAATTTTTATAGTCATAATCTCCAAAAGTAATAAGACCACCTTTTTAAATAAAATTAAAAATTTTTTTAATTTATTTATTTTTTTTACCATCCTTATTTTCTGCATCAATTCCATAACCTCCTTTTAAATACATTGTAAACATTTTATTTGCAAATAAATCTTTAAAATTTATTTTTAAATTATTTTTTTTAAATATTTTTTAATTTTTTACTTCTTTGAATTGCAGTCATAACTGGTGATGTTATATTTGTATGGCCTAGGGAAGGATAAGCAAGTCCTAATATGCCATCAAATGGTTGGTCAAGAGTATTATCGTAAATTAGGTCAACTATACTAAATTCTATTTTATCTAATTTTAATCCGGCAAACTGTAAAAATTAAAAAAATAAATATTAATAAAAAATAGTAAATTTAAAAACACATTTTTTAAAGTTCTCATAAATTTTCCCATTAATTCTCTTCCTTTTGGAGGAGTTCCTTGAGGAGCAGCCGCGGTAATCACTTAAGATGAGCTTGGTCCCCCCTTTGCTTTTTTAATTTTCAGAGCCCTATATCTCAGCCTGGAATAAAGATAACAGGCTAATTTTGATATTAATCAACTCAACTCGATGAGCTCTTTTAAAATACATATATTGTTAAATTTTAAAACTTGAGCAAGAACCGAAATTTTACAAAAGTTGCTTAGCGGTTAACAAAGAAAAATAGTATGGAAAAAGAAGAGAGATTTCTCTGACGGCTTATTTTCTCCTTCATTTTTCATAAATTTTTAACAATAATTTACCTGTACAGTGTCAATACCAACCAATCCTTCTATATTTTCGAGAACCATAAATTTATTAGATTTTGAAAAAGTTCTAGAATTTTTTGAAAAGAATCTAGGTCTGGTTGTCTTAAGTGAAGAATTCTTAACCCATAATTCTGAATTGCCTGTGCTTAGCATTACATTGAAGTTTTGAGCAGGAGTACCTAAAAAGGGGTATTTTAGACTATTTTATTTTTAATTTTATTTTTAGTAAATTTTTTCAAAAATAAGTAAATGGATTATTTGCCTTTACTAAAACTGCTTCTTCTAAAATCTAAGTAAATAAAAAATAAACAAAAATTAAATAATACTTCCGCATTTATTTAAATTGTCATAAGATAAAATTAAAAAAATATTTTAGTAAAAATAAATTAAAAAAATAACCAATTTGAACATTGATCATAAATGATTGGTCGTAATAATTAATTATGTTTGCATTGTAGACTCCTCCAGCTTAATTAAAATATAATTTTTAAAAAAATATTTTTTAAAATTAAAAAATTAAATAGTATATACTCTAAAATAGACCCCCCATGTCACTTTATTTCTTTAAAAATAAAAGAACCCCCTCAAAATAAATTTGTCCGTTCACCTTACATTTTAGTGGGGTTGTTCTCTAAAATTCCCTAATAAATTTGTCTGCCCTTCAATTATACCCCTTTTTGAAATTTAACAAAATATAAACCCTCAGGAAATTAAAAAAATTATAATAATATTTTAATTAAATTTTTAAAAATTATTATTAAAAAATTAATTTAATAAAATAAATTAAATTACCTTTAACTTCAATAAAAACAAAATTAAAAATAATTAAAAAAATAATTAAATTAATTATTGACATTTTTATTTAATAAAATTTAAAATAAAGGCTTTAATTAAATTAAAATAATAAAAATTTTCGCAATTCACCGGAATATAAAACAATGAATAAAAAAGCTGAACAAACATTTTTTGCCAAAATTTTAAATCTAGTTATTTAAAAGTAATGACGTTAATTGTCACAGTTAATGAAAATTAAAAGATTAAAATATAAAAATTAAAAAAAATTTTTTTCTAATTTTTTTTAATTTTTTGACAGCACCCAAAAGATCACCTCCTAAAAATCACCACTTAATTTTGCCAATTTGCCAATTTAATTTTTTATTTTATTATTAAATTTAATTTTTCTTTTATTTGTAAAGAAAGGGATTGATACTAGGGTTGTTCCCCGTCGGGGGGGGGGAGGACCACGGGGAAACTTTTCGGGGAATTTTTGGAAAGGGGGGGGGGGGGGGGGGGGGGGGGGGGGGGGGGGGGGGCGGGGACGGGGAAAATTTAAAAAAGTATCAAAATTTCCCGGGGTTCGGGGACGGGGGCGGGGAACAACCCTAATTGATACTGTACTTTTTATTAATTTAAATAAATTTTTTAAAAAGATTTTTTTATTTTTCTTTCATTGTAAAGGTTAGGGTCATCAACCTCTAAAGTAGTAGATAAATAATTTTCATAAAAAAATTTTTTTTTTAATTTTTTTTCATAATTTTTCTAAAACACAAATAAGAAATATTTTAAATTTTTTTAAATTTTTATTTAATGTAAATTAAATTAATTACTTAGTTTGTACACCTAATATATTTTATATAATTTTTAATCATTTATTACATTAAAAAAATTTTAAAATTTTTTAATTTTTTTAGCCCATCTATTCCTAAAATAATTTAAAAAATTAAAAAAAATTTTTGGTAATTGGTCTGTTAATTTTAATTTTAAGAGATTATCAAGTTGTAGACAATTATTGTGTAAATAAATTATTTTAAATTTTTAGTTAATTTTAAAAATAAAAAAATAAAATCAAAAATCCAAATATATATTATTTAAAATTAAAAAAAATATTTTTCAACATTTTTATTATTTTTAAAAAATTAATTTCACTTTAAATAACAGAATTCACTTGGGTTGCGCCACTGTCTTTTCTATTAAATTTATTTCTAATAATCTTTAAAAATTAAAAATATTTTTTAAAAAATTTAAAAATGTTCACCCTTCCAGAGCAAATACATCCAAATTTAGAAATACCATTTTCAGAGTCATTCCAACTCAAATAAGAGCCAGAAGAGCCACGACGTACAGTAATAGGAAGAGAAGATGATTGCCTCTTTCTTTTTGCTATGACAACAGAATCTCTTCCTATTCTACGCTTTGAAATTAATTTACTTGTCAGACACGGACAAAATGTTTTACAAAAGAGTGTTGTTGTTAAATAGAGATAATAACGAAGCTAAAAAAAATTAAAAATTTTTTTATTTTTTTTTATTGCCTTTCGACGTATTGCCGGTGTTCTGACTGCCACTAATAAAGGATTCAGTAAGGGGTCGATAAATGCAGCTATACGGAAAAGCTGTAATTAAATATAAATATTTATTGAATTAATATGACCTTTTTAATTTAAATATATTTTTTAAATATAATCCACACACACCCCATGTATTCGCAAGAAAATATTTTACAAAAATTGACTTTAACAATAAAATATTTTCTTGCGAATAAATGGGGTGTGTGCCTAAAAAAGATTATTATTTTATAAAATTTTATACCTGATAAACAGCTGCCAATCGAGTAAGATCACGCCTATCACTAACCCAAAAGACAGCAATTTCAACAAAACTTTGGCCAGAAACAGAAATAAAAAATGCCCCCAAAGATAAAAGTAAAGTATTAAAAAGAGTTTCACGACGACGATAAGGGCTGTGCTCACTTTAAAAAATAAAAAATATAATAAATATTTCCATTTACCCAATTTATTCGCAAGAAAATATTTTACACCCAAAAATGAAAAATATTTTCTTGCGAATAAATGGGGTGTTTACCTAAAGTAGGACAATTTCATATTAACACTGTTTATAACAACACCCCAATTGTACCAGTCTTTGGGTGTTTTTAAAAATCCTACTTTAAAACTTTGTTCCCTTACAACTACAGTGTCTGTTCCTTCCAGCCTTCTTTTCTAAAAATCTTTTAATTTCCTATCTCTTCATAATTAAAAAAATTAAAAAATAAACACCGTTTCCTTCCACTTCGTGTATTTCTCGAAAGCATTTCATGTTGTAAATTTACTCTCCAATGACAAAATATTGTAGCCAAAAATATTGCAATTGAAACAAAAAGAAAAAATAAAGTAAATAAAGTGTGCCCTCTAAGTAAAAAATGACCAAAGTCATGAAATACAGAGATTGAGTCACAACGTTCTCCAATCTCTTTAAACACTGAATAGCGATCGTTTCTAAAAAAAATTTTTTTTGAAATAAGTCATGATAATCACCTAAAAAGAGCTTGGTCCCCCCTATGGTTTTTCGATAAGTCGAAGGCCTATAACTCAGCTTAAAATTAAGATTGGAAGGTGTTTTTGGTGTCATTCGACTCTATTAAACGAGTTATTTTGAATGACATATAGTTCATTCGGAATGAAACGAGGGCCCTTTACCGGAGTCTATTAGAATTTTTGGGCGTTTATTGGAGAGTGGACGTTCATTAATTTTTTCTAAAAATTCACCTATTACAAAGATAAAATCCAACGGTAGTTTTCAATTGATTCAATAAACGATGTAATTCAGAAACTGCAAAATATTGTAAAGCAGAAAATGAAACGTGTGATATAATTAAAATTAGCCAAACACAAGAAAATAGGCAAATAACATAACTTCTAGAAAGGCGAATTCCTTTACCTTCCATAGACCTTTTTTAAATTAATTTAACTAATTTAATTAAATTTAACCTTTTAATAACAAGTAAAACCAGAACAAGTAAATGAGTTAACCCTAAAAGAGAGCCATTTTGTGCTAGTGATAGCAAAGTTTCTTGAAGTAAATTTTTTAAAAATTCTGAAGGTTTAAATAAATGATGTTGAAGTAATTCACTGTATAAATTAATAATTAATTAAAAAAATATTTTTTTAATTTAATTTACCCAATGTAAAGTGCTGCGGACGGTGGTCGTTCATCATCATCAGTTGAAGTTGATGTTGTTTGTTGCTACATTAAATAAATATTTAATATTAGTGAAATATAGAAGGACCTCTATTTTATAAAATGGTGTAAAAGTTGGGGCTTTTCAAGGGAACAATTTAATTAAAAAATTGGGTCCCCCCTATTCATTATTTTGCCTTTAATTTTTCAAAAATTGTCTAAATTTTATAAACTTTAATTTTTAAATAAATCTAATTTTATTATTTATTTTTTAAATTTTAGATCATATTTTTATCTAAATTTTAAAAAAAGTTATGATTAAATAACCAAATGGAAGGGTAGTTATGGGCAGAGAGCGCAGAGTAAGTTACCTTTCTCTTTCCTTTACTACTACCTTTATGTAAATTTTTAAATTTATTTTTTAATTAATTTTTAATTTTTTAATTATGTTTTTAATAAAAATATATTTTTATGAACATCAAAAATTAATATAATTAAAATTTGAAAATATCAAATATTCGAATCCGGGTTCGGGTTTCGACATTTGAGTTTTTAACAGGATACCTTTTCTTTAAAAAACAAAAATTTAAATATTTTTTAAAAATATTTAAATATAATTAGCAAATTAAATGGACATTTAGACACATAGAGGTCCCCCAAAATTTAAAAATTCCAAACAAACATCTTCTTCAAGTTTTTCTTGTTGATAATCACTGTCAGAGAACATATTAGAGAATAAACAAACAAAAGAAGCAACAAACAAAACATTAGAAAAAAGAATATTAAAAATAAATAAAATTGTTGCTGTTGATAATTGATGCCTTATTTGATATAATAATGAAGATAATATTGTTGTGTTGAATACTATGCCTAATAAAAGGCAAATCTCAATTGCTAGGCCTATACGTGCTTGAGAAGATAGCCAAGAAAAATCACTTAATATTTTTTCAATGTTTTTAAATATTTTTAAATATTTTTACTTAATTGACATTTTGAAATATTTTATCCTTATTTATATTTTTAAAGGTAAAGGACGATTAAGAGCGGCCCCGATTCAGATTAGCTCGTATAACTTTTTTTATTTTAAACATTTTCAAATAATTTTTAAGTCATTCGAAAGAGCTCGAAAAGTAGAGTCTTTTCACTAATTGACCGATCATATCAGTTGATTTTTAAAAAAGTTATGCTCGAAAAACGCGAAAATCATATTTATGCGCGCTATAACTTTTTGTTGAATGATCCGATTGGATCGGTCCAATTGGTTAAATTTATCCTCTTATCGGATGCTTTCGATTAATAAAAGAACTGCTCAGATCGGTTAAGAAATAAAAAAGTTATGGCCAAAAACAACAGGCTACTCTGAATCGTCCTCTACCCAATACTCACTTAACAGTTTCTTCATTTAAATATTCATCAGTAAATCCCCCATCAGCATTAGGGCAATTTTCAGCATAGAATTGATGATCTTCACTTTTCCATTCATAAATAACAGGTTCATTATTATTATTATTATTATCTTCATTAAATCCTCCAATAAAAGAATTATTTAAATTAATTATTGTATTATTTAAATAATTAAAAGAATTATTTTCATTATTATTATTAATTTCTGTAGAATTATAATCTTCTTGAAATTGTTCATTTGTTGCTAATATTTTACATCTATAAGCTTTTTCTATTTTTGGAGCCACCCAAATTGAAGCTAAAGGAAAATGTTGAAGTAAAAGACGAGTTTTCATTACTAGATAGGGCAAAAGACTTCTTTTTTTTATTTTTGCTTTTAAAAAATTGCTAAAATAAAAAATATTGTTGTACCAATTTTGTATCTCTATTAGGACCAAATGTCCAAATTTTCCCTTTGGGACAAAATGTCGTATTTTTATCTTTGGGCCAAATGTCCATATTTTCTATTTGGATAAAATGTCCTTTCTTTTGGACAAAATGTCCATATTTTCCCTTTGGGACCAAATGTCCAAATTTTTACTTTTGGACAAAATGTCCATATTTTCCCTTTGGGACCAAATGTCCATATCGTCAAATTTACCTAATTCCATTCATAAAAAGAAAATCATTAGCCAATGCCTGACCCATCCCCTCATTAGATTTACTATTTATTTCAATAAATTGATCAAAAGTATAGCGTGGCCTTCCCTCACACAATTGAGAAAATCGAGTAAAGAAATTATTAGAAGTAAGTACAGTTGTAGTCCACCATTCAGTTTTTGTCATATTTGGTCCAGCATCTTTTTTGCTATTTTGTTCTATACAATTCTAAAAATTAAATTTAAAAAATTAAATTAAATATTTAATTTAATTTAATTTTAAACTTTTCTAAATTGTTCAATTTCATTTTGCTTCTCTTCCTCATCTTTATCTATTACTTGGCAACGCTTGAATAAATCAGCCTCTTGCAAGACCATTCGATCACAAACTTCTTTTCTGTTGGAATTGTTTCGTTCATAAAGTATCTGAAATATAAAATGAGGATATTTTGTTTTTTGGCAAAATGTCCAAATGACATTTTGTAATTTTGGCAAAATGTCCTAATGACATTTTGTAATTTTTAAGAAATTAAATTAGAAATTTTTAAAATTGGTGAATTATTAAAAAAAGAAAATTTCAACAACCTTAAAAACTTCTGCATAAAAAGAAAGGTGGTAACGGCCAATATAGTCTGTCCGTTTACAAACCTTTTATTTAAAAAAAAAATTTTTTTAATAATAATAATAAAATTCCAAACAATTGCAAATGCTGCCTTTAAAAAATTCATTTGAAAATCTCTGTGAAATTCAGGAGAACGACCACCAAAAGGATGTTTTTTCTGTGTAGACTCAAAAATACTACAAAAAGCTAATGATTGCATTAACCAAACAAGTCCTTCATATTTCTTTGTTTTTAATAAAATTTTATATTTTGAGTTACACATTATAGAATGTCTGATTAAATTATTTACCTTTAAAAATAAATTAAATTAATTAATTAAGAGTAGAAATTAATTAAATTATTAACATTTAAATTAAATAAAAATAAATTAAATTAATTTTTATTTAATTTGTAACACCTCTTTGGAAATAAATAAATTAATTAATTAATTAAAATTAAATAAATAATTAGGAGTGGAAATAAATATTTAAATTTATTTAAATAAAATTAATTTAATTAATTTAAAAATTTTTTAAAAATCTAAAAAAAAATAATTTAATCTGAAAACAATAAATTAGACATTTTAAAACATAAAATTAAAATTTCGAAATTTAAAAATATTTTTTAAAATTTAAGCGAGTGGAATCCTCAACCTAAGCGTTCCAAAGTTAATTAATCCCTCTAAAGACATAAATAAACTTATCAACCTTTTTTAAACTTACAAGAGGATTTTCTCCTTCTCTCATAATCCATTGTTCATTAATATTAATACAAAGCATTCTTAATTTTGAACTTTTATTGAAAGGAGCAATCCATTGACTTGAATCAATTATATATCCATTATTTAATGAAAATAATACAAATAATGAAGAATAAAATAAAAATAAAATTTTTAACATTTTCTCTAATTTAATTTAATTTAATTTAATTATTTAATTTAATTTATTTAAAAGTAAAATAAATTATTTTAAAAGTGTTAATTCTGAGTGATTATATTATTTTTTAGACTTAAAAATGGGGATTTATTCCCCTAATTCATCTTTATTAGAGAGTGCCTTTCTATTAGAGAGTGCCTTTCTATTAGAGAGTGCCTTTCTATTAGAGAGTGCCTTTCTATTAGAGAGTGCCTTTCTATTAGAGAGTGCCTTTCTATTAGAGAGTGCCTTTTTTACCTTTTTATTGGAGAGTGTCCCTTTTATTAGAGAGTGTCCTACTATTAGAATTATTTTTTTATTAAGAAATATTTTAAAATAATTTAGAATTAATTTTTCTGATATTTTTGGTCTAATAAACATTTATTTTTTAAAAATAAATATTTATTTTCCCAAATAAATAATATTATTTTTTATTTAAGGATTGTAATAGAATAAATTGGGAAAAATATATTAAAGAATTGATGTAGTCAAAATAAAATAAAAAAATATTTTTTAAAAATTATAGCTAATTTAAGATAGTCAAATTATTGAAAAATAATTTTATTTTTTAGACAAAAAAAATAAAAAAAATATTTTTATAAAATTATTTATAATACATTACACAGTAAATTTATAAAATTTATTTAAATTTATTAAAATCATTTTTTATTTATTTTAATTTTCAATTTGTTAGGGTTGTATAGGTTGACGTACTGCCTTGTTCTTGAGGAAATTCTGCCTCTCTACGAGGTCTTTCTCCTTGAATTTCTCCTCTTTGTTGTCCTTCACCTCCACGGATATTTCCTCCTAATCCTTCTCCAAATCCTCTTCCATTTCCTCTTCCATTTCCTCTTCCATTTCCTCTTCCATTTCCTCTTCCAATTCCTCTTCCTTCACCCCCACTTAGTCCTCCTAAAGGTACTATTCCATTATTTCGATTTAATTCTCCATTTACTTCTTTTCCATGTAAAGGGTCACTATCTCCATTTCCTCCCCATTGTCCGTTGTCACTATCCCCTTCACTTCCTTTTCCATTCTCTCCATTTAATTTTCCATTCAATCCTCCATTTAATTCTCCAAATCCTGCATCTCTTTCAACTCTTCCTTCATTAATTTCTCTTTCATTTTCACCTCTTTGTTGTCTTCCACTTAAGTGTCCAAGTCCTCTTCCATCTCCTTGTCCTTTACCTCCATTAAATCTGTCTTCATCTCCTCCTAAACCTTCTTCTTCTTTTCCTTCTTCATTTCCTTCTTCTTCATCATCATTGGGTCCTTTTCCATTTAACCCTTCTTCTTTTCCAATTCCTCCATCAAATTCATTAGGTCTTTCAGTTGTTGACCCATAAGACGGATAATTATTAAATTCATATCCAACAGCAATGGCAAAAATTAAAGAAAATATTATCGGAGTAAAAAACATATTTTTTAAGAGTATTAGAGAATTATTTAATATTTTATGTCAATTGGTGTTATTAAAATTAAATTTTCCCAAACGTTTAAATACCCCTCAATAATGTTTGTTTACCTCAACTAAAAATTCCACAATTTATTAGTCATTCACAGCTTTAAATAAATTTATTTTTTTTAATAAATTTATTACAGAAAAGAGGTAAAACTTTCTCTTTTTTATGACTCACACTGTTACATGATTTTTAAAAATATTTTTAATAATAAAAAAAAATATTTTTATTATTAATAAATATTTTTTTGTTATTGTTTACCTTTTAAAATAAATAAATAAATTTAAAAAAAATAAACATTTAATAAAAAAATTTTTTTTAATTTTTAAAATAATAAAAATGATCAATTACTAATACTTTTAAAATAGCTAAATAAATAAACTTTTTTTTTAATTAAAAAAGTTTATTTTTATGAAGAGTAATTAGTCATATTTTTATTAATGCTTAACAATGTAAATATATATAGAAGGGTAAGCCTAAATCCTTAAAAAAATTTTTTTCAATTTTTATAAAAATTGTTTAAATTAAAATATTTTTAACAAATATTTTTAATTAAAAAAAATTTAAAAATTAATTTAAATCTCAAGAAATAAAATTATTATTCATTATTTGCTGTCTATTAGTAACTACAACAGCAGCAACTTGATTATTTATTTTATTTTCTCTATTTTTATCTCCAATTGTTGAAATAACAGTTTGAGAATGATGACATTTTATTAAAAGAGATAAATAAAGTATTCCACATAATGCTGAATCTATTGCAGTTATTAAAATCATAATTTCTCCTTTTTCACCAGAATTGGGAACACCACCAATGTATAAATTTGTGTACTATAAATTTGAAAATATTTTTAAAAATTTGAAAAAAATTTTTTTAATACCAACAGATATAGGGCTAATAAACTATATTCTTATAAAGAATTTTATGCACAAAATTGAGAGTTATTGAGAAAAACTAACATCAAATTGACAGCAAAATGTCAGAAAATAGGTGTGTAGTATAAACCATTCGATTCGTCTCGACGAGCTGAGTCGAATGGTACCACTCTCATGAAGTAGAAATGCATATGAACCGAATTATAGGCCTTTAAAAATCAAAAAACCATAGGGGGGAGTAAGCTCACTCTATGTGATTACCGCGGCTGCTCCAAATGTATTTAAGCTTAAATACAACATGTTTACTTACTTTATTAAAAATAATAGCAGTAAATGTAGGTAATACTCCAAGAACAAATTCTACAACAAGTGTGAATAAAATAACTCTATTTTTCTTTAAAAAATAAATATTTTAATTTCAAATAATTTAAAAATTTTTACCAATTTTTTGGCTGATTCTGTTTTATGCAGCAAAAATAAAAATAAAATAGATATAACAACATTAGCACTACTTAAAACAATTCTTGAAGTTATTTGCCAATATAAACGTAAATTGTTTGTTGTACAACTTCCTGTTTCGCATATATTAACTGTTTAAATATATAATATATATATATTTTTAGAGAGAATGGCTGGCAATTTGTCGCAGTTTTGTAAAGCAATATTTATGCTTCAGTTTTAATTAAATGAAGCAATGTTTAAGATTAAATGAAGCAATTTGCTTCAGTTTTAATTATATGAAGCAATCTGCTTCAATTTTAATTATTGGAGTAATGTTTCAGTTTTACTTATATGAAGCAATTTGCTTCAATTTTAATTATACCTATAAAACAATAATGAAGCAATTCTTCAGTTTATTAGCGTGCAACAAATTGGCGTGCTACAAGATGGACCACAACAAAAATTAAACTTAAAAGAATTTTCCGGATAAAGAATTCCGGAATTTTTAAGGATGAACATTTCCTAAAAATCCCATATAAATTAACTTACTCAATTCAGGAGAATCATCAAACAGTGGAAGTTCTACCAAATGTCCAAACATATTAATAGCAACAATTACAATAAATATTACAAAACTTAACCATTTATATACTTTTTTAACCCAAGTAAAGGTGAATTTGAGTGCAACACATCTCTCTATTGTTAATAATAATACAACAGATGGTATTGCACCGTAAAACACAAATTCAGGCATTGAAAGCCAATATAATAACTAAAATATATTTTAATAAATTTAAATAAATTAAGAGAAAATTATTAAAAGTTTAGTCATCTGCTTAAAAAATAAATAATAAATAAATTACATATGGAGAATATTGAGAAGATTGACTATAATAATTATTATTAATTTTATTCCTTGGACTTATCCAAAATCCAATTCTATAAATTTGATAAGGAATTCCGAAAACAGAAAAAATGATGTGAGAGCAAAAAAAGAGAAGCAATCCAGATGATAGCTCTTTAAGACGAAGAAATCTTCCTAGTTTAATTGCAACAAGTATGAAACTCATTGTTGTTATCTTACTTTTAAGTAATGTAAAAATGAAAATATTATAACCAAATGTATTTTCAAGTTTATTTATTTTTGTATTTTCAAGTTTATTTATTTTTGTATTTTCAAGTTTATTTATTTTTGTATTTTCAAGTTTATTTATTTTTGTATTTTCAAGTTTATTTATTTTTGTATTTTCAAGTTTATTTATTTTTTTATTTTAAGTTTATTATTTTTTAGAGATCGGGATTTTGCCAAAAACGAATTCGAATCGAATTCGAATCGAATAATTCGAATTCGAAAATTATTCGATTTCCCAAAAATATTTCGAATCGAATTCGAATCGAATAATTCGAAAAAACTTCGATTTCGAATAATTTTACGAAAAAATGTCGAATATTCGATCGAATATCGAATAATTCCAAATAAGCCCTAAAAAGGTCGAAAAATGGATAAATAGGTCAATTTTGAACAATAGTTTCTAATTTTAGTATATGGATTGATCTTTTATCATTCATAATTACCCTTACTGCCATTTTTGTCATACTTACCCTTACGGACATTTTGTCCAACCTTCTCTTTGTGACATTTTGTCATATTTTTTCTTCACAACGACAAAAAGAAATGTAGAAAAAATGATAAAGGACGATTCAGAGTAGCTTATAACTTTTTTTATTTTAAATATTTTCAGATAATTTTTATATCATTCAAAAGAGCTCCAAAAGTGGAGTCTTTTCATCAATTGGACCGATCAGATCAGTTGATTTTAGAAAAAGTTATGCCCGAAAAACACGAAAATCACGATTTTCCCACTTTTATCACGCTATAACTTTTAGTTTATTGATCTGATTGGATAGTTCCAATTGGTTAACTTTATCCGCTTATCGGATGCTTTTGATTAATAAAAGAACTATTCAGATCGGTTAAGAAATAAAAAAGTTATGGACAAAAACAACCGGCTAATCTGAATCGTCCGACTCTGTATCGTCCTCTACCCTAGAAAAAAGGAAATACTTTCTAAAAAGAAGAGACAGAGTGAATATAAAATTATTTTATCACTCTTCTGACACACACTATTTCCTTTTACATTTTGCCAAATTTGCAAAAATAACGATGATTTTTAGGATTTTTTTCAAAAAAAAAATTATTCGATATTCGATCGAATATTCGATTTTTGCCGAAATTTTCGGTCGAATTTCGAATCGAATAATTCGTAAAAATTCGAATTCGAAAATTATTCGATTTTCCAAAAAATAAGTCGAATCGAATTCGAATCGAATAATTCGAAAAAAATTCGATCGAATATTCGAAAAAATTCGACGAATATTCGAATTCGGCCGATCTCTATTATTTTTATAGTTTCAAGTTTATTTATTTTTGTAATTTTAGGTTTAATAAACTTCTTTAACTGTATTTAAAATGTTTGGGTAATTTTATTATTCTTTACCGTTATAAAATGCAAAATCAAAGTAATCCAGTTCTGAGCATATTCTAAATAAACAAGCCAATCCGGAAATGGATAAACAATGGTTGAATCACAATCAGACATTTTTGTTTTTTATTTTTTTTAATTATTTAAATATTTTCTAAATTTTTTTATTATAAAAAAAAAATATTTAAAATTTTAAATAAATAAATTTTTTATATGAAACCTTTCATATTTTCAAATAATAATTATAAACTTCCAACCTTTAATAAATATAAATAAATTATTATTTTAATAAAATATAAGAACATAAATTAAATTTATTAAAGTAAAAGACAGGTATAAATGCCAACAATAATTTAATTATTCTTTTAAAAATTAATTAAATATTTACCTTTTTATTTTTTAAAATAATGTGACAATTTAAATTTAATAAAATTCATAAATGTAAACATATGATGAATAAATTAAATTATTATAATTATTTTTTTAAATTTTATTTACTAAAAGATATTTGTGTACTTTTGAGAAGTAAAAATTAAAAAATGATTAAAAATTATTAATTTAAAAATTATAATTAAAAATAAACTAAAAATTTTAATTTAAAAAATAAATAAAATTAAAGATTTAAAAATTTTAAGAATCCTTTAAATATATTAATTTCTCTCATCAAATTTTACTAATTAATTACCTAATTCCCTCAATTACACAGTTCAACTCAAATATATTTACCTAATTTTATTTTTTATTTTTCCTAAAATTAAATATATTTCAATGAATACAAAAAATCTATTTTTATTCTTTTGTTCTAAACAATCCATTAGCTTTATATATTTTTAAAAAAGTCCGTCCTCATTTTTTGTTATAAACCTATGCTTGTCAACAACAATCCTTTTTACTCTTTCAATTGTTTTGGTTCCTAAAAAGAGACAATAATAATAATAATATTTAATAATATTTTGGTCTTTTTGTTGTTTAAGCATATATCCAGCCGTTGATGAATTTTCCATCAGAATGCTCATTTATATATTTTTTAATAATAATAATGAAAATAATAATAAAAATTTGGCAGTTAATAAAAATAATAATAATAATAAAAATTGAATATGTGTAAAAAAAGAGAAAATAGACTTTTGACTTTTTAAAAATATTTAGTTAATTTTTACAAAATTAAATAATCTTTTAATTTATTTTTGTAATATATGTTTATTAATTTTGTAAAATCAGGTTTATTTATTTTTGTAATATAAGGTTTATTTATTTTTGTAAAATCAAGTTTATTAATTGCAGATTTGTTTGTCTTTGTAATTTAAGGTTTTATTTTTTTAAGTTTTAATATTGTTTTTTTAATAAATTCTAGTTAATAATTTTGTTTGCTTAAAAAGTGTAAATTTATAATGTCAGCTCAGTATTTTAATTAAATTCAAACAAAATAAAGAAATTTGCACAATATTATAGGTTTTAAATTTCAACAAGTTTTCAATATATTAAAAAAAAATTTTTTTAATATTATAAGATTTAAAAAAAATCTTATAAAAAATTTAACTTTTTTCCTCTATTATTTGCGTGAGCAACGATAAGAAAAATAACAGATGCTTTTTTACTTGTTGACAGATGTAACAATTAGTTAATTTGGATGAAAACGATATTTTATACAGTAAAGTTTTTTTATTTAAGATTAAATATAACACATTATATATAATAATGTCATATATTTATTTGTA
Source organism: Meloidogyne chitwoodi (assembly GCA_015183035.1). Classification (NCBI taxonomy): domain Eukaryota; kingdom Metazoa; phylum Nematoda; class Chromadorea; order Rhabditida; family Meloidogynidae; genus Meloidogyne; species Meloidogyne chitwoodi. The sequence continues at coordinate 2,559,923 of JACZZP010000001.1, forward strand.
TTTTCAAGTTTATTTATTTTTGTATTTTCAAGTTTGTTTATTTTTGTATTTTCAAGTTTATTTATTTTTGTATTTTCAAGTTTATTTATTTTTGTATTTTCAAGTTTATTTATTTTTGTATCTTCAAGTTTATTTCTATCGTTATCCCCTCTTTCTCCTTTGACACCATTTAAATATACATCAGTATACTGATATATTGCCTGTTTATAAAAGGAAGGAATAATAAATAGTAAGCTTTTAAAAGCCATTTTCTAGTAATATTATTTAGCTGAATATTGTGTAAAGTAGTCACACAAAAGTCATGAAATATTAATAAGCTTTTCCCAGGCAATATTATAGTGAGCAGATGTACATAAATTAAGAGACTCTTTTCAATTGAAGGAATATTATTTAAAAATGTTGTTGTTAAAAATCAATTTTTATAATAAATTAAAATAATTTTTTTGTTTTAATATACTGTAATAAAATAATATTATTTTTTTATTAATTAATAAAATTATTTATTTTATTTAGAGGCAAATATTTAATAAATAGTTTTTTAATTATTTTTAACCGAAAATAATTAAAATTAATTAATTAAAATTTAAATTAATTAATTAAAATTTAAATTAATTAATTAAAATTTAAATTAATTTAAATAAAATAAGTAAAATTAAAAAAGAGTAAAAAAATTACAAATTTACTATTTTAAAATAAATATAAAATAAATAAAAATTTAATTTTTAAAAAAGTAGGTAAAAAAGAAGTCCACAAAAATTAAAAAAAAATAGTTTTAATAAAAATAAATTTGGTAGAAATAAAAAAATAAATTCTAGGAGAGAGGGAGAGTTTTCCCATTTTCCCATTTACTCTTTTATTTTTAAAAATATTATTTTCCTCTAAAATATTTAATAAAATATTCTCCCAATAATAGGCACCTCCCCCTGAATATTTTTAATTTTTTTTCTTTTTAATTTTTTTTCTTTTAATTTTTTTTCTCTTTAATTTTTTTTCCTTTTTAATTTTTTTTCTTCTCTCTTCTCTCATTCGTCCCTTTTATTTTTACCTCTTTTCAAACAAATAATTCATTAATACAGAATTTTTAAAAATTATTTTTTCTCTTTTATTTTTTATTTTTACCCAATTGAATATTTTAATAGAATTTTTGATAATTTTTCCAAATTGATTATTTATTATTTTATTAAAATTTAATTTGAATTTTTTCTCTTTCCTTTTTTGTTTGAATTAATTTTTAAAATAATAATAAAATTAATAATTAATTTTTAAATATTTAAAAAATGTCAAAAATAAAAGAAAAATGTGTTAAATTTAATTTTTTAATTTATTTAAAAAATTAAATTTAATTAAATTAATTAATTATAGGGGAAAATATATTAAAATTATTTAAAAAATTTGAAAATTATTTTTTAATAAAATTTAAATAAAAATAATTAAAAATCAGGAGAGGAGCACAGATTCAACTTATTTTTAAAAGAGTAAATAATTATTAAAAAATTAAAAACAATTTTTATTTAATTTTTATTTAATTTATTTTAAATTTATTTATTTATTTTTTTATTTTTTTAATTATTTTTTTGATTTTTTATATTTAATTTAATTTTTAAAAATAAAAAAAAATTAAAATAAATTTAAAAAAATTAAAATAAATTTTAAAAAATTAAAATAAATTTAAAAAAATTAAAATAAATTTTAAAAAATTTAAAAATAAATTTTAAAAAAGTTAAAATAAATTTTAAAAAATTTAAAAATAATTTTTAGTTAATTTAAATTTATTTATTTTTAAATTTATTTATTAATTTTTGATTTTTTATTCTATAATTTAATTAAAAAAATTAAAAAAACAATTTTAAAAAATTAAAAATACCTCAATTATGGAACGTTTTCTACCTTATTCAAATTTTGGAAATAATATTATTCCTCAACAATCAACTACCCATCATTTAGACAATTTAAACGATGTTACAAGTGATAATGAAACAGCCAATTTTGTTAATAAAATTAATAATTCAAGTAAATAAATTAATAAATTAATTCTTTTAAATTTATTTTGTATCTAAATTAATTAAAATTAATTTAAAAAAAAAAATTAAAATTATTAAAAAAATTAATAATTAATTTTTTAAAGACAGTAATAACACTTGTATAAATGCTAACGAGCAAAAGACAAACATTAGAGGCAATAATAGTAGTATAAATAATTGTAATAATACTCTTCAAATGTCAACTAATGTGAGAAGAAAAATAAAAAAATTTTAAAATTATTTTTTTAAAGGTAAATTCACTTTTTGGAGGTGGAAATGGAGGATTATATGAAGAAAATTTTAGGTAATATTTTTAAAAAATTAAAAAATATTTTTTTTTAATTATTTAAAATTAAAAAAATTTTTTTATTTATTTTTTAATAAAAAAAATTTTTTAGAGGCACTTCTTCTGCCCTCGCAGAAATGGAAAATAAAATTGCCGTTCAATCTTCTGTTTTTGCTTCTAATATGCTTATGTCCCCTCAAGTTGATAATTCTCCCTTTTCCCATCATTCTACAGTAGACACTGGGCAAGTTGGAAATAATGTTAATAATGCTTTTCAGGTTGTTAAATCAGAATACTTTACAATTTATCAGAATATTTTAAAAATCAGAACTCTGATAAATAATAACAAAAATAAAATCAGAATTCTAAAAAACAAAAATCAGAAATTTAAATCAGAATTTTCTGAAATTTTTATAAAATCAGAATTATTGAATAAAATCAGAATTATTAAGTAAAAACAGAATTTATTAAATCAGAATTCTGATATAGAAAACAAACCTATAAATAAGAATTTTAATAAATAAAAATCAGCATATTGACAATTTTCTAAAAATAAATCATAATTTTAAACTTCTGATAAAACCAGAATATTTCTAATAATTACAGTATTCTTTTACAAAATTTATAGGCAGAAATGGCAGCAGCTTTGTGTCAACAACAAATGCTTCAAGCACAAATGGCAATGCAAGCGCATTGTTTTACCCCTCAACAACAGTATAATACAAATGCAACAACAACAAATAATAATAATAATAATTCTTCTTCTAATAATTTAATTTATGGACAATCTTCTTCTTCTTCTAATATTTCACATTTTCAACAAAATTTAAATTCTTCTCCTTTTGGCCTACAAAATTATTATTCTCAACAACAACAACAGGTTTTAATTTTTAAATTAATATTTTTTTTTTAATTAATTTAAAAAAAAATTAATTTTAAAAATAAACATACCTATATATATTCAATCATAGCAATATCTCCTCTTTTCGGATTTATTAATATTTATTTTTAATGGAAATATATATTATTAAAAATATTAAAAAATAAAAAATAATTTAAAAAATGTCAAATTTTAATTAAAAATAAAAAAAATTAATTTTGACATTTTTACAATTATTACAGTCTCTTAAAATAATTTTTTATTAAATATTTATAAAAAACATATGTCAACACAACTCTTTTCATCCATGAAAAATAAATAAACTTGCCATCAATCTTATAAAACTTTAAAAAAATATTCAAGTTGGATAATTACTTTGGGGGAGAGAGAAGAGACTTGACCCTTATAGTAGTAGTAGAGGAGTTCTCTCCTATGCCTTTTGCGGTTAATTTAATTCAAGAAAAATAAATATTTACCTTTTGTCGGTTTTTTTAATTATTTTGATTGATTTTTAAAGAAAAAAAAAAGATTATCTACTTTTTTTAATTATTTTCTTTTTGACCTTTTTTAACCTAATAAGCAGTTATTTTACATAAATTAAAAAAATTAAGAATAAAAATAAAATAAGCATATAAAAATAAATAAATATATTTAAAAATTATAAAAAAATATTTTAATTTTTTTATTAAAAATATTTTTTTTATTTTTATTAAAGTAAGGTTTTAATAGGTAAGTGTACCCGCAGCAACTTGATTTTCTTTTATATTTTTATTCCCATAATTTGAACTTTTTTTTTTATTTTTATTCCCATAACTTGAACTTTTTTTTTAATTTTTTTAAATATTTTTTAATTTTTTTTTAATTTTTTCCTAATTTTTTTATATCATGTAAATTTTATACTGTATCTATTCTATTAATTACTCCCTAGTTTTATAGGCTGAAAACATAATTAAGTATATAACTAATTACCTATTTTATTAAATACATTATCCTTTAAAATAAATCTAAAATATTTTATTTTTAATTAAATTAATTATCAATTTATTCACTTAAATATATCATTTTAATATTTATTAATATTATATATTTTCCAAAAAATATATATTTATTTATTTTCTTAATTGGTATAAAGGCTTCATCGTGGGAATTTTAATAAATTCTAGGATAACCTAAAATACTCTAAAATAAATATTCTTTTGTTTGGGGAAGACTATATATCGTTTAATGTTTATTCCCACAAAAACACAAAAATAAAAAGTGGTAAAAAGAGAGGAAAAAAGAATTTTTTTTAATTTTTTAAATTAATTTTTTTGGGTTTATTAAATTTAAACAAAAAATATAATAAAAGATTAAATAAAATAATAAGTATTAATCTATAAAAATAATTTTCGGCTTTTTTATTATTTTTAATCCAAATATTTTCAGTAATAAATTTGTTTTTGAATTTTTTTATTTAAAAAAAAAATCATTTACCGACGACTGCCATTTTTGCCAAATATTGTATTATAGATATTACCCTTGGGATTACAATAAAAATAATAAAAAGAAAAAATATATTATTTAAAGGTTTAATTAAGTAAATAAAATAAAAGGCGGTTTTTTCTATTATTTTTATTTATTTATTTATTTGTATGGTAGTTAAGGAATGCATTAATAAAATAAATAAAATAAAAATAATTTAAAAAAAAAGATTTTTTTATTTTTAATAATGAAAAATAAATAAAATTAATTTAAATAAATTTATAAATTAAAAAAAAAATTTTAAATAAATTTAAAATTAATTTTTCAGTCATTATTAGCATCAAATTCTTCCCCTTCTACAGCTGCTACATCATTTCTTTTACCAAATGTCTCAAATATTGTTGAATCAACAAATATTTCTTCTTTAAACAGAAATACTCAAAAACAACAACATAATGGAAATCAGAATAATCGTTTTGGTAATGGGGCAAGTATTTCCTCGTTATATGGGGCAGCAACGGCTAATTTAAATTCTGCTGGTTATTATTTTTAAAAATCAGAAAAAATAAAAACACAAAACCAGAAAAACAAACAAGAATAGAAGAACAAAAACAGAATAAAAATCAGAAAAACAAAACCAGAATAAAACCAGAAAAACAAATAAGAATAAAAATCAGAAAACGCAAATATAATAAATATCTATCAGATTATAAAATAGAACAACAAAACCAGAATAACAATTCAGAATAACTAGAAACGCAAAACAGAATAAATAAACAAAAAAATAAATCATTTAAAAAATCAGAATTTAAAATAACAAAAATTTTAAATTTTTCTATAAAATCATTTAAAATTTATTTTTTTTTAAGAAATAGACACTGATCCTCGTGAATTGGAACGTTTTGCAGAACATTTTAAGCAAAGAAGAATAAAATTAGGTGTAACACAGGCAGATGTTGGAAAAGCTTTAGCCTATTTAAAAATGGCTGGAGTTGGGTCTTTATCACAATCTACCATTTGTCGTTTTGAATCTCTTACTCTTTCTCATAATAATATGGTAGCACTTAAACCTATTTTACAAAGTTGGTTAGAACGAGCTGAAGAAGCGACTAGGCAACAAGCTGCAGCTTCAGCTGCAGTTGAGGCTAGTGGTGGTATTGGAGGATCGGGAGGAGGTTAATTTTTAAAAATCAGAATATATTTTGAAAACATGAAAGACCAAAATAACTTTAAAATTTAAAAAAATTTGGAAATCAGAACTTAAAATCAAAAATAAAATCAGAAAGCAAAGAAAAGTTCAAAAATCAGAACAGAAAAATCAGAATAATAAAAAAAATTTTTTATTTAAATTTAAAAAGATGCCATAACATTACAATGCATTGCCGCAGCAACAGCAGCCGGAATTTTGCCCTGTACTGAAAAGAAACGTAAAAGAACATCAATTGCTGCACCAGAAAAAAAATTATTGGAAGAATTTTTTAAACAACAAAGTCGACCAACAGTAAATTAATTTTTTATTTTTTAAAACAAAAATTATTTGCATTTTTAAAGGGGGATCGTATTGCTGCCATTGCAGATAAACTTGATCTTAAAAAAAATGTTGTTCGTGTTTGGTTTTGTAATCAACGACAAAAACACAAAAGGTATTAAATAAATAAATACATTTTTAAATTGAATAATTAAATTAAAACACAAGAATATAAGATAAGAATTAATTTTAAAAATATATGAAATACATTTTAAATCAGAATTATTAAACTTAAACATTGTGAATAAATTAAAAAATCAGAATAAATAAAATAATAAATCAAAAACAGAATTATTCTTTTAATAACAGAAAAATACACTCCGGAAAATTATGCTTTTAATAATAGAAAAATAAATTCCGGAAAAACAGAATTATTCAAACAAGTGATTAAATCAGAAAATACAAATGAAAGAAAACAATAATAAAATCAGAATAAACATTAAAAACAGGAAAATACATGTTTCCTATATTTTAAAAATAAAAATCAGAATAAAAGGAAAACAATTGTGTTTAAAAATACACACATTAAAAATACATTCAGAAATCAATTTCGTACCAGTCGTGTTTCATGTGGAATTTCTCATATGTCAAGTAGCAGTGATCTTGATCAAACACAACAAAAATCACCAATCCAACAAATACATTTATCACATCATCAAATACAACAAAATCAATATCAAAATACATTAGACAATTCTTTAGGTTGTAATCCAACAACTGTAGTCTCTTTAGCAGCCGTTGCTGCAAGTATGCAACAACAACTTAGAGAACAACAAAGACAATGTAAAAATTGAAAAAAATTAAATTTAAACAATTTTTAAAAATATAAAATACATTTTTTTAAAAGTTTGTCACTCTTCAATAGAAGAAAGAGAAGAAAATTCAGAAGAATCACAAATATATGAAAATCAAAGAAAAACATCTCCAAATCCAATAGATGACAATTTAAAAATAGAAAATAAAAATAAAATAATAAATAAAGAAGAAGAACAAAAAAATAATTTATCAAATAATACTTCGGTTATTCAACATACTCAACCTTTTGGTAGTGGAGGAATGCTTTTTAGACCTGATAATAATAATCAATTATTTTATCAACAAGATTAAAAATTATTTTTTTTTTTAGAATTATTTTATTTAATATTTTAATAATTTAGAAAAATAAATTAATTTAAAAAAAATTTTTTTTTCTAAAGAAAAGGGTAGAGCGCGTCCTCTAAGAAATGGGGTAATGTTATAGAGAGAAAAAAAATAAAAATAAATTAAAAAATTATTTTAAAAATTATTTTTTAAAGTTTAAAAATTTTTAAAATTAATATTTAAATAATGATTAATTTTTTTAAATTAAAAAAAAATGTTTTTTTAATTAAAAAAAATTTTTTTTTAATAAAAAGCGGAATTATTTATTTATTTTCTATATATTTAAAAATCAGAATTCTGATTTTTATAGTTGACTTAAGTTAACGAATACTCTCAAAAGGGAAAGGGGTATACATAGTTGCATTTAAAAATATCAATAAATTTTTATATTAAAATGTTCTTATATTGAGAGTGACCTTATAAAGAGATTTTTTGTTTTAATTAAAGGTAAAATTTTTTTTTTTTAAATTTTTACTTTTTTAATTATAATTTTTTTTAATTTAAAAAAAAAATTATGAAATAAAATTTAAAATTATTTAATTTTAAATTATTTTTACTTTTATTTTTTAAACTTTAGACTAAAAAAGTGCACTTAAAAAAAATAGGTTATTAATTTCAAAATTTATTTTTTATTTTTTAATTAAAAAAAGGATTAAAGAATAACTATTCTGCATACCTTTTTCTCTGTGTTTTAAAATATAGACTAATCTAATTAAATTAATCTCTGCAGCATTTTGCAGAAATAAATTTCTAAATATGTAAACAACAAAAAAATAAAATAAAAAATGTTTAGTAAACACATTTATTTATTTATTTAAATAAATTTTGTAATATTTAAAAAAGGCAATTTTTATTTAAAAATTAAAAAATATTAGGTTAACTATTATTCAATTATTTTATTTTTTAATTTTTATTTTTTATTCATTTTAATAAATTAAATATAATATAAATTATTGGGTTCTTATCTACTAAATTAATTAATTATATTATTTTTTTAATAAAAATAATTCCTTTTTTTAATTTTTCTTATTAAAGAGCCTTCAATAGGCAGAGGACAACAATTTAAAATTCCACTCCCTTTATAAGAACACCCTAATTTAAGCAAATAAGGGTTATAAAAACACAGATTCCCCTACTCCAACATCCTTTAATTTTCACTAAAAAAATAATAATGAATTAAAGGACAATTTAATTAATAAGAATACCCAAGACCTTTCCCCTTTTTTGTCCTTATAATTAGAATATTTAACAATTTTCAAATAAAATTTAATTTTAGAAAAATAAAGAATGTTTAATTTAACTAAAATTGTTTTTTGCTTAATTATTCTGTTGAAATTAATTATTTGTATAATTTGCAAAGATTATGGGCAAGTAGACAAACGTCCATCCTTTGGGCGACCACCACACAAAGGAATTCCAAATAAAAAAATGATTCCGCATATAATGATGGAAGAAGAAGAAGAAGAATATTAAAAATGAATACTAAAATGATGTTTAATTAGGAAAATAAATTTAATAAAATTTAATTATAATTTTTTATTTTTTTAATTAAATTAAAATTGTAATTAATTAATTTATTTAAATTATATTAATTTTTTAATTAATAAAAAATTACTTTTTGTAATTTCTGAGGTGAGTAAAGGTACTCTAAAATTTAATTATAATTAAAAAAAAATAAAATTTAATTGTAATTAATTAAAATTAATTTAAGTAAATTCTAGAGGTAAAGGTAGAAGACAGTCAAATTCAAATATTTTCAAATATATTTGATAAAATAATTTTTTCAAATTATTTAAATTGATTATATTTACTTATTTAAAAAAAATAAAATAATTTTTAAAAAATAAAATAATTTTATTTTTTAATTTGATTTTAGCATTTACCCTACCTAAAAGGTACTTACTACTACAAGCAAAAATATAAAAAAAGAAATCTCTCCTACAAAAAAGTTTTATTATAACACAAATTAACTTTAAAGAGTCTAATAAAATCAAAAGTGATTAATATGATTAAATATTTATTTTGTTAATTTTTAGTATAATAATTTTATTTTTTATTGCCTCATAAAACGTGTTTTCGTTGTAAAACTTTTAATAAAAATAAAATAAATTAAAAGTAAAAAAATTAAAAAATAAAGAACAAAAAATATTAAAAAAATATTTAAAAAAAATAAAATTTTATTGCAGAAATTTTCTAAATGACACGACAAAACACACAATTAGTGTCCCCCAAATAACTAATATAACTCATAAAAATTCTTAAAAGTTTAATAAAAATTAAAATTAAAAATTAAATAATTCAGCAAACAAATAAAAAATATTAAATTTAATTATTTATTTAATAAATAATTTATATATAAATTCAACCAAAATATCTACTTATAAGGTAGAGTGTTCACTTTAAAAAAATTTAAATAAGAAAAATATTAAATATAATTTAATTTAAAAATGACTAAACTTTTTTTTAAAATTTTCTTTTTATTAATTTTAATTATTTATACATTTTGTCAATCACCTGATTATGGAGATGACGCACCTATTCCGGCTATTCAAAAACCACCTTTTAAATTGATACCGAATTTGCTTGAAGAAGAAGCAAAATGCTGAGAACAAAAGAGAAAATTATTTCTTATTTTTCAGAATTCTGATTTTTATATTTTTTAATCAGAATTTATTTTTATAAAATCAGAATTCTGTTTTTAATGATTTATTCTGATTTTTTAAACATATTCTGATTTTATAATTTTAATCAGAATTTTAATTCTGATTAATTCTTTGACAGGTCAGAATTCTGATTTTTATTTATAAACTATAGTAATCAGAATTTGTTTTTATAATCAAATTCTGATTTTATTCTAATTTTTGAACATCAAAATTCTGATTTTAGATTTTAATTTTTCGTTCTGATTTTAAACATTACAAAATTCTGATTTTGATATTTTGTGGTATAATAATTACTTTTTTAACTCCTAAATTAATAATTTTATTATATTTTTCAAACTAAAAATAAATAAATAAATTTTTAACCAATTTTATTTAATTTTAATTATAAAAATATCTAAAAATAAGTAAAAAGATAATATGTATAAATAAGCATAATTTATTTAATAATTTTTTAGATCCTAAAAATTATTTTTTTTTTTTATTAATTTATTTGTGCCTAATTAATTAAAAAAATATTTTTTTTTATTTTTTGAGTTTACACAATTGTTTTCAAAAAATTTTATAAATTTTTTGTCAATTTCCCCTTTTTACCATTTAAATTTACTTAATATTCTCTATTTTTTTCCAAAACATTAATTTATTGAAAATTTTTTTACAAGGCCCTAGGTGCTCCATCCAACGCTACGCGACTAACAAATCGATAAATCGATTTAGAGTGGAGAGGAATGAATACACTCTGCATAAAGAGCAAGTAAAGCAAGTCATGTGGAACTACTTACTCTTTCCTACAACAAAATAAATTTTTTCTTTATTTTTAAAAAATAAAGAAACCTTTAAGTACAGAAGGCCTCTTTATATTTTTTATTGAAGTAAAGTGGTCGAAATTCTGACCTAATTAGTAGATTTTGTCACATTTCTCTCATATTATACTATGCCTGTCTCTCATTTACACTAACTAATCAAACTTTTAGGCTTTAATATGTAGCAATTAATAAAGGAAGGGATATTTCAAAATAAGTAACTTTATAGTGGAATCTCTGACTTATCCCTTTTCTAATCTCTGACTTATCCCAGCATTCTTTTTCCATCCCCAATTATACCAAGTTTCCGACATTTTTCTTTCCCACTTATGCCAATCTCTGACTTATCCCAACACTTTTCTGTCTCCCTTCTCTATTCCTACGTATTCTAGAACATATAAGGAGGGTTCTTGTCTCAACCCTCAGGATTAAGTTCGTCAATCATACCCCCAACCAACAAACACTCACAAACACACTCATATGCTATTCATATGACATGCTCTCCCTTAATTCACGCGTAGCGCCTATTGATTTTCCCTAGTTCTCTACCTTATAGTAGTGTATATAACTCTCTGCTACTTTGTGCGAATCTCGCATATAACATAATATTAAGGTCTCTTTTCTCTCTTAAAAATATATATATTATTTTTTATTTTTATTAGGGTTGTGCGCTCCCTTTCCATTTCCAGTTTTTAGGCTTCTAAATAAGCACAAAAACAAAATAATAAAATAAATAAAAAAAAATTTTAATGACAGGCTTCTTTATGTAAATAAATTTTAATTTAGACCTTTCAATCACTAAAAATTTAATTTTAAGTTTATTTAATTAAATATAGTGTTATTTCTTTAAGACTTAATTTAGTTGAAATAATTGTTATTTGAAATATATTTTTTTCCTACGATAAAAAATTTAGATGTGACAATTAATCTTTCTTTCTGTTGATTTTTGGTATCCCCCAAGCCATCTTTTTTTTTAATTTTTCAAACAGAAAAATAAATATTAAAATATGTTTTTGACTGACAATAATTAATTTTCTTTAGCTACTAGGTAATATCTTTAAGCAGCAATTTTGCTATCAATTCTTATAAAAAATAATAATAATTTTAAGTGTTTTTTTTAATAAAGCCCGGAATTTTAAAAAAACTGTGGACCGGGAATTTTAAAATTATCGCCTCGGAATGGGGAATTTCTTGTTTCATCCCAAATCTTCAAAAACTGAGAAAAAGGAAATCTATTTATTTATTATTAAATAATTTTAAATATACAATTTAATTGGCGTTTTGTTTTCTTTTTTATTTTTACATCTTTATTGTCTCTCATTTTTGCATTATGTCTAATTTTTTTCTTTTATCGAAGAATTATTTTTAATTTACCATTTTTACTCAAAAAAGCACACAAAATTAATTTAAAAAATTCAAATTTCCTTTATTTTTGAGTTCTTTTACATTCTGAAATTTTATTTTTTCGTATTTATTTATAAATTCTTTTAAATTTAATTTTACAATTTTTTTATCTCAATATTTTTTATCTTTTTTTTTAATTTTAGTTAAATATAAGTTAAAGTATTTTGTTTAAAAATACTTTTTGGGTGCTTAATGGTTCTAATTTGTGATGTTTGTCGGCAAGATATTTCAATGGGAGGCACTGCAAATCCAACAATTTGTCTTTTTCCTTGTTTTCATAAATATTGTGAACGTTGTAAAGGTTTGTTTTATTTTAAAAATTTGAAAAAAATTTCTAGAGAAAATTTATTTTCCAATTTCAGCTCAAGTACTTGCTACTGTTCGCCCTCAACAAGGTGCTGAAAGCCGTGTGTCTTGCAAACTTTGCAATCAACATTTTCTTTTGAATGTGCTCTATGATTACAGTGAAAATCAGCTTGAAAAAATGTAAAGAATTTTTAGAAATTTAAAAAAAAATTATTTTAATTATTAAATCTTTAGTTTTTGCCTTCATTGCAATATTAAAAATAAAGCTACAGTTGAATGGCGTTGTAAAAGCTGTCAGGATCGCTATTTGTGCGCTCATTGCTCACAGCCACATTATCACTCGGGGCATGAATTGGAGCCTGTGGTAGGAACTTTTAAAAAATTAAAAAATATTAAATATGTTTTGTGACAATTTTGAGACAAAGTGACCAAATGTCCATTTTTTAAATTAATTATTTTTTTAGATGAAACCTAATATTCCGTTGCGATCACAATGTAGTGCACATTCAAACATTCTCGCAACTTATTTGTGTTCATGTCAAGCAGTATTATTTTTTTTTACAAAAAATAAAAAATTTTTTTAATTAAAATAATTTAAGCGTTTATGTGATTATTGCTTAAACAATCATGCAGACGGTGCAGTTTCACATCCTCATGAACAACGCTTTGCTTATAATAAATTAGCTGAAAGGGCTAGGACTGAATTGGATACTATAAGGTTTATTTTAAATATTTTATTTTTTTAATTTTGTGTTGACTCTCGTTATAAGGACAGACATTTGTTTTTAAACAAACTAACTATTTTTTGTTATCTGAGTTTTTTCTTCCCAAAAATGCACCTGTGATATTTAAATATTCCCTATCGCCCTATAATTTATGGTGTATTTATATAGAAAGTTTTAGGAGGTGTCCTTATAACGAGAGTCTTCAAAATGTTTTTATAACGTGAGTTATAAGTGTTGTTCTTATATACCCTTTGGGTGTCCTTATAAAAAATATTGTTTGAGTGGGTGTTGTTATAACGAGATTCTAGGCTTTTTTTCTTTATAATAAGAGTCAACTAAATTTAAAAAATTGTTTTCAAAATTTTATTATTCTAAATATTTTTTAAATATTTAGACGTCAAAGTCAAAAAGAATTTGAACAACTTGAACGTCTAAAAGAAAAAATTGGAAAAAATAAATCACAAATAAGTGTACAAGCTAGCCAGGCTAGAACTGAAATAGCTAATCAAATTGTTGAATTAACCAATTCAATTATTCGTCGAGGGAATGATTTAGTGATAAGTATTGATCAGGCAGAAGAATCAAAATTAAAAAATTGTAATCAATTGGAACAGGAAATGCGTCATTGGACTGATAGATTAAGAAAAGTAAGAAGGAAATTTGTCAACATTTTTTCAAATTTTATTTTATTTTTTATTTCCAGATTGAAAGTTTTACAGAAAATGCTTTATTAACTGTCCAACAAGATCATCCGGGAATGTGGTCTGCTTCAATGTTTGCACAAAGTGCCTTATTTCAAATTAATAAACGACGGGATTTGGCAAAAAATACACTTGATTCTTTTGAACGTTTGCCTAACATTTGTTATCAAAATGGGCCAATAATTAATGATTTGAATAATGCTATTAATTCTTTTGGTCAATTACATTTGGATGGAATTGTTAAGGTTAGAGAGAGACTTTTTTAATGTTAAATAAGATTATAAGGTCACCTGTTTATGAATAATAATCTACCTTTCATTCAATTAAATAAAAATAATTAAAATATATATTCTAATTATCAGGTACCAACACAAACTACCCCACAAAATGCTCAAATGTTTTCTGTTGCAAATAATAATAATAGCCAGATAAATCATTCAAATAATAATGAAGCATCAATTGGAGGTACTTCTTCTTCTACAAGTCAAAATAATAATAAAAAACAACAAAATCAACCACCAATTCAACAAAATGTCCCTCCAAATATACGTTCTCCTCCTACTAATTTAAATGTACAACCTAATATTAATGTTTCAATTAATATTCAGCAACAACCTAGAACATTTACTTCAACAGCCACTAATGTTTTGGTACGGTAAAAATGTTTTTCTGATTTTTATAATGTTTTTGATAATAAAAACAGAAATGTTTTTCTGATTTTTATAATGTTTTTGATAATAAAAACAGGAGTGTTTTTCTGATTTTTATAAGTTTTTGATAATAAAAACAGGAGTGTTTTTCTGATTTTTATAATGTTTTTGATAATAAAAACAGAAATGTTTTTCTGATTTTATTTTCAAAACATTTTTTTAGAATATGTCTTCTTCTTCTACTCTTCCTCCTCCTACTATTCCTTTACCTATTCCTTCATCCATTCATTCTGTTCCACAACAACATCAAATTAGTAATTTAACACAATCACCTATAATATTACAACAACCTGAACTTTTTGGATCTGTTTCCTCTCCTCCGAATAATACTGGAATTATTCAACCAACTGTATTACAACAGCTAATAAGGGACTCAACAGCTTCAAGGCAACAACAACAACATCAAAGACCTCCTCTTCCACTTCTTCCCTCAAATTGTTATCCTTTGCCTGTTTGTAGTAATATTGGGGGATCTCCTCCTATTTCATTGCCTAATACACCTTTAACTCCTTTAATGCCACCAGATCATCAGTTCCAAATTATGAGACAACAAAATGCAATGCCTATGGCATTACAGCAGCAACAACATATGGTAAAGAAGTTGTTTTTTTACAACTAATTTTATATCCTACCCCATTGAGATAGAGCACATATTTCCATATTATTTTTTAATTAAACCAAAAAATAAATAAAATAAAAAAATATCAAAATTTTCAGATGAGTCAACAACATCAACAACAACGTTTATTCCAACAACAAAATTTTCAACAAAAACAACAACAACATCGAATGTCCCAGCCAAATATTATTCCTCAACAAAATTCTGTTATAATGCCCCAACAAGTATGTTTGCCTCCAACTCAGGCTAATAATGTGTTTACTCAACAACAACATCCTTATATGATACAACAACAACAATTCGCAGCACAAAGACAACAACAGCAACAACAAATGATGTTTTCTCAGCAAGTAAAAAATTATTAAAAAACATTAAGTTTTTCTCTTGTGGGCTGTAAGGAACATTTTTGAATTTTTCATTTTTTGTATCCAATTTTTATTTAATAAATTTTTTAAACATTTTGAGTCTTGGAAATTTTTAAATATTTTTTTAAGTATCATCCTCCAGTTTTATCTCCTCCATTTCATCAACAAGTTTTCGATTCTCCTTCTCAACAAATGTTATGTGGAACAGAAATACGTCCTCCTCCAATTATGCTTCGTTTTCCAAATCCTCGACAAAATCCTCAACAATTTTCAAAGTTTGTTTTTTATTTTGATTTCTTTTTAAATATAAAAAAATATTTTTTAGTTCTTCTGTTATTGGTCAAGCAATGACTTCAATTTCTTCTTCGTCTTCTAGTAGTCTACCAAATGTCCAAAATTATCACAATCCTAGTGGTACAACCTCAATTGAGCAAATGATGGAAATGACAACTAGAGTCTCTGCTGTTCATCATCCTTCAGTCAATTTGAATAATGATATTATTGTAGATCAAAATTTAACAAATATTCTTTCAAAACAACAATCTACTGCTCCCCCAGAAATTGTTGATTTACTCGATGATGATGAAGAAGAAGAAAAAATAAAAAAACAGCATTTAGAGTCTAGTACATCAGCTACTATTAATGTTGTTAATTTAGACAATACTCCAGAAAAAAATAATTCAAAAGATTCTACTCAACAAACATCCCAAAATAACAACTCCAATTTGTTAAAAGCACTTCGTCAAAATAAACCTCAGAGTGTAGCTGCAGACTCTACTGTTTCTTTTGCAGGAAATCAATGTATGTGTTCATAGTTTCTGATATATTTCAGAATTTTTGTGTTTTTGAGAAACATTAAAAATCAGAAAGTAAATTCTGATAGAAATCAATGTGTTTTTATGTAATTATGTTTTTCTGATATTTCAGAATTTTTTGTGTTTTGTTTTGTGTTTTGGTATATTTATCAAAATTCTGATTATGTTTTATTATAAAAACAAAAACATCTCTGTTTTTCTCAAAATCAGAATTTCCTTGTAATTTTATAACATAGGAAAAACAATTAAAAATCAGAATTTTGAACAAAAACATTCTGATTTCTTTTTTTTTTAAGCATTAAATGAATCTCCTATTATAACTACTGGAACTAAAAGGAAGCCAGAATTTGCTTCAATTGATGATAATGAAAATAAACCAACAGAAAAACGTTTAGCTAAAGAAATTGTTGAAAATGTTGATGATAAAGAGGAAGAAGAACAACGCCCCAAAAATACTTCCCCTCCAATAGATTTAATTAGTACAACAACTGCTTATAATGGAGAAGAAGAAGAGGATAATGATGCTACAAATACTGTAAAATTATTTTAAAAAATTTAAATATTTTTTTAATAATTTTTAAATGTCTTTATAGAATGAAATTCAACAAGAAAAAATTTGCTCAAAAAATAAAAAAGAAAAATCAGGAAAATGGGCAACAATTAAACCTTTAACTAGTGAAGCATCTACTTCTAATAGTAGCAACAATACAAAAAAATCAAAAACTGAAAAGAAAATAATGGAAATATTAAAAAATAGTAGTGAACATATTAAAGCAGAAGAAAGGTTAATATAAGTGTTGAGATGTAAATAAATAATAAAAAACAAAAATGGGTCTAATTAAAAAACACGAATAAATTATCTATAATTTTAAGGTCAAAAAATTGTAAATTAAAAAAAATAAAATTTTAAATTTTTTAAATTTATTTTTATAGTAATATTACTGTTACTGGTGATGATATGTGGGATGATTATTGTTATGTTTGTTCTCAAGGTTGTGATGAAACTACTGGATCTCTTGGTTGTTGTGAATCTTGTCCACGAGTCTTTCACGCCCGTTGTCATATTCCAAAAATTAATGGGCTAATGGAGGATTTACCGTAAATTAATTTTTTTTTTAAATTTTAAATTTAATTTATTTAAGTGATGATTGGCGATGTTCTATTTGTTTGGAATGTGAGCCTTTGACTCATCAAAGTCAAGAATTTGGTGACACAGAACGATTGGTAGGTGGATTAATGTTTTGTCCACTTAGTTGTCCTTATAATTAGAATCCACTTTTAATTTTTTAAAAATTTATTTTTTTTTTAATTTTATTTTAATTAAAGATTTGTTCCAAAGTCTTTTTGGTCTGTTTTGAGGATAACACTCAAGTTGAATTATTTGTTAATAAAGTACCAGCAACAGAGACAGATTATCACTTAATTATTAAAAATCCAATATGGTTAAAAGCAATTGGTGATAAAATTAATAAAAAGGCTTATACTTGTGTTGTCAAATTTTTGGATGATATGAATCTGCTCTTTCGAAATTTTTCAACTTTTAATTCGGTAATAATTTTATCAATAATTTTTTAATAGATTTAAAGGAAATGAGTGTAGATACATAGTGGAGAAATTTAACTATTAAATATTGCATTAAATCAGAATATTCTGAAATAAAATTAAAATACTCTGAAAAAAATTCAGAATAAATACAGGAATATTCTGAAAATATTTCAGAATAAATATCAAAATATTCTGAAAAAATTATCAGAATAAATTTCACAATTTTCTGAAAAAATATCAGAACAAATACCGGAATATTCTGAAAAATTTTCAGAATAACTTTAAGCTTTCAGAATAACTTTAAGAATTTTCAGAATAAATATCAGAATTAAATTAGAATAATAAATGCTTTATTTTTTTAAGCCTAACGACCCATTGGCATCAAAAGGAAAAAGTGTTTACACACGTTATATACAAGCAGTAAAAAAATTTATGCCTTTTTATCAAAAAAATATTTGGATTTATGTATCTTTATATAATATTCGCTTTAATTCAACACAAGCTTCTTCTTCACTTAATTTGCAAAATGTAAAAAATTATAATTAAATTTTTTTATTATTTTTTATTTTAAGGAAGAGGATAATTTACGTAATCGCTTGAAGGGAGCGGGAAAAAAGCGTGGTAGTTCAAAAGCAAAATCCCAGACTCCAGCTTAATTTTATTTTGATTAAAAAAAAACATTTTAAATATTTAAAATTTTAAATGCCTCATTTTATTGTTTACTTTGATTATTAAAAAAAATGTTTTCAATATTTAAAATTTTTTATTAATTTATTGTAAGAGGAAAAGTTTAAAAAAATTAATTTATTATTAATTATTTAATTTAACCAAATTTAAAAAAGAACACCGGAAATTTAAAAAATATCACATAAATTAAAGCTTTAAAGGTATATAAAATAAATATTAATTAAAACATTTCTTTGGTTTTGCATTTGGCAATTCAGTAGAATTGAATTTTATTTGATCATTAAATATTTTTAGAAAATCTAAAGTTACGCCATCAGTCCAACCAAAGCCAAACTAAATATAAATTTCATAACAGAATAAATATCAGAATATTCTGAAAAATATTCTGAATAAATATCAGAATATTCTGAAAAATTATCAGAATATTCTTAAAAATATTCTGAATAAATATCAGAATATTCTTAAAAATAATCAGAATATTTTGAAAAAATATCAGAATAAATACCAGAATATTCTAGAATGTCAATTAAAAAAATATTAAAAAAATTTTCTACCTGAGGAACATATTCTCCTCCTTTCCCTTCTTTACCCTGTGCAGACAGTTTCTCCCACATAGGTTTTTCAATACATTCAGAGTATAAACGATAATTTGCAAGTAACCACTTTTTTGCCAAATAAAGAGCTTCGTTTTTAAGACTTTAAAAATTAAAAAATATAATTAAAAATATACAAACTTTTCTTTTCCAGAATTAAAAAATCCAAGTACTGCCATATGTTGATGTGGCTAGTTTAATATAAATTAATATTATATTTAACACTTACCGGCCATATATTTGGACCATCCCACTGTTGATTTGAATATTTTAAACTAAAAAATAAATTAATTTTAATTTGTTTTTAATATTCTCTTTATTTATTTATTTATAGAGAATGGTCCTTCTTTTACCTTATTTGAACTCCATAAAAATCATCAGCTTCATTAGCATTTTTAAATACCCCATAATTCTTCATTGTATTAAAAATCTTTTCTGGGACATCAGAATCTTTTTTTGAGTCATAACATTGAGTAAATAGAGGAATAGCCATAATTGAATAATAATGAATATTTTGTTTTTTTGTTTCAATATTATAGTCATACCTATAAATTAATTTAAATATTTTTTTTAATTAAAAAAAAATTACCATCCAAATTTATTTTCATCTTCAGTGTAAAGAAAAAATTCTTTAAAATCAGAACGCATTTTTAAATAAAGTTTATTGTAATAGGCTGCTTTTTGTTTTTTTCCTGAAAATATAAAATCAGAATATTTTGAATAAATTCCATAATAAATATAGAATATTCTGAAAAATAATCAGAATAAATAACAGAATATTCTGAAAAATAACAGAATATATACCAGAATATTCTGAAAAAATATAAACTTAAAAATAACCTAAATCAGAAAATAATTCTGAAAGTAAGCGAAAGTTTCCACAAATAAATGCATTTAAATCTAATGGAATTATAGATGTTGTAATTATTTCTTCTAATTTTGGGTTGTCATAATTGCGCATCCATCGAGCTATTTAAATTATTAATTAAAAATTAAATATTTTTTGAAATAAAAAAATCAAAAATATTCTTAATAAATATCAGAACTGAATAAAATCAGAAAAAGAAAGAATATTCTGAAAAATTATCAGAAAAAGAATCAGAATATAACCAGAATAAAATTATAATTTAATTTAAAAAATTTCTGATAATTTCAGAATATTCTGAAAAATAATCAGAATATTCTTTTGACTCCTTTTATTTACTTACAACTAAAATCCATCCCAGATTCCGCCGCAGATGCCAAATTTTGCCAAAGTTTTGCTTTATTTTTTTCTTTGCTTTTAATTGCAGTGAGTACATCAGCACAATATGATTCTGGTCTAGGTCCAGTACTTTCAGAGCGGTATTGGTACATTGTGTATTTTTTACAATTTTTGGTTACTTCTATAGAGCGATTTACTAACCAAAAATTTAATTCCTAAAATATAAATAAAAATTCTGAATTGTTAAAATCAGAATTCTGATATTAATATTATAATTACCATTGGGTTTATTCTGGTTTTTAACAAATCAGAATTCTTTTACTTAACAGAAGATGAGACAAAAATCAGAAATATGATAATTCTGATCAGAATATATCAGAAATTTAATTAATAAATCAGAATTTAAATAAAAAATACAGAAAATTTTCAGAATAATTTAACAGAATATTTTAACAAAATCAGAATTTTATTTTATTTAATTAAAAATACCTTTTCCAAGGTAGGAAGTATTTCAATTAAAAATTGCTTATCTCCAGTATATTTAAAATATTCATTTACCATTTGTATAAGAAAGGGTGGTTGTGAACGGGAAAGATAATAATTACGACCTAAAAATTTAATTTAAAGAAAAATTAATTTAAATTTAAATATTTACCTCCATTCAGAACAAATCCATAATTATCCACTAATATTGCCAAATTTTTAATCATTCCTTTTGCAAGTTCAGGTAATTCTGTGAAATATTAAATTAATTAAGTAGAGTCAAAAAAATTATATTTTAATTACCCGAAGCAAGCAATCCTTTAATTGTCCAATAAGAATCCCAATAATAAGTTTCTCTGAAACGAGCACCTGGTCTAATAACATTGTTAGGCACATAAATTAGAGAATTACGCTTTGGATTGTTTCCCTTAAAATTTTATAAATTTAATTTTTTTAAATTATTTTTCAGTGTTTACATTAGGGGGAATATAAACACATAATTCTTTCCATCTCTCATTCAATTCAAAAGCCCATTCTCTCATAGCAACATCTTTTATTGCTGCCAATGTTGGTGGTTTAGGTTGGAAATTTTTAATGCTTGTACAGCTAAAAAAATTTCAAAAAATTTTCAAAAAAATTTCAAAAAAAATTTCAAAAAATTTCAAAAAAATTTTCAAAAAATTAAAAAAAATTTCAAAAAAAATTTCAAAAAAATTTCAAAAAAAATTTCAAAAAAAAATTCAAAAAATTTTCAAAAAAATTACAAAAAAATTTTCAAAAAATTAAAAAAAATTTCAAAAAAAATTTCAAAAAAATTTTCAAAAAATTTTCAAAAAATTTAAAAAAAAATTCAAATTTTTTTTGAAATTTTTCCAACCTTTTCAAAGATGTTGTATTTGACATTGGATCATCAAAATATTCATTTATAAAATTTTGTAATTTTTCTCTATCCATGTCTTTTATTGCAATATTTTTTGGAAATAATTCATTAAATTTTTCTTGAACAAGAGAAGCATCCACTTTTGTTGGTTGGTCAACAAAATATTTTGAATCATTTCCAACTAGTATTTGGTGATAATTGACTGCCTTAATTAAATAAAATAAATATTCTAATAGAAAGGCAGTATTTAATAAAATTGTGGAGATGAAATGGTGGCACTTAAATTTTGGCGACAAACCGTCCCCTTTTTGGCGACAAACCGTCCCTTTTGGTGACAAACCGTCCCCAATGAAAAATTTAAAATAAAAAAATTAAAATACGAAAAAAACATAATATAAAATTTTAAAAAATTTTCAAAATATTTATAAACCTGTAAAATCCTTCCACTACAATAAATAAAATAATTTTCAGGGGAATTAGTAATATTGCAGACATTAACCAATTCATTTTCATTAATATTTAAAAATTCAAAATCACATTTAATATTTTCATTATTTTCTGTATCTCTTCTTTTTCGTTCAAAATTATTTTTAAAACAAGTGGAAAATTGGAAAAAAAGAAAAATTAATAAAAAATTAAAAAAATAAGAATTTAAGGATTTTCCATATTTTCCAAATATTAACATATGAAGAAAAAATATTTTTTTTTTAATTTCTAAAAATATTGCTAAAATAAAAGGAAAAATTATTATTATTTAAATATAAATTTTTAATAAAAATAACAAATTTTGTCCAAAATTTCAAATTAAATGGGACATTTCGTCACAGAGAAATAATAAATTATTTTATTTTTAAATAAAAAGTTATGCGTACCCGAATCTATTTTTGACAGAATAGGGAGGTGTGTGGGAACTAAAACCTAAGGGAAAAAAGAAAATTACGGGGTGGCACTGAAACGGCTGCACTTAAATTTTGGCGACAAACCGTCCAGAGACCAACTAAAAATTTCAAAAAAATCTCTAATTAATTTTTGTTTTATTAATAAAATTTATATTAATTAATTTTAATCAAAAAGTAAAAGCGAAAAATTCTGATTATATTGATAATAGAATTTATTTAAAATAAAAAAAAAATTTTGATTAAAAGAAATAAGACATTAATGACACTTAATACAAATATTTGCCTAACAAATAAAATAAAAAAATTATTATATTCAATAAAAAATACAAAAGAATGATTTTTGAATAAATTGATAAGCAAAAGAATTTTTTATTTTATTTTTAATTGGCGAATAAAAAGAAAAAAGAATAAATAGACCTCAGTGATATTATAGACTTACTAAAAAATAAAAATAAAAATTAAAAAAAATTTTTAAATTTTTTTATTTATTTAATATTATAGAATAAACATTGTTTAATTTTAATAAAAAATATTTAATAGAAAAAAACGTTTTATAAGAAATTAAAAAATAAAAAAGAAATTGAATTGGCTTGCGTACCTGTAAGGACCTCAGTTGCTTTCAGACACAATAACTCTGCGGAAACTTAACTATTTAAAATAAGTTTGATATCAATTAATAGAGAATTAAATTTGCTACAAAATGGATTAATAAATAAAATTATTCAAAAAATAATAAAATTGATAAATAAAAAATACAAAAATGACTAATTTTCCTGTAAAACTTAGTTTTTTGACCATAACAATTTTATCAAAATAATTAAATTTAAAACTCATATACTATTTTGTAGACTATTTAATTCTCTATCTAATAAAAATTAAAGCTTTGAAGAAAATAAATTTTCTAATTTGTTATAATTAAAAAATCAACTGATGTCCTCATGTTTAGTTGCTTGAACAAAAATCATTTTTTAATAAACAAATACTTGAGAATTAAAAAAAGAATATTTTAAAATAAATTTAGAAAAGAATAGAAATTAAAAAAAAAATAAAAAGACTTTGAAAAAAAAATTTTTTTGAACTGAAAATAAAGAAATAAGTAAACAAACAAATCATAAATCAAGGGAATGAAAAAAAAAGAATTAAAATGAATTAATAAATTTAATAAATTTAAAAAAATTGTGCGCGAACGTGTGAAAAAGAGGTTTACATTTTTAAAACTTTTTTAAATTATTAAATATTTAGATAAAAAATTTTTATGGCCAAAAATAAATTTTAATGTTAATTCCCTGGCTTAAATATTACTACTTTATATGTTTATTTAATTTATGTATATACAAATGTTATAATTTTTTTATTTAATGTTTTATTTTATATACATATTTTATTTTTCTTTTTAAAAAAAAATATTTTTTTTTTTTAAGAGAGAGAAAATAATTATAAGTTGTGTAAACTCACTGAATAAATAATTCTTTATTATTTTTCTAAAAAAAAATTTTTTTTAATTTAATATTTAGTTTGTGTTTTTATTTTTAGATAATTCAGAGATTTATTTTTTTATTTATTTACGGGAGCAGGCCAGTTGACCGCAAGGCCGGTTTACCGCAGGGCTATAACTTGTTTTACATTTACCAAAAATGTTCGACCCAAAGATGGTTCGACTCAGCTCGACGAGCTGAGTCGAATGACACTAAGATCTCTATTATATGACAATTATAAACAGAGTTATAGCCCTGCGGTAAACCGGCCTTGCGGTCAACTGGGGTGTACCCTTTATTTACTCACATAAACTATAATATTTTATTTAAATTTATTTATTTGCCTCACGTGAAAATTTTATTTTTGCATTTTTTTATAAATTAAATTCTTTTAATTTTTGATTTTACTTAGGTTGTAAACTAAATAATGAGCCCCCTTAATTTTAAAATTTTTAAAAATTCATAACTTTTATATTTATTAATGGATTTGCCTAATTCTTTTTTTTATCTTATTAATTAACATGTTTACTTTATAGATATAAAGTTTCTAAGATTTTGCTTTTATTTTGATTGAGCTTTGGCCTTTTTTCTAAACATAGTCAAAAAAAATTTTTTTGCCAAAATTTTCTAAAAGTTTTAATAAGCCAAATACACATGCAGGGGCTTTAAAATATATTCCAATAGAACAGTACGGATGTCTTCTTTCATGCCATAAATAAAAAAAAATTTGGAAAAAATTAGTTCGTCTGGAATATCCTTCTGAACAAAGTACATTTTTTGGGGGGATTTCAAAAAGTCGTTTTTTGAGTTTGGCCAAAATTATCTATTAATTTCTAATTTTTTTATAAATTAATATAATTTGTAAAAGTAATGCATAATATGCAAAAAACAAATTTTTTTAAAGAGATTTTACCCCTATTTTACTCAAAAAACAATTTTGGCATTATTGCCAAAATTGATCTTTTTTTCTAAGTCCAATAAAAATTCAAAAAAAAATTTCTTACAAAAACTTTTTATATCAAAATTTTCTTCAGACTTTATTCTATCAGAAAAATATTCAAATCTAATTTTTATTTTTTGTGAAAGTGGCTTAAAATCCCATTGAAAATGGTTATACACAAAAAATGATAAAATATTATTTTGACTCTAATTCCCCAAATTTTAAATCTGTGATTCTGATCTTTTTTCAAAAAAATTGGGATTCAATAAGGATTAAAATGATACCAATCTTGAATCATAAAAATATTTTGCAAAAAATGTTTATTTTATTTTTCTCAAGGGGGCTCATTATTTAGTTTACAACCTAAGTATTATACAAAATATTTTTTTTGCAAACCTTTTTTTAATTATTATTAATCTCCTATAAAACATACAAAAAATAAAAATTGAAAATTTTTGCATGTCAGGTTCTACTGTCTTGCTTATTTTTTAAAATTTGTTTATTATAATCGGATAACTTAGGATTTCACAAAAATGGTTTATAAAAAAAATTTATTATATCCCCATTTTAATAGTCTTATTAAAAAATTGGAGACAAAATGTCTTAGTGACCAAATGTCATAGTGACCAAATGTCCCTTCGAAATATTTATTTTCTAATATTTACAAATGTAATTTTAATTAAATAAAAATAATATATATATACAATTTTCTATAAATATTCTATTCTTCATAATAATAATCTTCTTCCTCTTTATAAATTAATTCATAAAAATCTTCAGGTAAAATATCACTCCACCCATTAATTTCATTTTGTAAATTTTCTATTAATTTAAATTTTTTTTTAATTTTTTTATCACTCATTAATTCTCCAAAAACAGAATTTAATTTATAAAATTTTTCAAAACGTGTATATCCAACTAATAATTTGACAATTGTTAAATTTATATTTTTTGTCCAACGTGGAATTTTGGGAAGTTGATAAATATTTGATTTGGCCTCATAAGTAAAAGCATTTAC
Organism: Meloidogyne chitwoodi; assembly: GCA_015183035.1. Classification (NCBI taxonomy): domain Eukaryota; kingdom Metazoa; phylum Nematoda; class Chromadorea; order Rhabditida; family Meloidogynidae; genus Meloidogyne; species Meloidogyne chitwoodi. Next base: position 2,586,071 of record JACZZP010000001.1, read on the forward strand.
CTTAAATTTATTTTTTTTTTGAAAATAATAAAAAAATTCTTGTTAAAAATAAAATAATTAAATTACCCAACTAATAGGAAGTGATTGATTTTTCTCTATAAATTTAATAATTTCTTTCATTTGTTCATCTAAATTTATTAAATTTGTTTTAATAAAATATTCAGTTATCCAATATATTTTTAAATAAATATAAGCTTCTTCTTTTATTTGATTTTCATTTTCATCACTTCCACATAAAATTTTGAAACAAAAATTTCTTTTTGGTTTTTTGTAAAATAATGCCCTATAAAGTTCTATATCATTTATATATTTTGGTTTCATTATTTCTTTTGAGAGAAGTCGATAAATTATATTGGCTGCTTTATTTGTGAGATAATATTCACGTAAATATTTATAAGTTCTCTGAAATATAAAAATTTAATTTATGTTTTGTATCATTTAGGGAATTGGCCATTTTGAGTTTTGGACATTTTGAGTTTTGGACATTTTGAGTTTTGGACATTTTGAGTTTTGGACATTTTGAGTTTTGGACATTTTTAATTTTTTTGGACATTTTGAGAAATTAATTTCTCAAGAAATTGTTAAATAAAAAATAATTATTTAATTATTGCCTCAATTTCTTCTTCTTCATCATCATCTAATTCATTATTTAATTTTTTATAAATTAAATCCTTTATCAATTCATTAAAAGTATTATTATTAATTTTAAAACAATTCTTCAATTGTATAAAATGTTTAGTAATTCCATCCGTTAAAATTTCTGCTTTCATTTTTTTAAATAAATTTTGAACATTTTTTCTTAATTCAAATGTCTTTAAATTAATATTTTCACTAATAGCCAAATAATCAATCATTTCTTGATTTTCTTTTAAAAATCTTTTTAAAATTAATTTTTTAAAATTAAATAAATTTAAATTAATTACATACATATTTATTAAAATAATTAAATGATTAAATCCACCAATGGGATTTTTTATTGTTTCTTCCAATTCTTTTTTCAAATTATTCATTGAATCAATTAATGATTTATCAGTTAATCTTTTTCTCAATCTCTATTTTTAAATAATTAAATTTAAATAATTAATTATTCACTTTAATACAAATTAAAGACAAATAAAAGTTAATTACAATGCACAGGATTCGAACCTTCAACTCCTCTTAATCTTTACTAGAACATAATCAGAAGCTTTACCACTGAGCTATCGCACTATGCTTTACTTGTATATCTTTTTTGCTTAAAACAAGTTTTTTCTCTTTTCTTAAAACTTGTTTGTTTTCTTTTCTTAAAACTTAAGTTTTAAGTTTTCTTTTCTTAAAACTTAAGTTTTAAGTTTTCTTTTCTTAAAACTTAAGTTTTAAAATTCTAGTAAGCTTATTTCCTTTAAAATATTTTTAATGGCTATATGTATGTATTTAAGTTTATATTCTTTGGGGTACCAAATTAAGCCTTATTAATTATTTAAAAAATTAATTAAATATTTAAAAAAATTAGTTTACCTCCATTTTATAATAAAAATCATTCCAATTAATTTTTCCACTTTGAGAAAAGTCAAAAGGGTCAGAAGATGTGGAAGCTTCATAATTATAATTATATGAAGTACTAGGAATGTCTTCAATAGGAATTTCAGCATAACAATCAAAGTTATCATTATAATTCATTTCTTCATATATTGGCCATATATTATAGGTAGATATTGATATATTAATTAAATTAAATATAAAGAAGAAAATAATAAACATTTTTTATTTTTTAAATAAAAGGAGAGAATTTAATAAAATAACTAAAAAATAAAAATATTTTTAAAATAATTTTTTTTTTTTGAAAAGATATAAGAGAAGGAGATAATTTGAAAATTAAAAAAAAAATTTTTAGAGGGAAAAATGACAGTTTGGGGGTAATTTTTAAAAACATTTACCAATCAAAGACTTTGCAAGAATATTTTTATTAATTTTTTAATTAAATTGAGATTATTGACTATTTAATCTCTCCACTTAATTAAAAATATTTTAAAAAATATTTTTTTAAATAAAATGGCTTTTCTATAAATTTATTGAATTCTTTTAAAAACAAACTTTTCGGCATATAAAAAAGGGATATTTTTTTTAAGAAAAATCATAAGGGAGAGAGAAATAAAAGTGCAAGCATGTCAATTAAAATTAAAAAAAATATTTATTTATGGCACTTAAGTCCATTAAAGGACAAAAAAGAGACTGATCACATTTTTAATTAAATGAAATATATTAAAATTATTAATTTAATTAATTAAAATTATTAATTTAATTAATTAAAATTATTAATTATTTTGCACTTTATAAATTTTTTAAATTAATTTAATTAAAAATAAAATTTACTTTTTTTAATTAATTTCTTATAAAAATTAATATTTAAAAATTTTTTTAAAATAAATATATTAAATTATTTGAGATCAAAAAAATGTTTTTTTATTTTTTATTTAATTAATATTCAATATTGATGCCAAACTTTTAGCTTCATTATCATCAGGACGTAAAAGAGTAGCAGAATGTGCATCTAATCGGGCATTAGACATATTTCTTTTAATTTTAAAATTTTTTAAATTAAATTTAATTAAATTTAGAAACTTTAGAAATTTTTAAAAAATTAAAAAAATTTTCTAATTTTTTAATTTTTCACCTCGCATCAAAATGACACTTTGCCCTAAGCAGATAAAGCTCAAAAAGCCTTTGCTGTTGACATTTTAATTTATTATTTTCAATATTATTATTTAAATTATTAAATTCATTAGATTCATCTTCAGAAGAAGAAAAAGAAGAAGAAAATGATGAAGAAATTTCTTTTAAAAAAATTAAAAAAATATTTTAATTAATAAATTTACCCCTTTCATTAATCATTTCAATTGCTTCAGTTAATAAATTTAATGCATCTTCAATTTTATTAGATTTTCTTTTTAATACAGCCATTGAATGTAAAGTGTGAATCTTAATTTTTTTTAATTTTTTTTTTTAATTTTTTTTTTAATTTTTTTTAATTTTTTAGAGAAATATTTAGTTTGGATAATGACGAGAGTTCTCATTTTATTTTTTAAATAAATCTCAAAAATTAATTAATACAGGCAAAACGGAAAATATTACCTAAGAGATTATTTATTAAAATATTAATTAAAATAAATATTAATTAATTAAAATAAATATTAATTAATTAATTTAATTATTAAATTACCTTAAACCTTTTTACATGTTTCTTAATAATAAACAATTCAAATTCTTTTTCATTAATAAAATTATTTTCTTCTTTATTTTCTTCTTTTAATAAATTTATTTTTCCAAAATTTTCAATTTCTACAAATTTTTGTAAAGCATAAATAAATCTGTTCTCTGCTTCTATATTTCTTCTTTTTCTCATTAAAAATTGAGCATCTTCTAATAATTTTCTTAAAAGCATTAAAATAAGTGGAGGATGTGTTTCATAGGCTATTTGCCAGGTAAGGGAACGAAGTCTAGCTCCACGACGTAAAAATATATCAATTGATTGAATTTGAGCATTTTGTATTGCTACCTTTAAAAAAAAATATTTTTTTTAATTTTTTTTAATTTTTAAAATTTTTAAAATTTTTTTTAATTTTTTTTTGCATATTTTTCACTGTTAAGTTTAAAGCCTTTTACCTTAAACTAATCTTTAGCCTTAAACTTAGAGCATTTGATATATTTTTCAGTATAGATATTTTATTTTATTTATTTTCAAGTTTCAAACTTAATTATATTTTTAAGCCTATAAATATCAGTTAATTCTAAGTTTTAAGTTTAAATTTAATTTAGACTTTATTTTCAAGTTTATTTTTATTTTTTGAAGTTCAAGCTTAAGACTAATTTTAAGTTTGAGCTTAAATCATTTTATGTAAAACTTAAAACTAATTAGCAAGTTCAAACTTAATTCCAAGTTTATTTTTTATTTTTAATTTTATTTTCAAGTTTCTAAAAAATTACTATAAAAGTTAAGTTTCTCTCTTCTCTTATTCAAAACTTGATTATATTAATTATTATATAGCTTATATATAAATTTTTTTTTTAATTTTTTAAAATTCCAATTGATAATATTTTGTAATAAAATAGCTATTATATTTAATTTTTAAAATTAAATTATTATTAATAAAATAATTAATTTAAATTTACTTCAATAGGTCTAAATCCCATTCCATTTCTTCCTTCTAAAGAAACACCCATTTCTAACAATTGTCCAATTAATCCACGATTTGGCCTTTTTGCCAAAATATGTAATAATGAATTTCCATTTAAATCAATAATACAAGGATTACAACCTTTTTCTAATAAAATACAAGCTGTGGAAAAATGACCTTCTTCTATAGCGTGAAAAAGGGGTGTACGACCTTGATTGTCTGTTTTATCCAACTGAGCGCCTTCAAAATAATTTTTTAATTTTTTTTAAATTTAAATTATTTCTAAAATGTCTAAAATATTTAGAAAAATATATACTTAATTTTTTAAAATTTTTTAAAATTTTTTAAAATTAATTTTTACCTCTATTAACAAGCAAATCCACCAAACCAACACGTCCATACCTTGCTGCAGTTATTAGGGGGGTAAACCCTTCATCACCTTCTTTTTCATTTATAATTTTATTTTCTTCTTTTTCTTCTTCATTATTTAATATTTTTACAATTAAATCTAAATATCCACTTTCAATAGCTGAATTTAAGGCTAAACGGCCTTTCCATGATTTATGGCCATTTTTATAAGGTTTAATACCTTTAGAAAGGAATAATTGAATTAAATTGGAATGACAATTTATACAAGCAGTTGATAATGCTCTTAAAAAATAAATAATTTTTTTTTTAATAATTAAAATATTTTTTAATTAAAAAATTAAATTATTTTTTAGAGGTGTCCTACGATTTTTAAAAATATTGTGTGACCCACCCAACCCAAAATTTTGAAATTTTGAGGATTGTTAGAAAAGAGTTTGAGGAATATTTTTACCAAAAAAAATAAAAAATTTATTCCAATAGAAAGGCGAAATTTCTGAAATTTAAAGAAGGAGACCTTCTTTGCTTCAAATGTCCTTTTTATTAGAGAGATACATCCTCAATTATTTTTTTAATTTTTATTTAATGCCTTTCTATTAGAGAGACCCTTTTAATATAAAATAATTTATGTACTAATAAAATTTTTTTTAAAAAATTACTCAGATGTGTCCAAAACAAATTTTGCAGTATTTTTACTAATAAAATCAAAAAAAAGAGAGCATATTTGATTAAAACCAAGTTTTGTAGAAATTTGGAATGCTTCATTTATTGCCTTATTTTTAATTAATGTACAACAATTTTGGGTAGATTTAATAATTTTATTTTCATTTAAATAATCACAAGAGAAGGTAGAGGAGGAGGAAGAGGATTGTGGAAGATTTATTGTAAAAGAATTCGTCTGAATGTCGATTAATTCTAAACTTTTAATTTAAGAACTTTTAAAAATATATTTTTAATTTTAAAAAAATTTAAAAATTTCAAAAAAAATTTTTTTTTTTAATTTCAAAAAAATTTTAAAAAAATTTCAAAAAAATTTCAAAAAAATTTTTTTTTAATTTAAATAATTTTAAAAAATAAAATTTTCCTTTCACCTTGATCAATTTTTCCATCAGAATTAAGCAAAATAGAAATAATTTCACAAGGATAATTATTTTCAACGCTATAAAGAAGGACAGATTGCCCTTCAGTATTTTTTATGTTAAAAGGGTCAGCGCCAGATTTACATAACAATTTTATTATTTCTTTGTTTTGTTGTTGTACAGCAAATAATAATGGTGTTGTTGGATTTCCAAAATTTATATCAGCACCGAATTTTAACAAAATTTTTATCTAAAATTTTAAGGTTATTTTAAGTAAAAAGAGGCAAAGTTGAGTCTATTCAAAATTTCATAACATGAGAAAAAACTAACCAATCGGAATAATTTTACTATCATTTGATAGAGGATAAAATTTTCTATAAAATACATTACTAATCAAAATTTTTAAAAAGTATTTGAAAAAGTTAAAATCGAAAAATGATCATTTTCATCGAAAAATACAAGTTTTTGGACGATAACTTTTTTTAAAAAAATTTAGAATTAATAATCTTTATACTATTTTATAGCCACTTTTTTCCTCTATTTTTATAGCATAAGATAGTTTTTTAATATTAAATATACTTTTAGTTACAATAATTTAAGTTTGACCATTTCAATGTTTTCTGCACGCGCAAATGCGCATAAAAGAGGTTTATTTTCTCCAGTAGACCAAAGATGAGCATTTGGATTTGCACCAGCAATTAAAAGAAACTTTGAAATCTGAAAAATTAAATTTTTTTAAATAATTTTAGTTAATTAAAAAAAATTTTTAAAATAATTATTTTAAAAAGTTTACCTTAGAATTTGTATAAAAAATATTTTTTTGATAAAGCAAAGCATCCTTTAATGATTTTGAACATTTTTCTTCTTCATCTTCCTTCTCTCTATCATAATTTTCATTTTCTTCATCTTTTTCTGTAGCCATTTTTAACCATTTAATTTGTGCATTTTTACTCCAAGGCATTTTAATTCCAATTTTTGAATTAATTAAATCAGATTGTGCGTATTTTTGTGGATTTGCTTTTAATAAGTGATGGGATAATTCAAATAATTGTTTTGGAGAAGCAAAATGTTGTGTTTTACGTAAAGTCATAATTATCCAAAGTGCAATTAGAATGTGACCATGTCTATATATTAAAAATAGTTTAATAGCAGAAATACATAAAAACACAAAAATCAGAATTCTGTTCAGAAACTTAAAAACACAAAAAATCAGAATTTTAAAAAAAACTTAAAATACAAAAATCAGAATTCTGTTCAGAAACTTAAAAATACAAAAATCAGAATTCTTTTAAAAAACTTAAAAACACAAAAATCAGAATTTTGATTTAAAACAGCTAAAAATAATCAGAATTTTATCACAACTAAAACACAAAAAAAAATCAGAAATGTATGTATTTTACCTAATATCAATAGAAAATTCTGTTTTGCTTCCATCTCCAAGTAACCAAGCTCTTAGTGAAGAATGCATTAAAATAACTTTTTTATTAAAAGAATTAAAGCCAATTAAAGGCCAAAGAGTTGAAATTCTTTCATTTAAAGATTCTTCATTTTTACAAAAATTTGTTGAAATATTGAGAATATTATTAAGTTGATCAATTGTTAAAGGTTCAAGTGAAGCAATTAAAACACTCAAAATAGGTGATATTGTTGAACGAAAATTATTTGGTGAACTGAAAATAAATAAATTTAATTTTTAAATATATTTAATGGAATAATATATTAATTAAATAATAATTTTAAAAATAAAAAAATAAATTTAAAAATATTCCTACGCGCAGTAGTTGTAAATGAAAGAGAAAGGTAACTTACTCTGCGCTCTCTGCCCATAACTACCCTTACATTTAGTTATTTAATCATAACTTTTTTTAAAATTTAGATAAAAATATGATCTAAAATTTAAAAAATAAATAATAAATTTAGATTTATTTAAAAATTAAAGTTTATAAAATTTGGACAATTTTTGGAAAATTAAAGGCAAAAAATAATGAAATAGAAGGTCTTTCAACAAAATAAAGGTTTATAAATTCCAATATAATTTTTAAAAAGAAAAATAATAAAAAAAACAAACGGAAATTTGTGTTGAAAATAAATTAAATAAATTTGTGAAAGATTAGAATTTTGTGGAAGACTAGCAACCGAAAGCCGTCCCTCAGCTAACAGATCTATTACCAATAAAATACCATAAAAATTGGAATTAATTCGATTAACCAAATTTGAAGCAAATTTATTAAATAAAAAATTATTATTATTATTATTTTCTGTTGAATTTTGTTGTTCTTTTTTAAGTAAATCTGTTGTTGAATTATCTTCAAAATTATTAGTAGTAAAAAAACTATGACGACGAAATTGTGTAGTTAATCTTTTTTCTAACTGAAAAAAAATAAAATAATATTTAAATAAATATTTAAAATAAATAAATTAATATTTAAAATAAAAATATGCATTAATTTAACACATGTTACCCCAAATTTTTGTATGTTGAAGAAAATTAAAATTTTTTCAAGAGAGAAAATTTCAATTTTCAATAAATTAGGGAAGTAAAATTAATTTAAAAAATAGAAGGTAGATATTAAAATGAAGAGATTAAAAAATAGAGCTATATTCTTTAAAGAAGGATTAAATTGGTTACTGTAATTAAAACTTAACAACTAGGGGAAAAATATATTTTTGCATAATATTAATTATTTCATTAAAGTTTTGATATAAATAAAAGGGGTATAATTTTAATTTAATTTGTTTTAAGTAATGTTGCACAATGTCTTATTTTTGGAAGTCGGGGCAGTGGTTGCCTCGACTAATTTAGTAATGTATTCTGGTATATTTGAGAGTTTATTTAACGATCAGAAATTCGTTTTATGGACTCCTCTAACTACCATTAAAACTCTATAATTTCCAAAATATTGAATAAAATATTCCTTAAATTTTACAATTAAATTTCAATCAAAAACATACCATAGGGTTCATTTTCATAATTTTCTCTACAAATAAAACTGCATCATCTTTACAATTTTGATCATCTAACAGAACAAATTTAATAACCCTTTCCAACATATTTGCTTTCAAATCAACTCCAAAAATATTTTTTAAAAAATTATCATCATTTTTAAAATTTAAATTTGTTGAATCAATAGAAGTTGTGCAAACAAATTTTAATTCTTTTGGCCATTCATTTATTGAATTAATTAATAAATTAAAAATTGAATAATTCCCTTCATTTTGATGAAAATTAGCTTCATCTAAAGCATCTATTATTATTAAAATTAATTTGGGTAATTTTTCTTCTTCTTTTTTAAGTTGTTTGAGGTTATTGGTGGTTGTACTGCCTTTATTTAAAAAATAAAAATTAATTTAAATTTTTAAAAAAATTTAGGTCATCAGAGACACTGTTAAGGACACATTTATTTAAAAAATAAAAATTAAATAAAAATTTTTTTAATAAATTTTTATTTTACTCCTAGGAGACACTCTTAAGGACTACTCCTTTAGTTAAATGAAAAAATTTTTATTTAATTTTAAAAATAAAATTTAAAATTTTTTTTTTATATAATTATAGACATATTCTTAAGTATAAATTTATTTATTAAAAAAATTTTTTTAATTTAAATTTTCACCAAAATTGCTGTCACAACTTTCAAGGCTACTAGAAGAAGAAGAATATTCACAATTAATTTTATTTTTTATTTCATTAATATTTTGATCATTATTATTGTAAAGTTGGCTTAGAGGATGTAAAATTAATTTTTTAAATAAATCTAAGGGTAAAAGATGCAAAGCAGAATTTAAATTAGTTGCAAGTTGATAAAGTGTTGCATTTGAACGTATCTTTATTTTTAATTTATTAAATTATTTTTTATAATTTAAAAAAAAATTATTTTTTTTTTTTAAAGAAAAGGACACCTTCTTTAATTTAAAAATTTTAATTTTTAAATTTTACCAATTTTCCATAGCTACATTTTAATTGAGGACACGCACATAGCTGTGCACTTAAAGAACAAATAAACTCTGGAATTGAACAACTTTTAGCATCATAAATATGACAAAAATGGAAAGCACATATTTTTTGAGTTAAATAAAATAAAGACGATTCAGAATCATTAAAATTTGTTTTTTTAATTTTTGTTGATGTAAATTGTTCTTCATTTAAAGACTAAAAAATTAATTAAATAATTTTATTAAAATAAATAAATTAATTAATTAAAATTTAAATAAATCATTTAAAAAAGCACTGATTTCTTTCTCGAATTTTTAGAATTTTTTCAATTAAAATTAATAAAAATGGTTAACACTTAAAGTACTAAAAACAAGGGCAGAGGTATTAGCAAATTAATTAAAAGAGATTAATTTAATTAATATTTTAATTTAAATTTTGAAAAAATCGAAGAGGTCCAGGCTTATTCTTTTTTAATAAAAAAATTAAAAAAAAATTAAAATTAAATTTTAAAAAAATAAAAAAAACCGTTTGTGATCCTAAAGGAGAAGGAATGGTTGCACTAATTTCGGAGACTACAATGCCTGAATCAACAGTATTATTTTGATTTTGTTGTTGGGGAGAATCAGTAGAATTATTTAAATTATTTAAATTATTATTTTTAATTTTCCTCAAGTTTCCCCCAAAAAATGAATTTTCAACCAAAAGGCGAAGAATAAAACTTTTTCCTGTTCCTTTACCTCCAACTAATAAAATAATTTTTGTTTCTTCTTCCAATAAAAATTTTTTTAATTTTTCAAAAATCCATTTTCTCTCTACAAAATTAGTAATAATTTTTTTATTTTTTTTTTGTTCTTCTTTTTCACTAAATTTATTAAAAAATAATTCTTCTTCAAAAGGAAAAATAATTGAAGGCTTTTTAAATTTTTTTTCAATAATTTTATTTTCTACTTCTACTTCTTCTTTTTCTTTTTCTTCTTCTTTTTCTTTATTTTTTAATACATTTTCTCTTTCATTTTGTCTTTTTAAATGTCTTTCCATTAATTTAATTACTTCAATTCCATAATAACTTCCATTCCATTTCTTATTTTTTTCAAATTCTCCTTCTAAACTTTTTTCTCTGTTACTTCTTGATCTTTGGGGTCTTTGATTATTTCTTTCTAAAGCATGAAGATTTTCACAGGTTGGAGAACTTGCGGCAGCAGACCTTCTACGTTGTAAAAGTTGAGTTCGAGGAAAATGAATAATATTAGAAGATTGAGGAGCATTCTGAAAGATAATTCTGATTTATTTAAGTAAAAACACAAAAAATATTCTGATTTATTTTAAATAATAAAAATCAGAATATTTAAGAAAATACATAAATAATACATATTAGGTATCAACCCTTTCCAGAACAATTTAACAAATGCGAAAACACATTAATCAGAATATTTATGAAACAAAAAATACATTAACACAACAAAATCAGAATTTGATTTATGAAAACACATTTTTCCGGAAAATTCACCAGGATTTATTTTCCGGAAAATTCACCAGAAAATATATTTCCGGAAATTCAGAATTTATTTTTCCGGAAACTATTACCAGAATTTATTTTCCGGAAAACAAACCAGAAATTCACCAGAATTTACTTTCCGGAAAATATTAATATTTACTATAAAAAATACAAAATATAATTAATTTTACCTGTATTTTTTTCTCAACTTCCATCAAGTTTCTATTAAATTCAACTTTCTGTTGTTGTATTATATTATTATTATTTCCATTAATATTTAATAATGTTATAGCTGAATGACTGGGTGATTTTGTTGCTATTTTTTGTTGTTCATTTTCTTCTTCTATATTTAATTGTTTAGGTAATGATATAATTTCTTCTTTAAGTTGAAGATTTTGAGGTCTTTGAAATTTATATTGTGTTTGGGGAGTTGGAGGTAATTTATGAGAGGAGATTTTTGATTTTTTATTATTCCAGCTATAATTAATTTATTTTAAATATTTAAAATTTAAATTATTTTATTTAAATATTAAAAAACTAACCAAGCAGCATAAATTTCCCCATCAGGAGCATAACGAGTACTCGGTAACATATTAAAACAATTATTTAAATTTTGTTGTATAATTAAATTGTTAGGAGTTTTATTAATAGTAGAGGGAGGTGAACAACAAGTCTTTTCCTCATTATTATTTTCCTAATTTGTTAAAAAATTTTTACAAATTAATTTTTTTTTTATAATTTTTTAATTCTTAAATTAAATATTAAATTTTCTCAATTTTTTAAATTAATTTTAGAAAATTAATTTTTATTTTTTTTAATTTTTTTATTATAAAATTAAATATTTTTTATTAAAAAAAATATTTTTTAAACCTTAAAAATTAAAAAAAAATTAAAAATCTTACAAACGATGGAATACAAGGTCTACTTCTTATTTTATTATTTTTTCCTCCATTTTTATTTTGTTTATTAACACTTTCATTATAAAATTCATTAAATTTATTGTTTATCACACCAACAGTTTCCCCTCCTTTTTTTTCTTCCAAAAATAATTTTTTAAAATTTTTTTGATTATTAAAATTATCCGAATTAGAAGGTAATTTACAGCTTCCTCCAATTTCTTTTTTATTAATTTTTTCCATTAAACTTAAAAATTCGTTCAAATCATTATTCTCATTATTATTAAGGGTTAATTGAGCATATTGATTTTCCTTAAAAAAATTTAAAAAAAATTTTTAAAAATTTTTAAAATAATTTTAAATCAAAATATTAAATATTTAATTTATTATTTACCTGTTTTTCTAAAAAAGTTTTTCTTTTTTCAATTTTGGTTTGCCAAATTGTGTTTTTTGTCTGATCCCTACAATTTCCAATTTCTTCACAAAATAATAAAGAATTACAATTATTTTCTTCTTCATTTTTAGGCTTTTCGAAATTCCAATTTGTAAAATTCTCTCCTCTGCCCAAAACTATTTAAAATTAAAAAAATCAGAAATTAGAACTGACTAAAAAAACATGAAAAATCAGAAAGGAAAAATACAAAAACAGAATTTAGAAAAATCAGAAACTGAAAATACAAAAATCAGAATTTAGAAAAATCAGAAACTGAAAATACAAAAATCAGAAGTTAGAAAAATCAGAAAGGAAAAATACAAAAAAAGAATTTAGAAAAATCAGAAAGGAAAAATACAAAAACAGAATTTAGAAAAATCAGAAACTGAAAATACAAAAATCAGAATTTAGAAAAATCAGAAAGGAAAAATACAAAAACAGAATTTAGAAAAATCAGAAACTGAAAATACAAAAATCAGAATTTAGAAAAATCAGAAAGGAAAAATACAAAAACAGAATTTAGAAAAATCAGAAACTGAAAATACAAAAATCAGAATTTAGAAAAATCAGAAATGAAAAATACAAAAATCAGAATTTAGAAAAATCAGAAAGGAAAAATACAAAAAAAATAAAGAAAATTCTGAGAAAATCAGAACTTCCGGAAAAAATCAGAATTATTAATTTCAATTCTTCCCATACATTAATCACTAAAGTATCATCCCACCTTTTTTAGAACGGCTAAGTCTGGGAGTTGCTGGCAATCGAAAAAGACGATTTTTAAAAGGATTAGTAATTTGTCTAAGGGAACGTCTAAGAATATTTAAAGGTCCTCCTTCATTATTATTATTATTATTTAATTGTTGTTGTTTATTTTTTAATAAAATTATTCCTCCATTTGAATTTGACCCAAATGAATTTGAAGAAGATGAAGATGATGTGAAGAAGGCAAAACTTGAATTTTTAGGTCCATATCGATGTTCTAATTGTTCATCTTTTGGCATTAAAAGGGAATGTCTTCTGTTATTTGAAAATGATTTTTTATCCATTTTTAAAAAATCTGAAAAATATTTTATTGACTAAAAGGTTAGCTAAGGACTGTTCTCCTTACAACGGAAGTCTATTTTTAAAAATTAAAAAAATTTAAATTAAAAAAATTTAAATTAAAAAATAAAATTTAATAAATTTTATTTTAATATTTTATTAATAAAAATGATATTTTTAAAAATAAAAAAAAATAATTTATTTTAAAAAGAAAATAAATTTAAAAATAAAATTAAACATATTACACAACACGACCTCTTACTCCCTCCTTTAATTTAAAAATATTTTTAAAAATAATTTTCTAAAGAAAAAAAGAATTAAATTCACCAATTGTTATATTTAATAAATATTTTGGACAAAAATTTAAAATAAAAAATTTTTTTTATTTTATTTTAAACATTAAAATCGATTTATTCACCCCTTTTTATGTAATAAAATGGGTGGACGAATGAATCGGTTGGTCATTGACTGAATTTGAATCGAATTGGTAAAAAGGATTTAGTATTTTTAATGTTTTAAATTCTTTCCGGATGTTGACAAGTGAAAGAGAGAATATTTTATTTAAATATTTTTTTCCAAAAGATCAACTAATGAAAGATCAAGAGGTTATTTTTTAGTATTAAGTTATTGGATTTAAAATAATTTTTGATCAGTTAAAATTTTGATAATTTATTTCTAAGCAAAAAATGGAGATTTTTAAGATTAATTTTTAGTCCAAATCTTACGGTACTTTACAATGGGAATTAACGCGGATTTTTACTAATAATCATTTTATTAATTAATAAACTTTAAAAATTCATAAAATGGCCTAAAGGCAATATTGAAAGGTAAAATTTTGGAAATATATTCCTTAAAGTGTTAGCTAACAAAATCCAAAATTTTTTATTTTTAGGTTCATTATAAACCAAAATATGTTAAAAAATGTAAGATTAGGTAAAATCATATAAATTTAATTTTGAACAGAAAAATTTAAAAAAATTCAAAAAAAAAAATTATAAAAATTCAAAAATTTATTAAATAAATATTATCAAATATTTATTTATCCATCTGTCAGCAATTGACCCTTTTTCGCTTTAGAATTGACTATTAAATTAATTTTTTATATATCCCACCCAGTAATAAAATGTCAAAAACTACCACGAAAATTCTTCTCTCGCACTCTCCTTTGTCTTTAAAAGGAGAGCAAATCAGCTGAATAAATAAAAATAAATAGATAAAAATAAAAGTTGAACTACGGCAACAATGATCACTTGCGGACAGAATATGCGGATAAAATAAATTTGCGGACAAAACTTGCGGACAGAGTTTAACCCCCATTTTTTTAAAAAAATAAAATTATTTAATTTAAAAAAGTCAAAAAATTAATTAATTAAATAAAATATTAAGCTCAAATCCGCAAGTTTTTCTCTCTTCTAAAGTTGCGCCTAATATCCGCAAGTTTATATGTGCTCATTAATCTTTTTTTTTAATTTTATTACTAAAAATGCAACAAAAATAATATATTAAATAAAAACTGGATATATTGAATTATTAGTTTCGATGCTATAAAATAATAAAAATAAAAATAAAATTTTCCTGCCCGGAAATAAATTTTGAAAATAAATGGGATAAAATAAATAAATTTTTATTTAAACCAAAAATATATTTTTTGGTTAATTTAAATCTTTTTTAGGTGAAAATAGATAAAATAGAGATGAGTTTAAAAGAAAAAAGAAAGAAATTGTTTTTAGTTAAAAAACGTAAGGGAGAAGTGGCTATTTCCTTAACCCCCTCTAGGGATTGTCTCCTTTTGGGCTTAAAAATAAAAAAAGGGTAACGCATTTGAGATAAGATTTTTTTATATTAAAGAGTGATGGTCAGAAAAAAGTTGGATGAAATTAAGAAAAAAATTTTGTTTTTTTATTCTAATAGGAAGGCAGGCAATTACCCCTTCGCAAAGAGGACGAGTGTTAAACAAAATTTTATAATTCAAAACAAAAAGTGCCTAAATTTATAAAGTTTTGCATAGATATAATTTAAAGTGTTTCATCTCTGAAAATTTCAGAATTTTTGATTTAATATTTCCCAAGTTATGGTCAAAAAACTTAAACAAGTCGGCATTATAGGATAAGTTGATATTTTCGCCTATATTTTCACAATTAATGAACCAAAAATTTTAAAATTTTAAGATATGTTAGAAAACACTTTAAATTATATCTTTGCAAAATTTTATAAATTTAGGTGCTATTTTTGTTTATTTATGTTTATTTTTGTATCCACTAGATTCTAGTGTAAAGACTATATTTGATTAAATAAATTATTATTTTTTAGGCTTTGCCGCAAAAAAATCGCCATAAAATATATTGGAAATTTTTTGCATCTTTTTCTTTTCATTTTCCTATTTTTTATTTTTCTTTACAATTGGTAGAGTAGAGGAAACTGCCAGACTCGCAAAATGTTCTATGGGGGAAGAAGCATTTAAAAGGGTAAAAGGCAAAAAAATAAAATAAAAAAAGGAAAAAAAAGAAAAAAAGATCTGGGGTTTTTTACCGATTAATTTTTGCCTTGGGAGAAGAAAAAAGTAAAAAAATTTATTGGAAATAAAAAAAAAGAGTTAAAAAGTGCAAAAATAAATAAATATTTTGGCATTTATTAAAATAAATCTTTTTTTTTTTAATTTTATTTTTATAAAAATAATACTGAAAAAATAAATAAATTTAATATTTTAGAGCTTTAAAACTCAATAAGTATTCACTCTAAATTTAAAAAAGCTTCTAGTTGGAGTAATTTGTAAAAATTAAAAAAGGGTCTATTAGAGTACCAAATCAATACTCTAGTGTACGTCTAAGATTGTCCTTTCTATTAGAATTTAATTTTAAAAAAATCTAAATTTTCTTAAATTTTTAAAATTTTTAAAGTCCAATAGCTTTTAAAAAACACACTGATTCACCAGTTAATTTTAAAAAGCTACTAGTTGGAGTAAAGAATTTTTAAATAAAAAAAATAAAAAAATAATTTTTGCTTTAAAGACCTCTTCTAGCCACTAAAATAAAATATAATAATCCATCAAAAAATAAAAATAAATTTACTTTGATTAAATAAATTGAAGAAAAGGAAATGTTAGCTAATAATCACACAATGTTTTTAGTAAGAAAAAATGTAAAAATATTTGAAAAAATATTTTTGTAATTTTTGTTAATTATTTAAAAATTAGGAGAATTGGAAAAACTGGGAAAAAAATAAAAATTAAAAAAAAAATATTTTTAGTGAATTTAAAAGAATAAATAAAGCACCCAACAGTGTGTTAATTTAAATAAATAAATAAAAAAATAAATAAACGATTAAAAATGAACTATTAACTATTCAATCTATGCATTTTTGATGGTGCAAAAAATTTATTTATTTAATGTTTATCGGGGAAAAATGATTATATTTATTTTTTTATTCTTCTTTCCCCTATTTTAGAGGTCGGAGAGAAATTAATAGATATTTTCTTTTAAAACAGTCATTGTTATATATTTATTTATTTAAAAAATTACCCTTTTTGTTATGATTAATTTTTTAATTATTTTGAAAAGAATTTTTTTTTTAATTTTGAGTTATTTAAAAAAGGGTATATTTGAGTCTGGCTATTTTTTTAAATTTTTAAATAAAATTAATGGAAAAATAAATATTTATTTTGAGTAAAATAAATAATAAAATAAATAATTTATTTTAAGAGAAGCTTTTTAAATTAATAGTAAGATCATACCTAAATTGAAAAAGCTACTAGTTGGATTACATATTATATAAAAAATTTTTTTCTTTTAAAAATAAAATTATTATTATTAAAATGACATATACTAATGTAAGACCTTGAAAATAGGACAAATTATGTTTCCCCCTTTTAATTTTTTATTTGACACTAAAAATGTTTGAATGACGACCTCTAAATTTATTGTAGAAGAAAAAACGCTTGGAGACGATTAAAAGTAGAGTTGTACACTTTTCTGTATTCCGGGATTACATAATTCTCTTCAGAGCTCTTGTAATAAAGGCAACTCTCTCGTTGATAAAGACGCAGAAAAACTGACCAGTGGATAGTTGAGGTTAGAGAAACGTCAAATGACCTACTCTTTTGGCTCCCGGAATATTGGGCAGTGGAAAATTGGGCAGTACTCGGAAAATTGGGCAGTGAAGAAACAGTACAAAAACATGCAAGAAAATACAAAAATACATTAAAAATACAAGAAATACAAAAATACCTTAAAAATACAAGAAATACATGAAAATACAAAAATACAAGAAAAATACAAAAATACATTAAAATACAAAAATACATTAAAATACAAAAATACATTAAAAATACAAGAAATACAAAAATACCTTAAAAATACAAGAAATACATGAAAATACAAAAATACAAGAAAAATACATGAAATACAAAAATACATCAGCAACAAAATACATCAGTAACCCAACATTTTTTTGTGTTTTTGTATTTTTCATGTATTTTTGTATTTTTAATGTATTTCTTGTATTTTTAAGGTATTTTTGTATTTCATGTATTTTTAATGTATTTTTGTATTTTCTTGCATGTTTTTGTACTGTTTCTTCACTGCCCAATATTCCACTGCCCAACTTTCCACTGCCCAATTTTCCTGTCACGACTCTTTTCCAGAAATGTACACAATTTCTGCGTCTTTATCACATGAGAGAGTGGCCTTTATCACTGTGGCTCTGAAGAGAATTATCCGGAATACAGAAAAGTGTACAAATAAAAAATATTAAAATTTAAATTAAATTATTTTAAATTAAATTATTTATTTACTCTCACCTCTTCCCGAATATATTAATAATAATTAAAATTTAGTTGAATAATATTTTTAATTAAATAAAATATAAAGAAGCTTTAGTAATGTTCACACAATGATTATTTGAAAAAGCTACAAAAAAAGAAGTTGGTAATACAGAAAAGGCTTCCGGAAAATTGTCTAATAAAATGAGAGTGTCGAGTATTCATAATACGCACATTTTTGAAAACCTTTATTTAATTATTTTTTAAATATTAAAGTAATTTTACCTCTTCTCCAGAATCAAGCTTAACACAAAGCGCACAATCACTTAAATAAAAAATTCAAGTAAAATAATTTTTGGACAATATTTTAGTCGAACGGTGTTTTGAAAGATTTGTTTTGCCCCTTACCTCTATCAGTCATTCCCCTTTTTATAAACTCAATAGAGTAAAATAGGCGTTTGAACTTGCTCAAGGGAAAATAAAAAGAAATTGGGTGGGAAAAAATATATTTTTTAATTAATATAAATTTTAAATTAATTTTTTTTATTCTTAAAAACATTCAGATAATAAAAAAATAATTTTCCCCTTCTTTTTGTGTCAATCCAACTAGTAGCTTTTAAAAGTTAACCTTTAATAACCGATGTTTTTTAAAAGCTACTAGTTGGATTACCCCAAAAAATGACTAATTTTTTTAATTTTAATGTTTGATCTTTTGGGTTATAAAACACACATTTAAGCACACTTCACCCCCCGTTTTTTCAATTCTTTCGAATCCTCCAAAATAGCTAATTCCACCATTGCCTATCCACTAAAACGCTCATTTCATCCTTCCGCTATTCTCTTCTTCTTCTTCTTTTTTTTACCCGCTCTTCTGTCTCCGCTCGTTAATTGTTCGTTTTCCCTCTTCTACTACTTTTATACTTTCCCGGGTCTCCGACCGGTCCAACCAACAGAGAGAAGCATTTCCTCTTTTTATATTCTTCTAGGCTCTCCTTTTGCCCTTTTTCCTTTTTTATTATTTACAATTCAGCCAGCTCTCCCCTTCTCTCTTTTTTTCCCATTTTTGCTGTCACCATCCCCCGTATTTTTAGCATCCGCTTTTTTCTTTTTTTTTCATTTTTTTTGTCCGCTCCTATTCATTTTCTTCCCCCTTTACACACTTTTCTTTCTTCCGCCCTCATCACCCTTTTTGTCTTCTCTGTTGGGTCTCGCCTATTTCTCGCCACTCAACCCCCCAACTTTACATCCCCTCCCCATTTCCACATTCTTTGCCCTCTTTTTTCTTTCAATTTTATACCGCTCATTCTCCTCATTTTTAGTGAAATTTAGAGCGACATTTCGTCCTCGTTTTCACCTAAAATAAAAATTTTTTTTTATTTTTCTGAGTTTTTTGTGTCAATTTTCCTGATTTTTATTTTTAAAAGTCTTTTACCGCATTTTCTAACTTTTATATATTTTATTAATACATTTATAAATTTTTTTTAAATATTATAACAAATTATTTATCTAGTCCAACTAGTAGCTTTTAAAAACATTAATTATAAATGGTTGTTTTGAAAAAGCTACTTGACGTATTAACCTTTTAGCCTAGAATTTTAACTTTAAAGACTCAAAAAAATATATTTTTGTTCTTTAAACTTTAATTTAACTATTTTAATTAAAAAAAAAAATTAAAGAATTTTTTTTTAATAATAAAATAATTTTTTTCTTTGATTCTAAAAAAGTAGAGTTGGACAAGCCGAGACCGAAATATCGAGAAATAGGCCTAGATTCTCAAAAGTTTTTTTTTATTTAAATCTTTGCACATAAAAAACCTCTTATAATTAATAAGTTAAAAAAAATTAACGCCTTTCCTTTTTTATTTATTTAAGAGGACAAAAAAGGGTTCTCTCACATTCGCCTTTTTTCTCTATTATTTTATTTATGAGAAAACGGAAATGAAAAAAAATTTTTTTTGCAAATACTCCAAGAGGGAATGAAAAGCTATAAAAGGAAAAAAAGTATTTTTTAGTTGTGTTCACTTTGACATTTTCTCAATTTGCTGCTAGTCATTCAAATAGCGGAAATAGTAAAAAGGAGCGGTTTTTTGTCTCTATTTTCTCAAAAAAAAAATTTTTTTTTAATAGAAATGGAAAAGGGGAAAATTCAAACGAAAAAAAACTTTACTAATTTCTTGAAAAAAATTGAAAAAATTTGAAAAAAAATTTTTTTTGGGGAAAAAATTGCAAAAATCCTTAAATATTCCCAAAAATTTAAAAATTCCTAAACCTTTAAAGTGCATAAAATCAACTCTGAAAAGTCTTCTTTCACCCCTAAAAACCAAAAAATCAAAAAAAGAGAAAGGACAATAGAAAAAAGGTCATGCGAGTAAGGACAACTAACTACTACTACCTATCATCTGTCAACCAACACAATTTTTGTCGTCACTTAAAAGAAAAAAGAAAATCTGAGACGACAGAAGGGGGAGGTCTGACAATTAAAAGAAAGAATAGAATAGTGCGCATGTCTTAAATTTTTTTCTTCCTCTTCATTTTCATTTTTTGCCCGGGCAAATAACCGTTAAACACTACCCCTTTTAACCCCTCTCATTTTTAAATTTTTTTTCTTCCATTCTTCGCTAACCACAGCCTATCCTCATTTTTTTAACCACACTTTTGTTTTTTTTATTTTTCTCTTCTTTTATTTTTTGTTCCCTTACCTCTACTTTTCTTGTTCTCTTACCTCTTCTTTTCTTGTTCCCTTACCTCTTCTTTCCTTTTTTTATTTTTCTCTTCTTGTTCCCTTACCTCTTCTTCTTCTTTTAACTTAACACTGATGGTCTTTTTTCTTCTTATTTTTTACCAAACCGCCCAATAGTTGTCTAATAGTGTGTGGTAGCTGTAATTCTCTATTTTCTCTCTCTCATTTTCCTCCCACTCAAAAAAATACCAAAAACCCCTTTTACCACCCTTTTATTTCTCTTCACATTTACCGCCCCCGTTTCTTCTTTTATACTTTTATTTTTCTTCACTTTCCATCCTTTTTTTCCAATTTTCTTAACCACCCGTTTCCATCTAACAATGAAAGAGCCCACAATTTCCCCAAATATTATGCCCTTTCCACTTTTTTATTTTTTTTCCTTTTTTCTTCTGTCTTCTTTTATTTTCTTCCTTTTATTTATTTCCTTTTTACCAATATATCCCCTTTTCACATCCAGTCACATCTTTCTCCTCAATTTTCCTCTCTTTTCAGGGACGGGAGAGATGTCTAGTAGTCAAAGCGGATGAAAAAAAAGAGAGGACCTTTTTTGTCCCTTTTTTTGGTCCTTTTCAACTACACCTACTCACCTCTCTATTTTCTCCATTCAAAACCCTCCAAAACAATCTTCCAAGCTATTCAGTCTTTTTGACACTTTACTCCCTTTTTTTTCATTCTTCCCGCGCCTATCTATTCATTCTATCCTAAAATATATTTTTTATTTTTATTCATTCCCCGTTAAAAAAAAGAATTTTCTAAATTTTATTTTTATTTTAACTTATTTTGACTTGGAGAGAAAAACAGTAGAAAATCCGGTTAATAGTGACACCCCAAGAAGGGGCAGTCCTTAAGTACCTAACTCCCGTTATAAGGACACTTTATTTAATTAAATAAAAGTTAAAAGGTACCTTTGGGCTGTCCCTTGGGGGTGTCTCTATAACGAGAGTCTTCTCTTTATTTCCAATTTCTTATATATCTCGAGGTGTTCTTATAACGGGAGTCATATCTTTAAATAATCTTTAACATAATTTATTAATTTTAATTAATTTATTTAATTTTATTTAATTTTTAGTTATATTTTAAATTAAAAAAAGAAATGTCTGAGGTTTGGAATCATTTTTATATGGCGCCTAATGGACTTTCGGTCAACTGCAATCATTGCGGCAAATTGTAAATATATTTATTTTTAATTTATTAATTTAAATTTATTTTTTCTCTTATAAAATTATATAATTTTATTAAAAAATAAAAAAATAAATTTTTTTAAGTATGAAAAGATCCGATTCTTCCACAAAATCAATGTGGGGTCATTTGAAAGCTTTCCATTCCGAACTTGTTGGGGAAGAAACTTTTAGACTTAAAAGAACCCGTAGAATGAGAGGGAACGAAAAGCAAATAATTAAAAAAGAGGCTAAGAAGAAGAAAAAATCAAAAATTGAACAAAAGGAACTAACTAAAAATTATCAAAATCAAAGTTCAAGTAGTTGTAATAGCTCCAATTTAAGTGAAATTAGTTACTCTGGGGAAGATGAAGAAATTATAAAATATAATAATAATAATGAAGAGGTTAAAAGGGAAATAAAAATTAAAAAAGAAGAAAATCAAAGAGTGGAGGTAGAGGAACACTTATTTATAAAGGAAGAGGAACATAGGGGTTCTGCCCTTTCTATTCAGACTCTTTTGAAGTTGGACAGTGAAAGGAAAGAAGAAAATAATGAATTAAAATTTGAGGTATTTTTTTAAATTTTTTTGAGAGGGGATGCCCAAAAGATCAACAGAGATCAACAGGTGATCTTTTTATAGTGACACCCTAATATATTACTCTAATAATTATTCAGATTTAAGGATTAACAGACCTTAATCTAGTAAAAAACAGTTCTTTTTGGGGCATAACTATGACGATATTTAGAGTGACACTATAACGAGATTTTTGAGTAATGACACTATAACGGGATTTAAAAGTTAAAGTGTCCCTATAACGAGATTTTTACAACTTCCCTTTAAATATTGTCAATAATTTAACTTAATTTTATTCTTTAATTTAACAGATACCTCAAAATTACCTTCAATCATCTCCACAATTACAAAATTTACAACAATTTACTAACCAAAGTGATCAATTTAAATTGCCTTGCGTTACAATTAATCAATTAATTAATTCCCCAACTTGTACAAAAATTCAAAAAACGTCTCCTTTACCGTGTAACAGTCCCAAAATCTTCCCAAAATATTCTACAGCTGCTTTACTACAAAAACAACAACAAAATGATAATAAAGGCAAAGTATCCCCTGCACACGGTTCTGAGGCTCCCTTGCCCAATTTTAACAGTCAAAAAATGAGTGAAGCTAAATTAGAGTTACAACAATTTAATTTAACTAATTTACAACATCTTGAACCTTCTTTGATGGGTTTAAATGAACAAAAACAAAATAATTTGGCTTTGGGAAGTGACGACCCTGCTAATTTGCTTGCTAGACTAGAAACTGTAAAAATTTGAATTTTTATTTTTTTGAAAATTTTTTTTCTGGAAAAATAATTATTTTTTTTATTTAGAAAATGATCCAATAAATAAATAAAATCAATTTTCTTTTTTTTAAATTACAATTAAAATTAGTAAGGATAATACACTGACAGAGAAATTCTCTCTTCCTTTTCCATACTATTTTTTCTTCTCTGACTAATTATTTTAAAAAAAATTTTTAGGCTGCTATAATGAACCAATTAGCACTACAAAAACAACAATTAGAAAAAACTTGTATAAATCTTCAAAACGGGCAAATAAAAGAAGAAAAACAGCCAAATTTAAACGAAATGTTAGCTTTATTAGGAGCTTCAGCAGGTTTTCAACAACAAAATGGACAAGTTAACTCAAATAATATTTTTCAAAATTTTCAAAATAATGTTAATAATTGTTTTCAACAACAGCAACAAGCTTCTGCCTTAGCAGCCTTAGCTTTCTGCAATTTTGAGTGGATGACAGCCTTACAGCAACGGCAAAACCCATTAAATCCGCAAACTCCTCTAAACACTCAAATACCTTTACAACAATTTTTATTTGCACAAACACAACAACAATTAAATAAACAAACTTGTTTTGAGCCTAATAAACCTTCAATTAAGGCAAAAAATGTAATTATTTATTTTATTATAATTATTAATTTTGGGGTATTTTAATATAAGGTTGTCTTACCTTTTTGGCCATATCTTGTGATTTACCCAACCTAAAATTTTGAAATTTTGTGATTTATTAGATAAGATATTGTTGAATTTATCTACAAAAAATTATTTTATTTATTCTAATAGAAAGGCAGTTATTTAATTTTTTGTATTTATTCCTTTTAAATGCCTTTCTATTAGAGAGACCCACTTCTTTGGCTTATTTTATTATTTAATATTATTATTTAATTAATTATAAATGTGTTTTACTCTTTTTGCTAATTTTTACATTTTATAGAATCAAAAACGCAAAAGTGGATTAGTCTCAGCTACTCTTCTAACTACACCCTCTACAACAGAAATGGTTCCCAACAGTTCCCTTCAAGTTTTAGCGGAAACTGCAAGTTCCAAAAATCTCCAAAATATTCCTAAAGATCAATCCAACTCTCCTCTATCCAATAACCAACAAAAATCTTCTCTTTCATCAACAGAAGAACCTTTTTTGGCCGATTCTTTGACAGAATCTTTAATTCTTTATGGAATGCATAGAATTGCTATGGAACTTTTACTTTCTTATTCTGTACAAGCCAATAAACAGGGAAAGGCTGAATATGCTTTTTACAAAAATGCTGGGGGAATTTCAACGTAAGGGGATTTTTATTTAAAAAAAAATTTTTTGTAAACAAAAGCACAAGGAATTATAGAAGAGTGAACCTAATTTCCTTCCACCTTTTCCTCATATCTTTGACTTTAATTTTTATTTTCTAACGTAAATATCACATTAGAGGGACATTCACAGTCTGACAGTTCGCGGTGATGAACTGTCCACTTTGGTGATGAACTGTCCATTACTCGGTGAGGAACTGTCCACTTTAAGTTATCAGACTGTTAACTATTCCTACACAATATTATCTCGTTCTCATAAATATTTCCCAACTTTTTATTTATCTCGCTATCTAAGTTACCGAATGGTCATTCTCAACTGACCCTTCCTCCTTTGTTTTAATAAAATATAAATTCTGATTTAAAAAAATATTTTTCTTTTTTTAAGAATTCAAAATATGATTACCCTAACAGAGTCAACTGATCAACAAATGCTCAATATTCGTGAATATTACAATGGTACAATTATTGCAGAAGAATTTTGGCCTAAGAATTTAGAGCCTTGTTCATTACTAAATTCTTTAAGGGATAAATGTCAAAGAAGACTTTGTAATTAAAAATATTACCTCTCTTTTATTAAATTTGTACAGTATAATACTACTCTATTTTATGTACCAAAAAATTTTAAGGCGATTCCCAACTTTGTGATGAACTGTCCCTTTTGGTGATGAACTGTCCACTTTTTTGGAGATGAACTGTCCACTTTTGTGTATTCGAATCTCCTACTTATACACCTTTCTGTATCAATTTATGCCGGGATAAGTGAGAGATTGGAGAGATAAGTGAGAGATTCTATCTTCATACCGTACATACGAGTACATAAAATAGAGTTTTAAATATTTGAATTTTTTGTACCCTTTTTAATTGAAAAAGCACATATGTATTTCATGCATTTTAATTTGTTTTTCTTTTGTATTATAATGTAAAAAAATTAATAAATTTATTTTTTTTTAATAAGAATTTTAATTTTCCCCAATTTCTAGTTTTTTAAGGCTTTAAAAAGTTAACATATGGTTTTTTATTTTAATTTATTTTTAGTCATTTTATTATTTTAATTAAAAACTATTTTTTAATCATTTTTTGGTTTAATTTCCTCAATAAATTGGAGTGCTAAAACAAAATAAAAGCTTATAAATAGTAAATAAATAAATAAATTCTAGTATCATTTATAAATGCTTAAATAAACTTAATTTTATTTTAATTAAAATTTTTTATTTAATTAATTTAAAATAAAATATTTAATATTATGGAGAAAAATAAAGGTTCTCCTTCTACTAGTAGCAATAAATCTTTTAATGAAGATAATTTAACTAGAGAAGCTGAAATTATGTATAAGTTGCAAAATGCTGTAAGAGAACAAGTTGCAAGGTTTAGGCAAGTTTTTTTAAAAAAAAGTTTCTAGTTTATTTTAAATAATCGCAACTTTTGCACACACTGACCCAGTTGAGTCTAGCCTCCATAACTCTGCTAATACTTAACCTTTTTAGATAATATTGGTATCATTCGATAGAGAATTAATGTGGCTATAAAATAATTCATAAAGAAAATTTTTCTTTAAATTATCAAAAAAGTTATGATCAAAAAACTGACTAAGTCGATTGATCCATTGGAGTTCTATAATTCAGTTATTACTCAACTTTTTTAAATATTCTTTTTATCATTTGATAGAGAATTAAATTTGCTACAAATTGATATATTAATCCAAAAATTTAAACTACCAAAAAAGTTGCATTAAAAAATATACAAAGATTGTTACATTTACCAGTTTTTTGGCCATATCTATTTTACAAATAATTGTAAAAATTTTAAAATACATTTATTTGATAGAAAATTTAATTCTCTATTTAATGATATCAACAAAACCCCAATTAGTTCATTCTTTCCAGAGTTATAAGGCTTTAACTCAACTGAGGTCTATAAGGTTAATAATCCTTTTTTCTTTAAAAAAAAAGACTAAAAACTAAATTAAAATTCCAAGAAAATCCAAAAAAGTAACTTATTTAATTTAGTATTTAAATAGCTAAATTAACCAAAATTAAATTTTAAACAAAATGAAACAAAAAAGGAAAGAAAAAGCCTCCCTGTAATGCTAATTTTAATTTAAAAAGGGTCTGTTTCGCTTCAATTCATTTTTTCTTTTTCTCTCAACTTTTATTTTTTTTTTGTTTCCAAAGCTTAAATTTATACATTTCTTGTTTTAAAATTTTTGTTTAATTTTTTTAGAATTTTTTCTTAAAATTTAACCTCTTTTTGAATTATTTACCCTAAAAAACCTTTAAAATTTCTATTTTTTCTATTTTAAAAATTAGTTTTGTAAAAAATAATTTGTGTTTTATGTTATAAATATTTTTTTAAATTAATTTAGCTATTTTTATATTTTTTAAAAAATATTAAATTAAAAAAAATTTTTTTTAAGACTAAAATAAAAATATTACAAAAATAGCTATTAACAATTTATTTATTGCAACCTAACCAAATAACCGTAAAAAAATAAAAAAATAAATAAATTAAAAAAATAAAAATAACCCCACCCATTCTCCCACAGCTTATTTAATATTCAATTTTCATAAAAAGTTTTTTTTTTTAAAAAAGTTTTTTTTTAACTTTTTAGGCCTCCATTTACGCCAAGTAATTCTTTATTGCCTCAAACTTCATCTCCTCCTATTATTAAAGTTACTCCTGCTATTCCTCAATTTTTTGAATTTTCAAAAGAGTCAAATTTAGAAGAAGAAGAAAAATTAGAAGAATTAAATATTAAAGAGGTAAGGGTCTTCCATTTGAGCCTCAGAATTTTTATTCCTTTCTTTCCTTTTGAGTCTAATTTGACCCTTTGAGTCTCAGAATACTCTCAGAATTTAAACCCATCCTTCACTTGAGTCTGAGAATTTTACCCACTTATTTTTGAGTCTCAGAATTTATAACCTCTCATCCACTCGAGTCTCAGAATTTATACTCCTTCCAAAGCCTAATCCCAATGGTTAAATTTAAATTAAATTTTTCAGACAAATATAAATCAACAACAACAAAATAATAATAATAATAATACAAAAATAATAATAAAAATAAAAGAAATGCCTCGTCCAAGTCCCCAACCATTTCCAATAATTCCAAGTCATCATCGAAGGCGTGCATCAACAACAACAAATAATAATTCTTTTTTGCCTTCTTCTTATTCTTTTAATAATTTTAATAATTCAAACAATATTCAAGGAAATAGAAATTCTTTGCCTAGATTAAGCATTACTTCATTGGGTTCTGTTGCAAAAACTTTTAGGTAAAAAAATTGAAAAGGTATAAAAACAAATAAAAACATATAAAAACATTTAAAACATATAAAAACATATAAAAACATTTAAAAACATATAAAAACATTTAAAACATATAAAAACATTTAAAAACATATAAAAACATTTAAAAACATTTAAAAAAATTCAAAAACATTAAAACATATAAAAACATTTAAAAACATTTAAAAACATTTAAAACATTTAAAACTTTTAAAAACATTCAAAAACATATAAAAACATTCAAAAACATTATTTAGCGGTCTAGCAGCTTTTATAGTCCCAGAAGAGCAATCAGACAAAGAACGTTTTAGAGAATTAAGAATAGCAAGTCAAAGACGTGCTTCTCTAGCATTTAATAATAATAAAACAAAAAAAATAAATCTTCAAAATAATTCTAATATTACTACAATAAATGATAATTTAATAGATAGTTTAGAAAGTTGCGAAGAAAAAACATCTTCAAGTGAATGTTCATTTAGGCAGAGAAATAAAAATATAACTGAAAGGTAAGAGAGACAATTTCTGATTTAACATAAATATTTTTTGAGAGGGAAAAAATTGTGGAATTTATTTTTTCTAATTTTTAAATATTATTTTTTTTCTCTCCTTTTTTTAATTTATTTGTATATTTTTTAGGGTGCAAGTTTACCCCAAATTTTACCAATTTTTTATTTTAATTTAAATAAAAAATTTAAAAAAAATAAAAAAGAAAATGCTCATTAGCACCAAAATAAATATATATCCAAATTTATTTGCTCATTTTGGTGTGTAAAATTTATTTTTAAAAGGAAATGACAAATCTTTAAGAGAGAAAATGCTCTAAATTGCAAGCCAAACATTTGACAATTCCCAAGGCAGTTTAAATATTTTCTTTTATTTCTTATACCATTCAATTTTATTTTTAAAATTTTTAAAGTTTATTAGCATTTAATTTGACATTTTTTAGAATTTTTTTTTAATTATTAGGGCAATTTTCACTGAAAAGACATTTCACCGAAAAAATCATTTTACTCAAAAATCACACCAAATAATATTTTTTAATATTTTTATCGACTTTAGAACAACCCAGACTTATATAAAAATTTAAAAAAAAATTTAAATTATCTCCAAAAATTATTTTTAATTATTTTTATTTTTTCGGTGAATTGTCTTTTTCGTCAAATATCCCCTTATTTTTTCTTTTAAGTGCTCCAACTTTTTTACCAATAAATTTATTATTTTATATCCTTTTTTAAATTTCTTCCAATAAAATATATTTATTTTCTCTCTCCCAGCCTTTTTTTCCGCGCACTAACTAAGCAAGTCTTCCTTCTCCTTTTTTTATTTTTCTCCAGTTCTGTACAAACAAATAAATATATTCAATTAGTACAATTTATAAAAGCTTTTTTTTCTTATTTTTTTCTTTATAAATTTAATTTTTTAATTTTTATTTAAAAAATATTAATTAAATAAAATAGGGAATCTTTTTTAAAAATTCCTTAAAAATTAAAAAAAATTAATTTTATAATGAAAATTTTTTTTCCGTAAAAAAGTGTCCATCCAATTTTTGCGTAAACATATTTTTTACTAAAATAATTTATCTGCTTGCTTTTCATGCCTAAAGGGAAGGAAAGACTGGCCACACTGCGCCATTTTTCACATTTTTTCCTCTTTTCTTTTTTTTCTGGAAAGTAAAAAAAAAATATTTTTTTATCTTATTGATTTAATATTTTTATTTGAAAAAATAAAATATATAAAAAATTTTAGACCAAAAATAAATTAATTTTTTTATTTGTTTTGCAACCTTTGCCTTATTTTATAGATAAATACACCTGTCACTAATTTAATTTAATTGACCATATTAAATAATATTTTTCTCTGATAATACAAATATTTACTTTAATATACAAAACTCTCTTCTTTTTACCTTATATTTTGACTCACTTCTGATTGTTTTTAAAAAATCAGAAATATATTTTCAGAATTTTGGAATAATTAATTCTGGTTTTAGATTAAAAAACCAGAATTCTGATTTTTTATTCTGATTTTTTGAACTCAGAATTTTCTTTAGAAAACCAGAATTCTGATTTTTTATTCTGATTTTTTGATCTCAGAATTTTCTTTAGAAAACCAGAATTCTGATTTTTTATAAAACAAGAAATCAGAATTCTGTTTTCCTTAATAATCAGAATTCTTATTTTTATTTTGATTTTTCTATAAATCATTATTCTGATTTTTTGGAAAATTATAATTCTGATTTTTATTAATTTTCAGTCTCTACAATATACTTAAAAATATATTTTTATTTAATTTTCTTTTATTGATAAATTTTTATTTTTTATTATACATATTTATTTATTCTTCTTTTAATCTTCTTTTTAACAATTTTTGCTCTCGTATTTTTTCTTCCACTATTTTAATATAATTTTTGGACAAAAATTATTGAGGGCAAAAAATTGTCGCGAACACTTTTTATTTTTTAAAAATGTAGGAAATTAGTTAAAAATCAATAAAAAGTTACTAAATTTTTAAAGTTATTTTTAATTTTTATTAAAAAAAAAAAAAAAAATTTCTTTGAAAAATCCCCAGAATTTCAAAATAAAAAATTTTTTAAGTAAAATTCACACAAAAATGCGAAGTTGTTCAGTTAAGCCAATTCCACGTTCCCAGGCTTTTAACAACAATAATCCTTCAATACAAAATAATAAACCTATACAAAATGGTAATGGAGGAATGACACAGCATCAAAGGAATATTAGTCGAAATAGTTAATTAATTTTTATTTATTTTTAAATTTCTGTAATAATTGTCAAATAAAGTTTTTCAAAAAATGGGAAAAATTTTAAAAAATTTTAAATTAATAAAAAAATAAAAAAAATTAACCCAGTTTATCACCTTAAATTTGATCAACAAGATAGTGATCACAACTGGGTTAATTTTATTTTTTAAAAATTTAAATAATTTAATATTTAGGAAGTGCAACAATTACAAAACAAAATGGTGGAAGCAATGCTTCAGGTCTTAATAGAGCTCCAAGTATGCCCCCAAGGATTATTAATAGGCGGTATGCTCATGTTAAAAGGTTTGAATTTTTGTTTTAATTTTAAATTTGGAGTGTTAAAAATTTTGAAATTTTCAAAAAAAAAATTTCAAAAAATTTATTGAAATTTTTTTTGAAATTTTCAAAAAAAAATTTTCAAATTTTTGAAAAAATTTATTTTTTATAGTAAAGTAAATTCAATAACGGACTATTCCCCAACTCCAAGTGAAATAAAAATCTTTCATGAACCTTTAAAAGTCAATGCAGCTTCAAAAGTAGGTTCTCTAGTTAATGCTGATCATATTGCTGCTGGGGGGAATGTTCGCATTTTACAAACAAAACTTAATTTTCGTGAAACTGCAAGGCCTAAAGTTGATGCAAAGTCTGATTTGATTATTCCAAAAAGTGAAAAACGAGTAAGCTTTTTTCTGAAATTTTTTTTTAATTTAAAAAAAAAAGATTCCAACTGAAAAACTTGTTTGGAAAGCAGAATCAAAAATTGGCTCTTTAGTAAATGCTGGACATGTACCCGGTGGAGGACAAAATAAAGTAATAGTGTAAAATAAATATTTTATTAAAAAAAAGTTTAGATTTTTAATGAACCAGTAAAAGTTGTAGCAAACGCAAAGGTTGGATCACTTGACAATGTAACGCATGTACCTGGTGGAGGAAATGTTAAGGTTGGTTAAATAAAAATAAGTGAAAAATTTAAAAAAAATAAAAATCAGAATATTCTGAATTTTAATGTATTAATAAGAGGAAAATAAAAGTTTATCCGCTTGATGGGTTCGAACCTGAGACTCTATCAGATTTTACTGGTAGAAATCAGACGCGGTACCACCTAGCCACCAAGCAACACTATTTTATATCTTTTTCTTTTACATATAAATATTAGCCAGCATTTAAATGCTAGCCTGTCTTCCCCTTTACAGATATTTTTAAAATCAGAATTTTAAAATCAGAAAAACAGAAATCTCATTTACAGAAAACTTAAAAAAAATCAGAAATTTTAAAATAAAAATAATTCTTTAAGATTTCTGATTATTCCCGCTCAATAAGTGGCACTGGAAGTGTTCGTTCCCGAAGAAACACCGGAGATTCATTGCAAAGCCCTTCAACATTAAATGCTGATATTGATAGTATTAATGATGCCGATAGTTAGACAAAATAAAAATATATTTAAAAAAAATTAATTTTTGATTTTTATTGACCCTGAGAATCCAAAATGTGAATGAAAAAAAAATTTTATTTTAATTTTTTAAATCTTAACAATTTTTAATAAAACAATTGACCCAAAAAAAAATTTTTTTCCTTATTTAATTAAAAAAACCTATTTTTATAATAATGGGTACATTTTTTGAACACGAACAAAAATAATAATAAACGAAGAGAGGCTTGTAGAAGAAATAAATTTAAAAAAAAAAAACAAAAAATGAAGCTTCTGTCAATCACAATTTTTTTTTCGACCTTTTTCATGAAGCAAAAAGAATAATAATATATTTAAAATAAAATTAATTTTGAGGACAAAAAAAATTAAATATAATAATTAAATTTAAAAAAAAACAAAATTTATGATGGGTTTGATTCTTGAGCTTCTGTTGGCAAAATTCCAATTTCCAAAGTTGGATCGCGTCCCTTAAAGAAAAATTAAATTATTTTATTTATATTTAAAAAAAACCTTGACCACAATTATTACCATAATTAAAATACTTTAAAATTAATTAATTATAAATATACCAAAATTGCTCTTCCCGTCGTTGATTGAGGCTGTTGTTGTTGTGATTCACTTCTTTTAGCTTCCGCAAACATTTTTTGAAGAAGAGCAGAAGTATTATTTGAATTTAAACCTGAAGCAGCATTATTTATTGTTTCACCACAAGTTGAATCTCCTCCTCCACTATTAACAGAACTACCACAACCTGGCATTTTTGACATTTGTCGCATTACCTAAAAATTAATTAATTTAATTTTTTATTCAAATAAAATATATATACCGATGTAGGCATAAAAGCAGGTGAATTTAACAAATTTTGATGATGATGTGAAGACATTTGTTGTTGCTGATGTTGTGGATTAACAAGTGGCGGAGGAAAATTCATTGAATTATTACATGGTGATTGTTGCCGATTTGGATAAGTTGGATGATTTAAACCAGTAGGAGGCATACCAGTTGAAGATCCGAATGGAGGATAAAATTGTTGATGAGATGGTGTAAAAGGCATAGCATATGGAGGTAAAGCAAAATTGCCACCATGAGAAGGCCCCATATTTTGAAAATGATGACCTCCATAACCTCCACCAGGAAATGGATTTCCACCTCCACCATAAGGACCTCCTCCTCCTCCAAGTGCAGGATTAAACACAAAAGGTTCCGCAAACATTTTTTGAAGAAGAGCAGAAGTATTATTTGAATTTAAACCTGAAGAAGAAGTATTATTATTTGTTGTTGTTGTTCCACCTATACCTCCAACAGGTGATTCTCCTCCACTATTAACAGAACTACCACAACCTGGCATTTTTGACATTTGTCGCATTACCTAAAAATATTAATTTAATTTATTCTAATATAATAAAAATATATACCGATGTAGGCATAAAAGCAGGTGAGTTTAACAAAGTTTGATGATGATGTGAAGACATTTGTTGTTGCTGTTGTACAAGTGGCGGAGGAAAATTCATTGGACATGGTGATTGTTGACGATTCAAATAAGTTGGATGATTTAAACCTGTTGAAGATCCGAATGGTGGATAAAATTGTTGATGAGATGGTGTGAAAGGTACAGCATATGGAGGCAAAGCAAAATTGCCTTGAGAAGGCCCCATATTTTGAAAATGATGACCTCCATAACCTCCACCAGGAAATTGATTATTTCCACCTCCACCATAATGACCTCCTCCTCCAAGTGCAGGATTAAACACAAAAGGTTGTTGACCATTTGGAACAAACTGATTATGAGCTGCTCGGGATGCTAATAAATCTATAGAAAAGAGAAAAAAAACTAAAATATATTCCAAAAAGTAAACAAACGTTTGTTCATTTTTAAATCATCATTAGCAGCAGCAGCCATCAAATCTCTTTTCATCATCATCGACATTTTTAATTCTTCATCTCCAATTCTGGATAAATTATTTTCTGATTTAGCCGAATTTAAGGTAGCCTTCTGCCAACGAATTAAACGACTAGTTGTTGGTTGTTCTTGTTGAAGAAGCTCATTATTAACCGTTGGAAGCATCTAAATAATAAATAGTAAAATTTAAAAAAGATTTTAAAAAAGTTGACATTTTGACAAAATAAGATTCAGTCAATTAAAAAGAAAATTTCCCTCAAATTATTCTCATTAAAATATCCCAAGAAAATAAACTTAAAAAACTAACGTTTGGAATTATTTTGGAAATCTGGCCGATAGGCAAGCCAAGAATACAAGCAGCAAATTCCGCATCAGAATTTGGCAATTTGCTTTCAGATGTTGTCTTATCATTTTCGTAATTTAAATCTTTTGAAGGATTAATTCCTAATGCAGCAAATAAATCAAAAGTTGATGTTTTATTACAATCTCCTTCCAAAATTAAAGCCTTTTCTTTTTCAAGTTTTTCTTGGTGTTCACGTAAAATAGATGACTCCAACTCGGAAGCCTAAACAACAACAAAAAAAATTAAAAAAAAATTAAAAAATTAACCATTATAACTCTAACAGGAGAATGCGAAGAGTAAAAACTATCAGACTGTTGAGGTGTTTTGTGCGAAGAAGACGGCCGCGAAATATTATTAATATTGTTTTGGCTTTTATTTGATCTAACATCTTCACTAGATTGCCTTTTTTGACGAGATGATGATCTGAAAAAATATTAACACCAAAAAAAAATAAAAAAAAAAACCTCGGAGCTGCACAAGTTTCAGAACTGGCTTTTAAATGATTATTTCCAGTTGAATCTTTTCTTCCTCTAGAATGTTTTCTTTCTTAAAAATAAAAATTTTTTATTTTTTATCACTTTTTGTTGAAAATTTTCAATAAAATACACGGTCACTTCCGAAGGCCCAAAAAAAACCATCAAAAGGTCATTAAAAAAGGAACCTCACAAAATAAATTTAAAAAAATTATACTTTGTTCATTTGCTGACTGTTCTTCATCATCAGGCAGTCCATGCAATTCAATCACATCAAACACAGAAGTTGGTCCAGCATCAACCCATTCTGGGACTTGATCATTATCAGTTGCTGAGCTACGAGTGCGCTCTCTTTCACCAAAACGGCGGCTCTAAAAATAAATATATATTATTGAATAATTTTTGAACGTTTTTAAAATATAAAAAACCTTATCTACATGCTTTGAATTTCCACTATTATTCCACGATGTTGAATTGTTCCCTCCATTGTTACCACAACCTGACGTGTTGTTTAGACTAGAACCACTACGACTTGAACGAGAATTTGCTTCAAGTGCATTTTTCTGCTTAAAAATATAAAAAAACAAAATTAAAATATTTCCAAAATAGACTAACAAAAGCAGGTTTAAAGTCAATTCCATTATTTTTGATTTGCCATCGAGAACGGCTAGAAGAAGATTGCTGTTGCTGATGAGATTTCTCTGCTGAAAATAAAAAAAAAAAGTTTGGAAGATTATTTGTAAAACTTTTCACAATTTTTCTTAATAAAAAATTAAATCAAACCCGATTTTGGAGGGGAGGCTGCTTTACATCCAGAAGAAAATCCTCGTCTCTGTGGTGATAGCATAGTGTAATGATTATCAATAAAATCGTCATTTTTAGTAGCTGCAATTGTAGATTCCAATATTGAACTCAAAGTCTTTATATTTGACCCAATTGGATAAGCATTAGCACCAGAAACCGGTATAACATTTTGTCGACGCCTCCCACGAAGTTCAACACCCTCACATTGCCATTGAAATTGTACCCACTTATCAGGCGAAAAGAGGCCTTTTTCACTATAAAATATAATTTATCAACAAGTTAAAGTTAAAAAAGAAACCTGTCAAAATCTCGTGAAAGTTCGGGTGGTCTAATTCTGCTCAATTTTGCTTCTCTCAAAGTAAGCATTTCTTCCCGACTGTACTGAAAAGTCTGTTGAGATTGTTGTTCTGTAGACAGATTAGATAAAGTTTTTGTCGGCGAAGTATCAGAATCCTTATTATCTTCAGAATTTTCATTATTTTTTGTCATTATTAACTGAAATTGGGAAAAATAAAAAGTAAAAAAACGTTGAAATCTTGTAAATTTGATTAGATATAAAGCAGATAAATAAGAAAAGAAACAAAAGATTGATTAAAAGAAAAGAAAAATAAACCCGTCTAATCCATAAATGAAACAATTTAATAAGTCAAAAAAACAAATCAAGAAAGGCTTTATTTTAAACAAAAATGTATGTCGCTCGCGAATAAAAGTCTCGTTAATCGCCGAAAAGCGACAAAACGCATAAATACAATTAAACGTTTGTTTTTCGTGTTATATTTTTTCCGGAATAAAAAATAAAATAAATCCTCTTATGCAACAAAAAAAATCAAAATGAATCAATGAATATTTAAAAATGTTCAGTTTTGGCATTCTGTTACGATAATTTTTTGAAACGATTACTACATTTTTTCTAAGTTTTCATTTTTTTCTTTTATTTTCGCATTTTTTAGGGCTGTAGATTTAAAGAATTCTTTGTTTTCTAAATTCTTTTTTTTTTTATATCTTTTTTAGAGTTTAATTAAAATAAACAAATTTCTTGAAAATGGCAGTTGGAAAGAATAAGAAAATGGGCAAAAAGGGAGCAAAAAAGAAGGCTATTGATCCTTTTACACGTAAAGATTGGTATGACATTAAAGCTCCTGTTATGTTTGCAAATCGTTATGTTGGAAAAACTCTTGTCAACAAGACTGTTGGAACAAGTATATTTAATTTTTAAACTTTTTGGCTAATTCTATTTTAGAAATTTCGAGCGATTTTCTCAAAGGACGCGTTTACGAAGTTTCTCTTGGTGATTTAAACAATACTGAGGCTGAATTTCGCAAATTTCGTCTTATTTGTGAAGAGGTTCAGGGCAAAGTTTGTTTGACCAATTTTCATGGAATGACCTTTACAAGAGATAAACTTTGTTCCATTGTGAAGAAGTGGCATGTAAGTGATTTTTAATAGAAATTGTTTTTTAATTATTCTCTTTTTTAGACATTAATTGAAGCAAATGTTGCTGTTAAAACAACTGATGGATATTTGATTCGTTTGTTTTGTATTGGCTTTACAAAGAAAGCTCCAAATCAAATTAGGAAGACTAGTTATGCAAAAACTTCACAAGTTAGACAAATTCGGGCTAAAATGGTTGAGATAATTCAACGCGAGGTTTATTTAATTTTTTTTTAATTTATTTTAATTTAGGTCTCTTCATGCGATTTGAAAGAAGTTGTCAACAAACTTATTCCAGATTCGATTGGAAAAGACATTGAAAAGTCTTGCTCTTTTTACTATCCTCTCCAAGATGTCTATATACGTAAAGTAAAGGTTTTGAAAAAGCCAAAGTTTGAACTTGGAAAACTTTTGGAAATGCATGGAGAGGGTTCTGGTGCTCAAGTTGCTATTACTACAGCAAGTGGAGAAGTAATTGAAAGTCGTCCAGATGCTTATGAACCTCCGGTGCAGGAAAGTGTTTAATTGAGGTTTGTGAATTTGGTGATTAAAAGAGTTAAAAGGTGTTGAAATTGTTTGTTGATTTTATTTAAATGCTGTTACGTTAATAAAATTATATAAAATGTTTTTTGGAGTTGAATTCTTTATTTTGTTTCAAAAAAAAAACAGCCATACTCCATCCAATAGAATCCTCCGCGCTTTTGATGATTTACCGAATAAAAATAATTATATCCCTAAAAATTCAATTTTTAGCTTTAAAAAATTAAATTATAGGTAAAAAACAAAAATAACAAGTAAATATATTTTTTTAAATTTTATTTTTGCCTCTCTTTAATATTTTATATACATCATCACCACGTCGAAAAAGGCCCACAATGTGGGAAAAAATCAGTAAATTCACAACCATTAACACAACAAATTCGCATAATTTCACTAATATTTGCTGGCCTATATTTAATTTTATTATTTTGGTATTCCTCATCTTCATCGTCTAAATAGCCTAAATTATTTTTTAATAATTTTTGTTGATTATTATTTATTGTTTTTTCAATTTTTTTTGGTTGTAGTTGAGTACTTATTCCAAAAATTGTGTGTCGTTTTTTACGTCGACGCATTGGACAGGCTAACTCAAATGCTTCGAAAAATGAACGACCGCCTTTGAAATTAAAAATAATTTTAAAAAATTTTTTTAAGATTAATCTTCGTATTTTTTAAAAATTAAAAAATGAAAAAACACAAAGTGGAATCAAACCGCCTACCCCTCAGTTACGAAACTAAACACTTATCCACTGCACCACATCTTCATTTTTTAATCTCGTAAAAATATATTAAATACTGTATTTTTTATTTTTAAAAATTAAAAAATAAATTTTAAAATTTTTTTTTTAAATGGTAAAAATTTCAAAAGGGTCAAATTAAACGAATTAAGAATTTTTTAATTTTTCAAATTTATTTTTTTATTAAATTTCTTTACCTGGAGGACATAATTTCAATGCACCTTGTTTAGTTTCTATTTTTTGTTGTTTTTCTAAAGGGTATTTACTTTCAATTTCTAGTGTTTCTCTATTATTAAATGCTTCCTGTTGTTCTTGTGTTTCTTCAATTGTATTTAATATTTGTTCTTTTTTTGGTTGTTCATTATTATTATTATTTTGCATTAAGACATACAATTGTGTTTGAGGTGAAGATTCTGATGTTGGAGAAGAAAACAAAAATGGCTAGAAAAAGGAAATTAAATTTAAAAATTTTTTTTTAATAATTTACTAACTTTATTTCTGCTGTTTAACTCTGTGTTTCGAAAAAGAGCGCTTAGAGGATTATTGTATGAGAAGAAATTCATCATTGACGCAGGTAAAGCTTGGGCAGAATTAAAGCTGTATAATGATGACTGTGTTTGTAGTAGTGTTAATAAAGTAAATAACAAAAGGGGAGTCATATTCTGTTTAAAAAATCTGAAAATATTATTTAAGA
This sequence comes from Meloidogyne chitwoodi, assembly GCA_015183035.1. Taxonomy (NCBI): domain Eukaryota; kingdom Metazoa; phylum Nematoda; class Chromadorea; order Rhabditida; family Meloidogynidae; genus Meloidogyne; species Meloidogyne chitwoodi. The sequence goes on from JACZZP010000001.1 coordinate 2,625,174, forward strand.
ATCAGAATTCCGGAAGGAAAAAGATAAATCAGAATTGACAATTTCCGGAAAGTTTTAAAAAATAAATAAATCAGAATTTATAATTTTCCGGAAAGTTTTAAAAAATAAATAAATCAGAATTTACAATTTTCCGGAAAGTTTTAAACAATAAATCAGAATTATGTTTTAATTTCTTTTTGATGTTACTATTTATGTACAGTTTATCTAAAATAGGCATTATTTTCTCCTTATTTTATGATTAAATTTCAAGTGTTTGTTTCAATCTTAAAATAAATTTAGAATTTGTAGTATGTGAGGGTGGAATGAGGGTGGTACATTATTATGATTTTTGTTCTTTTTATGGAATTCTGGATTGACATTTTATATTAATATTTTAAATCCTCATGGGAAAAGCTTCTCTTTGAAAGTTTATATATCCTTAAATAGATAATTTAATTTTATACATACATATTTTAGTTTTTTGCCTACAACAAAATACGTCCAAAATTTATATTAGAGAGTATAATCAACTGATAGAATTTATGGAAACAATCATTTTATTATACGTGTATTAGAATTTTTTTAAACTTCCTAGAATACAGAACAGAGCCAATTAGTTTTTTTAGAAATTCAGCTGTATATATTTTTAATTAGTTCAGAGGAAAAGTTGAAATGATGCTTGTTGTAAATGAAAACAAAAAAGAAGTAAAAGTGTGAAAAGAAAGAATGTAAACAATTATTTATGCAACGAATAGATTTTTTTCAACGTTATTTAAAAACGTTTTATGCCTTTTGCTTTAAAATTCAGACAAACACTAAATTTGGTTTAATTTAAATTTTTCCTCCCCTTTTTCAACTCAATCCAAATTGTTATAAAATAATTTAAGATGAGAATTTGGCATCTTTTTTATTAGATGGTAGCGGAAAATGAGGATCAATTTCGTTAATTCTAAGTAAATATGTAAATATACCTATATTTATTTCTTAAATCGGAAAAAAGCAAAAAAGACCAAGTTCCACTTAAATTCATACATTAAAAAAATAATGATGTCGAGATAAAAATTAAAATATAAAAATATATTTTTTAATTTCAAAATTTTTAAATAAAACATCTGTTGTTTTTATAAATTAAAAAAAAAATAGTTTTTATAATAAATGGAAATATGCAAATGCCTAAATGTCAAAAAATAAATGAAAAAATTCCCAATGGATCAGAAGGCAAATTATGCGAAATTAAATATAAAAATAAATAATAATAGAAATACAGAATGCCGACGAGTAATAAAAATAATAATGTGTTTTATTAATGAAGTTGTTGGATATAATAAATTTATTATTAATTAAAACAAATAAAATATATATTTATTATTATAGTCAAATCTTCTTCGCTCTGTTTTATAATATTTTCCGGAAAGTTTTAGTTAAAAATTCTGATTTTGTATTTTTTCTTTCCGGAGTTTTAGTTAAAAATTCTGATTTTTTATATTTTTTCTTTCCGGAGTTTTAGTTAAAAATTCTGATTTTGTTTTTTTCCTCCCGGAAAGTTTTAGTTAAAAATTCTGATTTTTTATATTTTTCTTTTCTGAGAAATTCTGGTTTTCTCAAATAGTTATTTACTACCCTTTGGGGTTTCACAAATCATTCGCAACCAAGCAGCAAATTCTCTGATTTTCCCCTTTTTCATTTCTTCAATCAATAGAGCATGAGTAAAGTGAATAACGTTCAAAATTTATAATTTTATTTATTTATAAACCAATAAAAATTCTGATTTTTTTAAATATTTTTTAGGAAAACTTTAAAAGGCAATGTTTTGTTCATTATTTAAATATATAATATATTTTTGGAATAATATTTTAATTAAATATTTGGCACTGCATTTTATATGTTTTTTCCATCATCAATTAATTTTGTAAGTACATTTATTAAAAAATAGATTTTTTTTCTTAAAATTTATTTAAGAGGAGAATGTCCCCGTAAATTTGAAAATGTTGATCCCAAAAATTTATGGGCAGAAAATGAACAAATAATAAATAAAGAAGGTCAACCCCCAGGAATACGTCCCGCGCAGCAATTTATTCAAACAACTTTTGCTTATCGTGATTTGGAAGGTTGGAATAAACAAAAAATATTTAAAGATTAAAACATAGATTTAAAAAATATTTAAAAATATTTTTAGCATTAGACCGTGATTTCTCACAAACAGTGAAACTCAAACTGTCAGAATTAAGACCTCGTTTAAGGCGAGAGGCTTTTCTTATACTTGATAATGAAAATTTGGATTGTGGAGATGATAGAATATCATCAAATATTAATCGTTGCAATGATTATCCATTAAATAAAGCATTCCATTATTTAATTGTGGAAGACTCGTAAGCAAAATATTTTTAATAATTAAAAATAATAATTAAAAAAATTTTAAAAAATTCTAAAATTAGATTTAATTCAAAAATATAAAAACAGGTGTTATTATGTTAATAATAAGTTTTAAAACACCTGAAAAATACGTGAAAAGAAAAAATAATTAATTCATTATTTTTTAACAATGTTAAATAAATTTACAAATTTCCGAAAAGAAAATAATAAATCAGAATTTACAAATTTCCGAAAAGAAAATAATAAATCAGAATTTACAAATTTCCGAAAAGAAAATAATAAATCAGAATTTACAACTTTCCGGAAAGAAAATATTAAATCAGAATTTACAACTTTCCGGAAGAAAATATTAAATCAGAATTTACAACTTTCCGGAAAGAAAAACATAAAATAAAATTAGCATAAAAACAATTAAAATATAGGAGAAATGGTGCTGCAGTTTATAGCCTTTCACGAGAGAGAAATTGGGAATCTGTAAAAAGAAATCGTGTAGAGGCCGAAGGCAGATTAGAAATGGCATTATTGGATGCCCTAAGCAGACATTCAACCCATTCTCTATTAGAATTTGGTATTGACAACAATGCTCTCCCTGGGTTTATCCGTGAAATAGGAATTTCTGAAATGGAACAACAAATACGTGAAAATAACGAAGAAAATAAAAATAAAAAAGAGAGGCAAAGCCAAATCCAGTTACGATCACCTTTTGAACTTAAAATGCTAAATTTAAAAGTCAGGAATTTAAAGTCGAAAATATTAATATAAATTTAAAGATACTTGCTGAACGTCAACCTTTGTTTGAAGAAATTGCTCAAAATTTAGCCTTTCAAGGCTCTTCGCTTTTGAAAAATTTTCATGGCTCAGAATTGGTAGAAGAAATAGAATCTCAAACAGAAGTAAAAAATTCCCCTGCTATTTTTGTTCTCTTTTGGGGAAAAGAAGGCACTTTGGGAATACACGCTTTGCACCTTTGGGAACGTTTGGCGTATAAATGGGAAAATCAGGTGTTTAATTTGAAAATTTATTTTACTTATCAAACTTAATAAAAACAATTTTCCGGAAAGAAAATAAAAAATCAGAATTTACAACTTTCCGGAAAGAAAATAAAAAATCAGAATTTACAATTTTCTGAAAAGAAATAAATCAGAATTTACAATTTTCCTGAAAGAAAATAATAAATCAGAATTAAAAATTAACTAATTTTTAGAACTTTCCGGAATATTAAACTTAATTATTAAATATTTATTACTCATTAAAAGAAGGAAAATATGAAAACAATGCGTGAACTAATTTTTGGTGTTGTAAAATGCGATGGGGAAGAAGGAATAGAATTGTGTCGCGCCTTTGGAGTTTTACCAATACAAAGACCTCAATTTTTAGCATTTATGGATGGACAAAGAGTTGGTCAGCAAATGGGCCTTGGAGATGAGAAATTTTTTATAAATTGGTTTTTAAATTAAATTTAAAAAATTTTTCTAAGTCTTTTCATTTTATGATACGTCTAATTCTTTTGGGATCACTTATTTATATAAAGAGCAATGCAGAATTGATTAAAATACAAAAAGAATTAATAGAATTCGGACCCTATACTTTGGGAATATTCAGAGATGAGCAACAGACCGAATTTAAAAATTATAGGCGTGTAGCTGTTTTACTCGCTGGACGTTACCAATTAGCTTATAAATTTGATAAGAGGCAAGGAAATAAAATATATATTCTAATTAAAATTTTTCTTTCAGTTTAGACGTTCCACGTCTCAGTACTTTTCGAATTTCATTTTTAGATGGAAATTCTGAAGAAATGACGCATATAGGAGCATTCAATACAAAAGCACTTTTAAAACACATTACACGTGAGAGTATGCCTATAATTGTGAGTAAAGGGAAAATACAATCTATTTATAAAATAAGAATCAGAATTTGAAACTTATAAATCAGAATTAAACTTTCCGGAAAGTTTTATACTAAAAATAATAAATCAGAATTTACAACTTACAAATCAGAATTAAACTTTCCGGAAAGTTTTGTACTAATAATAATAAATCAGAATTTGAAACTTATAAATCAGAATTAAACTTTCCGGAAAGAAAATAGAAAATATTAAAATATACTACTATTAAGATGAATATTAGCTATGGATTCACAACAGATTTAGCTATTAGACCAGAACCTACTTTTTTACTTATTTACGATTCAACTCAGAAAATGTCTCAAGAACTGCGAATTTTATTTTCTATGCTTCCTAACAAACTTGGAGATAAATTAAAGTATATAATAAAACTTATTGAATTGGACAAAGCACATTCTTTACCATTAGAAGATTTTTTGAATGAAATTAGTCTAAGAAATATGAAAGAATTTAATGAGGCTGTATTTTGCGTGATAACTAATTCTGTGAGTTTTTATTGGGAAAATGGGTTTTGTTAAAATGTAAATGAGGGAAAACTTAAAAATTATTAAAATATTTTTAAATAACTTCTAAAGGTAATAAATTGTGTACAAGTTCCAAACTTAAAATGGTTTGAAAATGAATTTACAAATAATTTTATTGAATTATTCTCGCATGAATTTTTTAAGTCATCAAGCACTGATAACTCTTGGCAACGTTTTTTCTCACACAAAAGTGCGTTTTAACCAAATATTTTTAAATTATTTGATTTAAAGAGCACGCAATTTAAAATAATTGGAAAAGATAATTTAGCAAAAAAATTAAGAAAATAAGTTAATTAAAAAAGTAGTATGACGATTAAAAATCAGAACAAACAATTGAAATAAACTGATGAGAGAAAATTAAGTAATTCAATCAGAATTTAAAACTTTCCGGAAAGTTTTAAATAATAAATCAGAATTTGTATTTTCCTGAAAAAATGGTAAATCAGAATTAAAACTTGCCGGAAAGATACATTGTAAATAATTTTAAATTACCCAATAATTAATTTATACTACTGGTTAAATTCATATAATTAATAACCATAGGTAAATAAATTTTAAAATTCTACTATATATACAAAAAAAATTGAAATTTAAAGTAAATTATTACTTAGAAAGGTCATATTAACATTATTTAAAATTATAAATTAAAAAAATTAAATTGCGTGACATTAAGAATAAAAAATTTTGTATAAGACCACATGACAAACATTTTTTACAAAATTTATAAAAAATAAATTGACAATATTTGGCTAAAAATTTTACTTTAATTTTTGAAGTATCAATCGATGTCGAAAACAAGCCACATCCTCTTATGCAACTACAGCTTGAACAAATTAACTCAATTTTTGGAAGACAAAAAATTAAAATGAAACCAGAAACTTCTGACGAAAATTTAATTAAAAACTCTTTTAAACATTATCATAATTCGGTAAAAAAGATTTTAAATATTTTAAATAAAATAAATACTAAAAAAATTATTTAAGCATAATTTCGATGATGTGGATACTGAAAAGGCAGCAATTTCTGGTTGCCCCATGATGGCTCATTTACATAATTTGAGAGACGAACTTTAATTTATTTTGTAAAAATGTTTTGGGAAAAATACAATTTTAATAAAATCAGAATAAAGAGATAGGTAAAATCAGAATTTAAAACTTTTAAAAAGGTAAAAAAATAAAAAGAAATCAAATTTTTAACCCTTGGAAAGAATAAAACAGGAAAAAATTAAACTTTCCGGAAAGCAAAAAGTAAATATCAGAATTTTTCTTCTTTTGAAAAAATCATAAAACTTAACAAAATAAAAAACGTTCCGGAAAGAAAATAGAAACAGAAGCTACATATACAAATGGAAATTACATTTTTCATTATTGACCGAATTTAAAAGTTGGCGAAATGAAAGGTTTGCTAATTTTTTTAAAAGTTGACAAAATGAAATATTTGTTTATTTTTCTTTCGTTTGACCAAATTCATAAAATGTTACTATTTTTATTTTGTTCTGCTTTTTATTTATTTAACAATTTTAATTGATTTTAAACTTTATTTATAAAAGATATTTAATTCCAATTTTATTTATTTCTTTTCACATACAAGAAAGTGTAGAAAAATATTTTCTTAACATTTTTGTAACAAAAAAAATTTAAAATTTTTTAAAAATTGTTTTGCGCCAATTTTAGTTTGTTTATTCAATCTTCGTAATTTATTTTTCATTTCCTCTCAATAATAATAAATTTTATTTGTCTCATTTCGTGTGTTTTTAGTTTACATAAGCTTGTATTTATTTAAATTTTTTAAATATTTTTTTTTTTCAATTTTTTAAAAATTAGATTATATTTTTTCAATGAGATCTTGTCTGATTTGCAATCGTAAAGTAACCACAAATGGATTAATTAATCATATTGCACATCATCTTAATTATAACCGACACAAATGTAGCAAATGTTCTTTTAGGTATTTATTTTAAATTAATTTTTTTCTTCTTTTTTTTTTTTTAATTTAGAAGTGTTTCTGTTGAGAATATGGTAGATCATCAAAATCAAACGAGACATCTTGTTGAATTTGATGTATAATTTTATTTTAAATTTTATAAGAGACTTTAAGAGCTTTTTTTTTAAATTAATTTCATTTTTTAGTCACTTAAAAATTGGTATCTTGAACGAGTTTGTCAGCTTATTTACAGTGATTTTGATTATGTCGAAAAACATGGTGTTGAAGCTATTCGTCGTATGGGCTCTGCGTTTGGTGATCGAAATCGTTTGTTGGATTTGCTGAAAGCAGAGTTTTTTTATATTTTTTTCTTTTAATTTTTTTAATTTTTAGAGATGTAAAGTCGGAACAGGAAGTTCAAATTGTGGATGATGATGAAGTGGCTGAAACTGTTGAAGGTACGAATTAAATTTATTTTGGATAATAAGGGTTTTGAGGGGATTTTTTGATGAATTTTGAGAAACTTGAAATTTTTTTAAATTTATAAATTTTTCAAGATGTATCTCCTCAACCAGTCCCTCCTACTCAACCAGTCCCTCCTACTCCCCAAGTTGATCAAATTGACTTTTTGGATCGTTTGACACGTTCTATCGAAAAGATGACTAATAAACCAAAAAATTCTAAAAATGATTCTAATAAATTAAATAATGCTAAGAGTTCATCTACTGGAAAAACCCCTTCAAAAACAGCAAAACGAATAATTCCAACTAAATATTTATCTAATAATTCTACAACGGAGCATTTAACAGTGGAACAAAAAACGGTTTTTTTTTAATTTTTTTTTTAAATTATTGGAAGATTTTATTCGATTCTTCTCATCATTCTGGGTATAATGGTACTACTCTCGATTTATTTAATCAAATATAAGTCAAGTTATGGACCCTTGAAAATTAAAAAAGCAAAGGGGGGACCAAGCTCATTTTAAGTGATTACCGCGGCTGCTCCCTTTCACAGTTTTTTTTTGAACTTTTTATTTTTTAGAAGAAATGTCTAACAGAACTTCAAAATCAAATTACTAATGGCATTCCAAAAATAAAATGTCATTTATGCAATCATAATGTCGATAATGATTATTGTTCAATGAAAAATCATGTTTTTCGTGTTCATTTTGACTCTCCAGCCAAATTAAATAAATTTATGGAAATGTTGGAAAAATGTTTCAAAAAAGATTGTAGTAACTCAATTTTTATTTCTAATGATTTTCAATGTAATGTGTGTGGACGTGAATTTAGAAGCAAAAGTTTGTTTGAATTTTTTGAAATTTTTGGACTTTTTTGGAACTTTAAAAATTTTAAAAAAATTTTTTGAAAATTTTAAATTTTTTTTAACCCTTGTTTTGACTGATTTTCAACTTTAAATTAAAAAAAATTTTAATTTTTTTTAATTTAATTTTTAGGTGGTCGTTTCTATCATGTTACCATCAATCATACAGATTATAGTTGGAAATGTATTTATAATAATTGCGATTTCAAATTTAATACTTTTGCTACTTTTCTGAGACATTTACATGTTTGTTTATATTTATTTGAAAAAAACGCAAATTTTTTTTAATCCGCAAAAAATTTTGCGGATTAAAAAAAATTTGCGGACAAAAATTTTTAAGTTTTTTCCAAATTTTACAGAAGGTTCATGATAAAAAATCTTATCAGCTTGAGCATTGTATGAAGGACCGCTATATCCGTCTTAGAGCAGATTACGAATTAAAATTAACTCCAATTGTTAGAAAATGTTTTCCATTTGATATACCTGGATCATTAATTAATGCAAATTCATTTGTAACAGATGAGGATATTTTGGGTCCAATAGATGAAGTTGTTTCAAAGTATATTTTTATATAAATTTTTAAATTTTTTTGGAGCTTTTTTTAAAACTTTTGGAATTTTGTTTGAAATTTTTTCTGGATTTTTTTTTTTTTGAAACATTTTTTATTTATTAAGTGTTCAAATATACCCCAATTTTTCGTTTGTTATTTAATTAAATTTATTTTTATTAGTTTTATGCCAACTCGTGAAATTAAACAACCACTTTTTCCTCGTTATAATCAATTAAATAATTTACAAAGTTCTATTACAACAAGTAATAATAATGTAGAAATGGTAGATCCTTCATCTGATGAAGAAGATAACAAAAATAATAAAAACAAAGAAGAAAAGAAGAAGAAAAATGTAAAAAATTTGTCTCAAATTAATAATAAAAATCAATTATTAAAGAATAGTGGAAATAATAAAAATGGAAATAATAATAAAATTTATAATTTAAATGTTGAACATGGACAAATACAAAAATACAACAATCAAGGATATTGTAAGAATTTAAAAATTTTTTTAAATTTTTTTAAGATAAACCACGCGCATTTAATGAAGGATTTTCACGCATTTTTGCTGGATATAATAACAGACGTCGTTTTCGTTATCGTAAATGAAGAAATGAAGATATTTATTAAATAGAAGTGTTAAAGTGTCAAAAACTTTTTTTTTAATAATATTTAAATTTATAATATATTTTTTTGGAGCTTTGAATCATGAAGAAAAAAAATAAAAAGTGATTCAATGCTCTGTTATTTATTTTATTTTTTAATTTCTTTTTTTTTGAACAAAATTTATTTTTAAATTTGAAACAAACCTGAAGAGAGAAATTGTTGAAATTTACTTATTAAATATTTTAAATTCAAGCTTTTGAAAATACTTTCCCTCAAGTGGATTCGAACCTTCGACCTGCTCATATTAAAATTAAAGCAGTTTACCATTACACCAAGCGCTCCTTGGAAGCGGAAATTTTTTTTGCTATTATATTTATTTTCTAATATATTTTTAGGTTTATTTAAAAAAAATAAATATGGATAATAATCAATCTTTCGAAAATAATAATAACGATGGAACAATTATACAATCTCCAACAAATAGAATTTTTATTGGGAATTTAGCAAGTGAATTGGAAGAATTTACAATTTATAAATATTGCAGTGCTTACGGAGAAATTGTAAAATGCCAAATTATGAAAGAACCTAAAACTGATAAAAGCAGAGGATTCGGTTTAATTTTTAAAATTTCTATTTTTTAATTACAAAATTTGAAGAAAATTAAATATTTTTCATTTAAAGGGTTCATCACCTATGCGCAAACTTCTTCGACCGAAGCAATTTTGGGTGCACGTCCCCATTATATTGGTCATCATAAAATTAATGTTAGACCTGCATCTCCTACTAGCGAGGTTCGTTAATTTTAAAATTACTCATTTTTGGCCTAAATTTAATTTTAAAATTAAAAGAAAATTTTTTTTGATTTTTTAAAGGTATTATCCCAAAGAAGTTCAAATTTATCTAATTCTACAACTCCCACTCGTCGTTTATTTATTGCTTATAACATTGAAGAAGCTAAAAGAAACAATCTTTTACAACCCGCATTATTTGGGTATTTAACTACTTTTGGGGTTGTAAAGGAAATTTTGCATCAATTCTCTTCTTCTTCTTTTCAACTTGCTTCAGTTTTTCCTTCCTTACAGCCATTAAATGATTACTGGATTGTTGAATTTTTGGGTATTTTTTAAGAAAATAGTTAATTCAGAATTTTTAAAATTCGCAAAAAATAATTTCTGTCCGCGACAGATTTGCGGACAAAAGTATTTTAATTATTTTTTTCTTTATTTTTAAAGAAAATAAGTTTAATTGAGCTATAAATATTTAATTAATTAAAAAGACTAATTAATAATAGTCAATAAAAGTAATAAAAACGAAGTTGGAGGTTTGCGGATAAACATTTGCGGATTTTTTAAAATTTGGGTTTTTGAGGTTTTTAATTTTTTTTAATTTACAATTAAAAAAAATTAATTTCTAATTTTTTAAGATGAAGATTCAGTTGAAAAATGTATAAAATTGGGTACATTACATTATTTTTCTGGTGTACGTTTTTACGTTAAAAGAGTTGTCAGTGAGCAAGATATTCTTCGACGTAAACGAAAAATGCAACAAATGGAAGAGGGAATAAATAATAATAATAATTTTAATAATAATGTTGTGGTTCCTTCTTGTATTCAACAGCAACGTTTGTTTATTTTTTTTTAATTTTTTTTTTAAATTAGTTTTTAGGCGTCCCTTTAGCATAAGGGTGGGGTCCTTGTGGAATTTTTTTTTAATATTTTTTTTAAGAAAATTTTATTTTATAAAAAAGAACCTTTTTATTTAAAGCGTGGATAGTACATTCTAATCTGGATTAGTTTATTTTATTAAAAAAAATATTTTTTTTAATTAGCCTAGGTGTCGATTATAAGCAAAAATGTGCTTCACCCTTAACTTAAAAAAAATTTTTTTTTAAGTTATTTTATTTTTTAGAATACTTTTCACCTTCACAACCTCGTAAAGTTTTTGTTACATCAAATTCCAATTTTGGAGATTCTGCTTTGCAATATCCAAGCAAAAATGTTATTTTCGGAACATCTCGTTTTGCACCTCCTCCACAACCTCCTACACAACAAATTTCTTCATCAATGCTTTCATATCCTTCAAATTCAATATCAGGTTTATTTAAATAAAAAATAGAATTTTTAAATTTTTTAGATGCTTCAGTACGTTCCTCTGCTTCTTCAGCAGAAGATTTGCTTAAAGGATATGGTTATCATTAAAAAAGAAAATTTAATTGAGACTAAAATATTTTTTTTACTTAAATAAGTTTGAATTTTGCGCATTTTTAATAATTATTTTAAATAAATTTTTAATTAAATAAATTTTATTTTTATGAGGTTAATTTTCCTTTTTTGCTTCTTTTAATTAATTAATTTTTTTTTTAATTTTTAAAACAAGAAATAATAAATGGTTGGTAATTCTACAATTAAATTATTAGATGAACAAAGCTATCAGTCTACTTATAAAAAAATTAAACAAGAACATGGAAAGAGAATTATTGAGGTTTTTTATTTTTTTTTGCTTCTAAAAGGTATCCTTTTTTATGCCTTTAATTCTTTAAATATTTGAAGCAGGCTTCTAAAAATTTGAAATATTTTTTTAAAATCAAAAATTTTTTTCTAAACATGAAGCATGCTTCAAAAATATAAAAAACTAAAAAAAATTTTTTTTTTAATTTGAATCATTTATTTTTTTTTATCTTTTCTTTATAGGAATGGACAGAAAGAACAGACCCTTTAAAATACGTAATTGAAGATTGCGGAATTGCTTCATATTTAATTGAAATGTGGAAAATGTTAAATATTGTACCAAAACGAGGATTTGCTGATTTAGGTTTCTTTAAAAAATTTTTTGATTTTTTTTTTAAATTTTTAAAGGCTGTGGAAACGGTCTTTTAGTTCATTTACTTGGATTAGAAGGTATTAAAGGAGGTTTTGGTTTTGATGTTAGAAGTAGAAAAATTTGGACAAAATTTATAAATGAAGGAAAAACAAATTTATATCAACTAATTATTAATCCTGATTGTTTGGATGAAAATGCTTCAAATTTATTAAATAATGTTGATTTTTTAATTGGGAATCATAGTGATGAATTAACCCCTTGGATTCCTGTTTTGGCCGCAAGGTTTTTTTTTAATTTTGAAACTTTTTTTAAAATCTGAAACATGTTTCTAAAAATCTGAAACATGTTTCTAAAAATCTGAAACATGTTTCTAAAAATCTGAAACATGTTTCTAAAAATCTGAAACATGTTTCTAAAAATCTGAAACATTCTTCAAAAAATTTGAAACATGTTTCTAAAAATCTGAAACATGCTTCTAAAAATATGAAAAATGCTTCAATTAATTTATTTATTTTAGACTAAAATGCAACTTTTTCTTGCTTCCCTGTTGTCCATACAACTTTTTTTCAAAATTTTCAAAAAGGACATTCTCTGCGCAGCAAAAGAGGGAAGGCTTAAATTATGGGTTACAAGACCAATTTTACAATTATATTGAAAATATTTGTGTTCGTCTTGGATTTAAATTGTTAACTGATAATTTGAGAATTCCTTCTAGAAAAAATGTTTGTTTCACTTTTTTAAATTTAATTGAAGCTATGTTTTTTAACTTTAAAATTTAAAAAATTTATGCTTCTAAAAATCTGAAGCATGCATTTAATAATTCTGAAAAATTTTATAAAATGTGAAACATGCTTCAGGTAATCTGAAGCATGTTTCTAAAATTTTGAAGCATGTTTCTAAAAATATGAAGCATGTTTCTAAAATTTTGAAACATGCTTCAAAAATTTGAAGCATTTTTCCAGAAATATGAAGCATTTTTTATATTTTTAATTATTATTTCTTTTTATTTATAGAAATGTTTTATTGGAATTATATCAGAAAATGGTTTAATACAAAATTTGGAACAAGTAATTAATGAATTATTATTGGCTGCTAAAATTCATAAAAAATCATTTGAACCTAGACCTGCTATAGAAAAGGTTTAAATTTAAATAAAATAAATATTTTAATCTATTTAGGTCAGAAATTGTTCAAGGCTTCCACTCGATGCTAAAATAAGTCTTGCAAGAAGAATTGTTGATTATTTAATTAATGAAGAACCACAAAACATCAAGTTTGTATTTTTAATAATTATATTTAAATATGCTTCTAATATATTCTGAAGCATTTTGTGAAAATTCTGAAACATAAATACTGAAACATGTTTCTGAAATTCTGAAACATGTTTTTAAAATATGAAGCATGCTTATAAAATTCTGTAGCATTTTTTTTTAATTTTGAAATATGTTTTTTAAAATCTGAAACATGTTTCTTAAAAATATGAAACATGTTTCAAATAATTTTAAAATTTGCTTCAAAAACAACATTTTTATTTAGTGGTTGGCGTTGTAGTGGACCAGTACATTTATCCAAACTAAGCAAAGATGTGTTAACACCAGATGATCGAAAAATGCTATCCGAACAAGATAAAGGAATACAAACGTTTCTACGGAATCATCGTCAAACATTTTTAGTAAATTGTGGAAATGTTTCAATAAGAAAATGGCCTTTAGTAAATTGTGAATTTATGGAAAATAAAAAGAAGAATATTTTAAGGAAAACTGAATGTTGGTTTTTTAAATGGCATCCAGATGGGTAAAATTTAAAAAATAAATTTTAAGTTTCTGAAACTTTTTTTTTTTATTTTAATTTTTTAATAGATGTCCATTAGCTTCAGATGTTTGTTCTTTTAGACATTAAAAGAAAAAGGTTTATTTATTTAACTATTATTTTTAATATATTTATTTATATATATGTATTTTTTATTTATTATTAAATTGTAAACGATGAACATTTTAAAACATTTAAATAATTTTATTTTTATGCTTCTGATTTTTAAAAATCACAAGGAATTTAAGATTTTTGAAGCATGCTTCAAAAAAATTTGAAACATTTATCTCAACTTCTAAAAAATGTTTATAAAATTCTGAAACATGTTCTAAAAATATAAAGTATTTTTATAAAAATCTGAAGCATGCTTCAAAAAATCTGAAACATGTTTCAAAAAATCTGAAACATGCTTCAAAAATAAAAAATTTGATTTTTTACATTACTTATGTATTATTTTTTCAAAATAAAGAAAATTTGATAAAATATTTAGTTTAAAAATATACATGTATTTATTTATAGTGTAGCAAATATATATTTAATTTTAGTCATCTACCATTTCAAGATCTCCTTCATTTACTTCGATTATATTACTTTTCCTTAAATAAAAAAATGTTTAATTTAAATTATTAAAACCAAAATAAACCAATGATCAATATTTTGCAACACAATTTTAGCCAAATGTTTAATTCCTTCAGTTGAACGTTCATCTACAGCTAATGTTTCAAGTAATTCTAAACCTCCTTCATCTATTACAAAACGACAATATTTTTGAGTGTCTGTAGTTGTTAGGTTAGCAAGTGCCCAAACTGCCCATTGCTGTGCTCCTTCAGAATGCCATTGAGGTAATAAGCGTATTATTGGTTTAAAACTGCGATAATTGATGAAACGACGGGCTTGTAAATCCCACTTTTCTGTTGCCTTAATATAATTTTTAATTAAAAAAATTTAATTTAAAATTTAAACAAACCGAAACAATCTTTTTATTAACTTCTAAACGTGTTATTTTAACGCCTGAATCATTCCAACGTTCATCTCCATCACTTACTAAATGAGCAAGTACTCCAGCACTGTTATACGAAATTTCGATACTTTCATCCAAATCGTCGAGTAAACGGCTAAAATTGAAAAAATATTAATTTTAAAGATTTTTAAAAGATAAAGATGCTTTTAAAAATTTGAAGCATGCTTCAAAAATGAAACATGTTTCAGATTATCTGAAGCATGATTCTAAAAATTTGAAACATATTTTTAAAAATTCTGAAACATGTTAAAAAATTTGAAATACGCTTCTTAAAGTTGAAACATGTTTTCAAAAATATGAAGCATGTTTCATGTAATATGAAGCATGCTTCAAAAATAACAGAAGCATATATAATTTTTTTTAAATTTTTATAATTAAAAAAAAACCAAAAAATATCCAAATAAGTAGTTGTCATTAATTGATTTCTTAGCTCATAAACTTCAGCAATGTTACCAATAAGGCCTTTAAAAAAATTAAATTAAATAAAAAATTAATTTAAAATATATACCCATCATATTACGAACAAGTTCAGAATAACCACCGCCAAAACGTGTAAAACATTTATTAAAAAGTTGTAAACCTTGAGCTCTAAGGAATCTATCACAATTTGAGGGTGTTTCATCTAACAATTAATTTGAAATAAATTTCAAAAAAAAAAATAAAAAAAACCTGTAATATTCCATAAAAAAGACCAACCAACTTCCATTACATCATCACATTGATTAGCACTTAATTTACGTTCAATTTGTTTTAAAATTATCTAAAAAGTTAAGAAATATTTTAACAGAATTTTTAGACTTAAAAAAAATTAAATAAATTAAAAAACCTCGATTGCCCCAATTTCCCCAACTTCAATTTTCTGTTCTCCCTCAACATGACAGGCCATTGAATTAAGCAAAAATACTACAATTCGTTGAGTTAGAACATCTGCATTGTGCGTTTCCAATACTTTTACTAATAAATTTGCTACTCTGCCGTAATTAAAAAGAATTTCTTGAGGAATATCAAACTTAATAGAAAATTTAAAAATAAATTTCAAAAAATTCCAAAAAAAAAAACCTGGCAAAGACTTAAACAGCAATTTCTGACCATTACTTGTTCTTCCAAATGGCTTTCCATTCCTTTAATAAAATAAAAATAAAAAATAAATTTTAAAAATAACCATCAAGTAAAGACAAAATAACACGACGTTTAGTGTCTCTATTCATCTTAACGTGACCTTAAAAAATTAAAAAAAAATTAAATAATTAATTTAAACACTAACGAATAATATAAAACATTGAAGCACTCCCAGCAATTTGTAAATCTTTATTACCCAAATGCATTTTTAATGCACGCAGAACCAAATGGAGTGCTTCCACATAACGTGTCTTAAAATAAAAAATTAAAAAAAATTAATTAATTAAAATTAAACCAAATCAGTCCCAAAACGATAAAGTTGATAACTTTCATTTAACACAGGATGCATTGTTTTTGGTCTTTCCAAATACATTTCCATTGCTGTCAAAACTTGGTCTTCACCATGTTCACCACTTATACGTTCTGCAGGTATATTTGTGTACTGTGAACTACTTTCGCAATTAAATATTCCCAAAAATTTTAATGGGCGGTGTAAAAAGCACAGAGCGGGGATGTCACTGTTTATTGACCTTTTTTGAAAAAATTGAAAATTAAAATAAAAAAAGAGAACCCTCTGCAAATAAATGGACGATCATTATCAGAAGATGTAGCAGTCAAATTTGTTCCAGAAATGTCCAAACTAATCAAATTCGACAAAGAAGTAATTAATGTGTATAAAGCAGTAACTGGTCGTGTATAATGCCCATTAGTTCGGTCACTTTGGGAAATGTCGAGACTTCTAAAAATTAAAGAGAAAAAGCTATAGAACAACCATCGAATTTTTAAAATTAAAAAAATAAATTTTAAAAATATACTTAAGTGTAGTAAGTGTAGCTATTATGTCAATTGAAGTCTCCAAATCACGAACATCATAAAGCACTAAAGTTGTTAGAAAATGAAGCTTTTGAAGAGGTAAAAAGTCATGAATAACCCATTCAGACAAATCCACAGTTTTAAGATTTGGCAATTCTGAGAAAAGACGGACGAGGAAAGAAGATTTTGTTTCATCTTCAATGCTATAGGTATGACCCTGGAAAATAATTAATTTTTAATTTTAAAGAAATTAAAAAAAAACCTGAAGAAGATAAAGATGCTCTAAAGCAGGACAAAAATGCATAAACTGCGGCGGTGACTCAATTTGAGCCTCATTATGTTCGATAATTGCACGCAGCTTATCCTCGTCCATTTGACTTTCATCTAACGATTCAGAGCGTACATTGCCAGTTGAAAAAAGGCGATGACTAAAAATAAAAATTTAATGTATTTTAATCAAATTTTTAAGTCAAAAATAAGAAAAAAACAAAAAAAAAATTATAAAATTTAATACCCAATATCCAAAGAATCAATAACTTGTTTTCTTGTAGGTTTATTCAAAAATGAGGAAACCAGTCGTTCAAGAGAAACACTTTCTACTGAAGGGTGATAACGTTGACGATAGCGTGGAACACGTAGAATATCAAGAGAATTTAATTTTAAAGAATGTAAATAACGCAATTTGATTTTTGATTTGTAAAGTAGAGAACAAAGACCGGCTGCTGTGATCCCCTAAAAAATATAAATTCTCCAAAAATTTTTAAAAATTGTAAAAATCTCAAAAAACCCTTTAAAGCTTAAAAATAAATAAAAAATTAAAAAAACCTTTGTACTAAGCAGACTTAGCGATGTCAAAGAATTACGTTGATTGACCAAAAGAGCAGCCAAAATTCTATCTGTTATTTGAACACAAGACAGATCCACAATAGATACGGGGCAGATATCTCCATGATAAAAAGGCTTTAAACCATTATCAATCTCTTCTGGACATTGACTATGTTCTGTATTTCTCCATCTTTCACAAATTTTGTGAAGAATTAGTTCTGAAGGTCGTATAGGTAGCAGACCTTGAATGTTGGAGTTGGTAGAACGTTGTAGCTGTTGTTGGGGTCTTTCGCTGCACATTTGATATTGAATCAAAGCTTTTTCAGCAGCTGGATCACGTAGGCCAACAACTCTTTAAAAAAGAGAAAATCATAGTTAAAAAATTAAAAAAGAAATAAAATTATTATACCGACTGTGATGACCAAAGTTAGGCGATGCTTCTCTCGACTCTGCGATTTTAGAAGATGACGATGCTGACAGAAAAACTTCGGTAACATTTTCGGATACACCTATCCCACGTTTGCCATTAAATAATAAATGTTCTGCATGAGTAGCAACAATTTCAGCGCTTAATTCAATTAAAGAAGGCGCTTCCAAAGGCCTATCATTCTGATGTGGAACATTTTCAGGCATTTTTGATTCTGAAAAATAAAAAGGAAAAAGACATGTGTTTTATTCATAGAAAACAAGTAAAATAATTGCAAAAACAAATAAACGGCAAATACAAGGAAGTAAAAATTTAAATAGGCGGAAAAATTAAATATCAAAATGCCATAAAATAAATACCGTAATATTATTTTTTTCTTTCCCTATTTGTCCACTCTCTTACTTTTCTTTTACATACTCACTGTTGTCTCTCGTTTTTTCAATACTTATTGAATATTAATCATGTGCAACATATACAGAGAACCTTGAACTTTTTTAAAATTAATTATCCTCAAACCCTTGCATTATAATTACCTAAATCTTACGAATAAATTCTAAATAAATATATTTCTTAAAATTAGGGTTTAATGGTGAATTTATTTAATTGTCGAATTTACCAGACCCGTTTTTCCCGCCCTCTTAATTTATATTCCAATATTAATATTCCAATTTTTTAATAAAATTATTACAATTAATTTATTTAAAACAACTCAACAACAAATATTCATTAATTCCTCCCATTTATCAAAAGGTTTTAATTTTATTAAAAAATTGAGTTCGAAACAAAATTCTTTCTTTTTTAAATTCGAACGAATATTTGGCTTGTAATTGCTGATGTTCGTTGCTGGAAATTATTATTGGCATGTACAACTACGAGAAACTCGTTTGTTTTAATCCCTAAATGCCTTTTTAAGGCACTCATATTTAATAAGTGAAATCGCATTGTGTTTTCTTTCATTTTTAATTCACTTTTTCGATAAATTATTTTGTTTGTTTAAATAAACGAAAGAAATATATTTAAGGTTGGAGAGTTCGCGTTTTTAAAGAAGCGTCGTTTTATTATTTTATTTATACTTTGTCTTATATTTTAGGATATGTTTGAAGTAATTGCAACAATTATTTTATTTATTTTATTAATTGGAATTTGTATTTATTCTTGTTATTACTATTACAAGGTTTGTGATTTTTTATTATTATAATATTATAATAATTAACTGTTAAAAAAGAGTTAAATTTAGCTTTTTGATAAACAAAACTAAGTTTAACATTTGAATTATCTTTTGTTTTTTTAGTATAAACGAACTATTGCTAAGGAAGATGAAGACGTTGAAGCAGTTGTGAAAAATAGTGATCTTAAAAATGAACCTGAAATTGTAATTTTTTTAATTTTACGGTGAATGAGGTCAATCAGCTTTAATTTTTTGTTTTTAGTCTAAATCAAAGCCGAAAGATGTTGAATCAAGTGTTCAAATTGTTAATGAAAATGATGGTGATAATAAAGAAAAGACTCAAGAAACTTCAGAGGTTTTTAATTAAATAATTCATTATTATTTCGTATTTTTAGGATGAAACTGGAGAAGATAATGTTTTGATAGAAGAATTTGGAGAGGTTTTTTAATCAATTAAAAGTATTTTTTTATCATTTTTTATTTTTAGGAAGAAGGAGAATATACAGAGGTGGTTTAATTAAAAAGATATGAGTGAACTTATTCTTTTTTTTTAGAAAAAAAGTGCACTTGCAGCAGCAGGAGGTTTTTTTTTAATTATTCACATTAGTACTATTTTGTTGATTTAGGAGGTGTTCAAGAATTTGGACAAGAAATAAACCGACGAGAAAGGGTGAATTTAACGTTATTGGTGGAAACAAGGATACTAAATGTTAGTTTAATTCTATTTATTAATATTTAAAATGTAAAGGTGGAACACTCTATCGTTTAATAATCGAAGTTGTCGATAAGGGACCGGAATTGCAATATACAACAAATTCATCACCTGTTTTTGAAAACAGTTGCAAAGTTGCTTTGGCGTATTATCCCTAGCTTTGATCTCCCAGTTGATAAAAAATACAAAGGATCCAGAATCTATCCTCTTTTACATTTATTTTTATAATTAACCGGCGATATATGTATCCAAAGTTTAACATTAGCAAATCGTTTGGAAATTTTTTTGCAATACGCCAAAGCAACTTTGCAACTGTTTTCAAAAACAGGTGATGAATTTGTTGTATATTGCAATTCCGGTCCCTTATCGACAACTTCGATTATTAAACGATAGAGTGTTCCACCTTTACATTTTAAATATTAATAAATAGAATTAAACTAACATTTAGTATCCTTGTTTCCACCAATAACGTTAAATTCACCCTTTCTCGTCGGTTTATTTCTTGTCCAAATTCTTGAACACCTCCTAAATCAACAAAATAGTACTAATGTGAATAATTAAAAAAAAACCTCCTGCTGCTGCAAGTGCACTTTTTTTCTAAAAAAAAAGAATAAGTTCACTCATATCTTTTTAATTAAACCACCTCTGTATATTCTCCTTCTTCCTAAAAATAAAAAATGATAAAAAAATACTTTTAATTGATTAAAAAACCTCTCCAAATTCTTCTATCAAAACATTATCTTCTCCAGTTTCATCCTAAAAATACGAAATAATAATGAATTATTTAATTAAAAACCTCTGAAGTTTCTTGAGTCTTTTCTTTATTATCACCATCATTTTCATTAACAATTTGAACACTTGATTCAACATCTTTCGGCTTTGATTTAGACTAAAAACAAAAAATTAAAGCTGATTGACCTCATTCACCGTAAAATTAAAAAAATTACAATTTCAGGTTCATTTTTAAGATCACTATTTTTCACAACTGCTTCAACGTCTTCATCTTCCTTAGCAATAGTTCGTTTATACTAAAAAAACAAAAGATAATTCAAATGTTAAACTTAGTTTTGTTTATCAAAAAGCTAAATTTAACTCTTTTTTAACAGTTAATTATTATAATATTATAATAATAAAAAATCACAAACCTTGTAATAGTAATAACAAGAATAAATACAAATTCCAATTAATAAAATAAATAAAATAATTGTTGCAATTACTTCAAACATATCCTAAAATATAAGACAAAGTATAAATAAAATAATAAAACGACGCTTCTTTAAAAACGCGAACTCTCCAACCTTAAATATATTTCTTTCGTTTATTTAAACAAACAAAATAATTTATCGAAAAAGTGAATTAAAAATGAAAGAAAACACAATGCGATTTCACTTATTAAATATGAGTGCCTTAAAAAGGCATTTAGGGATTAAAACAAACGAGTTTCTCGTAGTTGTACATGCCAATAATAATTTCCAGCAACGAACATCAGCAATTACAAGCCAAATAAGTCCACATTTAAAGAAAAATGTCTGATTTGTTCTGGATCTAAACCATCATAAAAAATTCAGGAATAAAATTTTCTGCCATTTTTCTCAATGATTCATCTGAGTAGTAACCAGCCTTTTTTAAAAAGAAAAAATAAATATAAAAAAAATAAAAATTTAAAAGAAAACCTTGTATTTAGGTATTGAAAGAGAAGAAGAAAAACCAACAGAACGAGTTGCTGCTGGAATAACGCTAACACCATCCAAATAGCTAACAAGAGGAAAGTGAGCATGAATTGCTCTAAAAACACAATTTTTAAAAATAAAATAAATTAAAAATAACTTTGTATAAGCAGCAAAATTGTCATGAAAGCCAATCACAAATTCATTGTTCTCAAAATGTACACTTTCCAATTGCCAAGTTGAAAGTTTTGAAATTTCTTCAATTCGAGATATCTTAGAAATTTAAAATTAAAAAATAAATTAAAAATTAAA
The DNA here is from genome assembly GCA_015183035.1 of Meloidogyne chitwoodi. NCBI lineage: Eukaryota > Metazoa > Nematoda > Chromadorea > Rhabditida > Meloidogynidae > Meloidogyne > Meloidogyne chitwoodi. The sequence goes on from JACZZP010000001.1 coordinate 2,647,050, forward strand.
AGAAAACCGCATTATTAGCAATGTCTAATTCAACAACATTAGGTGCTGCATAAACCAAAGAAGAAACAAAATCTAATGTACGCAAATTGTTGTTCTAATTAAATTAAAAATTAAATTAAAATAAATTAATTTAAAAAAATACATTGAGTCTAATTCCTTTAATATTTGCCAAATGACGAGAAACATAATCTGCAATTGTTACTACAACACTATTGTGAATAAGGCCACGTGGAGTTTCGCTATGTTTTTGGAAGAGTGTATCACTTTGAAAACTGCTCAAGTCCAATGAATTTGTGAATTTGAAATTATTCAGTTTGAGGTGAATTGTTAGTGTCGAAATTAAGTAGCAGCAAATTTAAATAAGCGGAAAAATTAAATTACATAATGCCATAAAAATAAATGCTCTATTTCTTTTTTCTCTCATATTTTATTTTTTCCCTCTCTTTCTTTTACTTCACCTTGTCTGCATTTTTTCCAATACTCTATTAACCACTTATGTTGAAATTGATTTTACCTTGTTGATTTTTTAACTAGTTTTAATTTAGTTTATGTAGTCATGGTTATTTTATTAATATTTTACACACATTTATTGGCTTCAAAGAACATTTTTGTTGTTAATTTATATCTAATTTTTATGACACACATCTTCCACATGTTTCTATTCTTTTTACTACATTCTTTGTTTTTTAACTTCTAAAACATTCTTCAGGTTCTAACAAATAATTATTTCATTTATTAAAAAATGAGTCGTCAATTTGGTCGTCTCGACGTTAAAGCTAGAACAATGAAATATGCTATATTAGACCCTGACATTGCTTCAAAATATGAAGACCTTGATGATGATGAAGGGAATTCTTATGGATCAAAAAAGGTTTATTATTTAATTTAAATATATTTAAAATTAATTTTATTAGATTTCATATCGTAGAGAAGGTCCTCAATACAAAAAGATGATTGGAATAATTGAAGGACATATAAGTAGAGGACAACAACAATCATCAAATGTTCGCATTGGTCCTTCTGGCCAAAATAGACGTGAAATGATTCATGAAATCACAGTAAATTTTAATTTATCTTTATTATAAAATTTGAACACATTTTCGGTTAAAAATGCTTCTCGTGCTGGAAAATATCTAGTTCTTAACCTTTTGGCTGAATCTGTCGATCGTTTTTTACCTATTGCTCCAAGAATGGATTCAAACGGAGATCTTCGATTTTCAATAATTTCCGAAGATGATGCTGAAGCAATTTGTGCAATGTCTAAACGAATAGCAGACAAACACAATCCTAATATGAAATATGTTATTTATAAAAAGAAAGTGCCTGCACCTTTTGAGACTTTGGGGACTTCATCTAGAAATGTTATTTTGGTTAGTTTTTTTTAATTATTATTTTCTATTTTTATAGGAGTTTAGTGTAATTAAATTTGTCTTTTATTTATTTATCAGTCTTTAGAAAATTAGGACAATTATTTTTTATTCTATTAATGCCTGGGAAGATATGGTGTGGGGAAGTAAACCAAAGGATTCTTTCGTCGAAATTTTTAGATATTTTAATCTTTTAAAAATTTATTTTTAAACATTTTAGGAAATATTAAAAACTCGCTACAATCAATTCACAAATTCATTGGACTTGAGCAGTTTTCAAAGTGATACACTCTTCCAAAAACATAGCGAAACTCCACGTGGCCTTATTCACAATAGTGTTGTAGTAACAATTGCAGATTATGTTTCTCGTCATTTGGCAAATATTAAAGGAATTAGACTCAATGTATTTTTTTAAATTAATTTATTTTAATTTAATTTTTAATTTAATTAGAACAACAATTTGCGTACATTAGATTTTGTTTCTTCTTTGGTTTATGCAGCACCTAATGTTGTTGAATTAGACATTGCTAATAATGCGGTTTTCTTTTAATTTTTAATTTATTTTTTAATTTTAAATTTCTAAGATATCTCGAATTGAAGAAATTTCAAAACTTTCAACTTGGCAATTGGAAAGTGTACATTTTGAGAACAATGAATTTGTGATTGGTTTTCATGACAATTTTGCTGCTTATACAAAGTTATTTTTAATTTATTTTATTTTTAAAAATTGTGTTTTTAGAGCAATTCATGCTCACTTTCCTCTTGTTAGCTATTTGGATGGTGTTAGCGTTATTCCAGCAGCAACTCGTTCTGTTGGTTTTTCTTCTTCTCTTTCAATACCTAAATACAAGGTTTTCTTTTAAATTTTTAAATTTTAATTTTAAAAATTAAAAAAAGGCTGGTTACCACACAGATGAATCAATGAAAAAAATGGCAGAGAATTTTATTCTTGAATTTTTTGGTTTTTATGATGGTTTAGATCCAGAACAAAGCAGACAAAAATTAATTAATGCTTACGATGCTAATGTTTGTTTTTTTTTAAATTTTTTTTAATTTTTAAAAATTAATTTTAAGGCTACTTTCTCTTATTCAATGCATATTTTACCAGACACAAAATATATTGATAGAGGAGATCCGTAAGTTTTTTTTTAATTTATTTTTTGATTTGTAAGGGTAAAGGTACCTCCTGTAGAGGAAGTGGATTTTTTCTAAAAAAATTTTTTTTGTACTTAACCTAAATTTGTCTACATTTTTTCCCCATCAATATCCATGATAACCTTTTTTTTGCCCAATAATTTTATTTTTTTTTAAATTATTTTTTTAAAATAAATTTTATAAAGGTAAGGGAACACGTCTTATGAACTTGTCTTATTTTTTATTTAATTTTTTTTTTCAAATAATTTAAATTTGTCTACATTTTTTCCTCTTCAACATCTGTGAGGACTTTATTTTGCCCAATAATTATATTTTTTTTTAAATTATTTTTTAAAATAATTTTATAAAGGTAAGGGAACACGTGCCATTGTGACTTCTCTTATTATTTTAATTTTATTTTTTTTTTAAATAATTTAAATTTGTCTACCTTTTTTCCTCTTTAAAGTCCATGATAACCCCTCTTTCCTCCAATAATTAATTTAAAAAAAATATAAATTTTTTTTAAATTAATTAAAAAAAGGACAGAGAGGGAAGAATGTGGGACTTGTCTTATTTATTTTTAAATTTAATTAATTTAATTTTTCTTTAATTTTTAAAGTGATGTATTTTCTCAATATGTACGTAATTCCCATAATATTATTATGCAACAAAAATGGCAATCTTTTCGTGATCGTCTTCTTTTTCGTGGACCAATGGATATTGCTGTAGCTTTGAGTAAATTGCCTAAAACTGAACATGTTAAACAATCTTTTCTTTTGGATTTTAATTTTGTTTCGGTTTATTTTTTATTTTAATTTTAACTTTAAATTTTATTTTAAATTTTATAGAACAATTTAATGGTCATTACTCTTCAAGGAATTTTTCGTGATGGTAAAAATCGAGTGGGCGAGGCGTTAAGTAATTCTATTGATTGTAAATTCTTTATTCGACAATTTGCTATTATTCCTAAAACTGAAGGGTATTTTTTTAATTTAATTTTATTTTTTTTATATTTAAAAATATTTTTTTTCTTATATTTTTAATTTTTTTTATATACTCAAAAATTATTTTTTTATTTTATAAATATTTTTTGGGTGCCAAAGTGACCATCCAATATTTATATTGAATTTTATTGACCCCGTTTTTATTATTTTTTAATTTTTAAATTTTTTTTCTCAATCCTATTGAAGGGTCTAGGGTGTGTCTTTACATACTTTGAGGATTTAAAAAAAAATTTTTTAAATTTTTTTTATTTATTAAATTAATTTAATTTTTAAAAATAAATAGATTGGCTATCCTTTCTGATATTCTACAAATTACACCAATAAGTACACAAAGAATGGAACATTATAATAATTTATTAAAAAATGCTGCTACAAATGTAAAAGAATATTTTAATTTCTTAATTTTTTTTTAATATTTAAATATTTAAAAAAGAATAATAAGTCACTCAAATATTATTTAATAATTTAAATTAATTAATTAATTTTAAAAGTCAATAACCACTCAACAATTGGATGGAATGGCTCCACCACCACCAAGTCCTCAACAACAATTATTATCATTATCTTCTTCTTCTTCTTCTTTATTATTACAACAACCACAACAAGCATTATTAGCTGGAAATAGCTCTACTAATTTAATAAAAAATGAAATGATAATTGAAGGAGGAGGAATATTACAGCAACAATCAACTTCTTCAACATCTTCAAATTTAAATAATAATAATTTATTTTTAAATAATGACTTGAACAATTCACGCAATGAAATGGTTAAACAATTTTGTGCATTTAGTGGAATGAAACCGGATTGGGCAGAAAAATGTTTACAAGACTGTGCTTGGAGTTGGGAGGTTTGTTGTGGGGAAATATTTTTTTTTAATTTTTAAAATTATTTTTTTAAATTTTTAAAATTATTTAATTTATTTAATTTTTAAAAATTATTTAAAAAATAAAAAAATAAAAATTAATTTTTTTTAGGATGCAAGAAGAGCATTTACAACTATAAGAACACAAATACCACCAGAAGCTTTTTCATAAAAAAAATAAATTAAATAAATAAATACATTTTTTGTATTATTAAATATATTTGAAATTGTTTCAATTAAAAAAATTAGATTTTTTTAAAATTTAAAAATGACAATAAAATTGAGATAATTATAAAAAAATTAATTTTTTTTTCTGAAATTTTAAATTAAATAAAAAAAAAACTAAATTTTAGGCCAAAAAATATATACACAATTTCTAATATTATATTCATGGTAATATTTTCGTTTTTATTAAATACATGTTATCATACCGTCAATTTTTATGTGCTTTTATACTTTAAATAAACAGTTAACAAAAAACTTGTTTTTAATTTTAGAAAATAAACTTGAGAAAGTTTTCAAGTTTAAACTTGAAAACTATTTTTCTAGTGTAAAATTTGTTAAATTATATGTTGTATTTAAGTTTCATGTTTTATATCAAGTTTTTAAAGCTTTCAAGTTTACTCTTAATTTATCAATTTATCTAGATTACAAACTTAAAAAGCAAACAGATCAGAAACTTAAGTTTTCAATAAAAAAACAATCTTTTCGTTTCTCTCTCAACTTGTTTTTCTAAAATTTCCTCTTAAAATTTTCCAAAAAGCAGAGCGGAATTGACGATTTGCTTAAAACAAATTAATTTAATTCAATAAAATATAAAAATTACCTAAAGCATAAGCAAATGGATTTAATGAACTATTTAAATAACACATATAATAAGATAAATTATATAAAAACATTGGAATACAACTTTCTCTACAAAAACCGTACACAGTTGCCTAAAAATTAAAAAATTAATTTATTAAAATAACTTAAATATTAAATTCTAAATATTTACCACAACATAATAAGGTGACCAAAGTATTGCAAAAAGTCCAACAATAAAAGTTATTGTACGAAATGCTTTTTGTGCACGTCTTTCTGCTTTTGTCTTTTTTCGGGCTTTTTGAAAAAATGAAATTGGGGAGAAAAGTGTTTGTAAAAATTTTGAAGAGGGATTATTTTGTTCGTTATTTTTTTCTTCTTCTGTTTTTTGGTTTAATTCTTTATTTTTTTCAATTAAATTTGTTGCTTCATTTTGTGGGGTAATAGAGTAGCGGGTGACCAAAAGTGTTGGAACCTGTTTTTGTTTTTGTTCTTGGGGGGCTGCAACAATATTTTTAGATGTGGTAGGTTGAGTTGATGAAGAAAAACTTAAAAACGTAATGGTTTTTCCTGATATTAAATTCAGAGAATAACCTTGAAAAACTTGAAAAAGAAGGCGAAAAATACATAGCCAAATTCTGTTTGCCATATTTAGAAATACTTTCATCATTGTCAGTCAAACCTAACCCACTCAGAATAAGCCCACTAAATTGTTGTTGTAACCTTCCCAACGCTTCTACTGTAACTTGAAGATAACTTTGAGATCCTTTTTGTTGTTTTTTAGGCTGTAAACGATGATGAATACTTCTTTGTCTTTTTCTTAAAGTAGCCCTTTTCCTTCTGCTACTACTAGCATTGCTACTGTTTGTTGGAGATTCAGAAATTTTTTGTGCAGTATCTTGTTTTGCTAAAACAGTAGGCGATAAATGTTGCAGAATATTACTGGAATCTCTTAAGTATAAAAATTAATTTATTTATTTTAAAAATGTTCTGATTTTTTAAGTTGTTTAAATTTAACTCTGATTTTTTAAGTTTGTTTAAATTTAATTCTAATTTTTTAAGTTTGTTTAAATTTAATTCTGATATTTTTTAATTTTGTTTAATTTAATTCTGATATTTTTTTTAAGTTTGATTAGATTTAATTCTAATATTTTTTAATAAATATTTAATTCTGATTGTAAACTTAAAATTTAAATGTTCAATAATACTGTTAACTAAGCTTAAATTTATTTAAAAATTAGTAACATTACTTCTCATGTATTAGAAATTTTTCACTTGAAACTGATTTTTGAGCAACAAAATCCTGCTTTGATTGTTTAATTTGAGCATAATCGTAAAAGTCTATTTTTGTTCTTCCAAGGCTGTTACACCTTAATATCTTGTTTTGATTGGATGCAAAAGGCAAAATATTTAATGAATTATGCCTCTGAAATTAAAATCGAAGTAATAAAATTTAAAAAAAAAGTCACCTTTATTTGCTTTAAATTTGATTTTAAATAAAAATCTTTTTGAAATTTGTCATTAGTTTTGGATATTATAGATGTTGATGACTGAAAAGGTGTTATTTCAGGACAAAAATTTAAAAGTGATGTTAAACTTTCTTCATGAAAAACTTCTGTAGATAATGAATTAAATGGTAAAGAAATTAATCGGCCAAAATTCTTAAATTTTTAGATCAATTGAGAGACTTAAAATTAATTTTTAAACAAACAATGTCTTGAGGAAAATCATCTAATAAATCAATATCTTCAGCATCAATAGCAAAAAAAGATTTGTTAAAAGGTTGATCTTCTACAACATTATCTAACACTATATAAGAATTTAAAATGATTTTTGCCAGTTAAAATTAAAATTTAAATATCGAGTGGACTGATGCTAAGCTTAAGCTTAAAAATATTCATATATTTAATTCTGATTATTATTCAAGCTTAAACTTAACATTTAATTCTGATTATTATTCAAGCTTAAACTTAACATTTAATACTGATTATTATTCAAGCTTAAACTTTATATTTTTCAAGTTTAATTCTGATATTATTCAAATTTAAGTTATTAATACAAACTTTAATGTTTCGCTAATTTCCTTACATTTTTTATTCTCCTCTTCTACAGTTACTACTTCCATTGCATTTTTAATTGTACTATTATTATCTTCAGAAAGTCGCTCAAGTTGTGGTATTTGTACTTTCAAGTGACAACGTTTGCCTAAAGCTGTTGATGAGTCTTCTTTAGCATTTAAATTATTTAAAGTAAAAACGCTGAATCCACGTCCTCGAAAACGTTGTGAACTCTGAACAGCTTTGACCAAAATTCCAAAAGAACTTCTACGCCTTTCTGTTGTTTCTGTTGTAGAAAGCTGGAAAAATTATTTTTATTATTTTTTGAATATTTTTAAAACTGTATTATTAGTAGTATATCCACTATCTTTGACTTCAATAGTTGGTAGTTGCTGTTTTTTTGAATTTAAAGCTTCTTCTTGGTAACGCCTAGCATGAAGCATCAATCCAACACCTACCTAAATTTTGAAAAATAATTAATTTCATGATAAATAAATAAAAACTTGAGTCCCCAGTCTTTGAGTTAACAAAAGTGCAATATGTCGATGTTCCCTTGCTTTGCTTTTCTTTTCCAACTTTTTTGCTGCTTTATGAATTCCCTTTAAAATTATTTAATTATTAAATTGTTTAAAGTTTACTTTATATAAAATAAGCATTGCTATTAATGTAGTCCAATAATAAGCCAAGTACATACTCATATTTACAATTGGATTAGCAAGAAAGGGGACAAAACACATTCCGTTAGATGTTGCTTGACTAAAAATAATTATAATTGTTTAGAACATAATAAAATTGTTTAAAAATAAACTTGATTTTACAAAAAAGTTTGTTACAAAAATAATCTTGTTCATAACAAAAATAAACTTGTTTATTACAAAAATAAATTTGTTTATTACAAAAATAAATTTGTTTTACAAAAATAAATTTGTTTTTACAAAAATAAAATTTAAAGTTTTATTTGAAAATTATTTATAAAAATACATTTGGTCTTCAATACTCGGCCATCCAAATATCATAAGACCAAAAATTAAACTTGGCAATAGCCAAGAACCAAAAATTAATATTTGGATGCGCATTGGTGTTTGCCATTTAATATAGGAAGCAGTATGGCAAACCTATAAATTTAAATATTTATAATTATAAAATATAAATATTACAGAAAGATATCTATCTACTGTTATCAAAAGCACAGTTAAAATGGAAATTAAACAGAGAGTGTAATCAAGAAAAAGCCATATCTCACAGGCAATAGCTCCAAGAGGCCAAAGATCACCTAAAGATATCAAAAATATTATTCATGAATTTATTAAAAATATTTAATTATTCTAACCATTTATAACGTAGACTGTAAAGAAAGGGATCCCTTCAACTCCAATGATTAAATCAGAAACTGCCAATGAGACAATAAAACGATTGTTGAGCTTAAAAGAATATTTATTTACTATTGGATACAGTAAACATAGAAATTAGTATTGAAAAGCTATTTAAGCATGTTTTATAGTTTTTTTAAATAAAAAACTTGTTCATTACAAAAATAAATAAACTTGTTATTACAAAATAATAAACTTGTTCTTTACAAAAATAAACTTGTTTATTAAAAAATAAATTACAATGTCTATTAAAAAACAAACTTGTCTGCTAATAGAATGTTCAAGTCGATAAGCAAACAAAACAAGCGCATTTCCAAGTATAGTCCCAAGAGAAAGTCCACCCGCAACAAACCAACCAATTGTCTTAAAAACTTTTATCTATTCAAAGTTTATTTAATTTTAATTAATCACTTGTATTATAGGATTATATGGAGGATTCCAATCTTCATTAGATGTTTCATTTAATAACATTTTTATTTTTAATAACTTTACATTAAAAAATTTTAAATTTTATAATGAAAATATAAAAAAATAAAAATATAATTTTTAATTATTTTTTTGATTGCCTTATTTTCATATAAAAATTAATTGAAGCAAAAAATGAATTTTTCAACTAAATAGAGCAATTATTATTCATCTATAATGCCATAAAAATTAAAAAATAAAGTGTTCTAGTTCAATCAAGCATTAAAAAGGGCTTAAAAGGTTAAATTATTTAAAAACAAAAAAATTTTTTATTAAAAAAATATATTTATAAAATTTGAAAAATATTTAAGTCTATTTTAAATTAAAAATCAAAACTTTTTTTTTATTTATTTTTATTAAAGTTAAAAAAACGTTCATTTGATTTTAGCTAAATATTTATTTACATCAAATAAAAAAAGTCAAGTAAAAAAACAAAAATTTAATAAAAATACGTTTCCATTGCCCACGCTATTTATTCACTTCTTTCCTTTTTTTAAAGCTTCAGATAACAAAATTGGGCAATTTTAACAAAAGATTTTTATTTTATTTGTGACGAGAACAATTTTAATAAGTAAATAAAAAAGGCAATCTTTTTTTTAAGTGACAAATAATGGATTTTAAAATAAGCTTTTTGCAAAAAAAAATATTTTTATAAGATAATTTGAAGAAAATTAAATAAATTAATACACAAAATACAAAAAAAGACGAATGAGAGAATTTTAAAATTTTTTCCATTTTTTTATATTTAATAAAAAATTTTAAAAATTTTCCAAAGTTTCAAAAAAATTAACAAAGAAAATATTCCCTTTTTTAATCTTTTCTTTCTTTGATTTTTTTCCCCTCAAAATTCTTTATAATATTCATCAGAAAATTATTTAAATATAAGTCAGTTTTTGTGGGAAAACGGCACAGGCAAAATGTTAAGGGTCATCACTCTATTGATTATAGTTACATTCAAATTATTTTATATAAAAATAAACTTTTATCAAGTTTGTAAAAAACACGTTTATTTTATAAAGTTGTATTATAGGTTTATTTTTATATCAAGTTTGTAAAACAAGTTTATATTTTATATTAATATATCAAGTTGTAAAAAACAAGTTTATATTTTTATATTAAGCTGTATTGTTTATTTTTATATTAAATTGTAAAATTGCATGTTTGTGAAAAAAAGTTTATTTTTAGATATTTAAAATTATTAATTACATTAAAAATGTCTCTTCCTAAATGTTCGGGAACTGATTTAATAAGTTTACTTGACAAATTAAAAGAGCAAACTCAAAAGTCTATAAATGCTTATACGAAGCCTGATAGAGAGGATTATGCTCTTAAACTAACGTAAGTGTTTATTTCGATTTTTAAAATTTTATTCTGATTTTTTTTATTTCTGTTATTTTCTTTAGTTGTGAGATAGTCAACAATCCATTTCATATGCCATTATTCCTTGTATTATCTGAAAGGAAGCAAATGAATGGTGTCAGATAATTATAATAATAATACATATTTTTTATTATTTTGTAAATTTATTTAAATAGATTCAAAACGTCCAGTACCTTCTCCACAGACTTATTTATATGATCAAGAACTTCAACTTGATAATATGCTTGTTAGTTTATTTTTATTATAAAAAAAAATAAAAATTTTAGATACAAGAAAATATTATCAACAATAATCCCTCTTATGAGGTAAATAGATTATGTTCAACTAAAATTAGCAACAATAAACAAAAAACACAATTGTCAATAGCTGATGAAGAGTATATACAAGACAAACAACAACTCTCAGATCAATTTCATAAGACAATAATGCAAATTGAAGGGGTAAATAAAAAAACTTGTTTTACAATTATTAAAAATTAAAAATAATTAAGTTTACAAACTTTCTTAAAAATAAACTTGTTTTAATTATAAAGAATAAACTTGTTCTTTACAATAAAAAATATTTTCTAAAAATTTATATTTAGCGTGCAGTTGAAATAACTCCAATGGTTCAAGGTTTGCTTCAGAAACATCGAATGATACGCCCAATCGCGCCATATGATATACAAGCAATGATTTGGAATTGTAATAAGAAATTTACAAAACTAAGAATTGAAATAAAAATGTCAGCATGTCAAGCTGCAATTGCTTTAACTGAAAAACTAGCTACAAATCCGTTAGTAATGATTAATTAAAATAATAATTTAATTTTAACAATTATAGAAGAAAACGTCGAAATTTTTCTAAAGAAGTAGTACAAATATTAGACAATTACTATCAGGAAAATATTAATAATCCATATCCATCTGACGATGATAAAAATGAATTGGCTAGAAAAACAGGCAAAATAAAAAATGGGTGCTATTGTAGTTTATGCGTCCAATGAACTTTTGTGCGTCCAAAGATCTTTGGACGCACAAAAGTTCATTGGACTCATATATACTACAATAGCACCAAAAAATGTTTTAATAATTAATTTTTTACTCGCTAAAATTGTAAGGTATAACAGTTTCACAAGTTTCCAATTGGTTTGGGAATAAGAGAATTCGTCATCGTGCACAGAAAAATAAGCTTTTAACACAAGAAAATACGCAAGGTTATGTTTGAGAAACAGATGTTTAAAAGTTTTAAAATGTAAGAGAAGCAAGTTTATGTTTATTATGCAATTATTTTGACATGTTTGTAAACATTTTATAATTATTTAAGTTTACAATTATGTTTTACAATTGTTTTTACACTTTTATCAAGTTTATAAAATAAGTTTATTTTTACTATTTTATCAAGTTTGCAAAATAAATTAATTATTTTAATTTAGAGATTATCAAGCTTGTAAACAGATTAAAATATAACTTGCACATATTTATTATTAAAATATCAAATATTAGTTTAGGTACTTATGAAATATTAGAAAATAATAATTTGTTTAAGTGAAGGATTAAATTCAATAATATTAAATAGAGTTAATTAATGTATTTAAGAGTGTAGCTAAGTTTCCATTCTTAATAAATAAGAAAAAACAATTTCACAAACTTAAAAATATATTATATTTAAGGAAACTTGACTTACTTAAAAATAGTTTAAAAAAATTTCTTTTTAATTGTTCTTTAACATTTTCTTCTTAATGAGAAACTCCAAATTTTATATGAGCCATCATATCAGAAAAATTAATTCCTGACATCTCCAAAAATAAACGTCCTCCTTCATTTCCAACACTACGTCCTTCTGTTCGATAATTTTGTACTTCTGTTCCTCCTCTTATTCCACTTGTATATAAATTTTGTTGTCCATTCTCATATTTTTTAGCAATAATACCTTCATTAGCAATATTTTGTTGTTCAATATCCCATTGACCAATATTACTATTATTAATATATGCACCCCATCCTCCATCATCAGTTGTTTTAATAAAGTTATCTTCATCTATAAAAAATAATTTTAAAAATTAAAACTAATTTATTTACCAATAACTTCATTCCCTTGTTCCCATCCACCTTGTGAACATTCAAAGCTATTATCATCCACAGCTGTTTCATGATGATGATTATCCTTATCCCAACTAAATGTAGTACCTCTATTCTCCCAAGTTCCATCTATAAATTTTAAATATTTTATTAAAAATATCAAAAATTTGTTAAAATTAAATTATTCGGAAAATTAATTTTTTTTAAAATTAACCTGAAGGACGTCCCCACGGATCAGCAAACACAATACCCTTAACATCATTCACTTCAGAAGAATTTCCAAAAATTAAAGTATTAGGCACAAAAGAAGCTTGAAGATGTTCACTAAAAAAATAATTTTTTAATTAAAAGATAAAATCAATTTTTAGGAGAAAAAATTTAAAAATTACCATCCATCCAATTTTGATTCATTTAACTTCTCAATAATACGGTTTGCAGCATCTTCAGAATTCATCTTAAAAGAATTAAAAAAATAATTTATTAATTTTTTTAAATTTACATTAACAAAAGCAAAGGCATTTCCAGGGTTATATTGAAAATCCTCAACTAATTCCTGAAAAGCATTAATTTCAGGATCTTGAGCCATATTATTAAGGAGAGAACGTAACTTAAGAAAATAAAAAAATTTAAAAAAATAAAAAGGAGACTTTTTCAGAAGAAAATTTCTCCTTACAACGATTTAAGTCACCAACAACAATAATTGTTGAGCAATCAGAAGAAGACATTTTTTAATAAATTATTGAGTAAAAATAAATATTTAAAACTTGAAACAAAATTATTATTTAAATACAAACTTAAGTTTAATTTAAAAGTAAATGGGTGTATAACAAAACTTGTTTTAAAGTTTAACATTAAAACATCAATACATATAACTTTAAACTTTACGAAAGAAATTAATAAAAACAAATATTTTAGTGTAGCACATGTTTTACAAACTTGATTAAAAAATAAAACAATCTTAAACTTAGTCACAAAAATTAAACTTATATTACAAACTTAAGATCAAGTTTTAATGTTTGTGGTAAAGTTAATTAAAGTTTGAAACAAGTTTTATTAATTTAAAATAGGATTTAAACTTCAATAATTATATAAATACACTCGTTGTTCAAACATACTAATTAAAAAAGGTTTTCAAATTTAAAAATTATAAGTAATAAGTTTAATATTCACAACAATTGTAAAAAATAAAATTATTAAAAAGAATAAAAATAAACAAAAATACAATCAAGTTTGAACTTATATATACTAGTTCTCGTAGCACCGTTTTAACAGGACAATGCTTATTATTCTAAACATAATTTACATAAACCAAAAACATATGCTTATTTAATAAAAACCGCCTTTTATTTTAACAAAGCATGTAAAAAAACATTAAAGAATGTTTCTCTATTTTTATTGATTTCACCGCTCATTGTTGCCATTTTATTTTTCGCAAAAAAGTATTATTTCAAAAGCTAAGAAATTATTTATTTTTATATTTCGATTGCGAATAATGATAAAATATTTTTTATGAGTGTGAATAAATAAATGAATGAAAGTTTAGTTTACATATACCCTCTTAGATTATTTATTATACATCAATTTATGTACACTTTTAAATAAAAAATAAGAAAAGGTTATTCTGTTTTGCAGCTGATGAAAAAACTTTTTTTTATGTATAAAAACTAAAAAAGATTAAAGAGTATATTTTACCCCTTATGCTCTTTAACTGGCCTGACATTTTATTTATGAAGCATATTTATAAAATAAATCATAAAATATTTTTTTATTTGTTGTTAAAATTAAAAAAATTGCAAAAACTTTTAAATTATAATAATTTAGAATATTAAGTTTTCGTTACAAGGATACACTTTCTGTATTTTCTTCTTGCAAACAATAAAATTAATATGAAAGTACAAAGTTGGGACAACAAAAATAAAATTTTATTAAATAAAAAAATTAAATTTTAATGATTTTATATTTTAAAATCATTAATGTGTCAATCTCGTCTTTGCACGGGCTACAGCTCCAGCACAAATATTAATTTCAGTATTTTTATTAATTTTGGATATTTGATCCAAATTTGTAGTTATTGGAGAATCTGGTTCTTCATAAATTTGTTCTTCTTCAGGTACAAATTTTGAAGGATATTTTACCTGAAAATTATGTGTTGAATGTGAACGAGGAATGTTTGTTTTGTTATTTTCTTCTTTATTTATTCCATTATTTAAATGTTTTTGTTGTTGATTTGGTAAATGTCTAATACGCTTATCATGTTGAGATTCCAGTGACTAAAAACATTTATAAACATTTTTATTTTAAGTTTATACTCAAACATATTTTAGTTTAACTGGTTTGTAAACTTGCCTAAATGTTTTTAGTGTTTCTAAACTTGTTTTAATTGTTATAGTTAGTTTTTCAAGTTTGTAATCTTTATTTATGTTTTTTATAATGTCTTAATGTTTTTAGTTTGTTTTTATTTTTTTGTTAATGTTTTAGTTTCTTTTAGTTTGTTTTTATGTTTTTGATAATGTTTTAATTTGTTTTAATTTTGTGTAAAATTTGTTTTTTAATGTTTCTAAAAATAATTTACTTCATTATAACTATTATGTCCACTATCTGTTTTGCTACAACAACCATTAATCATTATATTATCCTTTCGAATATTTGGAGGACTGTAAAAAGGCGGAGGTGGTGCGTTCCGTTCTTTTTGATCTGTGTGTATTGACCTTCCCCCACAACTTGAACTAATCCTTGGAGAATTATTATTTTGATCTTGTTGACTAAAAATATTTATAAAATAATAAATTAAAAATTTATCTTACCTAAATCTACTTGTTTGTCGACTATGTTGAATATTATTATTATTTTGATGAGTTTTAAGGGGAAAATAATCAATTGGAGCTGGGCGATAAGCTGGGGGTATACTTAAATTTGTTGGCGCTCCACCAAGAGAGAATGTTGATTGATCAATTGGATAACTTTTTAAGAGATAAATTTTTTTTAAATATCAAAATTTCGATTTTAATTAGCTTTTTACCCATATCCAAAAGCTGCCCCCATATTCCAGCCATTAAATGTTGTAGGACAAATAGGCTGTTGCCTCCTAACAAAATAAACATTTTCTGCCATAGGATTAATAGTCATTTCTGCATTTGCATTTTCATCACAAAGTTGGGAAGCTATTGTAAATAAATCATGAAACAAATCTGAGAACATTGGCAACAAACTAAGAAAAATAAGTTTTAAAGTTTGTAAACTAAAATATAATTACCTCGGCAAGAAAACAAAAGTTTGTACTAAAATAATAATTGAACAAATACTTAAAACTTTAAAAACATCCAAAACAATAGGCGGATAATTTCCAAAAATTAATTCAGCACAAAAAGATAAAGGTCCAATAAACGTAGATAAACAAATAGGCCACAAAGAACATTGAAAAGCATACTGAATACGTAAATAATTGTTTTGTTGTAATGGGCCAGAGTTGAAAAAATGATGAGAAAAGTGTAAAATACAAACAGAATTTAATGGCAAACCTTAAGATTGTAATTTAATACAAACAATTTAAAAAGTTTGTAAATGTTTTAATGTTTGCAAACTTGTTTTAATATTTTAAGTTGTAAAAACTTAAAACTTTGATTGCAAACTTGTTTTAAGTTTCTACTAATAATTAATAATAAACAAACCAAAATTAGACAAAACTCCAAGTGTTAAAATGTTCATTGGAATATTAAATAAATAAAAACAAGTATTCACTGAAGCACATAAAAATAAGTTTGAGATAAACAAACAAATAGCCAATGCAGGCTGTAAGGCACAAAGAATAGCAGAAAGAGTACAAAGCCATAAAATTGAAGTAAAAATTTTGGGGATTACCTTTTTTTAATTTTATTTTTTAAATTAAAATATTTAAAAAATACTTGAATATCATGACTAATAGAAAAACTGAAAGGAACTTCAAAATTAATATCCAACCCAACACGATGTGCTTTTTCTATTAGTGAACGAATGAGAAATTCGCTGTAAAATAAAAAGAAAATTTTTAATTTTATTTAAAAAATACCTTTGTTGACGACCTTTAAAATTTAAGTTCAAATACATTCTTGACCTGAAAAATTATTTTTAAATTTATTTTAATTAAATTAAAATTACTTATGAATTTTTCCTTGTGAAACATGCAAATCGGCAGAAAATTTACTATAACGCTCATCACGAAGAAAAACATGTGTGAGTAACGAAACAGATGACTCCTTTTATTTTTAATTAATTAAAAAATAAATTTAAAAAATATTTTTACCTCATCAATCCTATAAGCTACCGTTTTTTTGAATTTTTCAAATTCTATTAACCAACTGACTGCTTTAGTAGCCAATCCAATTTCCTTGAAAATATTTAAAATATTTTAAAAATTATTTTTTATTTACCACTGGCCAATTTAAAAGTGAAAAAATTTGATCTTTTCTTTCTTCGTAATCTATTGGGCCGTCAAATTTGAATTCTAAATTTTTTAAATAATAAAAAATAATATTCTTCACCTATAAAATTCTCATAATTAGGAAAAGATTGATAAAAATTTTCTAAAAACATTTGACTTTGACTTTTAGAGAATAAAAAATGGGAAGCTTCAAGACGAATATTAGCATTGTTTGTATTTGTTGCTATACCAATACCCACTCCAATACATAAAATGCAAAAAAGACCGAATGAGAGCATTTTAAAATTTTGACCACAAACTAAATGACCAAAACGTCTTCCAAAAGAGGGTCTTAAATCTGCTAATTTTTCATGAAGACGAGCACATGTATAAGCATCATAATCGAAAAATTGTTTTTCTGCGGGAAAGTTAATAAATGTAAATTTAAAAAAATTAAAATAAATAAATTAATAAACCATTAAATGACTGATCCCCGGTTCGACAAATTTGAAACCATTTTAAACCTGCAGCCATACGCCTAGCTGTTTCCAACCAACAAACAAGCAAAAAAGTTAAAGAAAATAAAAGAAGAGAAGCAAATCCAGCTGATAATGCTAACAAGAATTGAAGTAGAAAAACACTTTGAACAAGTAAAGAAGAAAATACTTGAATAAAAAAATTAAAATAAAACAAAAAAAAACTTGAAAACACAACTTACAGCAAAAAATAATAAGCCAGAGCAAAGGTAAAACTACAGCGCAACCGTCCCAAATGAAAAGAAAGGCCTGTTAAATTAATTAAAATGAGTATTAAACTTAAGTTTGTAAATATACATAAAATTAAAAGTGCAAACTTAAAAATAAACTTGAAAACATAAACAAAACAAACAACAATATAAACATTAAAACTTAAAAAACATAAACTTAAGAAGTAACTTGGAAAAAAAACAAACATTAATTTAAACAAACATTGAAAAAAATTAGAAAATTGTTTTAATTAATGTTTTTTTAACCATTTTTTCTGTTGGATGCATGGCAATTCCAGAATAGCGTCCAAATGCACTATCAACGCTAGCAAAAGTTAGCGAAGCTACAGAGGTAATTGTGAAGGGTAATACGAAAAGGAGAGAATTAAATCTTTCTGAACTAGTCAAATGTACGGCATAAGCACATACAGAAGCAAATAAAATTGTTATTGCTTGTTGTATTCCAAGCATTGGACGACTCTAAAATTTAATTTTAAATATCAAAAAATTTAATTTTGCCTCATAAGTGTTAGCTCTGAATTGAGCAAGTGAAAGTATACCACAAAGTGCTAGCCAAGAAATAATAATTTTAAAATGAGTTTGACGCAAAGAAGTTTCAATATCATTAGTAAGTAATTGAGCAGACCAAAAATAAATATTTAATTGTTTTTCTTGTGAAGGCGATAAAAAGTGGTGGCGAGAAAAATCGGCTACCTGATAAAAAAATTAAAAAAAATTAATATTTAATTTTAAAAATTTTATACAATTTTTTTCAAATTTCTTTCAAAAGAATCAACAATTTGTTGTTTTAATTGTCGTTTCAATTTTATTCTCATTATTAATGAATGGACACGTTTGAATGGACCATCTTTGGTCAATGCTTCATCTATTTTTTAATTAAAAAAAATATTCTATTAATAAAATATTTTTTTTACCTCCATATATTCCATCCAACAAATTTTCCTTTGTTTTTTCATCTCCTATTGAATGATTTAACGCTTCTGTTTCATTTTTAGATAAATTCTGTGAGTTAAAATTGCTTTTAAACCATTTGGCTAAATTCTTATCAAGATGACATTGTTGGCAAAGATCCCACCACTTTAAAAAATATTTTTAAAATTTTTCAAAATATTAAAAATTATTTTACTCAAAATTCATGTTAATTTACCTTATAAATTTGTTTATGATGCTGTATAGTAGAATCCTGTATTTGCCCAAAAAGTTGAGCAAATGCTAAAGGTAATGTTTCATTTGCTGAGAGTAATAAATTGCTTCCACTTCTATAAATAAAATCAAGTTTGTTTTTTTTCAAGTTTGTAAATGTTTTTCAAGTTTATTTGTTGTAAGTTTATTTTTCTATTTTGTAATTTTTCAAGTTTGTTTTTTTCAAGTTTATGTTTCTATTTTGTAATTGTTTTACAAGTTTATTTTTTAAGTTTGTAATTGTTTTTCAAGTTTATTTTTTAAGTTTGTAATTGTTTTTCAAGTTTATTTTTTAAGTTTGTTTTCCGTGTTTATTTTTCCCAAGTTTAATCCCTGTTTATAGTTTAAGTTTACAAAACAACATGTTTATTTACTTTATATTAATTTTAGTTGTTAATAAAATAGTAAATTCATTATGAGGATTATGTTGCGGTGCATCAAATGAAGGATTTTCACTAGGAAAATAATTATAATCCCGCGAGTCAAACAAAAAAGATTTTCTTCCGAGTTGGCAATTGTTTGTAGGAAAAAATGTTTTAATACATTCTCCATTTGAATCAATACCAAAATGAAAAATATCATAAAAAGGGAAAAATGAGGAAGGCCAAGATGAAGAAAATGAACCTAACACAAGACTTAGTCCAATTAGAGCAAAAGGGAGAACCTTAACAATTAATTTAAAATAATTTAACATTTTTTTAAATTTAATTTTACTAACCATAAAACATTTTGGAGATGCAGCACTAGCTTTGACTAAGTGGAAAAGTAGTCGTTTACAAAGAACTTCGAATCCCCTAAGCATCTGGACACGGTATAGTAAAGGGAATCCTTTAAAATAATTAAAAAAATTTAAAAAAATTGAAAAATTAAACTTTTTGTATTATTTTCATTTTTATTTCCAAAAGAAGAGGGTTGGGTTCCTTCACAACCACCCCCTCCTGTAAATTCATAAGTATTGTCAAGATATGAATCTTGAGGTAAACAGATTTGATGATAAGTAGTTGATTGGGATGTATTATTTAAATTAATATTATTTTTCTCTTGATTATTTTTATTAGCCAAAACAACGTCTAATTGAGGAGGTCCAGAACGTCTAGTATACTTTTCAAATGATTCGAGATTATTCGGTAATTGTTGTTGTAACTTTGTTTGATTAAATTTAGAATGATTTTTATTTTCTTCTTGATAGAGGCTTTGCTTCAATATTAAATAAATATTAATTACTATAATTATTATAAACATAAATCTTCCCTTTTATCAACTTTTTAAGTTTAAACTTTGTTTTTTAAGTTTTGATAAATATTTTTATGTTTTCAAGTTTAAACTTTGTTTTTTAAGTTTCTGATAATTATTTTTAAGTTTTGAAGTTTATGTTTTTTAAGTGTATGAGAATAATTTTTAAGTTTAAATTTTCTTTATTTTTTTTAATTTAAGCATTTATTTTTATTTTAGTCATAAAATAAATACCCTTATTATTCGATTTCGTCGTTCAGGTTTAGGTGTCACTGAAGGAGTTGCCATATTTTTTAATTAAAATTTAATATAGGTATTTAATTTATTGTTAATTCATTAAAATTATATTTTTATTAAAAACAAAAATAAATTTTAGTAATTGAAGTGTTGGAAGATTAAAATTCTTTTAATAATGAAATAACGGATAAAACTTTTTCATTCAAAATCTCCCGTCAAATCCACCCATTTATCCTGCCAATATGTTTCTTATAAACAAAGAAGAGAATTTTAGATAATTTACCGAATATAAAAGTTTTAAAGAAGAAAAGTTTTGGTCAATGTTATTTAAAACTGATTACAACTATTTGCTGACCTGATTATTATTGTAAATATTATTATATAATATATTGGATACAACTTAAAAAAGAAAATTTTTTTTTAATGTAATATAACAAAAGAAATAACAAAGTTTATTTTATTTTTAAGTTTATTTTTTCATGTTTATAATTATGTTTTTCAAGTTTATTTTATTTTTGTTTATTTGTTCAAGTTTGTAATTGTGTTTTTCAAGTTTATTTTATTTTTAAGTTTGATCTTAAGTTTATGTTATTTTCTATTCCAAACTTATCCTAAATTTTATTTTTAAATTTATCTACAACAAAGTTTTAAGTTTAATCTCAAATTTTCAAGTTTATTTTTATTTGACTCTTAATTTTTCAACATTTTTTAAGTTTAATCTCAAGTTTATTACTTAAGTTTATTCATAACATTAACCAGCCGCTTCGCGACTGGAGTAAAGAAACCGCTTCGCGCTTGTAACACTGATTCTAGAAAATTTTGGGTAAAATATAAGAAAATAACCCCTCAAAACTCTCTTAAAAAATAAAACCTATTTAAAAATAAAAATCAACTTTAAAAATAAGCTGCTCCTTAACCCCTGTAAAAAGGCAAACCCTCATTCAACAGCTTAAAAAACTATTACTCATTAAAATCTCAGTTAATAAAAACTCCCTTAAAACGCCTAAAATAAAAAAACTTAAAATCCATCCTGTTTTTATTAAAACAAATCTTTAAACATAAACCACATTTTTAATATAAAAACACTTTTATCCACCCATCTCTGAAAGGTTTTCCATTTTTTAAAAAATCAGCCCCCTTTTAAAAATATACGCTCCTTTTTTGAATTAATCTAAAATTTCGTTTGATATTGACGAATTATTTTATTCTTATACGAGCCTTGAGAAGCAGCTTCACGCTTCTAAAGGTTCTTTCAGTTAAGAAAAATTATTTCACATATAAAAATTTTTTTCAATATTCTAAAGAAAAATTTAGTATATTCTAAGGGTTCATGGAATTTTGGGCTCTTAGTATGAGCCAAACTTGAGCCTAACTTGGGCCTAACTTGAGCCAAACTTTGTTCAGCTCGAGCTCAAATCGAGCTCATATAGAGCTTAAATTGAGCTCAAATCGAACTCATCTTGAGCTCAAATCAAGTTAATCTGAACTCAAATACTAATATAGAACTTAAATTGAACTCAAATAGAGCTCATAAAGAGCTTAAATAGAGCTCATCTTGAGCTTAAATCATGCACATCTTGAGCTCAAATAGAGCTCAAATCAAACTAATCTTGAGTTCATCTCGAGCTCATATAGAGCTTAAATTGAGCTCTAATCGAACTCAAGCTCAAATTAAGCTCATCTCGATCTCAAATCGAGCTCAACCTTGCGCTCATCTAAAGCTCATATTGAGCTCATCTTGAGCTTAAATCGAGTTCATATAGTGCTTAAATCGAGCTCATCTCGAGCTCAAATTAAGCTCATCTTGAGCTGAAATTGAGCTCAAATCATGAACATTTTGAGCTTAAATCATGCTAATCTTGAGCTCAAATTGAGCTCATCTCGAGCTAAAATCATGCTAATCTTGAGCTCAAATTGAGCTCATCTCGAGCTAAAATCATGCTAATCTTGAGCTTAAATCGATCTCCTTTTGAGCTCAAATCATGCTAATCCTGAGCTTAAATCGAGCTCATCTCGAGCTAAAATCATGCTAATCTTGAGCTCAAATTGAGCTCATCTCGAGCTAAAATCATGCTAATCTTGAGCTTAAATCGAGCTCCTTTTGAGCTCAAATCATGCTAATCTTGAGCTTAAATCGAGCTCATCTCGAGCTAAAATCATGCTAATCTTGAGCTTAAATCGAGCTCCTTTTGAGCTCAAATCATGCTAATCTTGAGCTTAAATCGAGCTCCTTTTGAGCTCAACTCAAGCTCATCATGAGCTCAAATCATACTCACTTAAGCTCAAATCATGCTCATCTTGAGCTCAAATCGAGTTCACCTCGAGCTAAAATCATGTTCATCATTAGCTCAAATCGAGATCCTTTTGAGCTCAAATCATGCTCATCTTTAGCTAAAATCGAGCTCCTTTTGAGCTCAAATCATGCTCATCATGAGCTCAAATAAAGCTCCTTTTGAGCTCAAATCGAGCTCATCTCGAGCTCAAATTAGGCTCATATAGACATAAATAGAGCTCATATAGATACACGCGCGAAGCGTTTCTTTTTTCAGTGCGCTAGTTCCACCTATCTTATAAGAGAAATATAGAGTTTTTTTGAATTTTTTAATTACTTTTTAAATTAGATTTTTTGTATAAAAAGGCATAACTTGTCCTGCGTCTAGATGGCCCCTTGCGATTAATTGTCTTGCGTCTAAATGGCCCCTTGCGATTACTTGTCATGCGTCTAGATGACTCCTTGATATTACTTGACTTGCGTCTAGCTGGCCCCTTGCGATTAATTGTCCTGCGTCTAGATGGCCCCTTGAGATTACATGTCCTGCGTCTAGATGGCCCCTTGCGATTAATTGTCTTGCGTCTAAATGGCCCCGTGCGATTAATTATCCTGCGTCTAGATGGACCCTTGCGAATAATTGTCTTGCGTCTAAATGGCCCCTTGCGAATAATTGTCATGCGTCTAAATGGCCACTTGCGATTAATTGTCCTGCGTCTAAATGGCCCCTTGCGAATAATTGTCTTGCGTCTAAATGGCCCCCTGCGATTAATTGTCCTGCGTCTAGATGGCCCCTTGCGATTAATTGTCCTGCGTCTAGATGGCCCCTTGCGATTAATTGTCTTGCGTCTAGATGGCCTCTTGCGATTAATTGTCTTGCGTCTAGATGGCCCCTTGCGAATAATTTTCTTGCGTCTAAATGGCCCCTTGCGATTAATTGTCTATCGGCTAAATGGCCCCTTGCGATTATTTGTCCTGCGTCTAGATGGCCCCTTGCGATTATTTGTCCTGCGTCTAAATGGCCCCTTGCGAATAATTGTCTTGCGTCTAAATGGCCCCTTGCGATTAATTGTCTTGCGTCTAGATGGCCCCTTGCGATTACTTGACTTGCGTCTAGCTAGCCCCTTGCGATTAATTGTCCTGCGTCTAGATGGCCCCTTGCGAATAATTTTCTTGCGTCTAAATGGCCCCTTGCGATTAATTGTCTTGCGGCTAAATGGCCTCTTGCGATTAATTGTCCTGCGTCTAAATGGCCCCTTGCGAATAATTGTCTTGCGTCTAAATGGCCCCCTGCGATTAATTGTCCTGCGTCTAAATTGCCCCCTGCGATTAATTGTCTTGCGTCTAGTTGGCCCCTTGCGATTAATTGTCTTGCGTCTAGATGGCCAATTGCGATTACATGTCCTGCGTCTAGATGGACCCTTGCGATTACTTGTCCTGCGTCTAGATGGCCAATTGCGATTAATTGTCCTGCGTCTAGATGGCCCCTTGCGATTACATGTCCTGCGTCTAGATGGACCCTTGCGATTATTTGTCTTGCGTCTAGATGGCCTTGAAACATTTTAAAAAAATATTTCCGACCTACGAGTTCGAACCCGCATTAAAATTAGCAAATCAAGCACATTACCACTACACCACAACTCATCTTATCCATTTTTAAATAAAAGTTCTTTTGTCTTTGCCTACCATCTCATAAATCTCAATTTTTAAATTCCATTCCAGAGGACATCTACCCTAAATCTTTATCCGATCTTTTTAATTTTTATACCATTCGATAGCCCAAAGTCTGAAGGTGTGCCCTACCGTTGGGACCAACTCTGTACCTTTATCCACAAAAAAGTTGTAGTCCAAAAACCACAGCTACTGCCCCTTTTTCTCTTGAAAAAAAACACGTTTTTTGACATTTTTTCGACATTGTTCGAATTTTTTCTAAAAACATTTATATACATTCGATAGCCCTTTCCCAAATCTATCGAATGGATATAACTTTATATATAAAAAAATCAAAATTTATAAAGTTATTATAAAAAAACTCAAAAAACACCCTATTTTATTATTATAGGCGGAATTTTCAAGTTTACTCTTTTTTTATTTTATTACAAAAGATTAATTAAAAAGGCGAGAATTATATATTTATTCTTCCTATGATTTATTACAACTTTTTTCAATTACCGATGATTCATTTACAAACTAAAAAAATAGGAAAAATAAAAAGCCTAAAAAAGTTTAAACGAACAATCGAACTAATTAAACGCCCATTCTAAAATAATTTTTTTATTAAAAAAAGTTATTATTCTTTTGTAACAATTAATTTTCATATTTTTAAAAAAATTAATATTTTTGTTTATTTTTTTAAAAAAATTTTTTGGCCACTAAAAATGAACATTTTAGTTGTTTGTTAAATTACTAATTTCTATTTTCATAGCAAATTAATTTTCTCAAAAGGCAGTTAAATATATAGCAGGTGCAAAACTTTATTATTTATATTTAGGACATTAAAAAAAAGTTTTTTTGCAGACAGCTTCTTCTAATAAATATTAATCTGTTTAAAAAAAGAAAAAAAATAAAGAAAGAGAGAAAATATAATATTTTGTCCATTTTTTCGTTCAGAACATAACTCTCCACACATATTTCTGTTGTTATTGTTCACTTTTCCTTATTTTAATGCAAAAAGGTCGACGTCCATCATGGCCTTCTTCATCCTTACATAATATGTAGAAGAATAAATAAGGAGCGAAAAAAAAAATATGGGGGTAAAAGGCTAGTTTTATTCCGCGCCATCTCCATCGATTGTCGGACTTCTCCCCCCACACCGTCAATATCCTCGAAAGGCCTCCATTTTAAAAATAAAAAAATATTTTTTTTTATTGAATTTTACTGGGCAAAAGAATATATTTATTTTTATTTTAAATTTTTAACCTCAATTTTTTGATCTTTAAAAAATTTGTAAATAAAAAATCTTGCTTCAGGTTTATTTTCCAATTTATTTTTATGCTCTTTTCTTTTAAAGTTTATTTACAAATTTATTTTTGAGTTATTTTCTCAAGTTTTAAGTTTATTCTTAAATTTATTATTATTTTCAAGTTTATTTATTTTTAAGTTTGTGCTTAAACTAAAGTTATTTTAAGCTTGTTCTTAAATTAATGCTTAAAATTATTCTTTATTAAACAATTAAATAATAAAATATTTTTTTTAAGTAAAATAATGATTAGTAATAAATCAAATTTATTTTCTTTAATATTTTTATTTTCCCAATTTTTGTCATTTTTTGCTTCAATTCACATTCCTTTTGGTACAGAAGAGGGGGATGAGGTAAAATTTAAAAATATATTATAAATTATTTAATTTTTATAAAAAATATATATTTTAGCTAATTAAATTTTTGGATAAACCAACAATTTCAAGAAAATCTCTTCTTGACTTTCCTTTTACATTTTTTGAAAGAAAACAAAATTTAATTTTTATTGCTCCAAATGGGGCTGTTTCATTTGTAGAACCTTTTGGTAAGAAAATTGATTTTTAAGTTTAATCTTGAATTTTTTTTAATTTTTAAGATCCAAAAACCGAAGATTTAAGTACTGAGCATAAAGATATAATTGCTGTATTTTATGCGCCTTCTTCCAACGGAAATGTTTTTTATCGGTGAAAAAACTTTATTTTTAATTTTATAAATTAAAAAAAAAATTTTTTAGGTCTTCTCAAGTCGAAAATTTGTTGAGTAGAGAACTTTCAGCAAAAGTTAGGCGTTCATTTGGAGAAAATCAATTTGAAGCTTCATCTGTTCTTTTAATTACTTGGAATGATTTATTAAATGAAAAATCTCAAGCTAATACATTTCAAGTGAGCTAATTAATTCAGAAAAAATAAATTAAAGTTTAGTAATTTAATTCTTAAGTTTATAGTACTTGTTTATTTATTCAAGTTTGTAATTGTGTTCTTCAAGTTTTATTTTTTCAAGTTTGTAATTGTGTTCTTCAAGTTTTATTTTTTCATGTTTGTAATTGTGTTCTTCAAGTTTATTTTTATCTCATTTTTATTTTAAAATTATTCTTAAGTTTATGTTTATTTATTCCCCTCTAATCCTATAGACAATAAACAATAATTTAAGTTAGCATTAATTGCTGATTCAAATGAAACCTATGCTATTTTTGTATTTGGTACCATTAATTGGACCAAATCTGGTGGTAGATTAGCACAAACAGGATTTTTCTCTATTGATGGAAGGAATGATAAAGTGCTTGATCAGGGAAATTCTGTGGGAGAAGTTACAAAGTAAATTTAAATAAAAATTATTTCAATAGATTTTTTATTTCTTAGAGGGACAAATTTCAATGAGCCAGGAATTTATATTTACCGTATTTCTGGTGCAGAACCAACTGACCCAAAACGATCAAATGATATTGACGATTATGAATATCAACAGGTAACCAGAAAATTATTATTTTTTAAAATTTTCTAAATTTTTTTCTATTATAGGAAAATCCAGAATACGAACAAGATGATCAAATTGGTAAAAATAATTTTAAAAATATTTTTAAATAAATTTATTATTTAGTAGAATGCCCTCCAGATCCATTCAGGGACAAATGCCCAAAAACTTGTAATTTAGTTATGGATGATAATCATTGTAGTTTATGTATTTGTTCTAGTGAGTTTTCTATAAATATATTGAATTTTTAATTTTTTTTAATTTTTTGATTGCTAAATTTAAGGAAAAACTTTATTTTAATTTAAAGGTGTACGCTCTTCTTCCTCTGAAAATTTAGCTGGTTCTGCCTATTCTACTCTTACTAATAGTAAAACATAAAAATTAAAAAAAAGTATTTTTTATTTTATTAAAAAAGATTTGGGAGAAGAATTACCTCTACGAAATCAACACCTTCCTCAAACTGCAATTAAGCGCGCGCCTGATTTTAGCTGTGCTCCTCAAGGTTCAACTAGTCAATGTCATGCTAAAGCAAATTGTGTCCAATATAAAAGGTTATTTAAATCTTTGTATTTTAGAACTTAAATTCTGATTTTTGTATTTTTGAAACTTCAATTCTGATTTTTGTATTTTTAAAAATTAAATTCTGATTTTTAAACAGTGGATATTGTTGCGAATGCGAACAAGGTAATATCGGAAACGGAGTAGAATGTATTCCTCAAGAAGAAGCTCTTCGAATAAATGGTGATTTTGAAGCAGTGATAAATGGAAAAAGTGTTCAAAAAACAGAATTATTTTGTAATTTTTTAAAAATATTTTCTAATTTATTTTTCTTAATTTTAAGCTTATATTCAACCCAATGAAGGTCAACAGCATACTGCTTTGGCTAAAATTAATTCTGAAATTGGATGGTCGTTACTTTTAGTTGATTCTTTAAGTTCTCCTTTTGGTTGGCTATTTGCTAAAACTTCTTCTAAACAACATAAAAATGGATTTCAATTAACTGGAGGAAATTTTACAAGAATTGCGAATATTTATTTAGGTGAGTTTTTTAAGTTTTGTAACTTTCCCTTTTAATTGTTGCATTTAAATTCTGATTTTTGTATTTTTAAAACTTGTATTTTTTCAAAGTTTAAATTCTGATTTTAATTATATTTGATCTTAAGTGTATTTATAAGTTTATTCTCATATTTTCAAGTTTATACTTAAGTTTATTTTGTTTATTGTTTTTTTAATTTTATGAACTTAAGTTTATCCCTGTTTGTTTTCATGTTTTTAATGTTTTAAGTTTGTAAATTAGTTTATTTAAAGTATCATATTAATTCATAGGGGAACGTTATGTTTTGGTTATTCGTCAAGAATTTACTGACCGTCAATCCAATGATCAATTTCATGTTAACGTTCTTCTAAGCGGAACTTTGCCTGAAGTTTCTGGCCCAGTTCAAGTTTCAATTCCTGAATTTGAAGAGAATTATCGAAAAGAAAAACCAGGCAAATTTTAAAAAAAAATTTAATTTTTTTTTAATTTTTTTTTTAAATTTTTTTTTAATTTTTTAAATTTTTTTAAAGGAATGTTAAGATCATATTCTGAAAGATATATCCTTGTTCGTGGTATAGGCAGTGAAGAACAAAAATTTCGTGTTACAATTGTTAGTTTTTTTTAATTTTTAAATATTATTAGACTTCTTTTTTTTTAAATAAATTTTAATAAAAAAATATATTTTTTAAAGGATCAACAAATCCACTTTACAGAATGTCCATACAAAGAACAATTAAATTTATCAGATTCATTTATAGTAAAATTTGAACGTATAAATGCCAACTTTAACGAAGTCGAAAATATTGTTAGATTTGCTTCTCAAAGTAGTATAATTAATGAAAAAGAAAATTTAAAAAAAGATGAAGAAAATGATCAACATAAATTAATTAATTATAATAATAATAATGATGGAATAAATATAGAACAAACTAATACACAGGTAAAATAAATTAAAAAAAAATAAAAATTAAATTAATTAATTTAAAAAAAAAATTAAAAAAATTAAAAAAAATTAAAAAAAAATAAAAAAAAATTAAAAAAAAAAATAAAAAAAAATTAAAAAAAAAATAAAAAAAATTAAAAATAAATTAAAAATAAATTTAAAAAAAAATTTAAAAAAATTAATAAAAAAAATAAATAAAATTAAAAAATAAATAAAAATAAAATAAAAAATAAAAATAAAATAAAAAAAAATTAAAAAATAAATTTAAAAAATAAAAAAAAATAAAAAAAAAATTAATTAATTTTAAAAAGGATGCTTGTTCTTCTGGTCGACATTTTTGCAACTTACCAAACATGTTGTGTGTACATATTTTAATTAATCCAGGCTATAGATGTGAATGTAAACCTGGTTTTAGATTAATTGAGGATAATAATGTTGAACAAAGAATGACTTGTCAATTAAGTATTTTTTTTTAAATTTTTTTATTTTTTAGAATATTTTAAAAAATTATTTTTAATTTTTAGTTGATAAATTAGAAAATATTGTTCTTCCTGCACCCACAACTGGCCCCCCTGCGTTGTTACAGCCTGGAGAATGTCATAGACATGATCAATGTCATCAATGGGGTAATTTAAAAATAAATAAAATATAAAATAAAATTTAAAAAAAAATAAAAAAAATTTTCAATTTTTGGTGAATGCGTCTTTGGGCCAATTCCAGGGTACGCAGGAAAATGTAAATGTAGAGGATGGTATGTAGGCGATGGAATAAATAATTGTGGACCTCCAGGTAATTAAAAATAAATTTAAAAATTAAAAAAAATATTTTTAATTTTTAGATCAACAGCAGAAACAACAAAATCAAGGGCCAAAACCTGTTGGTATTCCTCAAAGTCGTGGTAAAAAAAATTAAAAAAAATATTTTTTATAAATATTTTTTTTTAATTAAAAAATGAAAATATATTAAATTAAACATTTTTTTTGCTTAAAAAATAATTAATTTAAGGAGAAATTTGTCATAAAAATGAAGAATGCAGTGATAATGCTAAATGTTCTTATAGTGTAAATCATGGCTATTATATATGTTTTTGCCTTGATGGGTATTATAAATATGGAGAAGGAAGTGAAGCTGAATGTTTACCAGAACAGAAGAAGGAAACATATATTGATGAACAAAAACAAAATTTAAAACCAGAAAATAATCAAAACAATGTTGGAGAAAGTGAATTACAAAAACATGACAACAATCCATCCGGAATTATTCCTAAAACACGCAAACAATGTTCAGATGCAACAGAGTAATGTTTAAATAAAATTCTGATTTAAAAACATGTTTTAATTATTTAATCTTTAAATAAACTTCTGATTTCCATTTTTTAAAAACATGTTTCAATTAAAGTTGTCATCCTTTTGGAAGTTGTTTGCTTTCAGAACAAACAAACACACACTTTTGTTTTTGTTTACCAGGCTATCAGGGAGATGGAGTAGAGAAATGCGAAAGTTCTGGTAAGTTTATTTTGTATTTTTTGTGTTATTTTATGTTTTTGTATTTTATCAGAATTATGTTTTTTTTTTAATTTTTGTTTGTTATTTATTGTATTTTTATTATTTTTTAGAGGAGTGCAGTCCAACAGATGTTCATGGATGTCCACATCCAAATCAAGAATGCCGCTTTGAACATTCCCTTCGCAAATTTGCATGTCAATGCAAAAATGGTTAAATAAAATTACAAAATAAAAAAATTTAATTATTTTAAAGGTTTTACCAAGCAAACAGACGGAAAATGCCTTTTTGAGTCAGCAACAGAACCCCCACTACCACTTTCTTCTGTTGAACGTTGTAAACAATGTGGGGCAAATTCACAATGTGTTCAGGAAAAACAAAAACAATCTGAAGGAGAAGAAAATATTATTTGGAATTGTATTTGTAATCCTGGATTTACAGGCAATGGATTTGAATGTAAAGAAGGTTTTTTTTTAATTTTATAAAAATAAATAAATAATTTTTATTTAAATCAGAAAATTGTTTGGACCTTCCACATATTTGTAGTCCTAATGCACAATGTTTACCAGATGGTCAAAAAGCAGCTTATTTGTGTATTTGCAATTATGGTTATAGTGGTGATGGAAAGATTTGTGAACGTAAGTTTTATGCTAGTTTAATTTTTATTCTGGTTTTTGTATTTTCTTTTTATTTAAAAAAACCAGAATTTTATTTATAGAACGTATTTGAATTGATTTGTGTTTTTGTTTGTTTTGAACGCTTGTTTTAAAAAACCAGAACTTGTTTGTGTTTTTGAAACTTCTGATTTGTATTTAGAAAATCAGAATTTATTTTTAAGCAGTTTTTCAACAAACTAAAGAAACACCAGATAAATTGTTAATAGGGCGTGGGATGGCTATTATACAAAGATCTTCAGCTCCAAGTTTGGACGAGTCAGGAAGACAGGTTTAAATTTTTTAAATTAATTTAATAATTTTTTTAATTAATTTAATATTTTTTAAAGTTAATTGTACAACCACATCAGACCGTAGTGGATATTGACTATGACTGTACTTCTGGTTTACCTTTTTAATTTATTTAATTTTTTTTTAATTTAAGAAAGGATATATTGGAGTGATATTTCTGGTAATTTACAAAAATTTATTCTTTTTTTTTAATTTATTTTATTTTTTGGGTCATTCCATTCGTTCTGCTTATTTAAATGGTACAGAAATTGCTTCTGCATATTCTGATTTGCTTCGATCTCCGGAAGGTAAAAATAAAAATAATTTTATTTTTATTTATTTAATTTTATAAATTTAAAAGGTATTGCAATTGATTGGCGTTCACAAAATATTTATTATGTTGATAGTATTAAAAATGAATTGGGTGTAGTTTCTATTGATGGCCGTTTTCAACGAACACTTTTAAAGGTATGTAAATATTTATTTTAATTTATTAATTCAACATTACTAAAAAAATTAAAGAAAAAAGGTTAAATAACAAGTTGTAAAATAAATTTAAAAAAATCAGAATTTATTTGATAATCAGAATTTTTTTTAAATCAGAATGTTTTTAAAAATCAGAATTTATTTGATAATCAAAATTTATTTGATAATCAGAATTTATTTAATAATCAGAATTTAATTAAAGGATGGATTGAATAATCCAAGGGCATTGGTTATTGATATGGAAAGTCGTCAACTTTTTTATTCTGATTGGTCTAGAGATGCACCCAAAATTGGAAGGATTGGATTAGATGGAAGTGGAAATAAAGGTTTATTTATTTATTAAAATTATTCTAATAAAAAGACACTCTCTAATAAAAAGGCTTTTTGGTATTTTTTGCGGACAATTTAAAAAAAATATTTTTTAGTACTTTATCTTTTTTATATTTTTAAATAATTTTTATTTATTAAGTTATAATTTCTGATGAAATAATTTTGCCTAACGGACTGGTAATGCTTCAATATCGTCGGTGGCTGTGTTGGGTAGATGCTGGTAATCAAAGGTTTAATTAAATTTAAATTAATTTTAAATTAAAATATTAAATATTAATTAATTTAGATTAACATGTAGTGCATTAGATGGGTCTAATCGAAAAGTGGTAAGAAAAAAAATAATTATTATTTTTAATAAATTAATTTTTAGATTTATGCTCCATTAGAATATCCTTTTGGTTTAACTATTGATAGTCAAGAAGATCGTTTTTATTGGACAGACTGGAAAGAGTAAGGAAATACTAATTTTTTTTTAATTTTATAAATTATTTTGTATATTTTATCATCTTTAAAAAATTACAAAATAAATAGTTTGGGTCTACTTCAATTTTTTAAAAATATTTTAATTTAATTAAAAAATACTCTTCTATTTTTACAGTCAAAAAATTCATTCTGTTGACATCTTCGGAAGGGGATATACAGAATTCTTTGCTGGTGCAGGTGGTAGAGGTTTGCAATAATTTTTTTTTAATTTTTTAATTTTTTTAATTCAAATTTTTTATAGGAAAATTATACGGTATATTAAGTCTTCCTGTAAAGTGCCACTTTCATACAGGTTAAAAATTAAAAAAAATATATTTTGGATATTCTTTTCTAAAAATATTTATTTAATTTAAACATTTTTTAAGCTCCATCCGAATGTATTCAAAAAGGAAAATGTGCCCATTGGTGTCTACCTTCTCATGTCGGTGAATTCACTTGTGTTTGTCCAGAAAATATTAATGGATTAGAAGGTTGTTAAAATAATTATTTTTGAATTATACTGCCTTTATTTAATTTTTTTTCTTATACACTTGCCTTTCTTTATTTTTATTTTTTTTTCTAATTTTATTAATTTAATTATTAAAATTATTTGAATTAAAAAAGAGTTTTTTTATTATTTTATTCATACAATTAGAGTTATATACCCAATTAAATTAATTAATTTAAATATAGTGGAAGAAATATATTTTTATTTAATTAAAATAGGGACCGGCAAAAATAGCTGCCCCAGAACCGATCCCTAATTTAAATTAACATTAATTATATTTATTAAATTGAGTATCCGTAAATTTATTTTGTGTGTCTATTCGTTTTTGTATGAAATATAATAATAGAGTAGAGAAAGAGATTGGAAAAATCAGAAAATATATTTAATTAAAATCAGAATTAAATATAAACCCAATCTCTCTCTCAATGAAGAAAAGATTAATAAACACCGAGCTATGCTTCAGGGCTGAGTCGAAATTGGAAAAAAGTCGAAATCGAAATTCCTTCGAAATCGAAATTTTTTAATTTCGCGAAATCGAAATAATTCGAAATAAAAACCTCGAAATCTCGAAATTCGAAATCGAAATCGAAATTATTCGAAATTCTCAAAAATATGATAAAAAAAGTGAAACCTTAATTATAATTGTAATTTTTGCACTTGGCATCAGGGTTGTTACCAGTGATGGGAAAGTTCCAGTTCCAGTTCCGGAACTGGTCGGTTCCAGTTCCAGTTCCGGAACTGGAACTGTGGAACTACCAAATTTTTGGAACTGGAACTGGTTCCGGAACCGGTTCCTCACCCCACAATAGTTCCGAATAGTTCGGGAACTGGAACTATGAAAAGTAAAAATGCAGTTCCGGAACCGGAACTGGAACCGGTTCCAGTGGAAATTTTGGAACTTTCCATCATTGGTTGTTACGAGTTGAACTCAAATGTCTGATTGGGTTAATTTTTATAAAGTTCAGATTATTTTAGCGCCGCAGGCGAAAAATTTTGAAAAATTTTAAACCTATGCGTTGAAAATTAAGCTTTTTTAGTGCCATTGATGAGAATTTTTTAAATCCCTTTGCAAAACAATTACCTTTTAGCGCCGCAGGCGAAAAATTTTTAAATTAATTGTACTTTAGCTGCCAAAAATTCACCTTTTTAGCACCGCAAGAAAAAAATATAGGACTTATATTTTTCTTATAAATTTAAAATGTTTCAAAATAAAGAAAAATTAATTAAATGATAATTAATGTCTCAAGATATTTTGCACTTAACATAGGAATCGAACCCACATAAATATCACTATCATAAACTAACCCACTAACCACTCAACCACACTCGTACCAGGAAGGAAAACGTTTTTAATTATAATAAATCTTTCCTTTTAATATTTTTCTTTTCCTTGAATCAAAGTAAAACACCCGCCCCTTGGATGCCTTTTCTCAAAAAATACAATCTTTAGGGGTGTAAAAAATACTCGTAGTGTATCGAAATTTGGAAAAGTTCGAAATCGAAATTCCTTCGAAATCGAAATTTTTTAATTTCGCGAAATCGAAATAATTCGAAATAAAAACCTCGAAATCTCGAAATTCGAAATCGAAATCGAAATTCGTCTCAGCCCTGCTATGCTTATTTAATTTTATATATAAGCAAAAATACAATCGTAGAAGGTCAAGGGAAGTGTTATCGACTTTTGAACTATTATATAAAAATCAGAATTTTTGTAAAGAAAAAAACACAAATCAGAATTTTAAAACAGAATTTTGGTAAAAACACAGAATTAATCAGAATATAAAAATCAGAATTCCGGAAAACACATCATAAATCAGAATTCTGATATCTTTTCAAACCAGAATTTAAAAAAGAATTCTGATTTTCTAAAAATTAGAAACACAAATCAGAATTACTCAGAAACTCAAAAAACAAGTCGATAACACATTTCTGGTTTTACTTAAATTATTCAAAGTTTTAATTAAATTAAACTTAACATATAAGCTATAATATAGGTGAAAAAGTGTATTTAAATAATTATAGGTGTATTAACCTTGCAAAATTAATTAATTTTCTTCCCATTACTTTTTTCTTTTCTTTTAATAGCATGTTGGCTTATTATTATTATTACCATTATTATTATTTTCATTATTTTGTTCATGACATACAGATAATCCCTCAAATTGTCTTTCTATTGGTCTATTAGTGTTTTCCTTAAATTTAAAAAATTAAAATTAAATTAATTCTCTTACATTTTCCCCCATCAATGAGTGATGCGAATCAATAACATTTTGTTGTGGTTGATAAATTGGATAATAAGTTGGGTAATAATGCAATAAATTTGCTAAAATTAAAAATTAAAAAAAAAATTAATTAAATAAACCATTTTCATTGTAATATTGTTTAGCGGCATTTGTATTTACCAACATTGGCTAAAAATTAAATAAATTTAAAATAAATTAAAATAAATATTTTTAAAGTAAAGGATAAGGAGAGGTGCTTAAGGCACAAGCTCAAAAAATAAAATTTTCATTTAAATTATTTTAAAATAATTTTTGGTAAAAAAAACGTTCAAAACGATCACACAACTTTTCATTTAAATAATTAAAAAAACCTGATATTGTAATGCCAAATATGGATTAACAAAAGATTGATAATTCTGTGTAGGAGAAGTATAATTAATATTATTATTATAATTAATATTATTATTATTTTGTTGTATTATTGGTTGAAAAGAAAAAAGTGAAGGAATATTATTATTATTATTATGTACTCCTCCAACTTCTTTTGTTGTTGCTGTTAAAATTAAATTATTATTTTTATTATTTTCTTCTTCTTTTCCTTCACCATTAATTTTATTAATTTCATCATTTAATAATCCTTGGTATGTTAATAATTGTTGTTTATTTATTGTCGGGGGTTCACTAAACGCACTTGAAGGAGAAATTAATGAAGCCTAAAATAATAAAATATTTAAACAATTCTTTAAAAAAGAAAAAAGAAACCTCTATTTACTCGGCAACAAATTTAAATTAATTAATTAAAAGAAAACCTCATTAGTCAGCAAAAACTGTCCAGAAGGGTAAATAAGTTGAACAGCTCCAGAACTTGCAGCACTACTACTACAATTACTGCTTATTGTGGTTTCACCCATCCCAGCTGTTACAATTTCCAAATTTGTTGAAGGTTGTTGTAAATGACAAAATTGAGGAGCAAAGTGTTGATTCCATAAAGGGGAAATATTATTTGAATTATTATTGTTTGACCAATCAGAAGAAATTTCAAATGAACGCGTTCGTCTTCCTTTATTTATTTCTGTTGAATTGTTTGAATGACTTGTAGCAGTATAAAAACGATTCCTAAATGTTCTGAAAGAGGAAGGAGGGCCAAATGTGGTGGAAGAATTGTTGCGATGATTTCCAAGAGTGGAAATGTTAGACTTAAATTTATTTTATTTTTAATTTGGAGTTGATCCAAACATTGAATTTTTTTTAAAAAAAAAGGTCAAAAATAATACATTTAAAAAAATAAATAAATTAAACCTCATCAAAACTCTGCACATTACGACGACCAAAACGATGCTTTTCTTCATAATTAGAGTGTTTAATTAAAGAATTGAACTTCAAAACAGGACTAAAAAATAAAATAATAACTTAAATTTGGAATTAAATTAAATTAAAAAATAATAATAAAAAACAAACACTCTAGTAACTCCTTTTTGTTTAGTAACCACCACTTGTTGACCACTTTGGTCAACATTGTGAATTAACCCAAAAAATGCAGCAACCCGATGGATTAACTTTAATACATTTAAATTTATTTAAATTAATAAAAAGTAAAATAAAGCAAACCATTCGATTGTAAGAAGACATTGGAGGAAAGAAATGATAAGATTTACTGAAAAAAAATAAAATTAAAAAATCTCAAATAAATTCCCCTTGAAAAACAAAAAATAAAACTTTCAAAAAACCTTTCATCTTCAACAAATTTCCTTGTCTCGTCTTCAATAAAAAGCAAAAATTCTCTATCTTTACTGTTCTTATGAAGTGTGTTCTCCACAAATCGTAGAACATCTATTCCCATTGAATCGTATGAATTGTCTTAAAATTAATTAAAAAAATAATTTTTTTTTAAATCTTCCAAACTGAGATCTAAACCTTCCTTTTAACTCAAAAAACACTTTAAAAATAATTAAAAATTAAACCTTTCTGTAAAATCTTCGCTGAAAAACGCTTCTTTGGAGACTCTGTCTGCTCTAATGACTGTTCCAGTTTATTATCATCATCACCTACAACTGCATCACTTCTTGTAAAAACTTTTCTTTTGTTTATAGAATCCTTAAATATTTTTAAATTAAATTTTAAAGTTAAAAAAATTAAAAAAAAACCTGTCGACGCTCCGAAGACATTTTTAATTTTAAATAAATTTAAAAATATAGAATAAATAAGAAAATGCTAAAATACAAGCAAAATTAACTAAAATATTTATAAATATTTAATTAAGCATTAAAAACAAAAAATTGAAAAAGTTAACCTTGAATTGTCGTAAGATTAAAAAAGAGTATGAAAAAAGAGGAGAGACAGCGAAAGAAAAAAGAAAAAAAAGAAAGAAAGAAAGAAAGAAAGAAAGAAAGAATATCATAGAAGCGGTCATTTGAGTGTTTATTACACGATAAGTCTCACCCAAAAGAAGTTTTGAATAAATAAAGAGAGAGAATGTAAAAAGAGGAGAGTTAGAGAGAAAAATAAATTTAATTAAAAGAAAGGGTTCCCTAACCTTTCGTCACTGAACCTTTCGTCAATGAACCTTCCGTCAAAACCTTTCGTCACTGAACCATTCGTCACTGAACCTTTCGTCACTAAAATCATATTTTTATGAATAATTGATACTGTGACTTATACTAGATTTTTTGTTTCTGGACCGATTTGAACTAGTGAGGTGTCATTTGAAAGAGCTCCGAAAATTGAGTCGATCCAGATATGGGAAAAGTTGGTCAGACAAATAGCAGCCGAGTTACAGACTTTTGAAAATCGAAAAACAACAGGGGGATCAATTCATTTTCAGGTGAAAAATTAAATGTGCAAATTATAGCTAATTCGAACGAGCTCTTCAAGCTGTATCGAATGAGATAAGAATCAGCTCGTTTGGAGCCGCATTAATAAAGTTATAAAGGATTGAAGCTCTTAGGAAAAACTTTTTGTGGCTCCTGAGGGTAGGCCGGGCATGGTCTTCGCGCAAACGTTGATATATTGGAGGTGTTCTATTATTTTCTCCATTTTTGGACTTTTCCGTGAAGATAGTTCGGGAACAAACTCGGTAATAGATGAGATTGATCCCCCTGTTGTTTTTCGATTTTCAAAAGTCTGTAACTCGGCTGCTATTTGTCTGACCAACTTTTCCCATATCTGGATCGACTTAATTTTCGGAGCTCTTTCAAATGACATAAGTCACAGTATCAATTATTCATAAAAATATGATTTTAGTGACGAAAGGTTCAGTGACGAATGGTTCAGTGACGAAAGGTTTTGACGGAAGGTTCATTGACGAAAGGTTCAGTGACGAAAGGTTCGGCCACCAAAGAAAGCAAAAATAATAGAGTATTTTGCCTGTTGAGTCTAAATTTTTTATTTTTCACATTTTTATTTAAAAAATTCTCTGTTTTTTGCCTTTTGGTTCCAATACTCCCCTAAACGCTTTAAAAATATAAATGAAAATTTTTTCTTTCCGTTTCCTTCAAATATTAGTGATTTGGAATATTAATGACAGAAATAAATCATTTTTGTAAAAAAAAGTTTAAGAAAGGCAAATTTTTAGGTGTAAAAGGGTGGATCATTTATTATGTGTTTAAATATGTGCAATAAATGCAAAAGCAAAATTATAAAATAAAATTTTTATAAAATAACTTTTTCTCCTTTAGAATTAGACTTTTTTCTTGTCCCAATTTTAAATTAAAAAAAAAATTTTTTTAATAAAAAATCAAAATGCATCTTTCACTCATTCTATTTTCTTTACTAATTTTCGCCTCTGAATTTTTAAATTTTTCAAATTCTGCAATTTTTAAACGTGAAAGTTCAGTTAACTTACAAACTAATGGCACAGGAGAAGTAAGGAAATAAAACTAAAAATTGCAAAATTTATTAAAATAAATTTAAATTAAAATTTTAGACAAATTCTTTATCAAAAAAGCCAAAACAAGAATGTAAAATGCAATGCCGCCCAACCAAACTAAAAAGAGGCAGAGAATGTTATATTGAATGTTATGGAGATTTACCTTCTACAATTAGAATAGCACCCATTTTAGATCAAAAATGTGCTGAAAAATGTAATGGAGGACCAATTGGGGATTATTCAAATTTTAAAAGAGAATGTGCTGTTAAATGTGCAATTCCTGAATGAAAAAACGGAAAAAAATTGAGAGAAATTACCTAAATAAAAGATGTTATATTTCTAATAGATTTAGAAAAAAATTTCAATATTTGTTCAATAAATATTTTATCATTTTAATTAAATTGCTTGTGTCTATTAAATAGTTTAACCGTTAGCACTCAAATATTTGAACTGAAACGTCCTTTTTTAAATGGTAGCGCTGAAATGGCTTATTTTATTTAAGCAATTTTCTTTTTAAACATCTATTACTGTATCTCGTTCTCAATGTTTATCTCGTTAAGTTTTGATGTCAAGTTTTAATTAGATGTTTTCTAGAAAATGTGACAGACATAAAACAAAGTTTATTTAAAATGTTCAAGTTTAGACAGTATTTAAGCATTCAATTTAACTATTTTTTTAATTTCTCCTCGTTTTATCACAGTTTTAAATTTCCTTTCCCAATTAAACTATTTTATTAATTATTCATTTTCTAATTTTTTTAAATTTAAAGTAGAATAAATGAATACAAATATTATTAATCAAAAAAAATCAGCACACAGAAAAAGCGATGAATATGAGGTGGGTTCAATAACAAGTAGAATGCTTATTGGTGAACGAACATTGTCAATTTTATGTCCTTTTATTTATCTTCCTTTTCTTTATGCTTACGCTTTTTTTGGTGCTTGGATGTTTACGGTTTATTTTTAATTTTATTAAATTTAGAGGGAAAAAATAAATTTTTTTTTTAGAAAATTGAGAAGGAACACCACACTTTACAATCGCCTTACAAAAGCAATCAAACTTTTTGTCAATCTAGGTTTTTATTTTTAAAATTATTTTTTATTTAAAATTATTTTTAAGTTATCAACCTTTTGCTGATGTTGTAAGAGATGGAATACCTTATTCTATAAGTGTTTTCACCACTGTGGGTTATGGCGTTCAGGTTTTTTTTTTTAAAAATTTAATTTATTGGAATTTCGTATTTGACTATTTTTAAATTCTGATTCCAAAATTCAAAAACGTCGCTATTTTTAAAATTCCAATGTCAAAATTTCACTAAATTTTCTTATTCTAATTAAAGGCCCCAGAAACCACAGCTGGCAGATTGGCAACAATCTTCTATGCGATGCTTGGAATTCCGTTATATTTTTCATTCACTGCCGATATTCAAGATCGAATTGACCAATTAATATTTGTTTGGCTTTATGGCTTAATTTTCAATAAAAAACGTCATGAAATAAAAATTGCAAGATGGAAAAAGTTTTTGGTAACTCTTCTTATTGCAATATCTTATTTGTTTATTCAAGGAGCTATTACAATGGTATTCTCTTTTTTTTTTAATTTTTTGAAATTCCAATATTAATATTTTTTCTAAATTTCAAAATTTTTTCAAAATGTCAACTTTCAAAAAGTCCAACAAACTTTAATTTTCCTTCTCATTTCTTTTTTAGTATCTCGAAAGCAAAGAAGAATGTGGAGGTCGTTGGACTTATATGGTTGCTATATATTTTGTTTTTCAATCTGCTGCTCTTATCGGATTTGGAGATTTGACGGCATCACGAAGTTTATATTTGACTGTACATTTGCCAATGCTAATTATTGGGCAAGTATTGTTACAAGCACTTTTTGCTGAGGCAATTGTAAGAAAAATTTAATTTTTTGTTTATTGGTCGGTTCAGCACCGAAAAAATTCCTGGCCGGTTCGGCACCAAAAATTTTTTTTGAACAGAAATATATTCGTTACAAATTTCCAATGTGGGTAGAAATGGCTTGGGATTCATTTATGGAAAGTATTTTTGGCAAAAAACGGCCCTTGATGATTGCAAGATTGCCAGAACCAACAACACAACCTTCTTTTAATAGAAAAAAGAAGCAACAGAATGTTAAGGAATCACCAAAAACTAAAAAAGGAAAACTACCTAAATAATTAACTATCACAAATTGTATTAATTAATTTTATTAGTTTTTGTTGTTGTACAAATTGTTTTTTTTATTAATATTTTTTGTTAAATAATTAATTTTTAATAAATGTGTGATTATGCAAAAAATATTTTTTTGTGTTATTTAAAAAAACAATTTTAAATTATGGGTATTAATAAATTATCAAATTTAAATATTAACAAAAATCAAATGATGCTTCATAAAATATTACAATTTGTAATCAATTTTAGAATTTAGGAAGCAAAAACATTGCACAGTATAAAAGATTATTTGGAGAGTCAAAAATCAACAAGTATAAAGATACGTTAGTAATAGCAAGTGCTTATTTTAAAATCAGAATAAGTTTGTTTTACAATTGTATTTTACAACCGGAAAATAAGTTTACAAAATATCAGAAAAAGTTTATTTTTCAACGTTTTTACAACCGTAAAAACCGGAATTTTACAATTGTATTTTACAACCGGAAAATAAGTTTACAAAATATCAGAAAAACATCTCAGTTACAATTCCCTCTCTTTAAAATTAACAAAACACTTGCTAAAAACAAAGTTTAAAATCATAAATAAACATTAAAAAAATGGAATGTAATATAAAATAATAAATAAAGCAAACATTGCAGTATATTATATAAAATTAATATTCATTAGGCGACAAGAATTTAATACTCGTTTCTGGGACTGTGTCAAGCTCTTTATTACCAAGTTTACTAGACTTTTTACGCATTTGTATAAGCAAATCTTTTCTGTTGTATTTTCCATTTGGATATGTTTTGTAGTAATATTCATCATCTTCATCAATATTTCCCTTTAAAATTAATTATTATTTATTTTAATTTTTTAAATAAAAATTCTTACATCTTCTAAACTGAAACTATGCTGAAGGTTACGAAAATCGTTGTCCAAGTAATGCCTGCTATAGCGATGTGCACTCTAAAATAAACAAAACTTAATAAAAAAATAAAGTCCAACCGAATTTATTTCTGCAAATTTATCACGAACAAAAACGCTAACAGATTCATTTCTTGGAATTGTATTTTCACGAGGTCTTTGAAGTGTAGGAGCAGCAGGAACAACACCAAGAAGAGATTCAGGATTTGTAAAACGTTGAGAAATGCTTAATCTAAATATTTTTTAATTTTTAAAATTATTTAAAGCAAAACCTTGGAGGCAAACTTTGTGCCAAATCACGACAGCTCTGCACAGTTGGCATTCCAGCAAATGAGCCATGTTTTTTTAGATAAGTAACCGCTTCTGTTACCTGAATTTCTTCATTATATTTGACAAGTTTCATTCCTTTATCTTCTGGTTGGAGAGTAATAAATGGTCGAAGGTATTTATCGTTGAAACGTTCAATTGTCATCCGAAACTGAAATAAAGTGAGAAATAAATTATTAAAAAAAAAAAATATAAACCCAATAATTCCCTCTAAGACCAGCAATGCTTTCCACACCACCACCAACATGGCTACAAACATTATCTGCTATCATTTCAAAGACAGTCTTTTTACGTACTTCGTGTTGTTTAACTTTAAGGTAAGTAACTAATTTTTTGATTGTACCACCCTAAAATTTAACAAAATAATAAAAAATATTAATTTAAAAAAAAAAACCTGTACAAAAACAGTGAATACTATAACAATAATAGTCGTTGAAGCTAACATATTTTTGCAACAAATTAATTCTTGATTTAAAGACATTACAAGACCATAGCAAACTGCACCTCTTATTCCTCCATAACCCATAATAAATTGGTCAACAATTCCAATTTTTTGAAGACGTTTTTTATTTACTAATGAAGTTAGAACACCAACGCCGATAAATCGAAAAACAAAACAGGCAAAAAGTGTAACAAAAATGAAAACAAAATCTAGATCATGATTTTTTGAGACTGCGGAAAGGCCAAGAAAAACAAATATAACTGCTTCACAACTGAAAATAATTTTATAGTGCTTCAGTAAAGGAGTAAAGAATACGGGGAATTTAATTAAAAGGAGGGAAAATTAACTGAAAGTGTTTCTGATTTTGCAAACTATTTTCCGGTTGTAAAATACAATTGTAAAATAAATAAACTTATTCCGATTTTTATAGTTGTAAAAACATTGAAAACTAAACTTTTTCTGAATGTAAAAAAATAAACTTTTTCTGATTGCAAATAATAAACTTATTCTGATTGTAAAACTGGAAGGTACCATATTTTTAAATAAAATTATATAACAAACCTAGAAGAAAGTGTTTTCATGAAATAATTAACTGTAACCAGAGATTGTTCAGAAATGTTTCCAACAATGT
The DNA here is from genome assembly GCA_015183035.1 of Meloidogyne chitwoodi. Classification (NCBI taxonomy): domain Eukaryota; kingdom Metazoa; phylum Nematoda; class Chromadorea; order Rhabditida; family Meloidogynidae; genus Meloidogyne; species Meloidogyne chitwoodi. The sequence goes on from JACZZP010000001.1 coordinate 2,690,849, forward strand.
ATTGTTTCATTCCCATTCCACACACAACTATTGCAAGAATTCCAGAAAGTCCTAATGATTCTGCTATTAAATAGGCCAAATAAGGGAAAAGAAGGCAAGTTAGTGGTTGCACAACAGAAACACCTGCGCCAAATCTATAAAATTAAATTTTAGATTTTTTTAATTAAAAATAAAAAAAGAGTAAACAAACTTAGTAACAATTCCAGTCAAAACAGCCCATAAAGCTCCAACTAAAATTCCACCAACTGAGACCCAAAAAAATGCAATTACAGCAAGTAAATAATCTGTCCAGAAGATTGCATCTAAACCAGCGGCAGCCATTGCTTGTAAAGTGTGATAAAGAACCTAAAAAAGATTAAATTAAAAATAATTATCAGATTTTTTTAAAACAAAATCAGAATTTTTTTTAAACAAAATCAGAATTTTTAAAAAACAAAATAAGAATTTTTTTAAAACAAAATCAGAATTTTTCTTTAAAAAGAAATCAGAATTGCTTAAAAACTTACAATTGTAACAGCATCATTAAGCAAACTTTCCCCAAAAACACAAATATACAAAAGTTGGTTAACATGAATTTCCTCAAAAACACAAATTACAGCTACAGGATCAACGGCGCTAATTAAAGTTGCAAATAAAAACAAATCAATAGAAGAAGGATGGCCATGAAAAAAATTTTTAAACGAGTAGAGAGTTAGTCCTGTTGCTGCTGTATTCCACAAGGTGCCAACAACTGCATATGTGGTTATTGTGCCAATATTGGAGAAAAACTGAAAATTATGATAAAAATCAAAATAATAAAAACCCTAAAATTAAATATTCCTAAAAAACCAAAATACAAAAAAAAATATAAAAATAACAACCTCTTTGTTTGGCATAAAATAACCAGCCTCCAAAGCAATCGGCGGCAAAAGATAGAGAAAAAACCAATCGGGCTCCAAATAAATTTCCTATACATTTAATAATTTAATTTTTGCTCCAATCCACAAGCTAGCCTGATCTGGAAAAACAAAGTGCAGAATTCCACCAAAAATGCTTCCCAACACAAGAAGTAAGGCTGAATCGGGTAGTACTCCTTTAATTCTTTCCAGACGGTGAAAAACTTATCAAAATTAGAAATTAATTAAAATTATAAAAGAGGGATGTGTCCAATTTACTCTCAAAAAAATCCCCAAATTTTAAACTAAAATTCAATAAAAACACAAAAAACCCCAAGTACAACCAGCCAAACAAAATTATAAAAAATTAAAAAAACTAACCAATTTTCGCCAATATAGTAATAAAAAACCAAAAAGCAAAGGTGAGTTGTGTTTGGTGTTCTTCAAAGTGCATTTCGAAGAATACAACCTTATCTCTTTTGACATAATGTAAATGGTCATGATGAAAAATTGGAGAAGTTGATGTTGTATAATTTAATTCATTAGAATTAGTATTATTATTATTTAAAGTCAAATTAGTATTAGTAAACGAAGTTGATGCAAAAGGAAAAGTTTGAGTAGAATTTGAATACATTTCCCTGAAAAAATATTTTTTTTTTAATTAAAATTGAAGAAAAGGAGAAAAAGAGAACAAAGAACTAAAATAAAAAACAAAGTTTAAAAAAAACATTTTTAAATGCATGAAAAAAAATAAAAATAATCAATTTTTGCAAGTTTTTAATTAAAAAAAAGTTTTTCTGTGAAAAGACAAAATGTCCAAATTCTAAACATTATGCCAATTTGGGATTTTTTGATAAAATTTTTGTCTACATATTTTCTTAAAATAAAGATTTTCACTAAATAAAAAAAATAATAAAATTGTTTTTTTAGTTTGCTAAAAATAAAAGTATATTTATATTTTATTGGCTTTCCTATCTTTTGGTCATTGTTCTTAAATCTTTGTAAAAAAAAAGAAAATGAAGAAATCTTATAAAAATAAATTATAACTGTTCATTTAAAAGCTAATAAACAAAGGAATTATTTATTAAAAAAAAATAAAAGCTTTATAGCTTTAGACTAGACAAAAATGAAAGAAGAAAAAAAATAAAATCAATCAGGCTTTCTCTCAAAAATGTCTCCTTCTTTGAATACATTATACCTTTTTATGCCTATTTTTACTCTCTGTGAGTCAGAGAACATTTTTTTAATGGTCAGTGTCTATCTCTTTTTTTCTCTAATTCTCTTTAATCTTTTTTAATGCACTTTCTTTTATTAAGTGAGGAAATATGGAATTTTGGGTTTATGGGTTGACTCATTCAGAGGTTTAAATGATTAAAATTTGAAATTATTATTAAAAAAATAAAATTTGAAATATAAAAAAAAAATTAAAATTTTTTAATAATTGAAATTCTTAAATATTGGCGATTAATTATTTATTATGGCATTCTGACCACAATATTCAAATATTTATTTTGAAAATTGCCTTTTTATTAGAGTGTTTTTATATTTTTTTAAATTTTTTTAGTCATAAAAAACAAAAATGTCGAGGTTGCCAGCTAACATTTAGTCCTCAAATATTCAAAATAATTCACTATTCTCCTAAAAAACGGTCTTTGTGACATTATTTCTTTATTGTCATTTTTTTTCTATTGTTTTTTCCTAGTATATATAATTGGAACAAAGCGGATTAATAGAAGAATATTTAAGTAAAAAAAGCTTTAATATTTTAATGGATAAAATGAACATAAAAAATAAAAGTGCAAAATACGCCTCAGGCGGCTGAGATATATTCAGACATTTAATATTTGTTTTTTTGGTTGCCTTGGTCACGTTGAAAATAATTAGGTGGAAATATTACACATTATTTGTTTTTATTTAATATCTTTATTTTTAAGCATTAAAAATTATTTTTTAAGTCAAAAATGCATTTTAATTTAATAAAGTAAAAATGAACTAATAAATCTTGTGGGAGGAACATTTAAAGTGGATAAAACTTTAATGTCAAAAAGAAGAAGATTATAGAAATATAAACAAATAAAAAAGTTATAATTGAGAAAGATTAAAAAACACCAATAAACTGATTTTTCCGAAAAATTTGTTCAGGAAAATTCTGATTCTGAGGAAGATAAAAAACATACCAACATAGAGTATTTTCCGGAAAATTTGTTCAGGAAATTCTGATTTTGTAAAAGAAAATTCTGATTAAAAATTTTTTCCGGAAAAATCAGAATTTATTTTCCTGAAAACATTAAAACATATTTTAAATAAATCAAATTTCCTGAAAAAAACATTTACGGAGAAAATTGTTTAAATGTTTCCTAAACTTTTCCGGAATTTTAATTCTGATTTTTTCACAAAACAAAAAGTTTGTTTCTTTTCTTTGCATTATTCTCAAGTCTTTTAGTAATTTATTTTCCGGAAAAGTGTTAAAACTTTTAATATTTATTTTTTACATTCCCTCACTGCAATTTTCTTATTTAAAAACAAACTATTAAATATTTAGAGGTAAAAAAGAGATAAATGTTAAACAAAATTCCAACAAATCTACGTAAAATATCCGGGTAAATTATTATATAAATTTTTTTGGGTCATTTTTCTCATTTAAGGAAATAAAATATTTTGTTGATTTTTTTGAGGAATTGAGAGGGAAAGAATGCCGCACAAACATGTTATTATTATTATATCTGATCATTTTTTCTTTGTTTAATTTTTGACTAATTTTTCAATTATATACATATATATATTTAAGATTAATATCTAAATAATTTTTTCTGTTTTCATTAGCTTACCACTTTTGCTTTTATCCCCTCAAAAAAGAAGCGTTAAAATAAATTGTATTTTTACTTATTTTTAAATAAATAAAATATAATTTATTTTTATTAAAAAAATAATTTTTTTATTGCTTTCCATAAGGCTAAAATGTGTACATCATTTTGTAGTATTTTGCCTCAGATCTCTTTTTAATTAAATACCGACCAGTTCAGCACAATTTTATAAATAAAAATCAAACTTTCCCTTTATTTTCTTACAGTTTTCCCACAAAATATTTTATTTTATTTAAACCATAATTAAATTTTACACAAATCATTAAACATCCAAAAAGTTATGTTTGTGAAAAAATATTCAGATTTACAGCTGATTGCACTGAACAGACAGTAAAAGGAGCAAAGAAGGCGTAATTTTGGTTTGTCAAACTAAGCTCTTTCCAAAATAATTTTTTTTTCTTTTCCGTCTGATCTCTTAACCACAAAATGCCCCTCATCTCACCTGTTGCTTAGAAAATCCATCATGGCCTTGCCGGTAAGGGACAAGGCCATCCCTTGCGCATTGTAGCAAAATAGAAAGCAAAGCATGCAATTCACCGATATATTCTAATATATACTATTTAAAATTGCCCATCCTCTCACCTCAAAACCATTTTTCTATCTTTTCTCATAAACTAAAACCTTGCCTAAAACCTACTACACCTTTATCGTTTTTGTATAATTTTTAAACAAAATTTTAAATTTTCAATTTTTCTGTTATTTTTAGACTATTATTTATCTTCATTTTTCCTTTTCAAAGCATTTTTAATTTTTTTTCCATTTTTTAAAGTTTTTGGTTAATATTTTTGACCAATTTTCTAAAGGAAAAGCAGCACAAAAGAATAATATATTTTTATATCTACTTTTATTTTGGCCACAAACTTTTTAAACATCATTTTTAGCTTTCTGATCGACTCTATTTATTTACTATATTCTCCTTTTATTTTCTCAAACAATTATATTGATCAGAGAAAAATATGCATAAAATGCGCTATCTAAGTTTAGTAATGTTTCTATTATATTTTTTGTTGTTATTCTGATTTATTTTCTGATTTTTACAATTAAATTCTGACTTAATTCTGATTTTTTACAATTTAATTCTGACTTAATTCTGATTTTATTCTGATTTTATTTGAATTTTTTCTGATTTTATTCTGATTTTTTACAATTTAATTCTGGTTTTATTTTAATTTTTTCCGGATTAATTTCTGATTTTTTCTGATTTTGTTTTCCGTTCAAGTGAACAAAAGCAGAATTGTAAAACCTATATATTTACCTATACTTTTCTTCTGGTTAAAACCATTTCTGGGTCATTGAGGTAAATCATGGTTTAAATAGTTAAATTTTAAAATATCGCGCAACCTTAAAAAAAGTCTTCCTTTTAAAATAATTATTTTATGCTCCTCTACAAAAGAAAAAAGAATTTACAATTAATTTATTTTCTTGACAATTTTATTAAAAAAATACAAAAAAGTGGTTTTATTTGTAAAGGAAAAATAGGCGTCTTTTAAAGGGAAAAAGAACGTCCTTGAAAAAAAAGGCTAAAAAAGACGGAAGGGTCAAAAATTGAGGAAAATAAAGAAAAAAGGAAGTTTATAGAATTAAAAACATTTTTTTTCTTCCTCAAAGTTTTTTTTCTTTAAAAAAATTTTCTTAAAAGGTGCTCTCAAAAAGGCAAATCGCCCCTATTTTTGACCTCAAAATGCATTCATTGAACAGAAAATGAAGAGAGCAGGAAATAGGGCGGGTATTTTTTTGATTTTTAAGAGTTTATATATATTTTTATATTATTTTTTTAAAATAAATACTAATAGGAAAAAATGTCCGTCCTATTAGAGAGTGCCATTCTATTCAAATATAATATAAAAATTTTTATTATTTATCAATTTAATTATATTATAAAAGAAAGCGAAAATCTTTTTTCTCGATTTTCTTTCAGTTTTTGCTTTAATTTTCGTGGCGCATTCATTTTCTCATTTTTAACACAAAACTCTCGTCTTTATTTTTATACATTTTTCGCCTTATCCTATCGAAATTGGTGAGATTTAATCAATTTTATTAAATAAAATTAAAAATAGAGGTACTAAAAAACGAAAAAAAATTCCAAAAAAAATTTAATTATTTTATTTTTCGTGTTTCAAAAATAAATATTTAATTTTTTAGTTTTTTAATTTACAGTAAAATTCTGAAAATGCTTAATTTTTTCTGCATCCTAACGTATGCGTTTTGCTTCTACAAAATATTTATTAAATTTTTTACAACTTTTTATCCGCCTAAAAAATTTATCCTCTTCATTTATTATGAAGAAACATATTTAATGATGAATAAATATAAATATTATGTTGAACGGAGAAAGCATTAAAAATTGTAATAAATATTTAAATGCTATTAAAAATAATAATAAATTCTCTAGTTGTCTATTTAAAGTTGATCAACTGTCTTTTATTTTGTTCTGATTTTTAATTATTTTCAAGTTTATTTTTATTCTGATTATTATTCTCAAGCTTCTGCTTTTTATTTTTAAGTTTCTGATTTTTATTTTCAAGTTTCTGATTTTTATTTTCAAGTTTCTCAGATTGTAGTAAAAAAGTATCTTGCAACTTTAAATTACCAGAATAAGTTTATTTATTAATTCATATTTCTAATAAATACATTTATGTATTTCTCCTATGGATTTTTCTTTTTTAATTCCGGCGATTAAATCCCTCCAACATCTTTAAATGGGCAATTGACTAAAAAGCTCTTCTTTTAATAATAAAATATTACAAAATTTGTTGACTTTTGACAGTTTATCCCCCGAAAATTTCTGTGAATGTACTACTCATTAATTTTTTCTTGAACCATTTTTATTCCTTCAAAATTAAATGTTTTTAACGTTTCAATCGAATTGTTGCGCTCTATAATTTATTAAAATTAATAAAAAGATTTATTTTTTATTTATTTTTAATAATTTATTTTTATTTTAAAAATTTTACTAATTTTTTAAATTCTGTTATATTTGAAAAAAAAACAATTAAAAAATATTTTTTAGGTATTTTCTCCTCAATTAATTTTTTACCCAAAATCTAACTTTTTCTTTTCTTAAAAAGTTGCTTTTTAATTCGCGCATCTTTTCTTCAATTAAATGAATCAGTGTAGTAATTCTCCCAAATAAAGGCAATTATTAAGCAGAAAAAAACTTGGTTGTTGTCCCCACTTCCTTTACTATCAAGTTTTGCTTTACAATAATTTATTTTCTTAGAATTTTCGATCAATATAAAAAGGTTAGGCTTAATTTTGCTTCTGAAATTAATTTTTCTAAATTTCGAATTTTTTTTAAATTATTTTTTTAATTTATAGATACATTAAAATGTTAATTATTAGCTTTATTAAATTAATAATATTTTTAATTATTTTAATTTCTCAAAATGTTAAACCTATGCATGTTAATCCACAAAGAATAATGGCCAGGCTTCGTTTAGAAGCGGAAGAATCTGAAGAAAAAATTGGTGGTGGAAGAAATAGAAGACAATTACTTGGGGGAGGCACTCCTAAGGAAGAAACTATACAGGTATGGAAAATTAATTAAAAATCAGAATTTCTGATTTCTTGATAAGAATTTTAAATCAGAAATTCTGATTTCTTGATAAGAATTTTAAATCAGAAATTCTGATTTTTAACGATAAATTCTGATTTTCCATTTTTAGTGCCAGAATTCTGATTTTATAAATTCTGATTTTTCCAAAAAAAAAATTTAGTATTTTTAAGGTAACCGCTCCACTATTTTCTTCTCGTCTTTTTGAATATGGATTAGCAGCAAATGATAAAGAATTATTAAATAATAATGGTGGAACAGATATTTCAAAAAGAATGTCTTTATCAAAACCTCTTTTATTTTATGGACAATCATTTTCTGCTATTTGGATTTTAAGTAATGGGGGAATTGGTTTTGAACAATCTTCAAGGCTATATAAAGCTAATATTTTACCTTCCAATATTAAAATTATTGCTCCTTTTTGGAATAGAAATGATTTAAAAATTGGTGGAAAAATATTTTATCGGGAAGCTACTGGTAATAAATTAAATAATAAATATAAAGTTTAAAAATCAGAATTTTACTTTTAATTTAGAATTCTGATTTTTACCAGAATTTTTAATTTTAAATTCTATTTTTAAACAGTTTTTTAATTTAAACATCAGAATTTTACCAGAATTTTTAATTTAAAAATTCTGATTTTTGACCAGAATTTTTAATTTAAACATCAGAATTTTACCAGAATTTTTAATTTAAAAATTCTGATTTTTGACCAGAATTTTTAATTTAAACATCAGAATTTTACCAGAATTTTTAATTTAAAAATTCTGATTTTTGACCAGAATTCTGATTTTCCATTTTCGAATTAAAATTTTGATTTAATCAGAATTTCTGATTTTTTTTTAATTTTTAGGTGGACGGGTATTAGATCGTGGACAAAGCGAAATCCGCTACCAATATGACCTTGAAGTTAAAGTATTTACTGCAGTAATTGTTACATTTGAGAAAATGCAACCTGTAGGCACTGAGCCTTTACCTGATGAAGTAAATATTAAAAAAAAATTTTTTAATAATTAAAAAAATTTAAAAGAATACCAACACCTTCCAATTAGTCCTTTTCTCCACTAGCAACGGAACGTTTGCTAATTTTATTTATAGCAATATTGGTTGGACACAAGGTGCTGAAGCAGGTTTTAATTCTGGTGACGGAAATAATTTCTTTGCTCTTCCTACTTCTGGTACTGGAAATATTATGTATTTGGAAGATTATGGAAATACTGGTAAAAAATTAAATCAAAAAAAATTTTTTTATTTATTCTTTTACAATTTTAAGGAATTCCTGGAGAATGGATGTTTATTTTGGGAGAAGATAGAATTCAGAGATGTAAAGCAGGGATAAAAGGGGATACTTGTGATGAAGGTAAATTTATTTATTTTTAATTTTTTAATACTTTATTTTTTAATTTTTTAAGCATGCACAGCAGGTGAATGGGGTCCAGATTGTATTCGTTGTTGTCATTGTTCTGAAGGTACTTGTCATGAGGTCACTGGAGAATGCAAAAAAGGAGAATGCTTGCAGTGCTGGACGGGGATCGCATGCCAACAAAGTAAATTTATTTTAAAAATCAGAATTTAATTTTTAAAAATCAGAATTTAATTTTTAAAAATCAGAATTTAATTTTTAAAAATCAGAATTTAATTTTTAAAAATCAGATTTGTTTTTAAAAAACAGAATTTTTTAAATTAAAATTTAATTTTTTTAAAGAACAATCCCGTTGCTCAAATAAAGGATCTAAATGTGCTCAAAATGCTTTACAAATGACAGATTATAATAAATGTGGAGAACCTCAATATCGATGCGAATGTCTTTCAGGGTTTACTGGAGATGCTTACACTGAATGTTCTGGTGAGAAAAATTTAAAATTATTTGGATTTTAAAATAAATAGAAAAGGGCGTCTATTAGAGAGGGAATTTATCAGAGAATTAAAAAAATATTTTTTGAAGATATCGATGAATGCACTCAACAACCAAGTGTCTGCCACCAATTGGCGCAGTGTTCAAATACACCTGGTCGCTTCTTCTGTCAATGTCCAGAAGGCTTTCAAGGCGATGGTTAGATTTAATTTTCTTTAAAATATATTAAATTTTTTTAAATTTATTTTTAAGGTATTTCTGAATGTGTAGCTTCATTTCTTTATCCATTTGATCAATCCCATTTACTTCCTTCAAATGAAAAAGATGGGCGTGTAATGGAATGGAGATTAAAACATCCTCTTAGAATATTTGGACGTGATAGAGATACTATTTGGTTGACCAATAATGGATTAATACTTGTTAAAGGAGCTAAGAATGTTCCTGTTACTTTTGATGATGAACCACACAAACTGGATGGGATGGATGTTCAAGGGGTGAGAAAATTAATATTAAAACATACTAAAATACACAAAATAAATAATAAATAATTCACTCCCGTTATAAGGTGAGTGTCCTTATATCGATATGTGACTATATCCAGGTGTGTACTTATAACGAGAGATATTTCCGGAAGAATTAAATTTCTTTATTTCTTGAAATTTATTACCAAAAATTATCAGAAAAGTACAATTCCGGAAAATATCAGAAAAAGAATTCCGGAAAATATCAGAAAAATACAATTCCGGAAAATATCAGAAAAATACAATTCCGGAAAATATCAGAAACTTAAGTTTATAGAAGAAAACCTTAGCTAAACTTTTTAAAATAAAGAAAATTAGTATTTTAAATCAGAATTTAAATTCTGATATTTTTTGAAGTTTGTAAAATAAACGATTTTTGTATTAAAATAGGTTGCCCCGCTTTTTGTATCTACTGACTTGATAACTTTACAAGGAAAAATTCTTGTTGAAGAAACCACCGATCCTCGCATTCTCAACAAAGCTGCACAATTAATAAATGGCCAGTTGGGTGCTTCTTCTGTTGAACAGCCCCGTTTTGTTGCTACACATGCATTATTAGTTACATATTCAAATATTAGCAGCATTGGAAAATCTTTAAAAATAAAAAATGAAGATTCTTCTCAAAAAAACACATTCCAAGCACTTTTACTTGGTGGAAAAGATCGTCAGAAAAAAGGAGAAAATTCTATCCTTACTTTTGTTCAATTTCTTTATCGCGATCTGCATTGGGAGGGGGATAATGCTGAGGCAGGAATTATGTTTGTATTTTCTTTATTTTTTTTGTGTTTTTATATTTTTTGTATTTTTTTAAGAACTTTTTTTAAAGGGCTCCAGACAGGGACAACTCAATTTTATTGCCTGGTTCGGGCACTGAAGGTATTGAACAGCTCAGTCAACTTAGCAATGCTCGGTTGGTCAAAAAATTACACATTATTCTCTAAAAATATTTATTTCAGCTCACAAGGTGTATGGCTTTATCGAATTGATGATTTGGTGCCTTCAGCCTGTTTAAGACCAGAATTACAACCTCCTTATTGTGATACACTTTCTGCTAGTCTTTCTGGACCTTCCAAGCATAGTGAAAAAGAAATATCGGAAAATACTCTACCACCTTCAATTATTAGTTCTACAATAATTGAACAAGTAGAAAAAGTCAAAGTAGAGGAAGAGGAACAAGAAAAAGTAGAGGTAAGGGAACATCAACAACAACAACAACGTTTGCCTTTTTCAAGAGAAGAGCAGCAAAGTGAAGAAGAGGTTTTTGAGAGAAAAATAATTATTTTAATTAATTAAAAATTTATTTTATTTTTTTAGAAACAATTTCAACTTCAACCTTCTCCAACAATTTTACCAAAAAAACAGCCAATCGTACAAATTCAAAGTAAAGAGTTTGAAATGCCACCGGATGCATTTGAAGACAATAATGGATTATTTGTTCGTACAACCACAACAACCAGTACTATTAATACAAATAATAATAAAAATAAATGGGAAGCAGAACAAGAAAATAAAGAAGAAGAAGAAAATGTCCCCCCATCTTTAATTATTCCAGAATTAATTAATTTACAAAAATCCACCACCACTATTACTACACCCTTTAAAACAACAGAAAAATCTTTATTGGAAAATAATATTAAAAAAATTTCAAACATTCCAAGTTTTGTTCCACTCGAAAAAACACCGCCGCCAACAAAAATTGTATTTGATGGACGTTTTCAACACAAAATTGAAGATGAAAAAATTTTTAATAATGAAAATAAAAATGTTAGCTTATTCCCTTCACCTCCACCAATGCAGACTATTTGGCCTTTAGAAGAAAATAAAGGAATAAATGAAAAAATTAGGGAAGAAGAGGAAAAAGAAGGGTCTAATGAATTTAAGGAAATAAAGCAAAATAATAACAGAACAGAACAATTAGAAAATAAAAAAGAAGATTTAATTAAAAGTTCAGAAGCTTCTTTTACCTCTACTTTAACTACTACAACAACAACAATTATTAGTAAAATAATTAATGAAGATGATCGTAATAATCTTCTCTTTATTTTTAATAATACTAAAACGGTAAGAAAAAATTAATTAAATTAAAATTTATTTAATTCAGAAGCCAATTGCTACAACCAAAAAAATTATTAAACCACTAACCACTGAAGTACCTAAACATAAACCTGAAAATCCGGATGGGGATGATCTTTTAATGGAAGATTGGGGTGAAAGAGACAGTGGAAGTGACTCATTGTTGGAAGGAAATACACCTAATAGTTTGTTTTAATATTTGTTTATGTTTATTTATTTTTACAAACTTAAGTTTGTGTTTACTTGTTTATTTTTATAATTTTGTGTTTATTTATTTTTATAAACTTAAGTTTATGTTTGTTTTTATAAACTTAAGTTTGTGTTTATTTATTTTTAAAACTTAAGTTTGTGTTTATTTATTTATTTTAAACTGTATATTTTCCTTTATTTAGAACTTTCTATTGTTGTACCTATTGCTATAGTTCTTGTGTGGTTAGTCGTTCTATTAGTTGTTGCCATATTTTTATGCTGTCGACGAAGGCATTATTTTATTTATTATTTTATAAATTATTAAAATTTTAGACAAACTCAAGAACGTCTTCGCACTCTTTATGGACCTTCCTATCAAATACGTCCAGTTTACACAATGCGTGTCAACAAACTTGATGAAAACAATGTTGGAGGTTATACAGAAACTGAAGGTGTTAGCAGTTATGAAGAGCATTTAGAAAAGGCCGCTCAAAGGCTTAGTGCTGAATTGGCATATAATCCGGTAAATTCATATTTATAAATTTAAAAAAATATTTTTTTTAATTATAGAATCCACTATGGGCAGGACCTGGACGTTATTCCCTTTACGGCTCCTATTGGAATTTATCGCCTGACGCAAGTACCGCAGCTGCAAGACGTCCACTACCTCCTACAGTTTCCAAACAACAACGTTCTTCTTCTTCTTCCGCAATGGAAATGATTTCTTCACCACGTAGTAGTCAAGAAAGTAACAATGGTGGCGGACAACAACAATCTTCAGTATTTAGTGGTTATGCTCAACAAATATCTGGACATAATAATAGACCTTTTAATAGTCCCGGGGAGAAAGAACAACAACAACAAACTTCTGGAAGCGATCTTCATCGCAGTCAGGTGAATATTTAAATATTAAAAACTTAAGTTTTAAGTTTTAAAAACTTTAAAACTGAGCTCTATATTACTGTAATTATTATAAAATTAATTAACTTGTAACTATTATAGCGTAATTCAACGAGTAGTGGACAACGTTTCAATGGAGCACGGCATAAATAAATGAATTCAATAGAAAAATGTAATGTGGAAAGATTTTTAAATTTGAAGGAAAATTAAAAAATAATAAGGACTGCGTAAATTTTGTGCCATTCGTATTTTTTAAAATAATATATTTATTTTTGCAATATTTTTGGTTATTTTTTTAATTTGTAAAAAACTCTGATTTTATTAAATTTTAATTTAATGTACCAAAATTAATTTTAATTTAAAAAAACAATTTTTGAAATTTTTTGGTATATTTAATTTTTAGTTTTTTTACGTGTTTCTGTTAATTATTGAATATTTGTATGTATATGCTTTTCTTAAATATTTTTTCTTCGTTCATTTATCGATGAATAATATAAAACTTTTTAAAGTTTATTTTACTAGAAAGTTTTATTTATTAATAAACTTAAGTTTTAATTTATTTTAGGATTACAATCCTTTGTAATTTAAATAAACTTATAATAACTTAAGTTTTAATTTATTTATTAATAAACTTAAGTTTTTATATTTATTTATTAAAAACTTAAGTTTTAATTTATTTTAAGATTACAATCCTTTGTATTTTAAATAAACTTGAAATGTACTAATTTCGGATTACAAAAGTTTATTAAAATAACTAGAGATAAACTATTTGCGCACAGCAAAAATAAAATGATTGATAGAATAATTCCTCAGAGAATTTCTGTCATTCATCTATCCAATATTACGGCATTTTTTCCTCTATACATTTGTCATTTTTTATTTACTACTTTTTCTTGTTTACGGACTTATATTTTTTTAATTTGCTTCCTCTTAAAAATCTTTTTTTTATTAAGTTTTCGATTTTTTCTTCGGCATAAGGAAAGGTTTTTTAACAACTTTGAGGAACACAAGACATCGATTTTGCAAAATAAATTTTTAGAAAAGGAACGAAATAATAAAAAATTATAGGCAATCCACGCGTCGCAGTTCTCTCGCAAGATTTTTTGCCAAATTGCTTTTAAAGCGTGAGAAAATGAAAAACAAATGTTGGCAATTTTGCTATATATTTTTTTATATTGTGTAACACTTTTTTAAAATTAAAAAACCTTTTTTTCTTTCTAAACATGTGCTGAATTTAATTTGCTAAATTTAAATTTTATTTAAAACGAAATCTGAAACTTGTTTATTAATTAAAATTGAAGTATTACTTTTAAACTTAAGTTTATTAAATTAAAATTCAAGTTTATTAATAAACAAACTTAATTATATGTACAATAAGATATTAATCTTATATTTTCATTAAATAAACTTAAGTTTAATTTTAGATAAACTTTTCTAATAAAGTTTGAATAAATTTAACAAAGTTTACTTAAATACATATACTAAATACATATAAACTTGGTTTATTTAAAAAATATATTTTAATCATCACATGTTTCAGAATATTCAATTCTTAAAAATTCTTATTAAATTTAAAAAATAAAATTATTTTAAGTGCGGGGGAAGATCTATATTGAGAAAAGGCAATAAATAGACAAGGGCCCAATTCTAAAGATACTTGAATAGAATTTGGCTAAAACCATACTAAATATTGGTTTTCATAAGGCAATTTAATCCTCTCCTTGAAAATGTCTTTCTGTCCAATTTTCTTCTTTTGACATTTTGTCTGATATCATTTTAGTCCCTTTTTGCATTGATATTTTGTCCAAATGTTTAAGCTATCTCTCTATATCTTAGTTTAAGCTATGCGCTCTTATGGGTTTCTTCCTACGCGCTAATGACGTTATATTCTTCTTTTATGGGAACGATGGCATTGACGGCATTTTCTCTTTCTATATTTTCTTTTTTCTTTCAATTTTTACATTTTTCCTTCTCTTACTCCTTAAAAGCTTCTCAACGTTTCTAAAACTAGTGTTGTAGTGTGTATTTTAGCTATATAGTCTCGTCTTCATTCTGTCCACAAAGTTAACTTTATATGTACATTGTGGGCTTTTATACATTTATTTTATTATTTTTACAACGCGTTTTTAAGCTCAATCTCAAAATTTTAAGTAATTCAAGTTTGTAATTTAAGACAAAGTTTAATTAATAATATTTACGTTTTTAAGCGTAATCTTAAATTTTAGTCAACTTTAAGTAAAGCTTAAGTTTTTAACAAGTTTTAAAACTTAAAACTTGAATTACTTAAAAAAACTTGAGTTACTTAAAGTTTCTTAAGTTTTAAGTCACCTAGTCTGTTTGTTGTGCGCCAAAACTTAAATTTTTAAATATTTCTTTTTAACATTTTATATTTTTCAAATATTTTTTTTAATTTTTACGAAAAATAATATCACAGCTGAGACACAAAAATTCCTCAAAAATTGTGGTAGATTGGATTTAAGGATAAGACTGAGAGTTTTGTGACAATATTATTTTTGTGTGACAAGGTTAAAAAAAATAGGGAAGGCCAAGTAAAATAGTAAAATATTTTAAGCTTTTTAAGCAATTCCCTTTGGTCACAGAAAGGCAATTTCTTTTTTTCTTTTAATTTTTCTTTTCATTTTAAAGGCAAAAATAGAGGAAATAGGGGAGAAATGACTACTACTATTTTCCCTTTTTTACCTTAAAAATTTTTTTTTCTTTAAAAAATGGGGGGAATAGACTAAATAGGTTTATATTTAGTTAATGTATATATTATTCATCTCCATTTTCCTCTTCCTTTTTTGTGCCAAAATCTATAGAAAAAAGAAAAAATTAATTTTGCTTCCCTATCTTGTCATTACTTTAAAAAAAACATTTTTCCAAAATTAATTTATTTTTTTACCATTTTTAAAGCATTTTTAAAGCGTAAATTTTGCCCAGATGGGAAATCGTAAAAACGGGAAAAAATAAATTTATTTAAAAAAAAATAATTTTACTTTTGGGTATTTTGAAAAAAGTTAATTTTGGGCGTTTTGAAAAAAATAAATTTCTATTTTTTTAAATATTCAAGCATTTTGGACTTTCCTTTATTTCCCCCCAATTTAATTTATTTTAAAATTAAAAATAATTAATTAATATTTTTAAATAGTGTTATAGCTTGGGCATTTTGTCTCTTCTTTCTTTCTTTTTCCCTAAAAAATATTAAAAAAATTATTAAACTTCAAAATGTATTTTATTAAAAAATAAAAATGGGTGGACAAATAAGCAGCAGTGGCAGTGGGGAAAATTTTAATACAACAACAAGTTTAAGCAGTAGCAGAACCTCTGCAATAACTTCACCAGGTTTGAGTTCTATAGGCAGCAGTGGAAGAAAGTCTAGGCATTGGAGAACACCCCCAAGTAGTAATTCAGCTAGTCCACCACCTAATATTGATTCTTCTCTTCATTTTTCTTCAACTAGTAATTCTTTTTCTTCTTCTTCTAATGGTTATAATACTCCTTTTTTAACTGAACAAAAACAACAACAATTAATAAGACATAATACTTCTTTATCTTCTAATGGGTAGGTATATTTTTAATTAATTTTATTTATTTATTTAATTTATTTTTTATTAATTTTATTTATTTATTTAATTTATTTTTTTATTAATTTTATTTATTTATTTAATTTTTTATTATTTTTTAGTAGATTAATTAGGTTAAAAGAAAACAAAATAGCAATTTTCAAGTGTTGATATTTTGGGTGTTGATCTTTTATAAGATTATTTTTAGAAACTTAAGTTTCTTCTAGTTTTAAGCTCAACCCCAACAGTTTTTTACTTTTTTTAAGTGTTGATCTTATGGGTATTGGATTCTCATATAATTTATCACTTTATTTGTATATACTGACTTTTAATCCCCCCTTTTTTTATTTTCTAGACGACAAAAAAACAACATTCATAACAATAACCAATGGAAAGTTCTTCCATCTCCTTTTATCGACAATTACAATTTAAATGTTTGTTCATTTATTGGTTCAAAAAATACTTCTCATTGCCTACTTTCTCAAAAAGCTGCTGCAATGCCTGGCCATTACAAGGACCATCATGGATCAACTATCTCAAGAGGCAGCATAGGTGGGATTTTAATAATACAAAATGTGGGTAATCTTACTCGGTGTGACCAAATGTCTATTTTCCTCAATGTGACCAAATGTGTCATTTTCTTCTATGTGACCAAATGTCTATTTTTCTTCTATGTGACCAAATGTCTAAAAACTTTATAATAATTTTATAAGGTTTTTCCAAAGTAAACAAAAAATATATTTAATTAAAGGCTCAAATGTAAAAAGCATTAATGGCCCATCAGCTTTTGTCTCTCGTTGGGGTGGCTCATTCACCCGTGCATTGCCTGGGCTTAAAATAAATAATAATAATAATATGACCAAAGGAGGAGGAAGCCATTTAATGACCAAAAGTTTAATTAAAGAGCCAACAAATAATAATATTCAATCACAAAGAAGACGACATTTGCCATCAAGTAAAAATAAAAGAGGAGAAAAAATTGAAGAAAAAAATGATAAAAATAATATTTATGTGAATATAAATAATGAAAGTGAAGAAAATGGATATATTGGTGATTTTTAATTTTAAATTTATTAGGGTTAAGAATGTAAAATAATTAAAGAACACAACTTTGTTCTGTGTTTTTGCGTTTCATTAAATGCTGTGCACATTTCCAAGTTTTAACTTAAGTTTGTAATTTTCAAGTTTTAACCTTTAAATTTTAAGCTTAGACTTAAGTTTCCAAGTTTATCTTGTAGTTAAGTTCCAAAACCTTTTTTTAAGTTTAGTCTTAAGTTTCCAAGTTTTAACCTAAGTTTTATTTTTCTTTATGTGCACAGGTTAATTGTAAACACCAAAAATAACTAAACGCAATGTGTAACTGTATAAATTGCGCACAATCAAAATTGAATATTTTTTAAAATTTCGAGATAAATAATTTTTTCTTTCTTTCACAGATTTGGCAAACTTGAGCATTTCTACTTGCTCAAATAATACTAAAAATGATATTAATTCTTCATTTTGTCAACAACAAAAAACGTCAAAAAAAGAAAAGGAAGAAGAGGATTTTGACAATAAAAACAAAGATATTATCCAATGGCGAAGGAAAAAAAATTTGGAAAATAATAATTTGAATAGGGGAGATTTTTCTTTAAAAAGTTCTTTAAAAAGAAGTGGTTCACGTTTATTTAATGGGTTTATTAAAGGGGGGTATATTCGTTCTTTAATTGGTGAAGATGAATATGAAGAAATTGAGAAAAATGTCTTGGAAAGAAGTAAAGAAGATAGTAATGAACTAAATGATAACGTAAGGATTTTTTGATCATTAAAAGAAAAAGACGTTTTAACGCGAGATATTTCGATTTTATGACGTTTTGTCGCGGCCTAGCAATAAAAATATCTTTAGAATTGTGAAATTTTGTTTATTTATCTTCCATAATGTTATTTAACATCTCACAAAATTTCGGAATTTTTGGTTGGGTATTTCTAAGGTTATGGCCAAAAATGTTGTTAAGTGACTATTTTTAGTCCTTCGACCATAACTATCTAAATAATGTACCAAAATTTTTGAAATTATTAGAGGAGCTAGATAAACTTATTGAGAATTATTAAACAAAATTTTAGAATTTTAAGTAATTATTTGGCAATATTATGGGGCGCGCACTCAAACGTCTATTTTCCTCTAATTTTATTTTGATTAAAAAAATTTATTTTTAATTTTCAGCTTCAAAATATAGAATTTCTTGATGATAACAACAACAAAACAACAATAATTAATAATTTACCAAAACATCAACAAAAATTAACAATTAGTACCTCAACTTTCCGTGCTTCCCTTCGTCAGGCAAAAAAGAAAATGTTGCCTAAATGTTCCTCTGCTGCTTCTACTAAATCACGCAATGGGAATGTTGAAGTTGTGAGTAATTATTAAAGTTAAACTATTAAAATTAATAAAAAAATTGAAAAAAAATTCGGACGTTTCGGTGCGAAATTTTCTGGACGTTTCAGTGCGAAATTTTTAAATTTTATTAAAAAAAATTCTCTTTTCCTCTTAAAGTATCTCAATAAAAGAGGAGACGGAGAACTTGTATCTTCAATGCTCTTAGCAATGGCTACTCGCCCCTCTGTAGATACTGCAACATCAAAACGTCCATTCAGTGCCCCAACAGATAATTACAAAAATAGTAATTCAATAAAAACACAAAAAACAAAAGATTTGTGGTTTTCTGCTGATTGGAGTGAAGGAAATGAAAAAAATAAAATTTTGGACAATTTGTCCCCTTTAAAGACTAATAAGCGAAAGGTAAAACGGGGAACGGGGGGAATTTACAAAAATTAAAAAAAAAATTTTTTTTTTTTAATTTTTTAAAGGTTATTCAAGCCAATTCTGGTGAATTAATTAAAGCAATTGGTAATTTTATTTGTCAGAATAGTTGTTGGCCTGAACTAATTGAAGAATTTGAACCTGGACAGTTGGGGACTTGGTAAATTTAAAAAATAATTTTTTAAATTTTTTTTAATTTTTTTAGGCTTAGAAGTGTTGATAGAGCATTGATCCTTCAAGTTTGTATTTTTTTAATAATTCTAAATTTTTTAAATTAAAATTTCAAAATGGTAAATTTTCGAAATGGTAAAATTAAAAAACAGTAAAATTTAAAAATGGTCAGAAGAATTTTAACTGACACATTTTCCAGTTTTATATCTTCAAAACCCTGTTTTACGTTTTTAAAAAAAGTTTGTAAAAAATAAAAGGAAAACTAACTATTCATATTTGTCAAGATTAATGGTAAAGATAATAAAAAAATATTTTCCGTTTTTTAAAAAAGACAATAAATTTCTTTTATTTTTTTTGTAAAATTTGATATGTTTTTTTAATGTTTTTTAAGCTAAAAAGTGAAGAAAAAATATTTTTTTTACAAAAAAATAAAACCGACATTTTCCTTTATAAGTAGAAGGAAAGGCACAAAGGATTATAGAAGAAAGGGAATTTTGAAAAAAAAATTTTTATTTTTTTATTTTTTAAATATTAAGAATATATTTCCTCAAATATGTATAAAATTAAAAAACCGGAAATTCGAACCCTAAAATTAAAATAAAAAATTGTTAAAAAAGCTCTACTAATTTAATTAAAAAATATTTATTTAACAGGGCTGGCAAGATGTAGCATTTATTAATCCTGCAAATTTAGTTTTTCTTTTTATGTTAATTCGGGATGCTTTTTTACAAGGTTTGTTTAAAAAAATTTTTTGCTTTGGAAATTTTTAATATAATTTATAAAATGGTCAAAAGACATAATGGTCAATTTGTGAGTTTCTAATTTGATCCTTTGAGTTATGAAATATATATTATTTTTACATTATTGGGCTGACTGACCATTTTGTCCAATGACCATTATGTCAAATGACATTTTGTCCACTGACCATTTTGTCAAATGACCATTTTGTCCGATGACCATTTTGTCTTAAATATTTTTTTAATAATTTTTAAAAAATTAAAGGAGAATGTAAATATTTGAATTCATTAGAAGAATTACATTCATTCGTATTAATGTGTTTATATATTTCTTATTCTTATATGGGCAATGAAATAAGCTACCCGCTCAAACCTTTCATAACTGAAAATGCGGTAAAAATATTTTATTTAAAAAATAAAAATATTGGGAAAAATAAATTGAAGACTCTAATGTCTGAGACGTCTAAAAATTGAATTTTTCAAAATGTCGATTTTTTCAAAATGTCAAATTTTCAAAATGTCAAAATATTGAAATTTTTTCAAATTTTTCAAAATTTCAAAATATTTTACAGGATCGTTCCCTATTTTGGTCTAAATGTATTTGTCTAATTAAAATACATAGCAATCAAATGTTAAGAATAAATGCTTCTTCTACCCTTTTTCTTGAAGTATTTACTGAATTAAAAACTTATTGTCTTCCACGTCAATTAAATAAAAATAATGATGAATGGTTAAAAGATGGAAATAATTTTTAAAATAATCTTTTTTTAAATCGGGTGCTCTCAAAAAAATTTTTAGGCTTTAAAGTAAATTTTTGAAATATTTTTATTATTTCCTTCCAAGTTGTAAGAGTCGTTTGGGCGCGCTTAAAAATTCTACAATATCTATCTTATGGTAATAAGCCAAAAATCTTGCGGCCAAACGTCCTCTAAAAGGCAGAAAAACAAACTTGCCAAATGGAAATTATTTTTAATAAGATCTCTTAATTTTGTATTATTTTACACTTTGCCATTCTCGTTAAAACGAGTAATTTGATAAAAAAATTAATATGTAATCTCCAAATTTGTTAATAAATTTGTGTTTTGTGTTACGGCGAATAACCTCGAACTTAACTAAAAAATCAGAATCCCCAAAATTAGTATAGATCAAATACATAATTCTAGCGAGTTCATGAATAAACTAAATAAAAACTTATGTTATTCTAGGTAACTAAAAAATCAGAATCCCCAAAATTAGTATAGATCAAATACATAATTCTAGCGAGTTCATGAATAAACTAAATAAAAACTTATGTTATTCTAGGTAACTAAAAAATCAGAATCCCCAAAATTAGTATAGATCAAATACATAATTCTAGCGAGTTCATGAATAAACTAAATAAAAACTTATGTTATTCTAGGTAACTAAAAAATCAGAATCCCCAAAATTAGTATAGATCAAATACATAATTCTAGCGAGTTCATGAATAAACTAAATAAAAACTTATGTTATTCTAGGTAACTAAAAAATCAGAATCCCCAAAATTAGTATAGATCAAATACATAATTCTAGCTAGTTCATGAATAAACTAAATAAAAACTTATGTTATTCTAGGTAACTAAAAAATCAGAATCCCCAAAATTAGTATAGATCAAATACATAATTCTAGCTAGTTCATGAATAAACTAAATAAAAACTTATGTTATTCTAGGTAACTAAAAAATCAGAATCCCCAAAATTAGTATAGATCAAATACATAATTCTAGCGAGTTCATGAATAAACTAAATAAAAACTTATGTTATTCTAGGTAACTAAAAAATCAGAATCCCCAAAATTAGTATAGATCAAATACATAATTCTAGCGAGTTCATGAATAAACTAAATAAAAACTTATGTTATTCTAGGTAACTAAAAAATCAGAATCCCCAAAATTAGTATAGATCAAATACATAATTCTAGCGAGTTCATGAATAAACTAAATAAAAACTTATGTTATTCTAGGTAACTAAAAAATCAGAATCCCCAAAATTAGTATAGATCAAATACATAATTCTAGCGAGTTCATGAATAAACTAAATAAAAACTTATGTTATTCTAGGTAACTAAAAAATCAGAATCCCCAAAATTAGTATAGATCAAATACATAATTCTAGCTAGTTCATGAATAAACTAAATAAAAACTTATGTTATTCTAGGTAACTAAAAAATCAGAATCCCCAAAATTAGTATAGATCAAATACATAATTCTAGCGAGTTCATGAATAAACTAAATAAAAACTTATGTTATTCTAGGTAACTAAAAAATCAGAATCCCCAAAATTAGTATAGATCAAATACATAATTCTAGCGAGTTCATGAATAAACTAAATAAAAACTTATGTTATTCTAGGTAACTAAAAAATCAGAATCCCCAAAATTAGTATAGATCAAATACATAATTCTAGCTAGTTCATGAATAAACTAAATAAAAACTTATGTTATTCTAGGTAACTAAAAAATCAGAATCCCCAAAATTAGTATAGATCAAATACATAATTCTAGCGAGTTCATGAATAAACTAAATAAAAACTTATGTTATTCTAGGTAACTAAAAAATCAGAATCCCCAAAATTAGTATAGATCAAATACATAATTCTAGCTAGTTCATGAATAAACTAAATAAAAACTTATGTTATTCTAGGTAACTA
The DNA here is from genome assembly GCA_015183035.1 of Meloidogyne chitwoodi. Taxonomy (NCBI): domain Eukaryota; kingdom Metazoa; phylum Nematoda; class Chromadorea; order Rhabditida; family Meloidogynidae; genus Meloidogyne; species Meloidogyne chitwoodi. The sequence goes on from JACZZP010000001.1 coordinate 2,713,620, forward strand.
AAAAATCAGAATCCCCAAAATTAGTATAGATCAAATACATAATTCTAGCGAGTTCATGAATAAACTAAATAAAAACTTATGTTATTCTAGGTAACTAAAAAATCAGAATCCCCAAAATTAGTATAGATCAAATACATAATTCTAGCGAGTTCATGAATAAACTAAATAAAAACTTATGTTATTCTAGGTAACTAAAAAATCAGAATCCCCAAAATTAGTATAGATCAAATACATAATTCTAGCTAGTTCATGATACACTGTCGGGGGACGCATACACAATGGAACGCATAAAATCATGGGACGCATGTCCTAAACTAAAACCTACGATTTTCTTTAAAAATGTAAAAAATGATTATTAAAAAAGAATGTTTTCTCCTAATTATGTTGAAACGAAAATAAAAAAATATAATAAACATATTATAAATATAAGAATTAAATATATAAGTATATTTTTAAAAAACACACATTTTTATAAAGTACTAAGTTTGAATAAAATATAGAAATTAAAAATACAAATTATTACAATATATAAATTGAGATTCCTAGGCCAGAAATTATTTTAAAATATGGCGCTAAAAATTAATAAATATTAAGAAAAAATTTTTTTAATTATTAACATTAGTCTTAGACGGTCTTAAAGCAGAAAAAATTCTTAACCTATCATGTGACCTTTTACTATTATTATTTTTTAATATTTGCTTTTCATGAAATCCTCCATTACCATTTTCTAAAATTTTATTATTATTTGAAAAATTCTTTTCTTTTTCACGATTTTTTGATCGTAAAGAAAATTTTGATGTTGTGGTAGTAGTATAATTTGTTGTTGTGGATTCTATACTTTTTGCTCTAGCTAAAAAAAATAATTGTATTTTTATAGCATTTCTCATTCTTGAAAATAAAATAATAAACCTCTAATTACTGAAATATCATCTACTAAATTATTATTTGAATGTGGTTGTTGATGATGTTGTTTTTGTATAATATTTGAAAATAAATTTCCAAAAGAACGTCGATTATTATTATTATTAGTTTGTTTTTCTTCCAAAGGTCTTAAAGTTGAATTACTACCCATCATTTTTGTTGTTTTATTATTTAGTCCAATTGCTAAAGAAGATGAAGTTGTTGAAGTTGAAGAAGTATCCAAATCAGTATCGCTAGGTTCTGCTAAAGCTATTGGTGCTTGTTGATTATTTTTATTATCATTATAATCTTCTATTTGATGATTACGTTGATTATACAAAACATTTCCATTTTTATTTAATCCTTTTGATTCACTCATTGATCTACCCATTCCACCAGTACCATTCATTATTTCACCTGTTTTTCTGTTAAATAAAAACAATTTTAATATGTTTATTCACCAAGGCATTGATTAAAGTTCGACTGTTTTATTATTTCTCCCCAAAAAATAATTTATAAGTCACAATTTAACCCAAATTCCCCGTTAAAATAACAAATATATAAACATCAGACTCTAATAGGCTTTCCCCCAAACCTTGCATAATGTTCCTCAACATTTCTTTCAATAGAAGAGGAACTTCCCATTTCTTGTTGTTTATATCTCTGTTGTTGATAATATTTTTGTTGTTGTTTTAATCCCCCATTTGTACTATTTACAACATTCTTTTTCTCAAACACAATGTTGTTGTTATTATTTGTTTTTATTTGATTTGTTTTTGTTGTAAAACTATCAATATGTTTATATTCTTCTTTTGGTGTTTTTTCACTGTCTGTCAGTGGAGATGTTTGTGTTTGTTGTTTATTTAATGTTTTTGTTGTTTGTATGTTTGGAAGTGGGGATGATGTTTTTGAATCTTTTTGTTGTTTTACCCGTTTGTTGTTTTTATGTTTGACATCTGTTATTGTTGTTTTCTTTCTCTCTAACTTTTCTCTCTCCAACCTTTCTTCTTTTTCTAGTACTTCTTTATGATTTTGTTGTTGTGTTGACTGCCTCCTTTGTTCTTTTGAGTCTCTACTATGTTTTTCTACCCAACCATTACATTTAATATCTTTATCGTTTATATTAGCATAATTAATACGCTGTACATTAATTTTTTTAGTTGAAATAATTTCATAAAGTTTATCACGGTATTCTTGTACCGAAAGTTGAATATGATCTTTAAAAATTTTTTTTTTATTTTTTTTTTTGAATTTTTTTATTTTACCAGGCAGTGGAAGTCGCACTTCATAATCTAACGAAGGCTCTTCTGCTTTATTATGAAATTGAGAAACATATGAGTGTTCTAAACATTGTTCAACGTTTAACCTTTTGTGAGGAGCGAAAATAAGAAGTCTAAAAAATTAAAAAAAAATTTTTTATATTTTAAATTACCTGGAAACTAAATCAAGAGCTTCAGGACTCATTTGTGCTAAAATAATATCTAATGGCTTTTTTGGCCATTGTGGCATTTTTTCTAAAACTGAAGAAGCATAAGCAGAGCCAATACTTTCAATGTCATTCTTTTAAAAAATAAAAAAAGAAGGTATTTAGAGTCCCAGGTCCTATAACTGAATTTTCCCAAGGTTGTGGAACACTTAAAAAATTAGATATTTTGAAATTCAAAAAGAAAAAATTTTTTGGGATAAGAAAGATAGGAACAACTAAATGGAGCCAAATATTTTATTTAGAATTATTAATACCTTTGATGGCCTTTGAATTGTGTTCATAATTCGTTCAATTTGATTTATAGTAGAACTACCAGGGAACTATAAATAAATTTATTAAAAATACAAAAATAACGTGAATTCTCTTTAATAAAAGCCAAAGCATATTTATTTTCATCTTTTCAGTAAGGCCTTTCTATTGGAGAGGATGCTTAATTATAATTTAACTTACAAGTGCTTTTCCCAACAACATTTCTGCTAAAATACATCCAAGGCTCCACATATCAACTCCTTTTGTATAATGTTTTGCAGCGAGAAGAATTTCGGGTGATCTATACCACCTAGTTGCGACATATTCCTAATATAAAAATTAAAAAATTAAAATTTTAATTAAACCGTTAATTCAGGTACATTAGACCCATCAAGAGAATCATCCATTTGGCTAAAAGAGCGTGCTAAACCAAAATCAGCCAACTAAAAGTTTAAAAATTCTAATAAAATTAAAAAAAAAACCTTGACTCGACATTCAGCATCTAATAATACATTGGATGGCTTTAAGTCTCTATGAAGTACATTTCCGCTATGCAAAAATCTGTACAAAAATTATATAAATTAATGATTAAGTTCAGTAAGAAGCAATAAAAAATTTTGTTCATCAACCCCAAAGATTGGCAAAGGAATGGGTTCATTCTTTACTTAGAGTAAAGGCCCAGGTATTTAAAAAAATTCTGATCTCCAGTCCATAGGCTGTAGGGAACAAAGGTAGGCTGGAGGGAATAAAGGTAGGCTGGAGGGAACAAATGTAGGCTGCATGGAACATAGGTAGGCTGGAGGGAATAGAGGTAGGCTGGAAGGAACATAGGTAGGCTGGAGGGAATAGAGGTAGTCTGGAGGGAACATAGATAGGCGGGAGGGAACATAGGTGGGCTGAAGGGAACAGATGGGACGAAATGTATCATCAAGAGATTTTTAGAGTATTAAAAATTTAGTCCGAAATACATTATTCGTAAAAAAATTTCCTCCTCAATTTCCCACAAAAAAAAAAACAAACTTGATAGCTCGAAAAAGTTGGCACATTATATCTTAAAAAATAAAAAAAAAAATAATTAAAAATTGAAAATAAACATTGTTTGTGTATATCCTTTAGAATTGTCATCTTTTTAATTACATTGTGTAAGTCTGCTTCCATATATTCAAATACTAAATAAATATCCCTAAAATTAAAAAAAAAATTAATTTATTATAGAATTAAATTTCCTAGAAAATAAAAAAGGTTTTGGGGTTTTTATTGACTATTTTTATTCAAAAAACCATTCCCCAACACAAGTTTATAAAACCTAGACTTCAAGGGATTACGACATTTCATAGACCTCGAATAACGTGGAGATGAAAAATTAAAAATTCCTTTTGAAAAATAATGTACTTGTCATTATCAGCCTTGAGAATATTAAACAATTTAATAACATTCGGATGCCTTCCAAATTCTTGCAAAAACATAATTTCTCTGAAAGTCCTCTGTGCATCAGTTGCATTCCGAAACGCATCAAAAATCTTTTTTAGTGCTATTGCTTCATTTGTTCTGCGATCTACAGCTTTCCAAACAATTCCATAAGCACCTAGAAAAAGTAAAATTAATTATAATTATAAAAGAAAAAAGGTTGACAGCAACACTTAAAATTTTTAATTTTATCTGTTGGGATATATTTTGTCAGCCACAAATTTTTTTCAAGTATTTTAAAATTCTTCTTCTACTTTTAAACACGTTTTTCTCACTGTTATTCGCTCAAATAAATCAAAATTTAATTTCTTTAAATAAAAAGAAAACAAAAGACAAAAACAGTTTAGTTAGGAAAGTGGTATATCAGCAAAGTTGCTGTGAATCAGTGATGGAAAAGTTCCAAAATTTCCACTGGAACCGGTTCGAGTTCCGGAATTTGTTTTTGAATTTTTGCAGTTCCAGTTCCGGAACTGGAACTTTCCCATCACTGCTGTGAATCCAAAATAAAATCACAAACCTTTCCCCAACCGTTTTTGAATATCGTAGTGTTCCACAATGTGCGAATCAACTTCCTCTGACATTTAAAACTGACCCTGAAAAAATAATTAAAAATAATTAAAAAGGGCTCTTCACTCTTGTGGGAAGGGGTTAAGGAACAATTCGATAATAACGCGAAAAAGTAAGAAACTTCTTCGCTAACTTTTGCTTATTTTAGAAGGACGTGGATACCTAAGAGTGGCACAACAAGTCCCGGAACAAGTTAAAACAAATTTTTTTATCGTCTGGATCAGAGGAACTCCCAACTTTTAACAAAAGAAAATATTTTCAAAAAAAATATAAAAAAACAAACGATTCTGGCACTTTTTAACCCTCCCAAATACTAATTTGAAAAAGTGTGACAAAACCTTTATTTTATTTTTCGATTTTGTTTACGGAAATATTATTATGAGAAAATTAAAAACTCGCTACTGGAAGTCAAAACAGAGGTGGGAACAGCCGCAAAGAATAAAAATGTTTTATTGATGAAATGAAAATGACATTAAGCGCATTCTGTGGCACTCTAAAAGATATAGAGAAAGTATAGGCCAAAAGGTATGAGGAAAACCAGGGGAGAGATATGTTTAGGCGCAGTAACAGATGAGCGCGAATTTACAAAAAACCTTAAAGTTTTGAGAACTTAAATCTCTAAATGTGTAAAATGACTTTAAAAGTGTTGTCCAACTCCTCTAAAAATTTCATAATTCTGGGTTAAGTAGAAGAGAAGTTATGGACAAGAATTGTCAATATTTTAAAGGAAAGAATACTTTCTACTATTTTCGAAGACATAACAAATCGAAATTTTTTTGAATTTATTAAAGTTTTTACTCCAAAACGCTAATACGCCAAACTATACCCTTGTGAGGTAAACAGCGGCTGGAAAGCACAAGAAAAATATAATAATTATGGCAAAAACCTTGTTCATGTCGTTTCTTTTCTCTACGCATTTCTCTGTACAAGTAAAGAATTGTGTAATTTTGAATTCTGGTTTCCAAGGTAATAGTAGAACTGGCATTAAAAATTGAATAAATTGAAGTGTTGTATTCTAGTAAAGATTGTTGACTGGTAAAAAAATAAAATTAAAAAATCTGGGAAAAAGAATGAAAATGAAACAAAATAATTTTTTGGAATAATTTCTAAAAAAATAATAGAAATTTTTTGAAAAAATAAGAAAAAGAAAGAATATCATAACTGAAATTGCAATAAAGTAATGATGAAACGGCTTGAAGCGAATAGTAATGATGAATCGGCCAAAGTACAATCTTTCTGGAAAATTCTTCTAGAACTTCTATAATGTGAGAGACGATAAGAAACGAAGACAATATTGTAACGTTGAACTATCCCTTTTCCCTTGTTTTTTAGAGTGCGGCGTTGAAATAACTAAATTCAAACGTTTGATTTGAATTGTTGCGATATTTTCATTTATGGCGTTTATTTTTATTGGTAATGTATTTATATAAAAGCAAAGCAGAGTTTAATTTGACATCTTTCCCTCTTGCTGTTTTTTTAAAAAGTAATTTTTTACGTGTCCACCGATTTCGTCAAAGGATGATTTCGACATAGGTCGATTTAGTCATAAACTACTTTTAGTTTTTCCACTGTTTTATGATTGTTTCGACAGTACTAAGATTTCTTTAAATAATTCTCGAATATTTTTTTAGCAATAAGGGATAAAAGGAAAGGAAGAAACATTTACCTATTTTTGACATTTTAAAATGGAAAGAGCAAAGAGTGAACCCGCTAGTGGTCATGTGTACGAAGCTATTGAATTCAAACCTTCATATGAGCCAAAGGATATATTTTTCAAAATTGTTTATTTTAACTATATTTCACATTATTTAACATTTTTTAGTTGAATTTGGAAAAAAGAGTTGAACGTCTAGAAGGGGATAAGACAATCAAAGATCGACAAATTGGCACTCTTGAAAAACAAATGGAGGTAAATTTAAAAAATATTTGTTTAAAAAACGGGAGTAGGATCTAAGATCAATTTACCTTAAATGGATGTTGGGTTACATAAAATGGGTGAGAAAATTAAGGGTTACGAATTGTTATAGGTAAATTCATATTTGTTCTATCGCCCCAAATTACACTCAAATGTTATTAAGTTTTCATTGCCCGCTTTTTTTAAATCAAATTATGAAAGTTAAATTTTTATTTTTATAGGAACAAGAGAAACAGATTGTCAAGTTTAAGAAGGTTACTTTTCGTATATTTTTTATCAAAGTTAAATATTTATTTTTAGGAGCATCAGAACCAAATTGACGAAGCAAAAAAGGTTAATTTTTGTATTTTTTTTATCAAAGTTAAATTTTTATTTTTAGAACACCAGAAGGAGATTGACGCGTATAACGTGGTTAGCTTTTTTTAATTATGGATAGTACATACATTTCTGGGTCTAAAAATTTTTAGGGGACTTTTTTTAGCTAAAAATTTCCATATAATGTTTATAATTATAGGATCGAGATGCTTTTTTGTTTCGTATTGAGGAACTTGAGGGCGCATACGTAAGTTTAATTTCTTTAGTTAACGTTAAAAAACTTGAATAATCTTTTCTTTGTAAAAGACATTGAAATATTATTTTGTTTAAAAATTTGTTAATATTATTTATGAAAAGTTTTTAATTTAAAAATGTTTTAACTTTGTTTTATTAGATTTACGGGCCTGATCGACGTGCGCGTTCTGTGCCACGAAGATGAGAACATTTTTTTGATTTTTTGAAGATTAAGTCTTTGTTTTTTTTGATATTTAAATAATGTTTAATTTGTTGAACGTTTATTATGGCATTCCGTTTTTATTATTTTTTTGCCAAAAATTTAATGATTTTTAACTTTTTATTTTTTTATTCTTTTACTTTTAAAAGATATTTTTATTTTTTTACTCTTTAAAAATATTAAATTCTCAATTATTTACTTAAAAAGATGCAAGAGGAAAGTTTCGTTAAATCGCAGGTTTATTTTTTCTCTTTTTTTATTAAAAATTAATTTTCTTATTTATTTAGTTAGTTGCATTCTGCAAGGCATTGAACAAAGTTGAAGCACCGCTCAAACAAAAACATGTTCGTGCGTTGGTTGTTGGAACGGTATAAATTAAATTTAAGTATTTTAATGATTTTTGGAATTGGAAGATTTTTCTCGGTTACCAAGGCTTTCTTATATTTTTTTATCAAAATTCTTAAAGTTTAAACTTGTCGATTTTTATTTTTTAGGATTTTTCGGTGAAATATACTCTGGTTTAATTTCAATTGAGACTTGTTTTAATTTATTTTTCAGCACAAACTTCGTTCTTCACGTATCTTTTGGCATGCAGTCTCCCGAATTCAATTAGAAAAAAATCCTGTTTTGACTTGGAAATTTTGTCAATTACTTCACAAACTTATTCATGATGGACATCGAAAAATTACAGAGTATTTTTTTAAAAATTAAGTTTAAATAATATTATTAATTTTAAAAAAAGGGAAAGTGTTGGCCATGTTGCTCGTTTAAATCAATTAGGAAATTTTTGGCAACATTTGAGAAGTTCTGGTTATGGACAAGCTAATACATGTTTGTTGATTTAATTAATTTATAATTAAGAGAGAAGATATGTTTAAATATGTGGTAAAGGTCGGCTTTTTTAAGCGGAAACATTCTACTTTTTAGGGTTTAATTTGGAACTTTTATTGGCAATTTCAAATTTTAGAGGGTTCCAATTTTTCACTTCTCCTCCTTTTTTTGCTTAACAGAGCAAATTTTAAATGGGAACCCTAAAGAACTTGAAATTTCCATTTTCTCCGATCAGTGTAACTTAGAAGTAGAGACTTAGGAAATTGAAAATTTCTTTTTTAGTTAATTCAATTAACTTTAATTTTTCAGGTTATTGTAAATTGCTTGTTAGTCGACTACAATTTCATAAAAAGGTTTTGTTTAAATTTTTTTTAATTTTTATAATTTTCAAGTATCCAAGCATTCCCGGAAATTTGAATTTAACTCAGCGACAATTGGATACATTATATTCTGATGTAAACGAGACTTATGAATTGGCAATTGATATGCTAGACCAAATGGATGAACTTTTGAATTTAAAAGCTACAAGTATTATTTTTAAAGAGTTTTTTTTTAGTGTAAAATGAAATTCGACATTTTGACATTTTCTTTTATTTTTTGCTTTGAGGGGACTGAAAATTTAAAAAAATTAAAATTGATTTTTCTAGTCATGTCAATCATGGATTCTATGCGTTGGAGTTCACTTGTCCCACAAGGCCAGTGTTTACTGGCACCTCTAATTCTGGTCATTCTTGACACAAGCAAATTTTGTTTGTTTTAATAAATTTTAAATAATTTAAATTTATTTTAGACGATTTTTTGGTTAAAGCGCACTTTAAACTTCACGTAAATATTTTAAATATTTTAAATAAATTAAAAAACATTTTTAAGGTTAGTCTACCGGCAGATACTTTAGTTGGCCATAGAGAACGTTTTTACGATTTATTCCGACGAACAAAAAAGTTTTATGAAGAAACTGCTAATCTTCAGTATTTTAAATATTTGGTACAAATTCCAACATTGCCATCAGTATTATTATTTTAATAAAATTAAAATTTAAAAATTGCTTTTAAGATTGCTCCAAATTTCCAGCGAGCATCTGAGCTAGAAGATTATAGGGCACCTCAGGCATATTTACATGCTGGTACTACATCGGAAAATGGTGATCAGTCACCTCCAGATTCACAATCTGTCTGTGATGAGGTTATTTTTTAGTTCTAGGGGATAAGGGTATTTTCAGTGTAAATTGTTGTGTGGATACTCCCTGACCTAAACTTCGGGACTGAAACTTCAGTTTAAAAATTTTGTTTAGTTTATCTTTCCTTCCAAAGGTTAACTGGTACTTTAATTTATTTAAAAATTTTGTTTAATATTTTTAAATCTATATTCAAGTGTTTAACTTGAAGTTTGAGTCCAGAAGCGCATTTCCAAAAGTTTCTGTCCGAAAGTTTTGGCCTGCCATATTTGTGAATATTATACCTTTAAAATGTCCTTAATTTTATAAAATTAATTTCGCCTATTTTTAACTAAAATATCTTTAATAATTTCATTTTTTAAGCAAATAAGTAGTATAATTGATATTTCTCTTCCTCAAATGGACAATATTTCAATGATGGGTGATTCCGTTAGTTCGTCTACAATTGCTCCTTCAACTTCAAATCCACCACTTTTTGATCCAAAGTTTATTTTAATCTTTTTATAATTTTTTAAATTAATTTAGGGATGAAATTATTGCACGTTTACGTTTTGACATTGATACGGAAAGGGATATAAAGGAAAAATTATTTGAAGGTTTTTTTTATAAATCATAAATAAGTGAAACTTGTTAATGTTGGTTTGTAGTGTAGTGGTTTGATTGTAAGTTATATAGTTTCGTTTGCCTAGGTTCGAATCCTGTTGTTGGTTATTTTCTTTTAGTCTTCAAAAAGAAGAAGATTTGTTAAATTTTACTTTTTCTTTGAATTTTGGTTTATATAAATTAATTTTTAAATTATTAACTGTAAGAAAATTGTTATTTTTTAAAATTTTCTTATTTTTTTAGAATGCAAAAATCGAATAGAACAGTATGAATCTAGATTAGTTCAAATGAATCAAGAAATTGAATTACACAAAGAAGCAACTGAAGAGAAAACAAAAGAATTGGAAGAATTACGTGTACTTAGTACTACATTGGGACAAGAACGAGAACAATCAACGGAGGAAAATAGACGAAAAGTTGATGAAACTGAACATAAATTTGCTAAATTAAAAGGAGCGTATCAGCAAATACGTGAAGACCATATCAAGGTTTTTTTAAATATTTTCAGTAAAATTTTTCAAAACGGTCAAAATTTAAAAATGGTAAAAATGACATTTTTTATTTTTTTACTTTGAAAATAGGCCCTCACAGAAATACGCGATTTACGTGCTAAAATTGATTCTAATGTTAATTCTTCGGATGCCAAAGATGAAGAATTGCGTCAATTAAAAGATAAATTGGAACAAAATGGACAAGAAAGTGAATTTTTTGAATCTCAGGTTTTTATAATTTTTTAAATAAATTATTTTGATTTTATTTTAAAAAGGCAAAACTTTTACAAGAAAGTATTCAAATAAAAGGACAAAAATTAAATGATTCCCAAACAAAAATTGAACAATTGGAATCTCAATTGGAAGAAATTAGTGATGTTTTGGCTCGTGAAAGAACCAATTTTGCAGAAAAGCAGCAACTTTTAGAAGAAATTAATGTTAAACTTGGGAAGGATTTTTTAGGTTTTTTAAAAAAATTTTTGATTTTTTGACCTTCTAGAAGTTCATTTTCTTTAAATAATATTTTTTAAAGATTGTATAACCTTTTTTGCGTTAAATTTGATGGATCAGACAAATGATGATTCTCAAAATGCTACTTCAATTTCCTATCCTCCACGTTTCTTTTTTTTTAAATTTATTTTTTTTTAAATTTATTTTTTAAAAGATTTGGCAACTTCTAAACTCAAATTGTTTTTGGAACAAAAAGATGTGTTTAACTCTTTGTTAACTAGTAACGAAGAAAAAAATGATGTTGAATTTTGTAAAGGTATTTTACTTGTTGCACAAAATTTGTCAGATATTTTGTTGGTTTGCCCTTCTGCTGCTTATACTGCTTCTATTCAACATTTTGAAGGTTTTTTATTCTTTTAAGGAATATTTTATTTTCTAATTTTTTTAAGAAGTAAATGACCAATGTCGTCAAATTCAAATTTTATTGTCCAATTTTTTCAAAGAATTTCAAAATGTTTCTTCTTCTTCAAAAAAAGAAGATTTATTAAATAATTTATGGACAGAAATTGACAATTTAGAATCTTTAATGGTTGCATTACCTACAGAAAGTAGTGATATAGATGTTAATACAGTTGGAAAACAATTGGAAGAAGAAATGAATTGTATGACTGAAGCAATAGCTGCAGCTGTTGAACATATTAATGAATTACAAAAGAAAAGGTTTTTTTAATTTTTTTTAATAATATTAGGTTATAGAGAATATTTTTAAGGTAAAGATTATTTTTGAATAATTTTATTAGGTTTTTTAAACTTTAAAATAAAAAAACTGACTGGAAATCTGACATTCGCGCCTATTTTCATTAAAATGGAGGACCTTTTTCCTATTTTTTCATTAAAATCCGACTTGAAAAATTCCGCAAGCTCGAAAATAAATTTTAAAATGTTTATTTCACGGTTACACAAGTTAATTTTCAAGAAAAAAGTTTATTTCCCTTAGTTGGATTCGAACCCACTACCCTATAATTTTAAAATTTTGTTGTCGGGGCCTTAACCCATTTGACCAGAAAAATTATTTTTTCATTTTTAATTTTGCTTCATTTTTTTTTGCTTAAATTGTTGATTTTTCTACTTGAAAAAATTTTTTTTTATTTTTTAAAATTTTTTTTCCAGTCGTGAAACAAATATTGGAGTTCGTTTAGAAGTAAATGATAAAATATTAAATTCTTGTAATGAATTAATGAATGCAGTAAGAGAATTAGTAATAAAAAGTAAAGAAGTTCAAGAAGAAATTGTCGATAGTGGTAAAGGAATGGCTTCATCACCAATTGAATTTTATAAAAGAAATCATTTATGGACTGAAGGTTTTTGTTAAAACAATTTTTTTGATATTTTAAAATTTATTTTAATTTTATTTTAATTTTTTTAAAAAAGGTTTAATATCTGCTGGGCGTGCTGTTGGTGTTACCGCAGCAGAATTAGTGTAATTATTATTTTTTGAAAAAATTTTTTTTAATTTATTTTTTTTGTTAAAATAATATTTCTAAAAAATTATTTTATTTATTTTTTTTTAGAAAATCTGCCGACAAATTAATTATGGAAAAAGGAGGAAAATTTGAACATTTAATTGTTTCTGCTGGTTCTGTTGGTGCAAGGTTTTAATTAGAATAATATTTTTTTATAATTATTTAATTTGTTTATTAGACTCGAATAGCCTTTTCCTATTTTTAAATTTTTAATGGGTTCATTTGATTCTCATGACTTGGGGGTCATTAGAGTCTTAAAAATTTATTTTTAGTGTTGCTCAACTTTTTGTCTCGTCACGTGTAAAGGCTGATAAAAATTCCCAAAAATTAATTGGACTTGGAAAAGCATCAAAAGATGTAAATAAATGTACAGCTAATTTAGTTGGAATAGTTAAAAGAGGACAACAATCTTTGGGAGAAGAAAGTTTGATTTTTTTAAATTAAATTAAATTTATTAAAAAAATTATTTTAAAGAATTACTCGATTTTTCAAATCTTTCACTTCATGAAACTAAAAAAGAAGAGATGGAATCGCAAGTGCGTGTTCTTGAACTTGAAGCAGAATTATCTAGGGAAAGGTTTGACACTTTTTTTTGAAAATTTTGGAAATTCCAAAATTTTTATTTTTTTTTAAATTCCAAAAATTAGACTACGTTTCACTGCATTACGTAAACAACATTTTCATATTGCTCAATTAGTCTCTTCTAATAATCAGGAAAATGGAAGTGATGGTGGTAATGGAGAGGTAAAATCTTCTACTAAATAATAATGACATTACTTCATGACTTTTTTTAAAAAAATTCTTTTTTGAAAGAATCTCTCCCTAAAAAATATTCTGATAATTTTTTTTCTTTGATATTTAATTTTTTTCGATATTTAATAGATTTTTATGTAATTTAGTTATTATTTTTAGAGGGATTAATCTAAGGGGTGAAAAGAAAATAATAATTGTTCCTCTAAAATACATATTGAAAAACACACTTTTTAATTATTTTCAATTTTTTTTTAAATCTTGTAGCACTTCTGTTAAAATTAGTCTTTAATAAAAACAGAAAATTGTGTACTAAAAAATTCAGAATTCTGACTTAAAAAATTCTAATTTTAAAAAAATTCTGAAAAATTAAAAATTCTGTTTTTAAAAAATTTAGTGCAATCTTCTGATTTTTCATAAAATAAAAAAACATTCTTTGTAGTCTTTTTAGGTTCTAATTAAAATATTCTGATTTATTTTTTATACAAAATTTGTTTCAAAAATGTGAAATAAATTTAAAAATATTTATACTTTGTTGAGACTATTTTTTTTTGAGAGAAGCAAAATATTAAGTAATAATAAAACTATATATATTACATTTTAAAGCATGAGAGAGTGTTTATTTTTTAAAGAAATATATATATCCAAGGTTGGTATTTTATTTTCTGAAAATTAAAACAGAAATCAGAATTTTAAAACCAGAATTCTGATTCCAGAATTTTAAAAACCAGAATTCTGATTTTTAAAATTCAAAAAACCAGAGTTCTGATTTTGTAAAATTCTGAAAAACCAGAATTCTGATTTTTAAAATTCTGAAAAACCAGAATTCCGGTTTTAAAATTCTGAAAAATTAAAAATTCTGATTTTTAAAATTCAAAAAACCTCCAATTTCTTCTGTTTTATTTTTCAGAATCAGGTGGCCTTGAAGTGTGCGGCATTGGTATTTTTGCTGGCGGAATAATTTGTTCAGAAGACTCAGAATTTGCACTATCAGAATCATTTTCGCTTACAACATTAATATTATTAGAAGAATCCATTGAAACAACTCTTCTACCAAATATGGATTTTCCAATGCCGGCATCTATTGCACAGGGTGTCACCACAATTGAAGGTCGACGTTGATGCTCATCCCCCTCATAAACTTCAAATTTGTCTTCTACTGCTAATGATGCCAGTCGTGACATTAAATCTAAGTTGCAGACAACAGGTGCCATCTCTGCATGTTGAACCTTAAAAATGTGTTTTTGCAAAATTGGGGAAAATGTCAAAATGGTCAGTTGACCAAAATGTCCAATTGGCCAAAAGTAATCAAATATTGTTTTTTTTTTTGGTAATTGACCAATTTGAACAATTTATAATAATTTTTAAAGTTTTACCCATCCAACGGGAGGTGAACTTGGCGGAGATATAAGAAACTGCTTCTCAAGAGGTGGCAGTTTAAGATGTCCCTGTTCATCTTGGTCTACCCTTCTTGCCATTTTTATATTTTTAGCAAAGAATGCTTTCATTTTTGTTCCATTAAAAGAGTGGTGCTCGACAAGTAGCTTTGCAGCTAATTTTAAGGGGAAATTAATTTAAATGGGTACATTAGAGTCTGAGATTGAATAGACACTGTTTAATAAAAAAGAAAACCTGTAGCATGCTCAGGTTTTTCAAAAACAACACGAACACGTTGAAAACTTTTAAGAAAATCAATACGGATAGGATCTGTTTCAGAAGTAATTTGTTGAAACAAAGATCGAAAGTTTGCTTTTTGTTCAGGATCATCAAATAATTCTTTTGGTACGTCCTAAAAAATAAAAAAAGAATATTTCTCTTTTTCGTCACTTACCCTAATAATAATCGCAGTGGGTAAAATCTCCTTATCACAAATTGTTTCAGGTTGTTTTTCTTCCGTTAAATCAGACACTACCGGTCTTTTTTCTAATACATTCATTTGTTGTTTTGTATTGATTTAAATTAAAGTTTTAGAGAAAATAAGTCTTGTCTCGACTTTAAAACTTTTCTTTTAGATTTTTAAAAAAATATATAAAAGTACACTATAACGAAAAAAACAGTCTCAGTCAGATATTTTAGTGCTTCCCTATGTTTGGCACTTTTTTTCCTTCTTTTTGGCACACCCTTGGCTTTAATAATTGGATTCAATTCTCTTTTTAGAGGGGAGACTAAGTATATAAAAAGACAAGAAAAAAAGGAAATGTCGGGAGGGATTTTTATAAAACACTGTCAGCCGAATTTTATTCTCGACTGACTTAGTTACTTATGCTCGATAGATTGTGTAAAACTTGTAGAGATTGAAAAAATAGCAGGGGAGAAAAAAAGAGCTAAAAAGAGAGAAAAAAAGTAAATATTAAGTTAAAAATGCATTATTACAAAATGTTAAAAGACAAAATGACTATGAGAAGAAAAAACGTTTTATTGACATTTTGATATATTTTGCTCGTTATGACATTTTGTCTGTTTTTCTGTTATTGGTATTTAGTTAAAAATGCTTTTAATGGACGTTATTTCTGACGACTCAAACACACAAAGATAGAGAAGTCAGTAAAAAATAATACTAGGTAGAGAATAAAAATAAATCTAACCCTATAAAAGCTGCAGTATTTAAAGTCAAAGACACTGTTAATAAGGAAAAGTGTTTTCGTAAACAAGATTAGTAAAGAAAAGACTTTCTTTTTTTAAATCTTTAAGGATTAAGCGTTGTTCGTTTAACTATATATTTATTTATTTTGCTTTATACTCTAAAGATCCTTTTTTTGCTTAAATAGACGCGTTTTTTGGCGTATTTTATATTTAAAACATGCCAATGAGCTTCCTTTTTTTCAGTATTAAATTTTCTTATTTTTAACCTCTTTTTCTTAATAATTTTCTTGATATTTTTTTGATATTTAAGGTTGTTTAGACATATAAAATATGAGTTCTTCCATTCAAGGTCAACAACAAGAACAAACCACTAGTTTTAATATTCCTTCTACACACTCAGAAACATATCAAGAAGAAAATAATCGTCGATTTGTAGTTTGCATATCAATTTTAAAAAGAATTTCTGATGTTTGTATTGTTTGTATAATATGTCTTGTTGGTATAATTAGTGTAAACTTTTCTTTCAATTTTTCTTATTAAAGCAAGTCTTTTTTAATTTTAGCCTTCTCTACTTAATTTGCCTTATTTTCTATCATTTCTTGCAATTTTAACTTGGTTGGCACTTTATACGCCTTTGAAAAGAGGAAGATTTAACCTAATAAAAGGATCCATTCTTCTCTATTTAATTATACACTTTTTGGTTTTGATTGCTTATCAGTTTGTATTTTTTCAAAAATTTATTCTGCCAGGTTCTTTTGTTGCGAGGTTTATTTTTTAAAGTTTAATTAGATTTGAAAGAGACTCCTTTTTAGTTTTTCTTTGGGTTTTAATTTTAAATTTTTTTGGTGAGTCATCTACTTCCGAAAAGCATCGAACCTGGGTCGCCTTTTAAGTCCAATCCTGACACCTCTACATCTTGGAAATAAATCCTTTTAAAACTTTAGACTGTTAGGCTTGAACGTTTTGATCAAATACTCTTCTGGCTTGTACTGGTGGGATATTCGTTTAAATGAATTTATTGGAATTGTGCCTTTTCTAAATTTTGGAGCATTACCTGTGCTCTATTTTCTTCTTTTTATACAATATCGGTTTATTTTATTTTGATTAAATTTAATTATATATTAATTTTTAGATGGACAAAAGATGGGACTAAATGTAGTTTAATCACAGTGAATCATACAACTTCTAGAGCACAGGGAGGAGGAGATGATGAGTCATTACATGATGAGGTTAATTATTTTACTTTTTTTTTGGAGGGATTACATAGAAAGATTGTTATAAATCAATAATTTGGGTCATTTTTAGTTACTTTTAAACACTGCTGGCAATGATTCTGTTGATGTTATTGCTCTACAACGAATTACTTCACATATAATGGATAGAGAGAAAAT
Organism: Meloidogyne chitwoodi; assembly: GCA_015183035.1. NCBI lineage: Eukaryota > Metazoa > Nematoda > Chromadorea > Rhabditida > Meloidogynidae > Meloidogyne > Meloidogyne chitwoodi. The sequence goes on from JACZZP010000001.1 coordinate 2,730,769, forward strand.
CAGAAAATTAATAAAATGTATTTAAAGTTGTTAACAAAAATTCAGAATATTTAAAAATCAATCAAAAAACCAGAATTTCATAAACTTAAAAACCTGAATTTTTAAGATTCTGGTTTTTGGAAATTCTGATTTTATAATTAAAAAATCAGAATTATGTATTTTTTAATTATCAGAATTTAAATAAAATACATTTTTATTTTTAGCACGTCGTAAAACAATTTCTGGTGCAGTAGCTGCAACTTTAGTTACAACAATACAAGAAATTACTTATTTATTTTTATATCATTGCTATGTTTTTGCTTTATTTTCAATGCTGGTTTATTTTTTAAATATTTAATTTATTTTAAATTAATTTTTTTATTTTTCAAAAAGATTTGGGCTCTTCTATATCATTCAATTATTGGCCTCGTGTTCTTAGTTTTGGCATGTTTTCTTTGGGCACTTGTAGATTCTCGTAAATGGTCTTTTCGTTTGTCACCGCTAATTCTTGCATATGTTGAGGTTTTTTATTTTTTTTTTAATTTTTTTTTTGAAATTCTAAATATATAGAAGGAAAATTGGGCTAGAAAAAGTCAAATAATTCAAAAAAATTAATTTTTTTGAATTTCCAAAATTAATTTTTCATTTTTTTTAATATAAATTTTATTAAATTTTTTTTTAGTTGTTACTTATTGCTCAATACATTTATAATATGGATTTATCTAAAGAATTAAAAGATGATGATTTACTTGAAATTATTGGATTTAAATATGAACAAAGTAAAGCCAAGGCTTTTTGCACTATATTGATAAAGGTTTAAATTTTTTTTTATTTTTTAAATTAATTAAGTAAATTAATTAATTTCTAATGAACTTAAAAGATGATCTTTCTCTCAATTTTTTTTCAATAAAGTTTTTTTTATTGATTGTGAAGAGGGAGTGGAGAGGGTTGGCTTTTTTGTGTTGAATTTCTTTTTTATTTTTTGTGAGAAAAAATTTTTTTATTTTTTACACTTGAAGTAAAGTCAAAGCCCCCCCTTTTTTTTACCTAAATTTATATTTTTTTTTAATTTTATTTTACTTAAATGTGTGATTAATAATAAATTAAGAGAAGAAAAACATCTCTTAATTTATTAAACAAAAATATAAGATCAATTTATATTTTACTTTTTGGAGTTTTAAAATATATGTTTTTTTACCTTTTGTCAATACGTTTAGTAAGAGAAAAGGTTTTAAAAAATATATTTTATTTTTATTTTTCCAAATAGGGTTTAATAATCTGTCTATAAATGATTCACTTTTTTTTTTGAATTTTTTTTATCATTTGTACACATACCAATAACTTTTTTTATTTAAAACTATTGACAAAATGTAAATAAAGCAATAAAACTGGGAGAGGATAATATTGGGTGTAGAGGGAAGGGAACAGAGAAGGTAAAGGGAGAGGGATCGATTTTATTTTTTTTTATTTTAAAATTTTATTTTTATTATTTTTTATTTTTTTTTCAGCTTCTATTAAGCCTTCCATTTTTTGCTCTTTTACGATTAAATTTACGTGAAATTAAATATAATTCATTGAGTACTCAAGATCGCTTGAAACATATCAAAGATTATGGAACTTTTGATCTGACAGAAAATAATATTGAAGGAGAAAAATTTGAAAAGAATAGAAAGGTTTGTTTACTTTTAATTAAAAAATAGTTTTTTTAATTAATTTAATTTTTTATTTTATATATGCGCGGGTAATTTTTTTAAATTAATGGGGGAAAACGTGTTAATTTTTATTTATTTATTAAAAAGAAAGATTTATTTAATTAAATTTTATTGATTCCTTTCAACATGTATGCTTGGCCGAGTGGTTAGTGTGTTAGTTTCGTCCCCCAGACTTGATTAAGGTTCGATTCCACTGGCAAGAAAAACAGTGTGGGAGAGTTTATAATGCTGAAAAAATTAATTTTCTTCAGTCTAAAATTTTTTTTAAATTTGGAAAAAATTTAAAAATCAAAAAATGTTCACACCTAATTTTTATTTTGTTTTAAAAAATATTTATTATTTTTTTCAGATTCATTTTGCATTTATTTCAAAAGCTTTAACAAAATATTGGATTTTTCTAGTTGTAATTTGCCTTCTTTTCAATTCTCCGTTAGCTTCAAGCAACAATCTTTTTTCTATTGGATTTTTTATTTTATTTGTTATACTTTTGCTTGTTTTTCAGGTTTTTTTTTCAATTATTTTTCTCTTAAAAAATCAGAATTTTTGGGAAAATTAGAAAAAAATGAATTTTATATAAAAATGATTAACAAACATATAAGCTCTTTTTTGGTAAAATAAAAAAAAATAATGTCATAAAAAATATGTTTCATCATTTTTATTAACAGTCATAGGGCAAAATCCTTCCCAATATTTTTATTTAAATTTTTATTTTTTTTTAAAGATTTCTTTTCGTTTATTTCGCAACACAATATTTTTATTTTTAACATTATTAATTATTTATTCATCTCTTGTGCTAATTTCAATTTATTGCTATCAATTTCCAAGTGTTCCGGAATATTTAAAAAATTTAACTGGATTAGATGATAAAATTAGTGCAGATATTGGTCTTCAGACATATGAAGAAAAGGAATTTGGGTAAAATAATTAAATAATTTCCAAAAAATCAGAATAAATCAGAATTTCGTTTTTAAAAATCAGAATTGTGTTTTTAAAAATCAGAATTTAATTTTTAAAAATCAGAATTTTGTTTTTAAAAATCAGAATTTTGTTTTTAAAAATCAGAATTTTGTTTTTAAAAATCAGAATTTTGTTTTTAAAAATCAGAATTTAATTTTTAAAAATCAGAAAATAATTTTTTCTTTTTTACAGAGCTCTATTCTTTCGATTAATCAAATTAATTTCATTAATTATTGTCACAATGCTGCAACTTAAATTTTTTCACGATCCATGGTCAAAACTTGTCAGAACACCAAGTATTGTTTCTCAAGCAGATGTTGAAATAATTACTTGTGAAGTCAACTCTTAAAATTTTATTTGTTTTAAAAAATGTTTTTTTTAAATAATAATTTTTTAATATATGGATTTTAGATATTTAATTTAATTAGTTTTTTTTTTTAAATTTGAAGGAATTTTTCCTAAAAAAATTTAAATTAGTTACACAATCCATATATTAAAAATTTAAAATTGTATATTTATCTACCTTAATTACTTTTGTGTATAAAATTAATTTTTAAATTAATTTTTTTTAATTAATTTAAATTTTACGATTTCGTTATTTTTTAAATGCTTATTTAATTTTATATTTATAATTAAAATTAATTATTTTTTCAGATTGTTTTTTTCCAGATATTCTACTACGCAAAAAAAAATAATGACCTCTTCAGCCTTTTTAAATGACACAAAAGATTTTTTCTGGAGATTTTTGGAACTTCATTTATTTAAATTTACACTTTTAATTCTTTTGCTAATTTGTATTGAACATTATTGTTTGCTCAATTTTATTTGCATCATTTTTATTTCAACAGCACTTTCTTCTGCTTCTTTTTGTGTTAATTCTACTACTTTTACTCTTTGCGCATATATGGCTTTAATGTTTATTGTTAGAAGTATTTATCAGGTTTTTTTAATTTTTAAAAATCACAAGTTTTAGTATTTTCATCAGAATTTTAAGATAATATTCTGATTTAAAAATCAGAGTTTTGATATTTTTATCAAAATTTTGTTTTTTAAAAATCAGAATTTTTACTATAATATTCTGATTAAAGATCATAAGTTAATTCTGGCTAAGTTGAAGATTCTGGGTTTTCATCAGAATTTTTATTTGATTCTGATTTTTAAATTAGCAAATTCTAGTTATAAGATCAAAATTCTGGTTTTAAAATTAAATTTTAATTTGTTCTGATTTTAAAATGATTTCTGGTTTAAGATCAGAATTTGGAAATCAGAATTCTGATTTTAAAATCAGAATTCTAGCTTTGATATAAAGGTCAGAAAAATTCTGGCTTACAGGATCGAAATTCTGATTTTTTTCTTTCAGAATTCTGTCTCTAACTTAACCAGAATTCTGATTTTTTGATCTCAACATATTTTAATATTTATTATTTTTAAGTTTGAATTTATCCCTTCACTTGAAGATTTTAATTGGCCTTGGAATAAAACATGTGCTAGCAACAGAACAGATATTATTCCTTTATTTAATACAACATCAAAATGGGTTGGACTTGAAAAACAAAATGATGAGTGGATTTTTAGTGATGTTTTTGTAAGTGATAATTTTAGAAAAATTTTCTTATTTTGGTACCCACCCCATTTATTCGCAAAAAAAAGTATTTTATTGCGATTAAATGGGTTGTTCAGAATTTTTTTTTAATTTCTTTTTTTAAAGGGCTACACAATAATTCTTATGCTAATTGGAGTTCAATTTTGCATAAAATATCGTCAAAATTTAAATCGAAAAATGCGAAATTTGGCAGAACCAGCGCCTGGAATTCTTTTTCCTAATGCTCAACCTTGTGATTTTGATAAAAGTCTGACTGATTGTTTCAAATATTTGTTAAATTATGGATTTTATAAATTTGGAATGGAGGTTTTTTTTAATTTTTTAAATTTTATTTTATTAATTTAAATTGAATAAAAGATATCTCTTGCTTCTCTTTGTTTTGCTGCATGGCTAAGAATGGATTTGCTTGGTGCTTTGCTTGTTGTTTGGCTATTTGTGTTAATTTCTATTTCTCGAAATGGACGAAAACGTCTTTGGCCTTTTTTGGTTTTTTATTTGGCTTTTATGCTTCCTTTGCAATATTTGTCTGCTATTGGATTACCTTCAAATATGTGTATAGGTTTGAGAAATTTTTTAATTATTTTTTTTTAAATTATTTAATTTTCTGATTTTTATATGTTCTGTTTTTTAATTAAAAAACAGAATAATTAATCTTTGTCAAATAAAAATTATTGTCCATCGGTTGGGTTCGAACCTTCAAATAAAAACTTTTTTTTTTGTTTTGAACGTTCTGATTTTTTTTATTCTGATTTTTAAAATTACTAAAACGCATTTTTCAAATCCCTCAATTAGTTTATCAAAAATAGAAAATAAATTTCCATCGACGGGTTTCGAACCTTCCCCACAACTTCTCAAAAATTGCAATTTTTCCACTGCACCAAATTGTTACTTTATTAAAAACATTAATACTTTTATTAAATTATTAAAAAAAATTTAATTTTCAGCTTATCCTTGGGATTATTGGCAACCTCTCTTCAACATTTTCCATTCAATCAATGATAGTTGGAAACATTTAAATAACAATTTGACATTATTTCTTTGCCTTTCAAATTATAGAATGTCTCCTCAACGTTTTTCTGATAATCTTAAAATTGATTTTATTTTATTGGCAATTATTTCAGGTTTATTTTTCTTTTTTTTTATTTTTCTAATTTTTTTTTATTCTGAATTTTGTCAATTAATTAAGTCAAAAAAAATTAAAAAAAAAATGGGGAAACTAGAGATCGGCGGCCAAAAATTCAATTTTTCTTCTTCTTAAATTATTTGAATTTGATTTTTCCCGATCTCTAGAGGGAAAGCATCACCCCAAAATTAATATTTATTAATTTTATTTTTTTTTTTCAGCACAAAATCGAATATTTAAACAAGAAAGTGATCAACACCCTGCTGGTTCAAATGATTCAATTTATGTTTCTAATAAATATCAACTTTTAAAAGAAAATCCTTATTATGATTTTGTTATTGAACAAAGGTTTATTTTATTTTTTTAATGTTTGGATATATATTTTTTTAATTTTTAGAAGTTTTGTTGATTTTATCAAGTACATAATTTTTATGTATGGACATTGGATTACCATGGTTTTTTTTAATTTTTAAAATTTAATTTTTTGACAATTTTTTTGCTTTTATGACTAAAAATAGAGAGAGAGGGACAAACAAAAAATTTTTTTTTATTTTTTTGATTTTATTGGAATATTTAAATTCTAAAAAAAATTTCAGATAATGACCTTATGTGCTGGTTTAGGAGGAACTTCACTTTTTGCTTTGGGTTACGTAATTTTAGCATTTTGGATGCTTTGGGAAGGAAATAATTTGTATACAATGCATCGTTATACAAAAACTTTGTCTCGTTGGAATATGCTGGCTAAATATACAGTTTTTATTATGCTTTGTAAAATTGTTCTTCAGGTTTCCTTTTATTTAATTAATTTTTTTTGGGAGACCTTTGACAAATTTAGGTTTAACACCCCATTTATATGCAAGAAAAAAAACAAAATATTTTAACAATAAAAATATTTATTTTTGAATAAATGTGGGTTTACCTAAAATTTAAATGTTTAAAAAAAAATAATTTGATAAAATTTTGATACTTTTTTTAACCAAAATTTACTTTTTAAAGTTAATTGGCTGTGTTTTTATTGGATTAATTCGAAATAAACAATTATGTCCTGTTCAACAATTATTTAGCATTTTCTGTGTTAACCCACTTTCAATAGATGAATTACAAAAATTCTTTAATGAATTGCCAAAAGACGACACAGAGTTTAGTGACCTCCAAAGTTGTTCTAAAGGAGGAGACCCTTCTGAAGCAACTATTGGTTTTGATGCTGTAGCTTTTCTTTTTATAATATTCCAATTGAGAATTTTACATTCTTGGTATTTTCAACGTTGTATGATTGAATTTAGATGTGAAGTTATTCAGGCTAACAGGTTTTTTTTTTAATTTTTTTGGCCCTGCCGAAAAAAAATTGAAAATTTTTTGTATATTTGTAAGATATTATATATCATTCGATTCGTCTTTTCATTCTGAGTTGAATGATACCAAAATTAGCTTGATTAGATGAAATAATGAAAATTTAAATGATTAATTAGGGAGGAGCAGCCGCGGTAATCACTCTCAAAAATGAGCTTGGTCCCCCCTTTGGTTTTTCAATTTTCTAATGCTTATAGCTTGACACGTTTTTATTTCTGTAAATTGATTATAGTATTATTCATCTCGATTGAAGAGACGATTCGACTGGTATATGTATTTTGAATATTAAAAAAAAATTTTGTTTTAATTTTTTGGGCAAGGACGCAGATTCTTCAGGATTGACTTTTTTCTAAAATTAAAAAAAAATTTTTAGAGGAGCTGTTCTAATAAATCAATTAATCGAAAAAGAAATGCGTGAACAAACAGAACATCAAAATAAAAAATTGAGAGAAATTAAAGCAAGAACAGCAGCCATTAGAAAACGTTATGAAGAGCAGCAAAGGAGAAGTAGTGGTTATGGGGCTGTTGTTTTTTCTCCTCAAACATATGGACAAGGTTTATATTTATTTTGTATTTTTTTGGACATAGAAAAATATAAAAAATTTAAAAAAAAAATTCATCATTTTTTAGACCGGGTATTTTCACGTTAAGTGCCCCAAATTATATATTTTTTCCTTCAAAAATGGTCAAAAGAGACATTTAATTGTCACATATTTTTACCTTATTTAAGCCCTAATTTTCCAATGCTTTTAAAACTTCATTTGATCCGTATTAAATTTTTGACCATTATGTCCCTTGACCATTTTTAAAAAAGGATCAATTTTTTAACAACCATATAAAAGTGATGAATTTTTTTTAAGCCGATTTTCATTCTCTTCTTTTTATCATCTCAATGTTTTTCTCTATTTTTAACGCGAATTGTTGTTGTTGTTTTTTTTAATTTTTTCTTCTTATTTTATCTCTGCCTTTTTTTTTTGGGCGCTTTTTTGGAAATATTTTTGTGCCGTTTTTTTAACGTTTTTTTTTGTAAATTTTTTTTTCTTGCTTATAATTTAAATATCTATTAATAATACATTAATTAATCAAATAAAAAAAATAGCAGCAATTCGTCCTCGTTCACTAATTGATATAGACGATCCTTTGCCTTCTTATGATCTTAGATATGCTGCACCACAAACACCTTCTTCTGTTATTGGTTTGTTTTTTTGTTGATTTTTGCTTTTTTTTTATTTCTTTTTTGTTGCAAATTAGAGAGTTTTGAAAATAAATTTCATCTAAAAAAATATTATTTTTTTTTAGATGAAATTTATTTTTTATTCTTTTATCTATAAATTTGTGTTTTTTTGTTTGTTTTTGCCTGTTTGTGTTGCTTTAATCAAAAAAAAATATTTTTTCTTTTTTTAATGTGCGCATTCTTTTCCATATATTTTCTCTTTTCCTTTTATTTATTAAAAAATTACTAATATTTTTCTACTAATTTTTTTTAACACATATACTTAACTTTTACCTTAAAGCTTTAAAAAAAATTTTTTTTATTATTTTTTTATTTTCTCTTTTTCAAGCTAAACGTTCTGGCGATTATTATATGTTCGATGGAGATCCAGAAATGGATGATTTGATTGAACCAGTAATTTCATTTGTTCCAGAAGTAACTCCAGGAGCTGGTGATTTTGATAAATTAGATCCCGCACAGGTTTTTCTTTAAAAAATATTTTTTTTTAATTTCTTTAAAATTTTCCAAGTTGTTGCACACAGCTTTAGGAAAAGATTTGGATTTAATTCAAACCTTAGATTCTGTAGAAGAAGCAGAACAAATTAAAGATGAAAAATTGAGAATGATTGCTGCTGTTGCTCCTTCTGAAAAAGCTAGGGAAATTGCTAAACTTGCTCTTCAATTGAGGCATCAATCTCCTCCTAAATTAACAAAAGAAGATGATATTATTCCTTCTACTTCACAAGGTTTTTTTTAATAATTATTTTTGTCACCACCCATATTGTGTTTTTTGTATTTTTAGAGGCTAAAAAAATTTTTTTGATGGTATTTTTCTATATTAGCATTCCTCATTTGTTCCTCTTCCTTTACCTCTAAGGGTTAAGGGACATAATGTTCGCAGATTTTTACAAGTCTTTTATCCCTTCTTTCAATCCTTTACTTTTTTCCAATTTAATCAGTATTGATTTGTTTATGACCATTATGTCTCTTGAACATTTGTAGTTGAAAGAAGAAGAAGAAGATAATTCAGCGTGAACGTATCCAAAAAAAATATTTTTTTCGAGTTTTAATTTTTTTATTATTAGAAAAATCAGAGAAAGATGAAGAAACGGATACAACAGATGGAATTCCAATAATTCGTTTACGTAAAAAAAGAAAGCCTCAAGAAATTGAACAACAACAACAGAGAAAAGTAAGCTCAGAACAACAAAAACAACAATCATCACCAAAAGAAGATGCTTATAGTTACGGTTTGTGAATTTTAAACTTTTTTTTTTTATCATTTTATTTTTTTTAAGTAAAAGCATTAATTTCCTTTTTTCAATTTATTTGGAAAATTATGATTGCATTTTTTGATTGGATTTCAGCATTTTTAAATAGAAGATCAAGAGAACATCGTTATGTTGCTTATGTTTTAAATAAAGAAAAGGAACATTTGAAGGAAATTATGAGCAACGTTTATTTTTTTTTTTAAATTTATTTAAAAATTAATTTTGAATTTTTAAGGAACTTTATGATGGTCAAATTTCAAGTTCAGATTTAAGGGAACGTTGGGAATCTCATAATATGCATATTGTTTCTAGTGAAGAAGATATTAAAAGGTTTTTTTGTTTAACAATAAATAAGAGAGGGTTTAGATGTCTTTTTGGATATTCCCTTCCAAAAAATAAATGAAAAAATAAAGAATAAAAATTAATTTCCACCAGTTGGGTCCGAACCTGGACCCCTCTTAACATAAAGTCGAGCGCTCAACCGACTTAGCCATATTACAATTATTTATTTTCTGATATATTATGTTTATAACTTTTGTTTTCACAGATTAGAAAATGAAGCACATGACCGTTGGGCAGAAAGAAATGTTTTTGCACGTTTTATAAATGCAGTAGGAAATTGTATATGTGCACATACAGATGTAATATGTTATTCTTTTGCTGTTTTTGTGCATGGAACAACTGCTGGACTTTTAACTTTGCCATTACCTGCATTAGTATTTTTTTGGGGAACTTTGGCGAATCCACGGCCATCAAAATTTTTTTGGGTTACAATGATTATTTACACAGAAATAGAAATTGTTATTAAATTTGCTTTTCAATTTGGTTTTTGGGATTGGAATTCTATTGCTGAAGAAGCCAAAAATTCGCATAAAATTTATAAATTACAATATATTTTTGGTGTTCAAAGAGTTGAATATTTTGCTGTAACTGATGTTGCTTTGTTAATTGCTTTGTTTTTTCACAGGTTTATTTTTTTATTTTTTTAAATTAATTAAATTGTGAATCCTGTGGTTATTTGAGTGGTCCGATTATCCGCGAAATTTTATAAAAGTAAAATAGAGCTTGCGATTAATTGGACCGCGACTAATTTTGGGAAAGTATTTAAATGATTTATTTTGTCAATTTTGATGTTTTTTCAAATTGGGTATTTTTTCAGTTTAGGACATTTTGTCCGTTTGGGGTTTTTTCTGATTTTGGACATTTTGTCGGTTGGGACATTTTGTCTTTTTTCTATTAAATAATTTATTTTTTTATTTTTAAAGATATATGCTAAGAAAACTAGGTTTATGGAGAGATGCAAATTCTGATAGACTTTTAAATAATAATAATATTGCAACAACACAAATTGAAAATAATAATAATTCTTCTTCAAATGAACAAAGTCCAAATAAAAATAAAATGCGAAATGGTTCATCAGCAACAAATGATACATCTGTGGCAACAACAACAACAGCTTCTTCTTCAGATGATCAAATAATTTTACAAGAAATTGTTGTTGATAATGTATAAAATTTAATTTTATTTAAAACGCGGGGGATCGGGGGAAAATTGAAAATATTATTACTAAAATTTTGGAAACAAAATGTCCAAAATTTTATGTCAAAAATAAGGTCCAATTTTCCATAATTGTGTTTTTTATGTTTCCATTATTAGATACATTATGTTTATTAGATATATTTAAATTTAGAAATTAAGATTTGAAAAAAAAACTTAATCTCTTCTTCTTTTTTTTTAAAAAGATTGATGTTGAAAGTGGACAACAAAGAATAATATTAGCAGCAGAACAACCATCTCTTGTTGAAAATTCGGTTTTTTTCTTTTAATTTTTATTTTAAAAAATAATTTTTTTTAGAAAACATTAACACCTCCAAAAATCTCACAAATTGGAATTATTGGAAATTTTATTGAAAAGGTTTTTTTTATATTATTTTAATTAAATTTAAGTTAAATTTTTCAAGTTAATTTACCCAAAATTTCGTTATATTTGTGATTTTTATCCTTTAATGTTCTTTTTGGATATTTTTTGTATGTTAATAATTGCATTTGGATATTCTTCTTTTGGTGAAGGTGGAACTGGTGATGTTGTTAGTGATATTAAGGTTTTCTTTAAATTTTCTGTAAAAATGGGTATAAGAGAGACACTTGAGAATCACTAAATTATATTATTTGGGTGGACTCCCTCAAGTTTAAATAAATATTTTTTTTGTGCATATTCTCGGTCATTTGCGGGCCGATTTAGACTTTCTCTCTTTTTTTTATTTCTTTTTTTTTCTTTGATTTATTTAAGTTAAATATTATTTTGGGAATAATTGGCCCGCTAATATCCTCGGCTGTGTACCCTATTTTTAATTTAAATAATTAATAATTTAAATAATTAATTTAAAAGAGTAATAGAATACCAATAACACTTGTTGTAATAATTCTTGTTCAATCTTTAATGATTGTTTTGGACAGAGGACTTTACTTAAGAAAAGCAGTTGTTGCAAAATTGGTGTATCATTTGCTTACATTAATTATTGTACATGTTTGGATATTTTTTATTCTTCCTTTATTTACACAAAAGTTTGTTTATTTTTTGACTTTTTGACCTTAAAAATAATTTAAAAAAAATAATTAAAAAATTTAAAATAAATTTTATATAGAGAAGCTTATACAAATGGAGTAGCAAGATTTTTATATTATATCAAATGCATTTATTTTTTAATTTCTGCTTGGCAAATAAGAAATGGTTATCCTTCTCTTTGTATTGGAAATTTGCTTACACACTCTTATGGTCTAATAAATATGGTTTTGTTTAAAATGTTTGTTTTTGTATTTTTTTTTATTTTTCTGATATTTGATTGAAAACACAACAAAAATTCTGGGGTTTTTTCTATGTTTTATTAAAATTATGGTTTTGTTTGTTTTATTAAAATTCTGGTTTTTGTGTTTGTTTTATTAAAATTATGGTTTTTGTTTGTTTTATTAAAATTCTGGTTTTAAATAAATTTTTCTGGTTTTTAAAATTTAATTTCACAGATTTATGATGATTCCTTTTGTGTTTGAACTTCGAACGGCTATTGATTGGGTATTTTTTAATTTTTAAACTTTTGAAAATATTTTTTAATTTTTAAAAAGACTTGGACAGACACTTCAATGCCAATTTTTGATTTTTTTAATATGGAGAATTTTTATGCAGTTGTTTATAATTTAAAATGTGCTAGAAAATTTGAAGAAGCATTTCCTGCTCCACGTGGTGAACCTAAAGGGACTGTTATTAAGGTTTTCTTTTTTATTATTATTTTTTATGGGGGAATTTTGAACATTTTGGATTATTTTTAATTTTTATATTCCTTTTAAAAAATATATTTTAGTATTTGATGGGTTTACCTTTAATTTTAATAATGATTTTACTTGTATGGTCACCTATTATTGCATTTGCATTAATTAATACAATTGGAAATATTTCACCACCAGAAAGTGCAATTATGACTGTTACACTTGAAGGATTTCCTGTTTGTTAAAATTAAATTTTTTTTTAATTTATTTTTATTTTCAGCCTCTTTATAAAATGGAAGCAAAAGGTTTAGGATTAATGGCAATAAATCAAGGAGAATATAATACTTTAATTAGCAATTTTTCTGATATAAATGGACGTGAGTCTGAATTAAATACTGATGTTGTTGATAGAACAAGAAAAGCTTCTGCTTATATTACACAATATACAGCTAAGGATATTCTGGTAAATAATACATTTTTATAATATTAAAAATACAAATTCTGATTTTATTAATTCTGATTTTTGTATTTTTAAACCAACTGATTTTAATATTTTTGTATTTTTGCGCAAAAATTCTGATTTTTAATTTTTTAAATTCTGATTTTTGTATTTTTTTTAAATTAAGATTCTGATTTTTATAAATCAGAAGTTGTATTTTATGTTTGTTATTTGAATGATTTTAAAAAGGCTAAAATTCTGATTTTTCTTTTATATTTTTTTTCTTTTTTTAGAGAGTCAAATTTCGTCCAGAATCAGAAACTTTTTGGCAAATTTCTCCAGTTTCTCTCGTTGCTTTTCGTGACTTTTTGCAAAATAATAATACTGGAAATTTAGAATTAAGTTTTAATTTTGAATTTAAAAGACCACAAGAAGGAAAAAAAGAGCCACAAATACATTCTTTTACACAAAAGGCAAAAATTCAAGGAAGTGAATTATTAGATGCTATTGATAATCGTTCACATTGGGTAAATTAAAATTATTTTTTTTTAGTTTTTTTAGTTTCAAGTTTTAAATGCTCTCCCCACATATTTGGTAATTCCTAGTGAAGGAGAAGTTCAAATTGCAAAATTATTACAAAGGGCTGCTGAAAGGAGAATTAGTAGTAATTCAATGTCTAATATTACAAGGACTTTTAATCATTGGAAAATGAGATTAGTTGAAATTCCGGTAATTTTTTTTTTGAATTTTTTAAATTTTTTCAGACTTCAAATTCAACTTATTGGCTTAGTCAAATGGAATTTAACGAAAATATTACAAAACTTACAGCAATTCCAGCAGCTGAATTAATTGAATATGGAGGAAGAGATTTAAATTATACTGAATTTTTGGCTTTGGTAGACAGAGTTTTTCCTTCATGGTTAAATAGTTACGTTCAAGGAGGGTAAATAAATAAATTAATTTTGATTTTAAAAATAGCCTAGAAAAAATCAGAATTTTAATAAAACAAACACAAACATCAGAATTTTAATAAAACAAGCACAAAAATCAGAATTTTAATAAAACAAACACAAAAATCAGAATTTTATAAAACAAACACAAAAACCAGAATTTTAATAAAACAAATACAAAAATCAGAATTTTAATAAAACAAACAGCTAAAAAACAGAATTTTATTAAAACAAACACAAAAATCAGGATTTAAATAAAACAAACACAAAAATCAGAATTTTAATAAAACAAACACAAAAATCAGAATTTTAATAAAACAAACATTTAAAAAATCAGAATTTAATAAAAATAAATATTTCAGAATTGTTTTAATGTATGCTGGAATTGTTTTGTTTGTTGGACGTTTAATTCGCGGTTTTGTATCTTCTCAACCTTTAGATGTTATTATTAATGAAATACCAAATCCTGATCATTTATTAAAAATATGTCTAGATATTTATTTGGTTAGAGAAGCTAGAGATTTTATTTTAGAACAGGTTTTTTTAATTTATTTAATTAATTATTTTTTAATTTTATTTTTTTTAATTTATTTTTTAATTTTATTTTATTAATTTATTTTTTTTTATTTTTAAAATTTATTTAATTTAAAATAATTAAATAAATTCTCTAAATTAAAAAAAAAATATTATTTTTTAATTAATTTAATATATCTTTTAATTTTATAGGATCTCTTTGCCAAATTAATTTTCCTTTTCCGTTCACCACAAACATTGATTAGATGGACAAGATATAAAACAAAGCCCGAATAATTTTGAATTTATCTTTTGTATATATTTTAATTATTTTTTTCCATTTTTTGACCTTAAAAAAAAAGAAAAAAATATTTAAAAATATTTTTTTTTACTAAAACGCTAGCTTAGAATATATATATATTTTTAAAATTAATTTAACCATCGAAAGAAAATGTGTAAATTTTATTTTTTAATATTTATTTATTTCTTTGAAAGTATAAAAAATTGTGTATTCTTTTTTCTCAATTTAATTAATTTTATTTTAAATGTTTTTTAATCATTTTAATTTTTTTAAAATTAATTAATTAAATTTTTTAGATAATTTATATTATTTATTATTAAAAAAAAAATAAAAATGTCAACGAGTGGAAGGCTTGGTTTTGGTGATATTGTGCCGAAAAGTGCTCTTGTGTCTGAGTGGGATACTTCAAAAAATGAGGTTTTATTTTTAATTATTTATTTTTTATTTTTAGATTAATTTTAAAAAGTTGTCATTTAGAGTCTCACCCATTTTTATAAATAAATTTTAAATGATTAAAAGTCTGGGGCCATTAGAGTCTTAAATTCAAAATTTATTGTTTACGGAAAATTACGAATAAGTTTTGGAGACTCTGAACGTCCTTTTAAAGAATAATGGTTGAGACTCTACTGTCTTTTTTAAAACTTTACTTTTCAAGTATTTGGATGAAGGCTATTATTGCGAAATTCGAAATAGTTGGGACGGAAAAAATTTTTCTGGAAAGCATGGACCAATAAAAATTGCAATGAAATGGCATTTTGAGAGAATGATGGGAAGACCACACAAACGAGTAATTCGAGTTAAAATTAATGCTCCTTTTATTGATGAGGATGAACCGCCCAGTGAAATGGCTGGTATTTGCACTGATTTGTGGAATTATGAGTGTGTGGAACTCTTTTTTGCTAATAATAAGGGACATTATACTGAGGTTTATTTTCTTTTTAATTTAGGGTCAGTAGAGTCTGAAATTTTTTTAATTAAAAATAAATTATTTGATTTTTTGACATTTGAGTCTTGGGGTAATTTTAGTACAAATTGTTTTTTTGAGTCTGAGACTCTAGTTGACTGTTCACGACTCTAAAGTAACTTTTAATATTTAAGGTTGAAGTAGGCCCGCATGGTCATTGGCTTGTTCTTCTACACAAAGGATATAGAGAATGTATTAATAAAGGAGAAGATTTGCAATTAGAAGCTGTAAATGAATGGAAAGGTTCTGAATGGAATTGTATGGTGGAAATACCTTTGGCTTATTTACCTGCAAGTGAGAAGGTTTTTTTAAAATAAAATTGAGATTTTTAAGAGAATTCTTTTTTTAAGACTCAAATGGTCTTTTTAAATTTAAGTTTAGTGTAGGCCAAGTTAGACTCATCTGTCTCCCTCCTACAAGAGTATTTTAAATTACTTTCTAATTTGGGAACATTAGTTTATGTATATACACCCCATTTATTCGCAAAAAGAAAATGGTCATTTTTGCGCTTTTAAAATATTTTCTTGCGAATAAATGGGGTGTATACATAAACCTATAAGCTTTAAAACTTACTGAATATTTTAAATATCTTCTCCGATTTATATTTAGATATAACCAAATTTAATGCTTACGCAATACATGGAATAGGAAATGACAGACATTTTGAGTCTTTATATAAAGTTAGTGATGGAATTACTACAATAGAACCAGATTTTCACAAATTAGAATATTTTGGTAATATTGATACAAGAAGAATAATTCCTTCAGATTATAATAGACAACCTTTTGATGATATGAAATATGGAAATTTGTGGGCAGATGGACTTAAAGAAGAATAATAATTTGTTTTTATACTCTAATGTACAAAAAGTGTAATTTTTAACTGCAAGTTTTATATTTATTTTTCTCTTTCTTGCATAGATTTATTTTAGTTTCTTTCTTTTTTGAAAATTGTCTCTTTATTAATCTACACTCTCTGACTACATGGCTGCGCTGCTTAGCTTGTTGTCTGACACTAAAAGAAATTAAAAAGAGGAAAAAAGAGAGAGAGTGTGTGTAAGAGACATTTTTCTCTTCTTTGCATTCCGGAAATAGACAAAGTATAAACGCAAAGGAAAATAGACAGAATAAAAGTTAAAGAGACTAAAATATCTTTAACTTTCTAACAACTAAAAAGTTTATTTATTTAGAGTCTCATTTAGAGTATACCCATATTTTTTTATTGTTTGCAGTTTAAAATTGCACAGACATTTTGTTGTTGTTTATTTTATTTTAAAAATTATTTTATATTTTTATTTTTCTTCATTTTATGTGTTTATTTTACTTTATTTTTTTCATCTTTTTTATTTTAATTTTTAAAAATTCCTTCAAAGATGTTTCAACAAAACAATGATTTTTGCACTGTTTGTGGTACAATATTACCTTTGCCTGAATTAATGCCTTCTACTGTTCAGTGTGCTTTGTGTAAAAATAAATGGCCAGCTAAAAGTTTGTTTTTTAAATTTAAATTAATTTTTTTTTTTAAAGTTGATCAACAACGTAATACATTTAATTATAAAAGAAGTTTTGAGAAAGTTCAACAAGATGAAGACAAAAATTTAAATTCAGAAGAGGATGTTACAGTAGAGCATTTATGTCCAAAATGTGATCATAATGTAGCTACTTATACAACACAACAAACTCGATCAGCAGATGAAGGGCAGACGGTTTTTTATCAATGTGTTAAATGCAAACATAGATGTATTGAATATTCTTGAATTTTTTTATTTATTTTTGTGCTTTTATAAATAATGTTTTTTTGTAAAAATATTTTAGACCATTGTTCGAACTGTCTTTAGCCAAAAATTTAGAATTTTTGGCAAAAGGATCAAAAAGTTGTGATTGATCAAAGTTTGGAGGATTTGATTATCTCTGCTCGAAAATAACCTAATTCAGAAGAGAAAAACAATTTACTGAAGAAAGGAAATGAAGGTTAGAGAAAAATAAAATTAATTTAAACGTTATTTTGGTCAGAGAACAAGTGTAGCAGAAATAAATTGGTTGAGTAAAGTCTGGTAAGAAATGAAAAAAGAGAAAAAATGTTAAATTAAATTTGTATTTTCACTATTTTTGAAGAACATGATTATTTAAATTAAAGAGTTCAAGCAGTACAACATGTTGAAAAAGTTTAAAAAATTTTAATTTATTTTCAAGCCAGATATCAATGAATTAATCTTCTGTCAAGTCTCTAATGTCCACATTTTCCGGAATTTTTATTTTAGTTTTACATTGAAGGTTAGAGAAAAATAAATTTATATGAAAGTATAGTATTTTGGTCAGAGAACATGTCTAATCCATTCTCCAAGATTTTCAGGAGCGTATATCTCGGTTTATTTCTAGCAACTTTTTTTCTTTAATAGCTCATTCGAAAGAGCTTGAAAAGCTAAATCGAATGAACTATGAAGGAAACAGATATGTAGTATAGAAGTCGAGATATGCGCTTCCAAATATCTTGGGGAGGATATAACGAATTACCCCCAAAACTTTGTTTAAGCATATCTCCTTTAATTTGGGACCTAAATCCACAAATTTTGGGTCAAAGATAGATCAACATATGGCTTATTATCGTACAAATTTGTTAGTCAATTCGATGCATTTGAGCCGAGATATGGATTAAATAAAATTCTAAGGCATAATTTTGAAAAAAATACCTTAATTTTCTTTAATTTAATTTTTAAGCTTTTTTAAATAAAATAGCAATTTAAAATTTGGACTAAATTATGCCCATTAAGTCTAAAAATTTAATTAAATTAAAATTACAATTTTTCCACCAGCCATTTTCCTATAAAAAATAAATTTCCACTAGAAGGATTCGAACCTTGGTCATTTTTTTTCATTTCTCCCACAAAAATGAGAGAATTTCCACTTAACCAAAAATATATTTTTCTCCCCTAAATTTTCTCAATATTCAAGAGTCTGTATATCGACTTCTAAACCATCTCTGAAATAAATGAATAGCTCATTCGATTCAGCTTTTCGAGCTCTTTCGAATGATAACATATTTATCCAAAAATATTTAATTTAAATTATTTAAAAAATTTCAGTAACTTAAACTTCAAATGGCCATAACTTTTTTTAAAAAAGAATTTTGGGGGAAATTTTTTTGAAAATTTTTGTCTAAAAATTCAAAATAAAATTGTCTAAAATCGTGCGCTTTTGGATAGTCAATACCATACTTTTGAACCGAGTTATTAGCTCTCGAAGTTCTGGGGGTAATGGACTACCCCAAAACGTTGTTTGATCCCAGCTCAGTTGCTTTGAGACCTAAATCTATAAAATTTGGGTCAGTGATAATAGATGTACCAAGAGACCATAATCTCACCGGACGGATAATCATTTCGTCTCATTTGGACCGAGATATGCGCTTCCAAAAATATTGGGGCGATATAACTCGGGAGCACATATCTCGGTCAAAATAGGCCGAATGGACTTGTTGATGGTACCAACTTTAGACCATTGTCTGATCCATCTTTAGCCCAAAATTTAGGATTCTAGGTCCCAAATGAAAGACGCTGTGATCTCTCAAAGTTTTGGAGTAGTCCATTACCCCAGAACTTCGAGAGCTAATAACTCGGCTCAAAAGTATGGTATTGACTATACAAAAGCGCACGATTTTAGACAATTTATTTTGAATTTTTAGACAAAAATTTTCAAAAAATTTTCCCCCAAAATTCTTTTTTAAAAAAAGCTATGGCCATTTGAAGTTTGAGTTACTGAAATTTTTTAAATAATTTAAATTAAATATTTTTGGCCGAGATATATATCATTGGAAAGAGCTTGAAAAGCTGAATCGAATGAACTATGAAGAAAACAGATATGTAGTATAGAAGTCGAGATATGCGCTTCCAAAAATCTTGGTTAGGATATAACTGTTTACCCCCCAAAACTTTGTTTAAACATATCTCCTTTCATTTGAGACCTAAATTCACAAATTTTGGGTCAACGATAGATCAATTAATGGCTTATTATCATACAAATTTGTTAGTCAATTGGTTGCTTTTGAGCCGAGATATGGATGAAATAAAATTCTACGGCATAATTTTGAAGAAAAAACCTAAATTTTCTTTAATTTAAATTTTAAGCTTTTTTAAATAAAATAGCAATTTAAAATTTGGACTAAATTATGCCCATTAAGTCAAGAAATTTAATTAAATTAAAATTACAATTTTTCCACCAGCCATTTTCCTATAAAAAATAAATTTCCACTAGAAGGATTCGAACCTTGGTCATTTTTTTTCATTCCTCCCACAAAATTGAGAGAATTTCCACTTAACCAAAAATATATTTTCCTCCCCTAAATTTTCTCAATAATTCAGAAGACTGTAACTCGACTTCTAAACCATATCTGAAATAAATGAATAGCTCATTCGATTCAGCTTTTCGAGCTCTTTCGAATGATAACATATTTATCCAAAAATATTTAATTTAAATTATTTAAAAAATTTCAGTAACTCAAAATTCAAATGGCCATAACTTTTTTTAAAAAAGAATTTTGGGGGAAAATTTTTAGAAAATTTTTTTCTAAAAATTCAAAATAAAATTGTCTAAAATCGTGCGCTTTTGGATAGTCAATACCATACTTTTGAGCCGAGTAATACGCTCTCGAAGTTCTGGGGGTAATGGACTACCCAAAACGTTGTTTGATCTCAGCTCAGTTGCTTTGAGACCTAAATCTATAAAATTTGGGTCAGTGATAATAGATGTACCAAGAGACCATAATCTCACCGGACGGATAATCATTTCGTCTCATTTGGACCGAGATATGCGCTTCCAAAAATATTGGGGCGATATAACTCGGGAGCACATATCTCGGTCAAAATAGGCCGAATGGACTTGTTGATGGTACCAACTTTAGACCATTGTCTGATCCATCTTTAGCCCAAAATTTAGGATTCTAGGTCCCAAATGAAAGACGCTGTGATCTCTCAAGGTTTTGGGGTGATCTATTACCCCCAGAACTTCGAGAGCGTATTACTCGGCTCAAAAGTATGGTATTGACTATCTAAAAGCGCACGATTTTAGACAATTTTATTTTGAATTTTTAGACAAAAATTTTCAAAAAAATTTCCCCCAAAATTCTTTTTTAAAAAAAGTTATGGCCATTTGAATTTTGAGTTATGAAATTTTTTAAATAATTTAAATTAAACATTTTTGGCCGTGATATATATCATTGGAAAGAGCTTGAAAAACTGAATCGAATGAGCTATTCATTTATTTCAGATATGGTTTAGAAGTCGAGTTACAGACTCTTGAATATTGAGAAAATTTAGGGGAGAATAAATATATTTTTGGTTAAGTGGAAATTCTCTCATTTTTGTGGGAGAAATGAAAAAAAATGACCAAGGTTCGAATCCTTCTCGTGGAAATTTATTTTTTATAGGAAAATGGCTGGTGGAAAAATTGTAATTTTAATTTAATTAAATTTTTAGACTTAATGGGCATAATTTAGTCCAAATTTTAAATTGCTATTTTATTTAAAAAAGCTTAAAAATTAAATTAAAGAAAATTAAGGTATTTTTTTCAAAATTATGCCTTAGAATTTTATTTAATCCATATCTCGGCTCAAATGCATCGAATTGACTAACAAATTTGTACGATAATAAGCCATATGTTGATCTATCTTTGACCCAAAATTTGTGGATTTAGGTCCCAAATTAAAGGAGATATGCTTAAACAAAGTTTTGGGGGTAATTCGTTATATCCTCCCCAAGATATTTGGAAGCGCATATCTCGACTTCTATACTACATATCTGTTTCCTTCATAGTTCATTCGATTTAGCTTTTCAAGCTCTTTCGAATACACATTTTTTGGTCGAAGTTGTCTTTGTCGAAATCGAGTTCTGAGCTCCAGAATGTAAAATCACATTTTTGGAGTTAATCCCCTATATCTCACTTCAAATGCTAAAGTTTGAATTTTCGCTAGAATACCTTTTAGATCATTGAACAATCTTTCATTTAAAAAAAATTTAAAAAATTTCACCGTAGGATTAAAGAGCTTAGTTTGATTAAAGTTTGTGGATTTGATGGGATATACTTTAATTTTTGTAATTTTTTAAAATAAACATTTTTGTACAAATATGGTATCATTCGAAAGAGCTTTTAAAGCTGAATCGAGTGAGCTATAACATAATCAGATATCTCAAAAAGAAAAAAAGTTGTGCTGAATTAAAGTTTGTGGTATTAAAGTAACGGTTCATCCTCCATTAAATTAATCCCTTTTTACGAGTTTTAGTTGCTTAGAAATTTATTTAATCAATTTAAAATAATAATATTAAAATCCATTTTATTTGAGCAAAAAAATAATATAAAATTAATTAAATTTACAAAAACAACAAAAAAACTATCAAAAGGTGTGCCAACACTTCTCTTCTTTTTTAATTAAAATTGAGATCTATTTTTGACTTTTTTATTTCTTTATTTTGGCAATGTATTTTTAAATAATTTTTGTTTTTTATTTTAATTTTTTTTTGACCCGAAGATTTAAGCACAAATTTTTTTTGACAGAAGAACAGTTGCGCATTAATTTTAAACTGAAAAAAATAAATTTAAAATTTCAAAGTGTCAACTTTTAAAAAATATTTAATATTTTTTAAAATGTCAACTCAACAATTTATAATTTAAATTAAACACCCCATTTAATCGCAAGTTTTTTACACACAAAAATGACCATTTTCTTCTTGCGATTAAGTGGGGTGTCCAAAGAGTTTTCTGTTTTCAGACATTTCGTCAAACAAAATTTCACGACATTTCGTCCCATCGGCAAAAAATCGTCTCGGTTAAACAAAATGTAGTTTTTTTGCCGTTGGGACGAAATGTCGTGAAATTTTGTTTGACGAAATGTCCAGTTTTCTCAATTAATTAAAAAATAACCTGTCTCTTCAGCATTAACAATTCTATCAGGTAATAATTCAAAATCAGTTATTTCTTCAATATTATGCCTCCATTGTTGTGAAGAACTGTCAAGAGAATCTCCAAAAGTATTATCAAAAACAGGTGAACTTGTTGAAGATGATGAATTTTGTGAAGAAAAATCATCAAATGATGATAAACAATTATTTAATTGTTGTTTTGGTAATTTTGAACAATTTAATAATAAAGAATTATTTTTTAAATTTTCTTCTTCTTTTACTTTTATTCTTCTATCAAAAGGTTCATTACTACTATGATGAGAAGGGGAAGAGGAATGTGTTGTTGTTGTTAAACAAGAAGATGGTTGTTGTGAAGAATAATTTATTTTTCCTGTAAAATGTAATGACATTTTGTCTAAAGAACATTTTGTCCCAATGACATTTTGTCCCAATGACATTTTGTCCCAATGACATTTTGTCGGAATGACATTTTGCCCTCTTTACATTAACAAAAATACAAGATATTCCCCCAATTTCCTCAAAAAATCCCCTAAAAAATAACTAAAACAAACCAATTCCAAAACGTATAGAAGTCCTGGGAGGTCTAGATTCAGGAAATAATTGATGAAAATGTTGTGCCCAAGGTTTTGCAGTTCTCCACAAAGATCTTCTTCTTTTTGTTCTTTTCCAAGCAACAATTCTTTGTGAAGGTCTTCTTCCTTGACTTGTAAAAGAACCTCTAGGTGTTGGAAGTCTATTATTATTTGAAGAAGAAATTGTTCTAAATATTTTTGATTTTTTATTTTTCAAATTCTTTGAATTTCCATCTAAATATATTGAAAAGAAAGTTTCCAAATGAAAACTACTTTTTTCTTCTAATAACCAAAATAATGAACCAATTATTGTACTTGACATTCCTGAAAAGCTTTTTTAATTAGTTTTATTTGAGTGACATTTTGTCCAATTTTACATTTGGACATTTTGTATAATTTTCCCTTCTGGACATTTTGTCTGATGCTTACAGTTAGGGCATTTTGTCCTGTTTTCTTTGAGGGCATTTTGTCTTATTTTCTCTTATTTTTAGACATTTTGTCCAATTTTCTATTTTTGGACATTTTGTCCAATTTTCCCGTTTGAACATTTTTATCAAAATATGCCCATAAATTCGCGAGTGATATATTTTGTCTCGTTAAAAAATATTACATTCAAAAAATTGTTTAAAAAACGCGTTAAAAAATTAAAAAAAATATTTTTAAAATTTTCTCTTTTGTTTGTTTTTATTTTCTTTTATTCTTCCGGTTTTCTTCTCTCCTCTATATAAAAATATTTTTACAAAATTTTCTCAAAATATTTTAAAAAAAATTTTATTTATTTATTTTTAAACAAAAAAGGAAAGAGAGAAAATAATTACACGTTTAATAAATTTGCGCAAAAAAAATTTTTTGAAAAATTAAAAAAAATAAAATTAATGATTGAACCCCCAAAAATTTAAAATATTTCAAACATTCTTAAAAAATTTCTTTATTTTTTATTTAAATTCTTCGCAAAGTTTTGTTTCCTAATTTATTAGAAAACTTATTAATTTTGATAAAAATGTTCAAAAATAATTTTTCCGTTACAAGGTCACTGTCCGCAAATTTTATCCGCAAGTTAAATTAAACATAATTTTAAATAAAAAGAAGTGGAAAAGGATTAACTTAAGTTATTACATAAAGCTGTTGAATTACAAAATATTCTTTCTAATTTTTCACCCAAAAAATTAAAAAATAATTGCCAAAAAAACTTGCGGACACAACTTGCGGAGATTTCTAAAATTCACCCCTAAAATAAAAAAAGAAAACCTGAAAATAAAATGATGTAAAAACAAGTAGAAAGATGAAAATCCAATTTATTAGAATCATCATTTGGTCCTGGAAACATCAAAAAAAGATCATCTTTTGCAGGGGTATACCAAGCATATACAATATTAGCAAATAATAAACATAAACCACAAAATAAACTAATTTGGCCAAATTTTGTTGGAACAGCACATAAAAAGACCATTTGTAATAACCATAAAGCAAATGCCAACCTTTAAAAAAATTTTTTTGGGCAAATTTGCGGACAAAATGTACGGATTTTTTCAAAATTCCCCAAAATAAAATTTAAAAAATACCAAAGAGCAGCCATTGTATAATAACCAGCTAGTCTATACTGCTTCCCCCACAAAAATCCTGTTCTGTCAACACTTAAATATTCCATAACTCGCAATATTGGAAAAGGAAGACCTTTTTGAAGAACTTCGCCAACTTCCATTCCGCTTACTGAAGAATTTTTAAATTAAAATTTAATTTATTAACTTTGAAATATATTCTAAAAAATCTAAAAAAATTTTTGGAACGTGGGATATGAATTTTTAATTGAAAAAAGACTTTTTGTTAAAAGATAAAAAATCAGTCCACCAAAAGGATTCGAACCCACAACCTTTAGATCTCGAATCCAAAACACTACCAACCAAACCACGGGACAACTTATTATTTTCTTTTAATTAAAAGTTATAAACCACCCTATATTTATTAAATTTAATTAAAAATCCAAACCGTCATCAAATTCAAAGCGTTCATTATAAAATAACTGCGAATTTTGTGGATAAAATTCGTCTTCAATTTGTTGATTTTTAAACGAAGAAATATTTTCAGTAGACAAAGAACTTCCAAATAAAAGTAAGGAAATATCACTTTCGGCAACTGGTGGCAATTTTTGTTCTCTACTTTTGTGTTTTGTAGTATTAATAGAATTAATTGTTTTATTTTCTATTGACAATTCTTCTAAGGGTGAAGAATCGCCTTAAAAAATACTTTTAAAATTAATTTTAATAAATCCTAATTTTTAAACACAAATAAAAAAATCTAGTGTTGAGACATTTCGTCCCAAAGACATTTAATAATTTTAAAAAATTCAAACAAACTTGCTAAAGTAATATTCACATGTTTTAATCCAACATTAACACCCAAAGTTGAAGCAATTCGTTGTCTAGAGTGTGCTCTCAAAGTTGTAAATATTCTAATTTCACCATAATGCCAACCAGGATAATACAAAGAAAGGGCTATACTTGCACCTATTGACATTGAAAACAAAAAACAAAAAGTTGAAAGTAAACGTAGACGACGAATTCCTGGCAATATTAAAATAAACGCAATTGTTGGTGTTGCAAAAAGCCAAACAAGTACAGCTAAGCCCAAATCAAATATAACTGGTGTTGGAGTATTGTCACCGTACCTGTAAAAATTTTAAAATATAAAAAATAATAAAAAAACATTAGAAATAATAAAAAACAAAAGAAACAATATATCTGGCATTGAACGGAATCGAACCAAGCCACACACACTCTCTAGTCTAACACACTATCCATTACACCACCGACGTACTTGTCAGGAATTAACTATATGTATATTATAGATAAAAGGAAATAACTAAAATACTAGGGAATGTAACCAGACCTAGCGCCCAACCCCAATATTAAAAAAATAAACCATGTTGGAGCTCCATTTTCACGAAAAGCGTCAAACCAAGCTATGCTCATCTAACTTTTCTCAACTTCAAATACTTCTTCGCTTAGAGAGGTACTTCAAAGTCTCTTTTGATTTTTTGTTGTTTTCGTTTGCCAGACTTTTGTAGTTAAAGGCGAATAACATGAGAAGTTTAAAAATAAAATAAATCCTTCTCTTCTTGATATTTATATATTTATTTTTTCTTCCTGAAATTATCGAAAAAAACAAATTATTTAAAAATGATTCAGCGAAAAATCGGAGGAGAAAATTTTTTTATTTTCTGGTGATACTGCCTTCCTCTACCCTTTTCTCCAAATTTTCAGAGTTAATATATATATTAATTAATTTGGTGCAAATTTGGTAATAATCAATCATTTAAATAAACCTCTTTTTTAAATGAGGTCGCCGTTGAACGTTAAAAAATAATGGCCGTGGAATTTTGTTTGTGCAGTATGAAAAAAGTGAAAAAGCGGTCAAGGCAAAAGCATTTAAAGAATATATTACAAATATAAAAATAGAAAATATTAAATAAAAAATAGAAATGAAAAGTAAGGAGACAGACTGTCACTTAATGTTTGGTCTCTTAATTGAAACATAACTTTTAAGGATTCTAACAAATCTAAACAATTATTATATCATTCGATAGCCCTGACTTTAAACATTCTTTTTTACATTGGGACAATTTCAATCCGATTAGCATATAAAATATTAGAAGCAAAAAACTTGAAAAATTACAAAAGTTCGCACTTTTTTGTCTAAAACCTTTTAAGAATTTATCAAATTAGAATTATTTTTTTATAAAAAGAATCTGCATAATCAGAGCTTTCATTTGACATAAAAATTATTCAGATCGGATAAAAATTAAGAAAAATGTGGACAAAAATTACCTTAATGTTTTTCAGTTTTTATAAAATTTCTCTACTTCTCTAACACATTATCTTTTTAATTAATCTCAATAATTAAACTAAAAATTTGAATATTCAAATTGTAAAAGCAAAAAAACGTCTAAAAGCAGAAAAATATCAAAACACCAATACATCAAAATGTCCAAACTAGTAAATATAATCTTTTCTTTTAATTATTTTAGAAAAATAAACAAAATATCTCTCTACTACGTAATAAAATTGAAAAATATATATTTTTTAGAATTGCAGGAATGCGCAGCAGTATATGCAAAAATAACAATTTATTGAATGAGTCAGAGAGTGTCAGTTTTCATTTTCAGGGACACCAACAAGGTTTATTATATTTTTCTCGTTTTTTAAAAGGAGCTTACTACAAAAAAGAAGAGAAAATTAGCGTTCTTCTCAATGGAGCGAACAAATAAACCCTCTCAAACGGTGAAAAACATAAAAAAAGTTTTTTTGTTGGTGTGAATTGCAGCCACAGGGAAGCAGAAAAATAAAAAAGGTAAAAAATATCGTTGATTGTTTTTATAAAAAATATAAAGAGAGGTTTTATTGTGTTTTTTTATTCATTTCCATAAATATAAACTTTATTTTTTTTTTCTTTTATTGTTAAAATGGTTTATGACTAGAACACCAACAGAACAAAGTTACGTTTTACAGACAGTTTGTGACAAAATGTTTTTTGTTTTTTAATTTAAATTTTATTTCCTTAAATAGATTAAAGAATTAATTAATCTTTTAAATTGTTTGGACAATTTATTCCTTTTTAAATTACACAAAAATGATTAAAACAAAGTTTAAACAAATAAAAATATTTTTATTTTACGTTAAATATAAATTTTATTTCCTTTAAATAAAATTTATTTACTCAAAACTATAAATAAACAAGACTATAAAAATTTTAAAATATAAAAAATATTACAAAAAACATTAAAAATAATAAAGAAAAATAAAAAAGACGAGAAACAAAATGTTAGCCTTGAAGGGAATCGAACCCAGCACCCAACGAATTCTAGTCTAGGACGCTATCCATCACACCACAAGCAGTATTATAATGATCAGCTATATCTCACTATAAGACTAAACTACAAAACAGAAATAATAAAAATTTAATAAATTTATTTAAATTATTAAAAACCCCAAGAATTAATCTTTTATCTTTTAAAACTGGAAGTTGGGTTTATTTTTGAATAAAAAAATTTTTTTCTCAATGTCAAATATTTTAAAGATAATAATTTTTGACAATGTTTTTCTCCCCCTTAAAAAATTAATAAAATAAAAATAAAGGCCACTTTTTAAATAAAATAGGAAGATTAAAATAATGTTTGGAGGACCTATTTTCTTTAAATAAATACAAAAAAACCCTCACACACAACTGGTTCAATTCTCTCATATTTGGGAGAGAGAGAAATGACCTGAGGGGATTTGCCTCACATTTTATTTTTTAAGGGCAGGTGTGCGTCAAATAAGACAACCTTTATTTTTTTACAATTGACTAAAACAATGGAACGAACAAAAAAGGGTAAGATAAAGAAATGGGGGACTTTAAAAATAAAAAATTATTAATAATAATGTTCCATTTTGTTGGACATTTTCATAAATAGAGGAGTTGACTTTTAGAAAATAAATTTTTTAATTAAAGGTAAAACTAAATAAATCAGGAAAAATATAAAAAAACATTAAAAAAGTAAAAATATAATTTTTGGTTTCAAACGGCATCGAACCCAGCACCCATCAACTACCAGTCGAGAACGCTAACCACTACACCACTCACAAACATATAAGCAATTGACTATAAAACAAATAAGAAATACACTAGAAATAAAAAAACTGGTCAACAAATATTTTATAAATAAATTGGCCGGTTTAGGGGAAATATTTGTTTAATATACTGAAGACAAAACACGTTTTTTAGAGGACCTAAAAATGAGGTAAATGAGAAAAATTATTTTTAAAGATTATTATCTTAATAAACATAATTGAAGGCCAATAAAAAAGAATTTTTTAATTTAATTTTTTAAAAATGGACATTTGATCCCAATTTACAAAAATGATCAAATAAAATTTTTAAATTGAAATAAATTAGTAAATAATTTATTTTAAAGACTTTATTTAATTTTCAAGATTTTTGAGCATTAAAAATTGTAATAATTAACCAAATATTTGATTTTAAAAGATTTAATTAGATTATAATTTAAATTGAAAGGCACACCCAAAAAATAAAATATAAAATTGAGATTTTGTTGTAAAAAAATTAAAAAAGTATTTACAATATTATTCACACTAATTTTAATTTTTTCGAGATTATTTAATTATTTTATTCGAGAAAATTGAATATATTTTTAGTCAAAAATGAATTTTTTCTTTGAAAATGATTAAGATGAACTATATAAAATTTAAAAAAAATTAATAAAAAATTTTTAATTCAAATTAAAACCCAAAAAGGTTAAGGGAATGCCTAGGCACACAGTCCGCACTGAACTGGCCAAAGTTATTTAAAAAGGGAAATAAATAATAAATAAATAAAAATATTAAAAAAATAAATAAAAGTGACGATGTCAATGACGACTAAAAAATAATACTACTAATTTTGTGTAAAAGGTCTCGTCAAGTAAATTGAAAAAAAAATTAAATTTTTAAGGTGCGAGAAGGAAAGAAAAAAAATAAACTTGAAAAGGAGCGCAGTTAAAAATAAATAAAATTGCAAATAAATAAAATATATTTGTTGTACAATTTAGCGAAAGAAGACAATTTATTTATTATTATAATAGAGTATTTTTTGGTCTGATCTAAAATTAATATTCTGATTTTTTTGGGTAAATGATAAATTATTTAAAAAAACATAAATCAGAAAAGAACAAAAATCAGAATTAAATTAAAACAAAAATCAGAATTAAAACAAAACAAAAATTAATTAAATCAGAATCAGAGAAATCAGAACAAAAATTAAAACAAAAATCAGAATTAAATTAAAACAAATTAATTAAATCAGAACAGAACTTAAAAATAGAAAAATCAGAAATAATAGGTCAGGGTCATTTAGGCGCAGCATCAACTTTGTCAATAATTAAAGGTTTAACACGCACTTAATACATAAAAATAAACAAAACAAAATGATTAAAAATATAAACTATAAAATACGTATTTAATTAAATAAAATAGAGAAAGCTCCCAGGAATTCCCAAGTTTATTAATTAAAAAAAAAGGTTTAAAATACACACAAAGTTTGTTGTCAGTGTCTCTATGTACCACCAATACGTCAAAAAAATTAAAAATAAAATATTTATTTATTTATTTGCTTCGGGCAATTCTCACCAAAATAACTAATCGATTGGGCAATTGGAAAAAGAAAAGGAGTAATAAATAAATAAAAGTGTAAGAAAAAAAGCAATGAAAAAAGCCGCAATGCTTCAACAAGTTGCGGTAAAAAATTGGTGTTGAAAGAGAGAGAGATGTGTTTTTGGTACAATAAATGCGCTTCTCTTTTCTAATTTTTAAAATTAGTTGATTTATTGTTTGAACCGTGTAAAGTTTAATTTATTTGAAAATCTTTAAATAAATTTTAAGGCAAATTAAAAAATAGAAGGGTCAATTCGACGCAGAACTGTTTAGGCGCAATTCACCATAACTCTCAAAAGAATTAATTCTTTTGTTTAAATTTAGTATCATTTGATAGAGCAAAAAATTTCCTAAAAGATTTCCAAATGTTTTTCTTAAGATGGGTCAATTGAAGGTACGAAAAATTTAAAAAGTAACTAATTTTTAAGATATTTAAAATAAAACATTATGTACAACACATTCAAAAATCTTACATTTTTATTTTTATACTTAAAATAAAATCAGAACATTTATTTTACCAAATTTTAAATTAAAACGAAAAATTCTTTTGTCACTAGTTCTGTATTCTTGATTTATTTATTCCATATCCATTTGTAGCTCTAAAATAAAATAAGAATATACTTATTTTGACATTAATAAAGATAAAACCTTTTTTGTCTCCAGTTTTCGAGTTTTTCTCGTCACTTTTGGCACTGTCGTCACTTTGGGATTGTTGTCTTTATTTGAATTAGCACGATTATTAGCAAAATTATCTCCATACGTTTTCGGGATAATGCGAAGGCATTATCAGTTCAACAAAGATTATTGTTTCAAAAAGTATTAAATAAAATTTAATCTAAAAATAATTTTTTAAAATTAAAATATTATTTAAAAATATTAAAAAATGGAATGTTTAATTGTCAGGAAAAATAAACGAAAGCAGAAAAAATAAAAACAAAAACAAAACAAACAAGGACGAGTTGGCGTTTTTTTCCTCTCTGCGTATTATTTTCAACATTTTTCTCTTTTTTCTCTACCTTTCACTATTTTTTTAATCCTTTCTCTATTTAATATTTTACACACATTCAATATCAGTTAAATATTCAATAGTCTATTTAGAAAAAATTCCAACACGAATTGGCGACTAAAAATTGAGCTGCAATTACAGTAGGTAAATATCGACCGCTGCCAAGAGACAAACGCAGAGTTAGGGTAGAGAAGCTGCATCTTTTAATGTCTAGTTCTACCAAATTCGGATTTCGACCAAGAGCATTAGATGTGACCAGAAAACTTCCTATCCGTATTCGAAAATGTCGAAAGTCAAGCCCGAAGATCAAAAGAACTGTGGCTACGGCCCCAACGGGCATGGAGAAGGAAGAAGAGATGGTTAGTTTTCAATAAAATAATGGCTGCCACTGTCTCTTTCTCTAATCGTTCTCTCAACTTCCAAGCACTCTCTATCTCTTTAACAGGCAGCCATTAAAATTAGTTTTTTGGGCGTCTTAAAATTTAAATAAAGTCAAGGATCATTTCCTAACTTTTATCACCCTAAAAGGAATTAATCAATTGCTTCCAAAATTTTAAAACTTTAAAATTTGTTATTTTTCCAAGGCTTGTTTACGTTGAAAAATCGATATTTAGTTATCTTGGACATTTTGTCCCATTTAATAAAATAAACATTACGCCAAAATTTTGTGTTAATTTAAGGAATCACATTTGCAACAAGCTATCCTTGCACAAAAGGCTACTTCAGCTGGGGATTCAGTTAAAAATCATGTTATTCCAACTCCTAAAGTGTAAATAACTTTAATTTTTATCTTTTTTAATCTTCTCTAATCTATTTTTTAGAACATCCCTCATAGATGATGAATACGATAGGATATATCCACCACATCCAGGACTTCAAAAAAGCAAAAAGCTTATTGTTTTCAATGGTTTTTCTTCTTTTTCTTATTTTTTACCTTATTTAAAGATTATGTCCCCTTCTTCCTCGCCCAAAACAGCTATAATGCTGATTCGGAGGACGAAGAATGGCTTTCTTCAAGGAGAAATATCAACATTGACGATTTTGAACATATCATCGAAAAATTGGAAATTTCGTCACAAAATGATATTATCAGGCCAAGGTTTTTTAATTTAAAAATTTTATTACATTTTAAAAACAATTTTTCTTTTTTATTTTTTAAATTTAGAAATGCTAGAGCTATATTATCACGTTATGATTTTGGATTAGTTGACGATGTTTATGATTATTGGTTACAAAAACGACAGGTTTGAGAAAAATTTTAATTGATTATAATGATAGAAATTAGTTATCCAATTTAAAATAATTTTCTTAGAAAGCAGCATCATCAAAAAAAAATCCCTGTCCTCGTCTTTTAGCAAAAATTTCCTCAGAAATAAGCAATAGAAGGGATGACAACAAATCCACTGCCAATCCATACATCGCTTTTCGTAGACGCCTTGACAAAGTCCAAACACGCAAAAAGCAACGAACAGAATTATCGACTTATGAAAAATTGCTTCAAATAAATTTTGTCATGAAACGTTCAATTGTATTAACTGGGGCTATGTCACAGAGGGAAAAATTGAAAAAAGTTTTGTTTGAAACGGAATTTGATCTTTTTAAATTAAAAATGTATGAATTACAATTAAAGAAGAGAAAAGGAGGAGTAGTAGAAAAAATTGAAGAAAGGTTGTTTATTTTATTATTATTTTTTAAATGATTTTATTTATTTAAAGAAGAGAAGAAATTCCCTCAACAAGTAGTAGTAGTAATGAAAAAATAATAATAAATGAACAAGATGAACAAAAATTATTATTATTTGAACAAAGCTCGAGTAGACGAAACAGTGCAACACTTACAGATTCTGTTAAAGATGATAAGTGTATTCAAAGGAATATTGAGGTTTTTATTTTTTTTGGGGAAGGTGAAGCTATGTTTTTTAACGGGTATTTTTTTAGAATTTTTAAGTTTGAATTTTACCCTAATTTTTATTTTTTCTTTGGGGAGGTATGGGTATATCTTAATGGGTAATTTATAGAATTTTTAAGATTATAATTTATCTTATTTTTTTAAATTTATTTTTGAGAGGAGGGAAAAGGTGTGCTTTCCAATGAGTAATTATTTTTTTAGAATCTTTAATTTTTTTAATTTATTTTTTTTGGGTGGGGAAGAGGGTGCATTTTAATGGGTAATTTTTAACGAATTTTAATTTATTGGAATTTCCCAAAATTTATTTTTTAGGAGGAGGGAAAGGCGTGTTTTTTAACAAAAAAATTTTTTTTATTTTTTTAAAATCTGAATTTTACCCCAATTTTTATTTTTCAGCTTTGGAACTCTGCTGCATTAATAACAACATCGTCAACCCTTTCATTACCTTCAACTAGCGACGATTCTTCTCAACTTGAAAAAATCGCTTCTACATCAAGCAATTCTAGCATAGATGGCCGGTATCAATTTAAACGGAAACATGGCTGTCGTTATAATGCTCCAATCCCTCGCCATTTACTAAATGATCGTCAACAGTTGACTTCATTTTGTGATGAGCTTAGTACTTTTAAATGCTTTACTGCAAGGTTTTTTTAGTTAATTAAATTAGGAGGGTTCCTTTACTTTAAAAAATATTTTTAAGGGGTTCTTTAATTAAAAAATATTTCTAAGGGGTTCTTTAATTAAAAAATTTTTTTAGGGGTTCCTTTACTTTAAAAAATATTTTTAAGGGGTTCTTTAATTAAAAAAATAATTTTTAGGGGTTCTTTAATTAAAAAATTATTTTTAGGGGGTTCTTTAATTAAAAAAAATTAATTTTTAAGGGGTTCTTTAATTAAAAAATTTATTTAAGGTTTACTCAAGAGGTCTCAGACACTGAAATTCCCACGCAAAGGGTTGGCTATGTTGGCAGAAGAATGGGCCGTGGTGGGCGCCAAATAATTGATCTCTTTTATTTACCCTCAAATAATTCTTCTTCCACTACTCCCACAAACAGCAGAAACACTGAAAGGATCTCTTCTGCGAAGAAAATGTAAAAAAATTAATTTTTGACTGTCTTTCCTTTTTTAAAAAAATCCGCTTTCAAAAAAAAATTTTTTTTTGGGCGTTACACTTCTATTAAAATTACTCCTATATTAGGGGAAAATTAGTTGTTGGAAATTTTAATTAATTTTTTTGTTCCTTCAACTTTAAAATTTTTTATACCGAAAAAGGGGAAAATTCCAAGCACTAAATCAGGAGTCCTCTTGGGAAGAAAAAATTATTATTATTATTTAAAAAAATCCTTACCTTCCCCCGTTGTTGTTGAACACTTTTTTTATTATTATTATATATTTTATTAAAAAATTCTCCCTCTTTTCCATTCCTAATTGGCATTGTTTTTGTGTGTAATCCTGCCTACCTTTTTTTAAATTTATTTTTACTTTTTTTTTCTTCTTCAAAATTTTTTTCTCTCATTCGGCTGTTACGGTGTAATACCAAAAAATCAGGATTTTTTTGTTTTCTTTTTTTATAATTTTTTCGCCTTTTTTCACAATGAAAAAATATAAAAAAATTGTTTTTTTGAAGCTCAGAGAGATTTTTTGATTGAGATCTTCTTTAATTTTAAAGTTTTCTTTTTATTTTTTATTCAGAATAGCAATAGTCTGCTTTGTTGTGCTGAAAAAATAATGTTTTTTTTAGATTTTTTAACTAATATTTCAGAAAATAATTTTAACACGACGAAAAAATAAAGGTTAAACCCCCAAAATTAAAATTATTTAAAAAAAAAAATTTATTAAAAAAATCAGACCATGATTAGTCTGTTGTCGACAAAGTAGAAACTTAAAAAAATAAAATAAAAAAAAAAATATTAAAATAATAAACCTGTCCGATTTAGTTTCGAATGGGCTATTGAGCATTTCTTCGACTAAAAAAATATTTTTTTTAAATTAAAAAAATATTTAAAACAACTCAGTGAATCACTCAGTCTTGGCATATGATAAATATGTTCACAAGAATTGCGAGAATTTGGAATTATAAATCCAAAATCGAAATCAAAGCTTTTTAGTAATCGATCACGGAAATAATGGCGTTCAATCATTCTTTGAGTTTTTTAGATTAAAAAATAAATTTAAATGAGAAAATAAAACCTGAAATTACTGACAGGTTTGTCTCCAACAACGAACTCCATAGTCGCTCCGATATGTCTAAAATTTAAATTTTAAGTAGTGAAAAAGACGTTCGATCCTAATATTGAAAAATAATTTTTGAAGAGATTAATTACTAAAATATTTAAAAAAAAATTTCAAAAAGGAAATAAAGTCTTTTGGTCATCGACAATATTTTTTAAAAATTTAAATAAATAAAGAAAAATTATAAAAACTAACCGAAGTCGTAAAAATGAAGGTTTAAAATAGTAACGAATAAAACGAGGAGTGAACGTCTTTTCACCTTCATTGTTATGATTTTCTTCTTCCTCTCCATTAGTATTTTCTGTGGAAAGGACTTGTTCTGACTGCGAGATCAAATCATCATCTTCAGCGGCTGAATCGCTTTCTTGACAATAAAATAAATTTTAAAAAATTAAAAAAAATTTAAACCTTCAGGTTTAGTTATCTCGAAGAGAACAGTTTCAGTGTCTATATCCCTCACCTTAAAGCGAACAAACTCTATATCTAAATATTTTAAATAAAATTATATAAATAAAAATTGATATAAAAATAACCGTATATATTATCCTCTGGTCGACATAAGAATCCTAAAATTAATATAATTGCTTGTAAAAATCAAAATTTTAGTCTAAAACACAAGACCAGAATTTCCAACTAACATAAACTGCAAATCAGAATTTCATCAAAAAACATCAGAATTTAAAAACACAAAAAATCAGAATTTCAAAACAAAAATCAGAATTTAAGAAAATCTATTTAAAAACACACCAGAATCTCACATAACAATCAGAATTAAAAAACACCACAATCAGAATTTCATCAAAAACTATCAGAATTTAAAAACACAAATATCAGAACACAAAAATCAAAAATTAACCTAAACAAAAAACTCTCCCAAACATAATAAACCTTCAGTAGAGCCATTTAGCCGCAAAACATCTTCTGGCGCTACAAATTCTTTTGCAAGCAATTCTTCTTCAGAAATTGGTACACGTATCAATTCATGATTTTGATGAAAGTCAATTTCATTTCTGATATTATTTCCATTTAAATCAGACATTCTTTTGAAGAAAAAAATTTAATTTTTAACAAAAACATTAAAAAAAATATTCAAGTGGTTTTAAGCCATAAAAAATCCATTTTAATAGAAAAAATTAAACATTTACATTTGTAGCAATTTTAAAAATAATAAAAAACAAAGTATTCCTCAATTTTATAAAATTATTCATAAAATTCAATTTAATAAAAAATAAATAAGTTTAGTTACCACGGCAACAAAACCTCTTAAAACCACCACAACTTTTACATTATTAAACATGTGAAAAAATAAAATAAATATTCTTTAACTGTTTGAAACAGTTATATTTAAAATAAAAAATTATATTAGAAATACCAATAAATTTATAAAAAAAATTTTTGAAAAATTGTAAAATTAAATAAAAAAAATCTTTGAAAATTTAAATAAAAAAATATTATTATTTTATTAAATTTAAAATTTACAAAGCACCCAATCCAACAAAAATAAAACGAAGACATCCAATTCTTAATAATGCTCCACTCCATAAAGTTGTAGAATTTTTACATGAAGGAATTAAATATTCAGATTCATCCTTAAAATTTAAAATTTCACCTTCTTTTAATTTAATTCTTTGATTTAAACAATTGCAAAGATTTTGTTCATATTTTTCAAATAATTCATTGCAAGGAGTTAAAGCAACCATTTCAAAGGCTAATTTACACTGAAAATAATAAATATTAAAAAAAATCAGAACAAATTAAAACATACAAGAATAAAGTCAGAATATTATCGAAACACACCAAATAAAATCAAAATATTATCAAAGCACATCAAAATAAATCAGAACAAGTTAAAAACATATCAAAATAAAATAAAATTAAAACAACAACAAAATCAGAACAAATTAAAAACAACAACAAAATCAGAACAAATTAAAAACAACAACAAAATCAGAACAAATTAAAAACAACATTTAAAACAATAAAATTAAAAACCAGAACAACAAAAATTACTAACAAAAACAATATTCTGATTTTAATTTTAAAAAATTAAAAAACCTTATCAAAGAAAATTAAAACACGCTGTCTAAGCAATTGGCTGCACGAAGAAAAACGGCTTAAAAAATAAATAATTAATTTTAAATTAAAAAAACCTCAAATCAATAGAATTATTTGTTAATAATAATCCACTTCCAATTGTAACAAATTTTGATTGTAAAGGAATTAAATAATTTTTAATTCCTTCTTCGCAAATAATTTTATCTGCGCCATAAAATAATTGTAAAGCAGCATAAACAGGCAGACGATTATTAAATAAATCTTTAAAATTAAAAAAATAAAGCACAAAAAAAATTTAAAAAAATATTTTTTAAATTTATATAACTTTTAAGTAAGAAAAAGAAACTATTTTTTATTAAAAAATAAACCTGGATAAAATATTGGAACATCAGAATCGTTGAAAAATGAATTGAAAGGAGAAATATGTGAGGAACTTGATTGACTGGAAATTTAAAAAAAAAATTAAATTTTTTTTAAAATTTAAAAAAATTTATAAATCAAAACCTTTGTAATTTTTCATCTTTTCTCATCCCCATCAAGATATTTGCTGCATCTTTATCACTAATTTCGAGTTGTGACAAATTTGAAGACCGATTATAAGCTTCTTTTACTTTTTTATTTACTTCAAATGTTTTTTTACCTAATTTTAAATTTTTTCCAATTCTTTTAGATTTATGCCCAAATTTTTCAATTTTATTTGACTCAAGTTCATCAATTTTTTCAGTCTTTTCATTTTGAATTTTTGAATAAAAATCGTAAAAGACCGATAGAGATTCTGATTCTTCAAGTTTATTGTGTTCTTTCCATAAAGCAATTCGGTCAGTAACACGTAAAGAATTGACAAGAAAAGAATCCTAAAAAAATATTTTTGAAGAGTAAAAGAACCAAAGTCTTCGAAATTAAGAATATAAATAATTTTAAAAATACCAACAACAAATCGTTCCACATGTAAAGGACACATAAAAAGTTCGTTTGAGCAACAAGTTAGCGGTGGTGACAAACAATCCAAACAGAAATGTGCGGGACAAAAATCGCAAGAAATTATTTGTTTTTCTTCAAATCTTAATTTAAAAGAATTTTAGAAATTAATTCTGATTTTCAAAGGTTTGGGTGCCCTCCCTAATAATTCTAAAAACCCAAAAAGTTCATTTTCCATTTTTAAATTTTAAATAAAAACCTCCGACAATAAAAGCACAATTTTTTGTTCAAATGTTGTTCGTTTTTCAGATTATATAATTCATCAAAAGGTAATTTATAAAAACAATTATCAATTCCAAGTCCTTCCAAAGAAAATTCTCTTGAATTCAAAGCTTTCATTGCATTTGCGATATTACTCAATTTTCCTCCATTTTTATTACTATTACGCTTTTTTAATAAAAAACGAATAAATAGTTTATTATAAAAGTCTTCTCTTTGCCGTGGATCCTTAAAAATATTAAATTTATTTAAATAGCTACAAAACTTTAAAAATAAACCTGAATATTTAAATTAGAAATGTGTTCATATTTTTGTAAAATTTCAATTTGGCATCTATTGCATGTCCAATTACGAGTATCCACTCTTTTATTTTTTACAATTAAAGGAGGAAAATGACATATAAAGTGGAATGAAGATTTGCATCGAATACAAGTGTATAATTTGCCACCAACAAGTTCCTAAATTTAAAATAAAAAACAAAAAGTCGGAATAATTGATTAAGCCTAATGTGGTTGTCCAAATAAGGAGAGAAGTTTCTCAAAAAAATTTAAGAGGAACACAAAACTAAATTGAAGAAATCATCCCGAACCTTCAGTGTTTCCTATATAGCAAAGTTAAGACAAAGTTTGGGGCTTTAAATAAAGGATAAAAATAAAAGAAATACCAAACAAGAGCAGCAATAATTTCCATCTGGACTTGACCTGCCTGAAGAATTTGTTGAACGTTTTTGTTGAGGACTTTGAAATGTCTTTTCTATATCTTTTGATAAACCAGAATCTTTGTCATAAACAATGCTTAAATTTCGAAGTTTTGATTCATAAATAAAAGACATTTTTATCTTAAATCTAAAATTAAAATTTAATCGTGAAAACAAAGAATTAAAATTTTCTTTGAGTCAAATACCATTCGGCGCTACCTTTTTGCACTCGACAGTTCGGCGCAGAGACTATTTTCTACTAACTATAGTAAATAAATACTCTTAAAATAATTAATAAAGATTGAATAATGTCAAATTTTTTTAAATTTATAAATCTATTTCTGCCTCTAATTTCCAAAATTGGAAATTTCAAAAATATTTTTCCACTTCCAATATAACATTTTAACTAAACCTTTTTCTTTTATATTTTGAGGAACAATTTTTTTACCAAAAAATAAAATTGGGTATATTTTTTAATAAAAGAAAAATGATTAATCAAAGCTTTTTTGAAATGCTTTTTTTTAATATTAAAAAGAAAGAACCTTTTTTTCACCTACAATTCATACCTAGTTGTAACCTATAACCTTACTCATTTTTCGAAACATTTTGTTTGCAATAAAATAAAGGTTAAAATGAATATTTTGTTTGAGTTTTTCTTGCAAATAATATTTTTTTAATTTTTTATTGTTATTTCTTATTTTATTCTGATTTTGTTCTAATTATATTCTGATTTTATTCTAATTATATTCTGATTTTGACTAATTAATTCTGATTTTGTTTTGATTTTATTCTGAGTTCGTTCTAATTATATTCTGATTTTGTTTTGATTTTATTCTGAGTTCGTTCTAATTATATTCTGATTTTGTTTTGATTTTATTCTGATTTTGTTTTGATTTTATTCTGATTAGAAGTGCCCCTAACTTAGCCTTTCATAACATTACACTTAATATCCTCTTAAACAAAATTTATCACTCAACTTTATTTTAACTTTTTTTCTGCTTTACCTCAAAAATTACTTTAAAATAAACTCTTTTTATTCCAAAGGTGCCACTTTTCTTTTTACACATTTTTGACTTAAAAAATATTTTTAAAGGAAAAAGCATTTTTGGGTAAGTCAATTTAGTTGCCCTTGGCAGGAAAAAAGTTTTATTATTTTTTTAAGCTTTTTAACTTAAAACTTTTTTTCTTCCTTCTTTATGAATTGACACATTTTTTGGGGTAACAAAAAAATAAACAAATAAAAGTGTCAAAATTCGTCTTCTAAAAAATTTAATATTCCAAATATTTTTATTTTATTTTTAATTTCTGTTACTTTAGGAGATACGAGTGGACACAAAGCATTTTTAAATTGGGCATTTT
This sequence comes from Meloidogyne chitwoodi, assembly GCA_015183035.1. Taxonomy (NCBI): domain Eukaryota; kingdom Metazoa; phylum Nematoda; class Chromadorea; order Rhabditida; family Meloidogynidae; genus Meloidogyne; species Meloidogyne chitwoodi. The sequence goes on from JACZZP010000001.1 coordinate 2,771,522, forward strand.
GGCAATAAAGATCTGTTTTAGCGAATGTCCTACCTTTTTAATACTTTTTCGAAAATCAGAATAAAATTAGATTATAAAAAACATCAAAAATATAAGGCCAACATTTTCTATAACCTTTTGAAATATTTTTCAACTTTATTATTCACCTCAACTTATTTCTGGATAAAAATTTTATAAAAAATGAGAGGAAAATACCCTAAAAACCTTTTTTCTTTATTGAGGTATAGCACGCAAACCTATTGCAACACGCAAAATAAGCTAAATGATATAACCGTAAATATAATATAAATATGTATAAAAGGAAGTAAATAGTACTTAAGTGTCACCTTTTATTAAATAAATATTAAAATAAAAATGTTTTTACAGTATTTTTTAAATGTTTTTAGAGCTGAGCGCAATCAAAAAATCAGAATAATCTGAGAAATACTTCTGGTTTTATTCTGATTTTGTTCGTATTTTATTCTGATTTTCCCGATTTTTTTTAACTTTTGTTTTGATAATATTCTGATTTTGTTATTTTTTAATCCCATAATATAAATAAAAAATTCCCTTATTAAAATAAAATAAAAACCTAATCCTTACATATATTTTTCTTGGTTCTTCTCAACATTCTCTCCTTAATTTTACTTTACTAGGAGCATTAACTCAACTAAATAACTTGTCAATCCCATTGCTATAAGAAAGTGCATTTGGCCGCGCATTTAAATCTCTCAGGTGCCCTTAAGCCTTTACTTTTTTTCTCGATTAATTTTATTGAGTGAAGAAGCCTTTTAAAATTATTTTTTAAGGAAGTTATGTACCTGACATATATTTATTTCTACTTTTATTTTAAGTTAATATTTGAAAAGTTAACCGGTATTATTCAACTGGAAGATTATAAAAATAAACCATCTTTTCCGGTATATTACAATTCAAGTTTTATTAATTTTCCATCTTTTCCGGTTATATTATAAAAATAAACTATCTTTTCCGGTATATTACAATTCAACTTTATTAATTTTCCATCTTTTCCGGTTATATTATAAAAATAACAATCTTTTCCGGATAAGTTTTATTAATTTTCCTGTCGTTCCGGTTAATTTAAATAAAATTGTCTTCCCTTCTCCTTTTACTCTATTATCGCGTGTCAAATCCCATCCTCCTTTCATCCTTTGGCATTTGTACTATTTACTAAAAATTCTTGTTACATTACCTTAAAAATATTATAATATTTATACACTCATTTTTTATTTAATTTGCCTAATGTGTTTGTATAAATTAATCTTTTTCTTTTAAAAATTATGTGCATCTTTTGACTGTGTTCTCTCTTTACTCATTAAAAACTGCAACATTACTAAACTTAACAATTTTTCTTAATTAATTCTACTAATATTCCTTTAATTTATTTTAGGTTTAAAAAATACTCGTAAGTTCCTCAATTTCTATTTAAATTATTCCTTGACTCCGATTTATTCTCCAAACTTCAATTATATTAATTGTAACTTTGGGCTTTTTTTAAACTTTTTTCCTATTTTCCCGAAATATTTTGACTAAAATTCTTTTAATTTTATGTTTTGATTTGTGACCCTTGGTCAATCAATCACTTTTTGTTTAATCATTTATTTACTCATTGACTTTTATTAAATTTAAACGAACATAAAAATATTTATTTTTAGGTTTTTACTATATAAATTTTAAAATAAATTTTATTAATTTTTTAATATTTATTTTAATTTTCCTTATTTAAAAAAAAAACAGCAGCCGCGGTAATGCCTGAAGATTTCCGGAAAGTTTTATTATTTTACAAAAACAGTTTATTTTATTTAATAAAATTACAAGTATTTGTGAAATAAAATATTAAATTAAGAATTATTTTTTTTTAATTAATTTTTCGGAAGCAATATATTTAATATATTTATTATTTTCTTTTATCTTTTAAAGCTTTAAGCTTTAAACACTTTTCTCCCATTAATTTTTACTTTGTTTCTGCACTTTTTCTCAACATAAATAATCTAAAATTTTTTTACCTTTTAACATTAAAATACTCTTACTACATTAATTTCTCATTCAATTTTTACAACAAAATTCTTTTTAACTTTTTTTATTTTATTTTTAATCCTTTATATTTTCCCAGCATTTATGATTTTAATCATATTTTTATTTTTTTTCTTGATAATTTTACCTTTAGAATATTATTGTTATACTAAATACAAAAATATTAGAAAGATTGAACTCACAATCAGATTTTTTATTTTTAAAGAAAAAGGTAAAAATCTCATACTAAATAATTCATAATTTTCTAAATAAGTTTGGCTCCCATCAGCATAAAATATATATTCCTCCGGAATAAAAAAACTTTCCGGAAAATTTTAAATAAGTATATAAAATAAATAAATATTAAAACTTTCCGGAAAGATTTAAAAGTTGAAATGAATCATGGAGAATCGAATATGACTATTCTTTTTATATTCCATAATCAACTTCAATTTTCCTGAAGCATTTCTTAGTTAATCTTTTTCTACTATAAAACAACACATAAAGTAAAAATATCCTTCCCGATTTATTCGTTCAATTGCTTTTTTAATATGCTTTTCTGATCTCACATATTTTTTTAACTAAACATATATACTTCTTTTTATTTAAAAGCCATTTAACTATATATATAAATATATATTCATTCTTTTCATTCCCCCGTTCAACAATTATTATTATTTAGCATTTACAACTTTGTTAAGTGTTTCTGCACCTATTTTGCTATTTTAATGACCAAATTGTTCTTTCAATAAAAGGGCAAGGGAAAAGAGAGGTTCTAGTATTTTTGGAAAATTGTGGGGAAATTTTTCTAACAAGCATTTAATAATAATAATTATTATTATTAATTTTTCCTCGTTAAATACTTAAATATCTTCACTTTTAATAAATATAAAAGAAAATATTGTGAAGAGGCATTTTATATAAAGACATTCTTTTCTCTTAAATCCGTAATCTCGGTTGTTAAAAATGGTCTACACTTTTATATATTCAACTTTAAGTACAACAAATTGAGTGCTTTAATAACTTTAACTAGTTTTTATAATTTTTCCTGAATTCTATAAATAAGTTTTATAACCGGAACTGCAATATGACTATATAAACTTGCTTACTATAAATATTTAAACTTTCCCGGAACGTATATTACTGTTTTATTTTATTATAAATATTTAAAACTTTTCGGAATGGTAATATAAACTTCTTATTTTTTAAACTTTCCGGAACTGTTTTTCAACTGTAAAGACTGAAACAATTAAAACAAGTGAAAAACAATAATATTTCTATTCTAATATAATTATTATGGGACATTGAATAATAAAAACTGTAATAGCAAAATCTCTATAATTCACATAAATATTTGTATAAAATTATATTTTTTAAATATTATTTTTTATCAAATTTTTTTAAATTTGTTTGTTGTCAGCGTGGCTCTTTAATATGTATAATTTTTACTTAAAAATATATTATATGTATATTTGATAGAAAGGGGAGAGAGGAATACTACGTATGTATTCCAACCTATTTTTTAGCTTTTAATGTTTTCAAATAAAAGTTGCGTGTTTTGCCAACACCTGAATTTATTTTATAATATTTATTTCCTTAAAATATTCTTTCATTTTTCTAAATAATTTTTATTTATCCTTTTATTTATTGGTAATTTTGTTAAGTGATTTTACAGCAATATTGACTGTTAATATAATCTTTCCGGAAAATAAGTTTAATTTATTATTATTTACTCAAAACATGTTTAATTATTTAAAAATGTTTCTGAAAACCTATTTGTTTCCTTGCAATTAAAACTTTTCTTTACCAGAAAGTTTAACGTTATCAAGCACTTCTAATGCTTTTATTAATAAAAAATTTAAAAATTTTATATTAGATCTATTCAATGTTCTAAATTATTTTTTTACATTTTTTTGTAATAATTTTAAAAATAATCTATTAATTTGTCTGATTAGTTTTTTAGCTAAAAATTAAAAAATAATATAAATCTCTTACTTAATATTAACAACTCACTTTAGAATATTTTTATTTAATTTACTTAATTTGTTATTAATATTATCACTAAATATTTACTTCTTCATTTTTTATTTTAATTTATATAATTATTTTTTACAAATATTTTAATACATTATTTTTATATTTTTATCCTTTAAAAATATTTCTAAAAAATATTTTTAATAAAAATATCATAATTTAGGTTATTTTAATTTTGAGAATATTTTTAAATAAAAATTAGCATAATCCACTCTTGACCAATTTATTTAATCAACTCAATTTTATAAACATTTCCAACTTTTACAAACTTGTTTTCCGTTTTATATTTTTATAAAACTTAAAACCCCACTCGACATAAATACATAAACTTACATACAATATTTCTATTTATTTCCTCTAATCCATTTAGTAGGTTAACAAAAAATGTGAATATGAAGAGTTTTGGGTGAGTGAGGAAGTAAAGAGTTTTATTAAAACTATTTCCTCCATAACTTTATGTGGAAGGAATAAAATAAAATATTTATATACTTTATATAGTGATTTTATATTTAGCCCATTAAATTAACAAATCTTTTCTTTATTTTAAAAAATTTAATTATAAATAAACGTAAAATCTACTGGAATATTTGTAAATAGCCTTAGGCTAGAATTACTGTCAGAAAACGCTTGTCCTTTTTTTCTAACAAAATACATATTTTGTATATTATTTCTCAAAAATTGTTTCTTCTTATAATTTTTTTCTCCAAAGTTCTTTAAAAACCAACTTGGATTCACTCAAAATACTTTATAAAACTTGTATTTTTAATAAACTTTATTATACGCATAGATGACAAAAATCCACTTTACTCCTCTAAATCTTTTTTTATATAAAATATTATTTACTTTTTTTTGTGTGGATTTACTCGACCGGAAGGAAAAAAACACAGCAAAGGTGCAAATTCTATGTAAAGGATTACCGTATGTTTTTAGTGTTTAACTACTACACTCAAACATGCATTCGTATTTTTACTCTTTTTTTATTCACTCCACCCTTTTACCACTATATATTATTCGCGCATTACTCTGAAAAACATAAAAGGCTTAATACGCCTTTTAAACATATGTAGTATTTATAAACTAATAAACTTTTTTAACAAAAATCATGGATATATACTCAAAACATGTTTGTAAATATATTACACCCTCTATAAAAATGTTTTCCGGAATGTTTATTTTTCATAAACATTGTTTTTCATGAGGTTTATTTTACAATGTTTTCCAGAATGTATATTGTTCATAAACATTCGTTTTTCATGAATTGTTGTTTATTTTACAGTTTTCCGAAATGTTTATTTTTCATAAACATTTGTTTTTCATGTGTTGTTGTTTATTTTACAATGTTTTTCGGAATGTTTATTTTTCATAAACATTTGTTTTTCATTAGTTTTCTATTTTACAATGTTTTCCGGAATGTTTATTCATTTGTTTTTCTAAAATTTTGTGCTTGACACATATTTCTTTGGAATATTACTCATAGTGTCCACATTTTTAAAATTATTTTTTTTCGTCAAAAAATGGAAAAAACTTTTTTTGAATTCTGTAGTGATGAAAGTTATCAAGATATAAGTTACCATTTTTTAAAGTTTTGACTTGAGTCGCAATTTGACGTCCTAAGGGATTTGAAATAAGACGGGTCAGAAAAAATTGGCATTTTAAGGTTTTGATGAGAAGACCTAAAATGACTGAGGTTTAAAAAATAATGGCAAAAAATAGATGATAATTTGGAGATGTCTAAAATTTATTTATTTTGCCGGGAGCCAAAGAAAAGTTATTTTTTTAGTTTTGAATAAGTTGAATTTTATGAAAAAACAATGTTTGAAAAATATTTTTTACAGTTGTTTAAAAAATGTTTTTCCATAAATATTTTAAATAAAATAGTTTTCCGGAAAACATTTTTTAATTTAAAATTAAAACAAATAAAACATTCCGGAAAACAAATGTTCGAATAATAAACTTGTTTCCGGAACGTCTTTTTAATATAGGTATGTAATATTTTTTGCTGTTCAATAAAATAAAATATTTTTTGTAAAATTTAGTTAGCTTATGTTGGTGAATGTTTGATCAGTTAAAATAGGGCAAAATAAAAACTTTTTGTACAATAATAAATTTTTTTACAAATCTATTCATGTTGTGTTTTTTTCAAATGCAATCATTATTTTAATACATTTTTCTTTTACCCATCCATCCAATCATTTTTTAGTGCTAACTCAAAAAATGACCTTCCCTCTCTTTTATACCTCAATTGGATATTTTTCTTTCTTTTTATGCCGCTTTTTTCCACCTTTTTACCTTGGCGCAATCAAAAATTCCATTTTACACATTATTTTATAGCTTTTATAAGTTGGGTATATTTGACATATTTTGATTAATTTTGTAAAAATTGTTTTAGAAAAGATAAGCTTATTAATAATATTTTCCGGAAAACAGTTTTATTTTTTTCATAAACATTCTTCAGCCAGTTATCATTTGTTTTCCGGAAAGTTTATATAAATATTTTATAATAAACATGTTTTTCTGAAAACATTTTATTGTTAACCATTTGTTTTTTAATACAAGTTTAAAGTTTTGTTTTTATAAAGTTTTATAATTTTTATTTATTTCTGACCAGACAAAACTTTTTTATTTTTTATTATTTTTCTTCGCGCATTTGCGCTTTGATGTATATTTTCTAAAACTTGGGTTTGAGAGGAAAAATGGGATTCACCCGCTTACCTCGCTCAATTGCCCATCCACTCTTTACTCTCCTCGAATTCTTCCGGTGACTAATGTGAGGATGAAAAAGGTTATGGGTATTTATTGAGGATTTTTGGACGAAAAGTTAAAAAAAAGAAAGGGTTAAGTCAAAAATAAACAAAAAAGTTTCATATTAAATTTGACTCTCGATATAAATAAGTTTACCAAAAATGTAATGGTAAAAAATTGGAAAATTCACCGAAATATGTTCTTTATTGGATTACTTATATATTTCGATAATACCCTAAGCCTTGCAATACAATCTCTCATTTCCTCTAAAACGATAAATACTGAGAATTAACCCCACAAACCCAAAGTATACCAGACCCTCAACTTATAAACAATTGTCAACTCTTTTATCTCCTAAAAAGTCAAAATTAATAATATCCAGAAGATCAACAATATTATCAACTAGATATTTTATAGTATATTGATGTTTTCCGGAAAGTTTACTTTATTTTTAAGTTTTCCAGAAAGTTTACTTTATTTTTAAGTATTCCGGACGGAAAGTTTATCTCATCAATACTATTTCTAATGTTTTTCGTAATGTTTATTTTATCGATCTTTTTGTGTTTTTCCGGAAAATACTACTTAAAATTAAAATTCAGAAAATCAACTGAAATCTTTAAGTTGGTTCAAAAATATCACTAATATATTATTTAAGGTTTTATCTTTTTAGTATTTATTATTCACAAATATTGGAAAATAAGGCCAGTATGTTTACATACTTAAATATTAAATATCATCTCAATTTTCTACCCAAAACTGCTGATGGGTCTCAACGCTTTTTTGTAAATTGGCCGATATTATGGTCACACCCTCTAAATTATTTTTTTCTTTCTTCTCTCATCAAAAAATAAAATATTCGTCCAATCCCAAATCTTGTCTTTTTTCTCCCGTTTTCTTTATATTTTTGCGCGTTTTTGGGGTTAATGAGCATTTAAGTAATATACTCTTTAAAATATTGCCTTGGCAAGCTTTAATATTTCCGCAATTTGAGATTCTTATTTTTAATTCTCTTCTCTTTTAAGTTTTTCTTTTGAAAATAAACTTATTTAAAAAATTTTATATCAAAAATCTTAAAATGAGCTCGGCTTCCACCTCAAATGGTACCGATGTTTTGGCAAAAATATTACATGGATTTATTAATGTCAATAATGAAGTTAGAAATTAATAAAAATAAATTTCTAAATTAATTTTTAAGGATCAACGTTTTATTGGAGAGACAACCGAACAAAGAGAACAAAGCATTTCTCCTATAAATGATCAAATACTTTATAATTCTTTAATGATAGAAGAAAGAAAAGAGAGAGAAGAAACGCCAAGTTTGCAACTTGGCGGAATAGGACAAGATTACGAAGAAGAAATGAAAAGAAGAGCATTTAAGAGAAAAAATGACAATAAAACGGTCTTTAAATATAATAAAAACAAAGAAAATAAACTTGAAAAAAACAAGTTAAAATACCTAAATCAAGTTTTACAAAATTGAAACAAAGACTTTAATAAAACTTCAAAAAACAAGTTATTAAAAACATTAAATTAATAGTTTAAATAAACATTAAAATTTAATATAAAATAATTAATTTAGAAAAGTGTTGAAAGTAATTGTTCAACATCATCTTCATTCTCTAAACGTCGTTCAGTTGGTTCAAAGTCCCTTTTAACGGCAGCAACAACAGCAGCTTTAATGGCACCTTCTCCTCTTGGTCAAGTACCCTCTATTCCTGGGGTTATTGCTGTTGCTGTTTCTCCAGCTGCGCAATTGTTTCGTGAGGATGATTGGAGTTGGCATAGAAATCCGGCAGCGGCGATTCGTTCAGGCGGTACAAACAAACAAACACCTGTGTGGAAATATTTTGTTTATAACAAAGCAGAGAATTTGAGCAGGTGAACAACCTTTTTGGGTAAAAATAGTTTTAATATGTAGGTGTATAGTGGGCAATTGCACCTATCAACTTAAGGGTCCACATACAAGTACTTTAGCATGTCATTTGAAAAAACATTGTGCGGAATTTGCTGAATTTCAACGGTTTAAGGTATACTTTTATTTTAATTTATTTTTATAAATGAATTTAGTCTGAATATACACGCGAAAGGATAGCTTCAGGCCATGGACAAGCACTAGCAAACATTAGAGAAACAACGGAATGTGTTGGTTCTAGCTGTTCTACGCCCGGATCAGTTTCTTCAATTTTCCCTTTTTCTGTACAAAATGTTGATATTGAAACAAAAAGTGATCAAAATATTAATTATTTTAATCAAAAATCTTTATGTGGTCACTCACCTTCTCCTTCATCTACAACTCCCTCACCTATTAAACAAAATAATTCTGATGATCAAATAAAAATAAAACAAGAACAGCAACAAAAAGAATTTTATGAACAACAACAAACAAATGGAGGAAGTTTTTGTAATACACTGAATAGTAATAATGGATGTTTTCCACAAGGTTGTAAGAATTGTTTTCTGGAAAATGTTTTAAAAACAAATGTTAGAGAAATAAACAAGTTTTCTGGTTTATTTATAAAAATAAACTTGTTTTCAGGAAAATGTTTTAAAACAAATGTTAGAGAAACAATCATGTTTTGTTTAATATTTAATAAAAATAAACTTGTTTTCCGGAATTTTCTTTTCTTCTTTTTCCATTTTTCTCATTTTTAAGGTTTAACTTTAATGATGGCTGCAATGGGGGCATCCCAACAACAACAAAAAACAAAAAATTCTGATTATTCCAATCAACATTTACCTATTCAATCAAACACTAATAATCTTTCTTATCTAAACACAACAACAAATTACTCGTCTTTAAATAAGGATAATAAAGGAGGGATAAATTTGTTGTATGTCAAAAATATTTTTATAAATGTTTTTTTCAATTTATTCGTTTAGAAACATTCTCAATATGCTCAATAAAAAGAATTTTAATAATAATTGGAATTTAAAGAATTATAATTGTGAAAATAATAAAAAATTAGACAAGCAAAACTTTGAAAAAGTAGAAAATGAAGAAAGATGTCATCAAACATCTCCAAACCAAACAAAACATAGTTGTATCAAAGAAGAAGAGTCTGAAGAAATTAATTTTGATAATAGGCAAAACCGACAACAATGTTCAACAGCAAGAATTCACTTTGTTGAGCATTTGTTAGGAACAAATAATATAGAAGAAAGTCAAGCAATATTAAACAAAAATAAAGGAATAAATAAACTTGAAAAGGAAACTTGTTCTAGCAACGATAAACAACAAGAAATTGATACAACTATAGATATTGAAAAATTAATACTATCACTGGGCACAACTTTTTCACGATCAGAATTAATTAAATTATTAAATAATCCTTTTATTAAAGGTTTTACGGAATGGACAATAGAACGAATTGATAAGGTTAAGAAACAAAACTTTCCGGAAAATAAATATTTATAAAATAGACATTTCCGGAAAATAAATTGTTATAAAAATAGACTTGTTTTCCGGAAAAAATGTTTCTATTCTTCTTGCTATCAAATTTTATGATATTTTATTTTCAGATTTTAGACAAACATTTTCTTCTAGTCAAAGAAAAGATATGCGAAAATCTTCATCTCGATTCAACGACTCAATTTTCTGAATTAAATACAATACCTGAGATTTTATGCATAAATGGAAAAAATAACGAAATTGGAGAAATAGAAGATGAAGAAAAGTGGTTGAAACGAAGTGTTGTACTGCTCCATAGTTCAAATTTAATTTAATATTTAATGAAAACAATTACATATTTCTTAATAAGAGAATTTAGGGCTTTTTTACCTTTCTCCCTTATTCATTGCATTTCTATAATATTTTTGCTTTAAAAATTCAGTTTTAATTTTGTAGTTATTTTCTTTTTCAATTATTGTATTTCTCTGTGATTTAAAAAGATGGATTTTTTATTTTTATATTAATAATTAAAAATAAATAATATTTTATTAAGACGTTTTATAATGAAAAATATAAAAATACGACAAAATAATATTAAATTGTTTTATTTTTCAAAATGTTCAACTTCAAAAGTTTTGTTTAATTCAATTAGTTTGAACCGTTGAAGTTCCAGCACATATATTTTATATACATTCAAGAAAGGAATTGTTGATTTGTGTAGATTTTTGAGGTGTATTCATTGTTTTAATCTAAAAAGAAAAAAGTTTTGATTATACAGTAAATAAGTTCAAATTCTCCCAAAAACATCAAACTCAAATAAAAAATAAACATTTTGTTCAATTTCCCCTGTTGACCATTTTGTAATGCTACGCTTATTGACGTTTCGTCCAAATATGAGTTGAAAGATCTCTCTTTTCTCCTCTTTCTCTCTTTTCTTAAACAACGTACTTTGTTTATTTTTTCTTCATTTTCAATGTTATGAAAAAAATTGCACGATTTGTTGTTTTGAAATTTAACAATTTAACTTCTTTCGTAATTTTCTCTAATTTTTGCCATTCGTCTCATCCATTTACGTGATCTTTTATTTTTCTTCTAGTTAGGGTCTGCCATTTTATATTTTCACTAGTCATTCACAATTTTAACCCTTTCTCCTATGAAAATCGATAATAGTGTATTTTATTTACACAATATTTACGCTGTTTTTGCAAAGAAAATTTCAAATTAATTAAAAATTCATGCCAAAATATATATTTTTTTACTTTATTTTATTTATTGACTTTTTGAAGCTTTGAACCTAATTTCGATTTTCATCTTTAATAAAATTTTTTAATTTAGAGAATTTTAAATGAATATTCCAGTTAAAAAAGGCAAATATTCTATGGTTGATGATGAATCAATTCAATCATGTAGTACTTATTTACAACAACAAAAAAATGTTAAGCAATGTGAGTATGTTAGCAATAGAACTCGTTTAAGATGCCAAAATTTCAAGTCAATTGAAGAGCTTAAAGACTTTGGATTTTGTGATGAGGTTGGGTTTAGTTTTTTATTTTTATTATATTTTTGGGAGTATTTTTTGTCAGGTTTTTTGATAGGATTTGAAATTTTTTTGATTGGTAGGCAAGAGGGTTCTGTTAAATATCATAGAAATAGCCACCTTTTTCATTTTCCCATATGGCCTGAATTTAGGACTTGAGGTAGGAGTGAAAATGCAAAAACTTTCTTTAATTTTTCCAAATCCTTGCTACTTTTTTTTAAAATTTATTTCTAAGTATTTTTAATCAATTTTATATTTAGCATCAAGGCTACATTGAACGCATAAGGAAAGAAGGGCTTAGAACAAAACATTTGTTTGACCAAAATTTTACCATTAGTGAAGGATTTCTTGAACTTATAAGGTTTTTTTAAATTATTTTTATTAAAATTTAAATTTTAGTTTTGATAATGATGAAACGCTTGACTCTCGTTTGACAACAGATTTTCCATTCATTTATGAACCTTTATATTGTGAAAGCAGGCTTGATGGGGATGAAAATCCTTTGAGGTTTTTTTACAGTTTTTTTCAAAAAATTTTATATTTTTAAGAAATGCCCGAATTTTAAACAAAAAAGAAATTCTTGGCGAATATTTGAAGGCAATTAAGCGATCTCAAGCAGCAATTAGAGAACAACGAGTAATTTATCGTGAAAAACATTCAAAAATTCTTCGACAAGGAATTCGTCTGGCAGAGCAACGTAAATATTTAATTTTTTGATTCCGGACACACCAATCTAAAAATGAAAAAAAACATTATTAAATATTTAGCTAATCCAATCCAAATTGATCCAATAAAAAATACCGAAAAAGTTGAAAGATTTAATGTTATGCGAAGAGATGCTTTACGTTTGGATCAGAGACAAATATTCAAAGAAAAATTTGCTCGAATTGATACTGATTTGACTAAATCTTGTGCAGAACAGAGAAACAAGGTTTTTTTAATTTCTTTAAATTTAATTAAGAAATGGGAATTTGGTAAAATACTAAAATTTAATTTTTGAATTTTTCTCATTTTTCCCCCCAAATTGTTTTTGTCTTCAAAGGAGAAAATTTTATATTTTTCAATATATTCCCTTTTAAAGGGGTGTCAATTTTTTATATTGATTTATTTTTTTTTTCTTTTCAGTGGTTAAAGCAAATGCAAGTATCAATAGACGAAGATGAACGTGTCGTATCTCAATTAGTAACTGAATTGGTTGATTTAATTGTTTTAACAAAATCAAAAAGAGGTCCAAAAACATTATTAACACCTTCTGCTATGCATTTAATTGCAAAACAAAATTTTAAAAAACATCACAAAAATGATTGTTCACTTCCGCAAACAATAGTTGACATTTTGAAAGGTTTGAAAACTTGTCATTTTGAAGAAGACTTGAGAAAAATTAAAGAAGAAGAAGAATTTGAAAGAGAACGTTTAAACAGAAAAATTGCAATAAAAATGTTGGCTCCAACAACAATAACCAATAATAATAATTTTTCAATTTCAAATAGTAATAGAAGGATTTGTTCAATTTACTCATCAAAAGAGACTCCAAAAACACCTTTAACACCTGCAAAAACAACAACAAAAACACCAACAAATTTGATGAATTTTAAAGCTTTAAATAATTCAAATAATAAAATTTTAAATAATAATTCAAATTTTATTTGTTCAACAAATAAAAAAAGTTGTTTATTAGTTGATTCAATGAGTGGAAGTAGTCGTCCACCTTTAAAAAGAGGTCATCATCAATTGGGTTATTTTTCAACAACAAATTCATCTTCTTCAAAAATTTATTCTTCTCAAATAAATCAACAAAATAATCAATTAATAAAATCAACAAATTTATTAATTAATAATAATGCTGATCCTCATGGTTATTTACCTTCAAATTTGCATTTTAGTGAAAACGAATATTTACGTTGTCCCTCTACTTCTACATCAACTTTAATTAATAATAATGGAATATTAAATAAAAATAATTTAAATAAAATTATTCGACCAATCTCCATTGATGAGGTGATTATAAAGGTTAATAATAAATATTAAAAATCAGAATTCTGATTTTTAATATTAATTTTAAAACAGAATTCTGATTTTTAAATTTAATTTTAAAACAGAATTCTGATTTTTAGATTAGAAGTGATCAGAATTATTTTTAAAAATCAGAATTTTTATTTTAATATTTATTATAAAACAATTCTGATTTTTGAAACCAGAATTTATCAGAATTTTTTTTTTAATTATAAAACTAGAACAAATCAGAATACTTTTTTAAAAATCAGAAAATTAAATCAGAATAAATTTTTAATTATAATAAATCAGAATTCTGATTTATGAAATCAGAATAACAATAATTATTTTTAAAATAAATAGTTTATCTGAAATGTTTTTACTAGAATATTTTTTAATCAGAATAAAATTCTGTTTTTTGTTGAAAACAGAATTGACTAGAATATAAAATGTTTAGGTGCGCATATTTTTTGTTTTATTTAATTTAATTTTTTAGGATATCAATCCAGACGTATTTTTACAATTAACACATCCACAATTATCTAAAAAAGAGCAGCAAATAATAACAATTGAAGAAGAAGAAGATGAAGAAGACGAAGAAGAATCTAATACTTTTGTGTGTGCCCGAATTAATCTTCCATGGAATGGAAAAAGAAAAACTCCATTTAAAAAACAACAAAAAATGATAATTGAAAATGAAGGTGAAGAACAAGAAGGAGAAGGTAATGGAAAAAATAATAATAATGGAAATATTAATAAAAATAACAACAATGTTGGAGGGAGCACTACAACAAAAACAACAACATCAAATAATAGCAATAACGGGTATGTTCAATATGTAGCAAGTGTTTTAAGTAGATTTTCAACAACACTTTGACTTTTCAAAAAATATGAAAAAATTTTTTTTTTTTGAATTTTTTTCTCTTCTTTATGAGACTTTGATTTACTCAGATACACACAAACAATTTTATATTTTAATTTTTCTTGTTTTTTTTTTTTAAATAATAAACCTCAGTTTAATTTTTAAACCTATTTGCCTTAAAACAAGGCAGGAATTAAAAAAAATAAAAATATTATTTTTATAAAAATGTTCGCGTGGTTCCCTTAAATATATTTATTTTTATATAAAAAAAATAATTCCACCTGATTGTGAGCCATTAGTTTTTTTTATTACCGACCTTTTTTTATATTTTCTCGTTGTTAATGGACTCATTCATCTTTCTCTCCCTCTCACTTGAGTTCACTCATGAAAATAACCGATTTAATATTGCATATGTTTTGTGTTTGTCAATTAGAGTCTGACATTTATTAAATTTATTATTTTAATTTTTTTTAATTTTTTGAGACTCTAATGGCACTATTGATATTTTGGATACAACTAATTTGTGTGTATTTGATGAAAAAAAATAGGGGAGAGAGGAAAAACGACCAACAACAAAGACCGCCAGTCGAGAGGAAGAAGAAGAAGAGAGGAAGTTTGAAATCTTTGTTCCACTTGATGCTGTCGTTGACAGAATGTTCTGTGGAGAAGACGAAGGAAAAAAAGGAGAAATTTGAGAATATAGTAAAAAGAGAGGGAGGAGATGGTTGTTTTCTTATTTTCCTAAAAAATGTGTACTCCTGCCCGAGGACAACAGTCAAAAGTTTACTAAAAATGTTGCATTTTTCAACTTTTTGTTTATTTAATACTCAAATAGAGTTAATTCTCTTAATAAATTAGATTATTTGACCTAATTTGTTCTGGTTAACACTTTGATATTCTACAAAATTACCCAGCAGACCAAATTAAATATTTTTAATAATGGACATTTTTTAAATTAGGTGTTTCGTGCTTTTCTCAACTACTTTACATTTAAAAAATATTCTTTTTTATTTTATCTCTATTACTCTGTAGATTACATAGAAACTAAAAATTAGAGAAAATATACAGAAACAAAAAGAAATGTTAGAAATAATAGAAGAGATGTAGAGACAATACATTAAACAAGCGAAAACTGCGCCACACTTTACGCACTAACATTTTTCCAGTTCACATTATTTTTAGTTTTCCTTTAAAAAAATTTTCCCTAACCCTTTGGGCGTTTTCCACTTCGCCTAGCTTTTTTTATAAATATATATGTTGATGCTATGCGGCAACGAAAATCACATGGTATAGAGCAAAGGCGGGACGCGGAGCACACACATTGAGGAAAAAATAAGGAGGAAGCACAAAATGTCGTTGTTGGGGGATTTAACGCTTGCTGTTTTTACTACTACTGCCGCTATAAGATTTTGGGACGGGTGTTGAATCGATTTCCAATTTTTGCGCTTTTTTGAGAACCAAAAGCTATATGTAGAAGCGTTGTCAATGAAAATGAGGTATCTACTGGCAAAAAGATGTGTGAAAAAATGTTAAGCCTTAACTAAAATATATGAACTACACACGACTAGAACCATGATCAGTCATTGATGAATAAACTTTCTCTTCTTTATATGAGGTTATTTTTTTGTTATTATTTTTTACTTGAGTTTTATTTCTTTTTTTATTGTTGTATTAATTCTTTTCTAAATTAGCCTAGAAGATTGGAACCCTTTAAATATGAAAGTGAAGAAACCTTCACAAAATGGTTTTTCTATCTTAAAGGACTCATCAAAACTTATTTTACGTAGGTAGACTGAAACTTGTTAGAAACACCGAAATTTGGTCTTTGAATTTTCTTTTTGGTTGTTGATCTTCTGGGTATGTACCTAACAATTTAATGTAAATAAATGTGTTTACACATTACAGGGATGTGGATTTTTAATATATTTTATTATACCTGTTAAAAAAAAGATGAAAAATTCTTTCCAAATACGTGTTTTAAGCGTTGTATAAATATATTAAAAAATATATATTTTTAATCCTGACTAAAAATCTTTCAAAAATCCTCTTTTTAAATTTATCGTTCGCGTGTAGTGTTTATATAAATTGTTAAAATCCTTAATCCATTAAATGTGGCGCGAAAACCTTCAAGAAGAGTTAAAAGATTTGCTTAAATCCCCTGACGTTCGTTGAGGGCAAAATGTCTTTTATCATTCCCTTTGACGTGTTTTTATAAATTTAATAATTTTTTAGATTTAATTTCTTTTAACTTTAAACCAAAAATCTACTTGTTATTTAGTACTAATTATTAGTGAAGCAGTTGTTAATTTTAGGAAAAAAATCTTGTAAAAATGCTTTGGAACTTTGGTATTTTTTAACTTTTATTAAATTTATTTTTACTTTCCTTTATTTAGAAGAAATAACTGATTCTGGTGAAAATTCTTTGGGAACATCATCTTCTGTTGAAACTGACCCGCTTTCGTCAATGTTAGCATCTATAGTACGCCAATCACCTGCTGGAGGTATTGAAATTCGTGCTGGACCTAGAGGTTCTTTTTTGTTTAGTTTATAGGCATTTCCCTAAATAATATTTCTTTAATGTTTCCTTGGAGTTTATTACCATTTATTAAGTTATATTTTATAAGAAAAATCGAAGTGGAATGAGCTTTAATTTTTATATCTTTTAGGTATGGATTTCGATGTTACTGCTTCCGATCGTTCTCTGGTACCTCATCCAAATGATCAAAAACCTGAACAACCTCAACTGAGTTTTTTGTCTGGAACCCCGGCGTCTATGGTTCAACGAGTATTTTTTTAATTATTTTTAACTTACTTAGATCTTGGGTATTAGTTTGGGTAAATTAAATTTCTGACATTTATCCTGAGTTTATAGTAGCAAAATTATAGTTAAGCATAGTAGCTGTTTGTGGTGTAGTGGCATAGCTGTATTCTAGCGATTTAATGAAGTAGGGTTCGATGCCCTTCGGTCCCTATTAGTCTATGAAGTTTTCAGTTGCTTTTCTAAAATAAAAATTATGCATTTTTTCTAAAATAAAAATTATGCATTTTTTCTAAAATAAAAATTATGCATTTTTTATTTTAATTTTAAAATATTATTTTATGCTATTATAGATGGTTAAATGTCCACTTTGTCAAATGTTATATAAAGAACCAAAAGTTTTGGCTTGTTTTCATTCATTTTGTAAAGCTTGTTTGGAACATCAAGCAGCAACTGAAGCACAGCAAAACCAACCTGAAATTGGAGGACGAATAATTCCGCAATCAATTATTTGTCAATTATGTTCTCAAGAAACTCAATTAAGCCCACAATTAGGAATTGAAGGTTTACTTTCTGATTATGGATTAGAAAATGCTGTTCAGTCTTTGGGTACATCACCTTATAGTGACGTTTGTTTTAATTACTTTCAAATATTGTTAATTTAATTATATTTTTACAGCAAAGCGAGGACCTCGGATTTGGAAGTCTTAAGTCAGGCGGATGGCCTGCATTAGAAGTTCCATTATGTACAGGTTGTAAAAGTGGAGAACGGGCAAATTCATTTTGTCGTGAATGTGCAAACTACTTATGCTCTAATTGTGCACAAGGTTTATTTTTTTAATATTTTTTATGGGTTTTCCTCTATAACTGGGTAGTTTGTTTCTTTCCTTGGTCGATTAGCTAATTCAATTAATTTAATTTTTAGCTCATCGTTATATGAACGTTTTTGAAGGTCATACAGTTGAAGTTTTGCCAAGTGGAGGTGATTCACCTCAACAGCAGCAACAATTATCTTCAAGCTTAAATAAAATTGGAAATGGTACAAGTGTTTGTATGTGTTTGGAGGTTTCAACTTTTAACGAAAATTAACACAAAATTATTTTTAGCATCGTCAACAGCCACTTGTTCTTTTTTGTCAATTTTGTCAACAAGCAATTTGTCATGAATGTATTCAAGAACATCAGGGATGTGAAGTTGAACAAATTGATATTGTGGCGGATAAACAAATTGGAATGATGGAGGTTTTAATTTTTTTTATAAATATTTTTTTGGGCAATCTTTTATTTGTTTTGTGCGGATGCACAAGGAAAATGGGTAAATATAAAGCAATTAAATAAGGGTTTAATAATGTATATGTGATTGGTGCAGTGGTAGTGTGCTCGACTATCATATAAAACGCGAAGGGTTCGATTCCTCTTGAGTCTCTTCTTTGCGTTTGAACGATTTTTTTTATGAAAATATTACTTTTAAATAAAAAAAATTTTTTCCTTTCAGCGTTTATTAAATGAAGCTAGAATTAAACAACACGGATTAAATGAAATGTTTCAATTAATTGATCAAGGCCAAAATAAATTAAATGCTTCTTTCCAATTGGCAAAACAAACAATAGACGATACTTTTTCTTTTCTTGTTCAAGCAGTACATGAAGCACAAAAAGGATTGTATACAGAATTGGAAGGAATTTATGGATATAAACAGGTTTATTATTAATTTTTTGATTAGAATATTTTTTAAATTTTAAAGTTACAATTAACCATGCTTGAGAAAGAAATGCAAAAAGTTACAAAACGTATGTCGCAAACAATTGAATTTACACAACGTTTACTTAAATATTCTTCCCCTACAGAGGTGGTTTTTTTTAATGATATTTTATTTTTTTATATTCTTTTTTTAAAAAAAGGTTATTGTGTTCAAACCACTTTTGGACTCTCGTCTTCAAGGATTTTTATCATTTAATGCTGATGCCAATCAACTTTTACGTAGTGGATCATGTGAAATTCGTCTAGGAGTACCCGATTTGCAGCAAGCCAGACAGGCAATAACTGCTCCATTTAATCAATTAAGAGCTGGAGGGGCTTGGATGTATCATCAAAATTCATCAAGTAGACATCAATCACCAACATCTGGAGTAGGAGGTGGAGGATTTTCTGAACAATTTCTTTCAAATGATGTTAATAATAATGGACATTTTGATCCATCCATGTCGTTGGGAGCTTCAGGAGGTCATAGAGGTTCTGTACAACAAATTATGAAAATTGAAGGAAGAGGAAGTGGTTTTGACTCTTCTGATTTGTTTGGATCATTAGGAACACCAACAATGAATGGTACAAGTATTTTGGCTACTTCTGCGCCTACAAGCACTAATGGATTTGGAGGACAGCATGATAGCAAGGTTTTCTTTAGTTTAAAAATTCTTTTATTTTATTTTTTAATTTTAGTGGTTGCCAACAGATATTTTGGCCAATCTTTCCTTTAATTCTGAAATAACCGATTTGAGCATTCTTGGCACCTCAGCTTGTGGAAATGTTAATTCAATTCAAAAAAGTGGAGGAGGAGGAGGAATGGACCTTTCAGTTCCAATTCTTTATCCTCCTCGTTCACAAATTAAACGCCAAAAGATGACATATAATTGTAAATTTGGCGAATTTGGTGTTATGGAAGGACAATTTACTGAACCGAGTGGTGTTGCTGTTAATGCTCAATTGGATATAATTGTTGCTGATACAAATAATCATCGTATTCAAGTATTTTTTAAAAATAAAAGAAAGTACTATTCTCTGTCACTACCTCCTCTTTACTTAAAATTAGGGTTGTCAGCTTTTCTGTTTTTCGGGTTGAATAAGTCTCTTCAGATCGACTGTGATAAAGACTACTCTCTCGTCAGAAAAAGACGCAGGAACTGTGTACAGTTCTGGAAAAGAGAAGGTCACGTGACGTTTCTCTGACCTCAACTATCCACTGGTCAGTTTTTCTGCGTCTTTATCACACGAGAGAGTGGTCTTTATCACAGGCACTCTGAAGAGACTTATTCAACAAGAAAAAAAGAAAAGCTGACAACCCTACTTAAAATGGTCAAGAGACATAATGGTCACACATTTAATCAATAGTGTTTATTAAAAGTAAATTTGTTTCTTAAATTTTTTAATAAATATATATTAATCTAATCCTTATTGATAGATGTCTCTGGCCGTTATGTCCCTTGACCATTTTTTAATAATTTTTTTAAAATTAACTTTATAAATTAGAAAAATATTTTTTTTATTTATTTATTTCTTAAGGTCTTTGATCGTGAAGGTCGATTTAAATTTCAATTTGGAGAATGTGGAAAACGAGGTATTATATAATTAATTATTTTTTCACTTTTTATTTATTTAAAAAAAAATTGTTTTTTAGACGGCCAATTGCTTTATCCAAACCGTGTGTCAGTTAATCGTGTTACTGGAGATTTTGTTGTCACTGAGCGTTCACCTACACATCAAATTCAAATATAGTTTGAATTTTTTAAATATTATTTTCTTTAATTTTTTTTAGTAATCAATATGGTCAATTTATTCGTAAATTTGGCGCTTCAATTTTACAACATCCTCGTGGCGTTTGTGTTGACTCTCAAGGACGAATTATTGTTGTTGAATGTAAAGTAATGCGTGTTTTAATTTTTGATATGTTTGGAAGTATAATTCAAAAATTTAGCTGTTCACGTTAGTTTTTTTTTTATTTTTATTAAATTTAAAAAATTTTTTAAGGCTATTTGGAATTTCCTAATGGAGTGTGTACAACTGAAAAAGAGGAAATTTTAATTAGTGATAATCGGGCACATGCTATCAAGGTTTTTATTTTATTATTTAATTTAGTTTAAGATGGTGACCTTTATTAACTATTTTTTTCATTTAAAATTTTAATTATACATATATTTTTAGGTTTTCAACTACGAAGGTCAATTTGTTCGCCAAATTGGAGGAGAAGGAATCACTAATTACCCAATTGGCGTTGGAATAAATTCTCAAGGAGAGATTGTTGTAGCTGATAATCACAATAATTTTAATTTGACAATTTTTTCACAGGTTTTTTTTTAATTTAAAATTTTTAAATTATTTTTTTAAAGGATGGGACATTAGTAGGAGCATGCGAATCTAAAGTTAAACATGCACAATGTTATGATGTTGCACTACTTGAGGATTCTGTTGTTTTGGCAAGGTATTTGATTGATTTTTCTTTTTTTTAATTTTTGAGTTAAAAGAATAATAAAATTATTTTTATTTAATTTTTTTAAAGTAAGAGATCCATTTGCACTTGTTTTTACGCTTAAGTTTGATAGTTAAACATTTACATATAAACGAGTAATAAGTAGATAAAAATGTTTCGTTGTTAGTTTAGTGGTAGAGCGCTTGATTTTGAGTTGCGAATAATGGATAAGTGTGCAGGTTCGAACCCGCCTGGCGGCAAAACTTTTAATTTTCTCTTTTATTTATTTGTAAATTAATTTTTTTATTTTTAATATTTTTTACAGCAAAGATTATCGTCTCTACATGTACAAATATCAACAAATTTAATTTTTTTCTGTTTTTTTTTGTTGTTGTGTTAGGAAAATGGTTTTGAAGAACATCTAGGAATATCTACATTAAATTAAAAAATGTGTAAATTTTTTAAAAAATCAGCAATATTTGCTGTAATTTTTTTTTTTAATTTTTTCTAATATTTTTCCTTTTTTTTTCTTCTTCTTTTAGTCAAAAATATTTAAATTAACGTACTTTCAAAAGTAAAAAACCTTTCTTATATTTTTCTTCTGTTTATTAAATATATATATGAAATTTAGATTATTCACAATTTATATCTAAGTATTTTAGGGATGGGCAAAAAATTGTAAAAATAAAATATTGAATTTTTTAATTGATTTGAATTTTTTGTCCAACCTCTTTCTCTTACTGTTTCTTTTTAGTATATAATTATTAGTTAAGATCAGGGCTTAACAAAACATGCACGAACAAATTGTTATCTGACCATAACTGACCACTGTCTCTCCGAAGGTTAACTTAATGTCTCGTTTGTAAGAGTGGAAGAAAAGTAGTGGTAAGCAGAGAAAATATTTAAAATTCCTTTTGTACGATTCCTTTTCATTTTACAAATTTTTCTCTGCTTACCACTACTTTTCTTCCACTCTTACAAACGAGAGATTAAGTAAACCTTCGGAGAGACAGTGGTCAGTTATGGTCAGATAACAATTTGTTCGTGCATGTTTTGTTAAGCCCTGGTTAATATATATATTTCTTTTTTTATTGTTATTATTGTTAAATTTAAATATTAAGATCATTAAACAGTTAAAAAATAATTAGAGACTTTGGAAAAAAATTTTTTTTATTTTAATTTTTTTCTCTCAAAAAATATTTTTTTTTCTTTGAAAGTCTCTAATTTTAGCCTGAAAAAAAATGAATAATTTTTTTAAATTAACAGTTGTTGTTTTTTTTTTTTTTTGTTTTAAATTTTCCTGTTAATTAATTTACTATTATTAATTCATTAAAATTTTTAAGTATTTTTCTAAAAAAAAATATTTTTTTTTTGAATTATAGAAAAATACTTTAATTTTTTTGAATTAAATTTGTCATTTATTGACATGTAAAAATTAACTTTTTAAAATTTAGTTAAATCCGAATTTAATTTTGTTTTTAATTTTTGTTTTATTTTTTGTTTTTTTAGCGTTCGTCCCCGTTCCCGGCGTTTGACTCAAAAAATAAAAAGGGTCCCTTCCCGGCATTTGTAATCTCACCCAATCCGCGGCGTGTCCCTTGCAACATTTGTTGTCCCCGTTCCCGTTCACGGCATCCCCCGCCCTACGGGGACGAACAAATATAAAATTGTTTTTTTAGTAAATTTTTACAAAACGAATTTTTGAATAAAAAAATAATAATTTTAATATTCTCCTAAAAAATTACTGTATTTAAAAAATAATTGGCTAACATTTTTAATTTTAAAATAAATAATATTCAAAAATTCAAAAACTAAAAAATAGTTAAAGCACTTGTATATGAATTTATTTTTTAATTAAATTGTTTAAATTGTAGAATTAGGTTGAAAATGTATTTTATGCTTGAATAAAGATTGTTTTCGTTTTTTTTAATTTTTTTATAATTTTAAATCAAGGTATAAAAGGTAAACCACCACGGCACCCCCAAACTTTGATCGAACACAACTTTTTTAATACTTGGCCAAAAATTCTAAATTTTGGGTCAACAACAGATGTACCAATGGTCTAAAATCTTACGTGAAGGATAGTCAATTGGTTACATTTGAACAGAGATATGCGCTCCAAAAGATCATGAGGACCCAAAACTTTGATCGAACACAACTTTTTTTAACTGATACCTAAATCCACAAATTTTGGGTCAAAGACAGATCAACAAATGGTTTATTATCGTACAAATTTGTTAGTCAATTCGATGCATTTGAGCCGAGATATTGATTAAATAAAATTCTACGGCATAATTTTGAAGAAAATACCTTAATTTTCTTTAATTTAAATTTTAAGCTTTTTTAAATAAAATAGCAATTTAAAATTTGGACTAAATTATGCCCATTAAGTCTAGAAATTTAATTAAATTAAAATTACAATTTTTCCACCAGCCATTTTCCTTTAAAAAATAAATTTCCACGAGAAGGATTCGAACCTTGGTCATTTTTTTTTCATTTCTCCCACAAAAATGAGAGAATTTCCACTTAACCAAAAATATATTTATTCTCCCCTAAATTTTCTCAATAATTCAGAAGACTGTAACTCGACTTCTAAACCATATCTGAGATAAATGAATAGCTCATTCGATTAAGCTTTTCTAGCTCTTTCGAATGATAACATATTTATCCAAAAATATTTAATTTAAATTATTTAAAAAATTTCAGTAACTCAAACTTCAAATGGCCATAACTTTTTTTAAAAAAGAATTTTGGGGGAAAATTTTTTGAAAATTTTTGTCTAAAGATTCAAAATAAAATTGTCTAAAATCGTGCGCTTTCGGATAGACAATTCCATACTTTTGAGCCGAGTTATTAGCTCTCGAAGTTCTGGGGGTAATAGATCACCCCAAAACCTTGAGAGATCACAGCGTCTTTCATTTGGGACCTAGAATCCTAAATTTTGGGCTAAAGATGGATCAGACAATGGTCTAAAGTTGGTACCATCAACAAGTCCATTCGGCCTATTTTGACCGAGATATGTGCTCCCGAGTTATATCGCCCCAATATTTTTGGAAGCGCATATCTCGGTCCAAATGAGACGAAATGATTATCCGTCCGGTGAGATTATGGTCTCTTGGTACATCTATCGTTGACCCAAATTTTATAGATTTAGGTCTCAAATCAACTGAGCTGAGATCAAACAAAATTTTGGGTAGTCCATTACCCCCAGAACTTCGAGAGCGTATAACTCGGCTCAAAAGTATGGTATTGATTATCCAAAAGCGCTCGATTTTAGACAATTTTATTTTGAATTTTTAGACAAAAATTTTCAAAAAATTTTCCCCCAAAATTCTTTTTTAAAAAAAGTTATGGCCATTTGAAGTTTGAGTTACTGAAATTTTTTAAATAATTTAAATTAAATATTTTTGGATAAATATGGTATCATTCGAAAGAGCTTGAAAAGCTGAATCGAATGAACTATGAATAAAACAGATATGTAGTATAGAAGTCGAGATATACGCTTCCAAAAATCTTGGGGAGGATATAACTGTGTTTACCCCCAAAACTTTTTTTAAACATATCTCCTTTAATTTTGGACCTAAATCCACAAATTTTGGGTCAAAGTCAGATCAACCAATGGCTTATTATCATACAAATTTGTTAGTCAATTCGATGCATTTGAGCCGAGATATGGATGAAATAAAATTCTACTGCATAATTTTGAAAAAAAACCTTAATTTTCTTTAATTTAATTTTTAAGCTTTTTTAAATAAAATAGCAATTTAAAATTAGGACTAAATTATGCCCATAGTAAGTCAAGCAATTTAATAAAATTAATTCGATACATTTGAGCCGAGCTGTGCGCTCCATAAGATCATGGGGCTATGACTTACCTCACAAACTTTGATCGACCACAACTTTTTAAATTTCTGTCGAAAATCAATAAAATTTTGGTCAAATATAGATCAATCAATGGCCCAAAATCTCATCGAACGGATAGTCTGTACGATCCATTTGAACCGTGATATTCACAAATTAAATTCCACCCTAAAAATATAATAACCAAAAGATCACCTTTTAAAAAATCACTTTATTCTTTTTTACAGAATTACAGCTAATTTTTTGAGCAAACCAAAATATAAAAAGAAAACTCGATCTATAACAGACCGAGTATCTAATATTTAGTTGTGGTAATACAATATGTGGTAAATAATATATAGATTAATTAAAAAATAAAATATACTGTATAAAAATGCTCCAATACAAATACACCCAAAAATATAAAACACTCCTATTGAATAATATTTTTTTAATTTAGGGTCAGTTCGGTGCCATTTTTGATTTTTTTAATTATTTTTTTCATAAATTAGAGATAACTAAAATATAAGAGAGCATTTCTCTATTAGTGCATTTTAAGTGTATAAAGATATATAATGGAAAATAATAATAATAATAAAAAAATATATTCAAGACTCTAAAGTATTAAAAAAATTTTTAAAATTTGTCAATTTAAAAAAGGTAAGGTTATATATTTATTTATTTTTGTTCAACCCAGAAAGTTTAATCTAAAAAATAATTTTTTGGTAAAATAGAGTCTATATTTGTTTTTGTGTTTTTTCTCTTTTTTACTCAAATGTCCCACTTTGACAAAAAATTTACAAAAATTATAGACACTTTAAATTACCAATTTTTAAAAAAAAGATATGCAAATTGCACGAAAGAGCGAGAAAAAAATAAAAAAATTTTATATATAAATATATTTTAAATACCCCCATACACTACCACCCAATATTTTTTAAATTAAAATTAATCTAAAATCATTAAAACTATATTTTTGAATATTTTAAATAATTGGATGGTGGTTGAGAGGGTTTACAAAATGAAAAATAAAAGTATATAAAATTATAATACTCATATAGAAATAGGGGAAATGAACATTTTGAGTATTTACCATTTTGAAAAATTGACCAATTGACAAATATTGAATTTTTCAGTGCTTCCTCTTTTCAATAGGAGTATTAAAAAATAAATTTTTAAAGTTCACCCAGCAGAAATTATTAATAGGTAAAGGACGATTCAGTCGGCCGGTTCAGTGCATCTCTCATAACTTTTTTTAGTTGAGACTATTCTAAACAATTTTTATATCATTCGAAAGAGCTCGAAAAGTGGATTCTTTTAACTAATTGGACCAATCAGATCAATTCATTTCAAAAAAAGTTATGCCCAAAAAACACAACAAATCACACCATTTTTCACTTTCATCATTTCTAACTTTTTCTGTAATGATCTGATTGGAACGGTCCAATTGATAAAATTACTCCTCTTATCACTATCTTTTGTTTAATAAAAGAAATGTTCAGATAGATTAAAAAATAAAAAAGTTATGGCAAAAAAACTGGCTGTACTGAACCGTCCCCTACCCTTATAAATGTGATATATTTTTGTGGATAAATTTGAATAATTAATTTTGTTCAATTTGGCTATCTAATTCTTTATTAATTTTTAAATCATCTTTTTTTATTACCTCTTCTTCTTCCTTCTGTTGTTGTTTATCACTTTTTGAAGTTGATGATGATATTGAATATGAACGTATTAAAGCATCAAATTGACTCATTACATCATTTAATCTTCCCAAAGTTTCTTGACGTTGTGCACGTACTACTTTTGCTAAAAAGAATAAAATTAAAAATTATTAAAATAAAAAAATGTAAAAATAATGTTTGAGTCGGTTCGGTGCCAACGCGATTTTTGATTTGTTAAAAGATAAATTTTTTTTTAATTTTGTAAGACTATTTGACACTTAATTTTGTATTTATTTTCAAATTTAAACAAAAATAAAGAACAAATAAAACAAAATTAATACAAAAGTGCCACAACCTCTACACTATAAGGGTTAAGGAAATTAAAAAAATTTTTTTGCTTTAAAAATTTAAAAATATACTCCAACACTTTAATAATATTTTAAAAAATTTAAAAAAAAATTCTACCGTATCCAATAATATCTCCAACAGTATGAAATCTAAGGCGTTGAACTGGCTCTTCATCAATATCAATATTTTCACTAATAATTTCTTCTTCTTCTAAATTATCTTCAAAATCTATCAAATATTCAGCATTATTATTATTATTTGTTGGAGTAAATAAACATTCTTCTCCTTTATTTAAATAATTTTTATTATTTAATTTTGAACGAAAATCTGCTGTTAATGTTGTTCTTCTTTGTTGTTGAATTATTGAATTATTTCTTTCATCTTGTCCATAAACACCTTTTTAAGAAAAAAATTAATTTTTTGGTCAGTTCAATATAAACTTTAAAAAAGCTAAAAAAATTATTGGACAGTTCAGTGCAGGATTTTGAGTGTGGCACTGTAACGTCCAAAAATTGGTAAGTTCATTACCGGAACCCAATTAAGACTTTCAAATAAATTGACATTTCAGTGCCACATTTTGAATGCGGCACTGAAACGTCCTAAATTAAAAATAATAATAATTACCATAAAGGTAAGCAATATGTCCTGCTCTTCTCACTTTAGGTTGAAAATTATTATTATCATTTTTAATTGTAGTCGCTGTAGGCTGTTGATCAATTTGTTGTTGGCTATTATTTTGTATAATTTTTTTAATAGGAAATGACTGCTTCATTTTTCAATTTTTATAGAAATATTTTTTTAATCTAAAAAAAAATTAAAAAATTAATTTTTTAAGCAAGTGGACGTTTTGGTGCAAACATAAAAATTAAAAAAATAAAATTCAAAAAAATTTTTTTTTAAAATATTTCCAATTTATTTTAATTAATTTTAATAAATTTCAGAATTTTTTTTATTCAACGGTTTAATATTTATTTAAAAAAATGGCATTTATTAAAGGTATTTGAAATGCTTTTTTTATCTTAATTTAAAAAATAATAAACCTAAAATTCTGAAATTTTTAAAAATTAAAGTAAATAATATTTAGAATGTTTAAACAAAATTTCAGAAAAAAATATTGGAAAAAAATAAACTCGCACCGAAACGTCCAATACGACGCCTTAGGTTTTTGCAGTTAAAAAAATTAAAATAAAAAATTAATAAAAATAAAATAAAAAATATATTTAAGAAAAATATATTCAAAAAAAGTATTAAAAAAAAATTTTTTCCAAAATGAAAAACTAAAAAATAATCAACAGAAATAATATACATAAAAGCTGACCAAACAAAAAAATAATTTTTTTTTAATTTAAAAAGATATATTAATAAACATTAGAGTGAGAAATAAAAAAAAATATTTTTTTTAATTTTTAAACCATTTGTCCAGCTGTAAAAATAATTAAAAAAAAGATATAGACTATATACTTGATATGTGTTGGTTAATATGTCTCCTTTTTCCCTTAACCACCAACACACCTGTCACCTAAAAAATAATCAAGACATACTCTGTGAGATGTCCTAATAAAACAAAATAATTGAGCTAAATATCCTCTACCTTTCTAAATATTTTTTAGTGGTCATAAATTAATAATAATAATATTTAAATTATTTTGGGACACAACTCTTTATTTTTACAAATAAAAATTATTTTTATTTTTAAATACCACAAAGGGATTTGTATAAATTTTAAGAGAGAAAAGGATTTGTAAAAAGAGAGACAATATAATAATAATCAAAAAAAGAGATACACCGACAAATGGTCGAAAACAAATAAATAAATTCCATGATAGGGTATAAGTGCTAAAATATTATTTTTATTTATTGTTTTTGTGTGTTAAAATATATTTTTTATTTTTAGTTATCTAGTGAAGTGTTGTTTTGTCAGAGGGATAATAAACAGACATACACACATTTTTAATCCAAAAATTGTTTTATAATATTTAACAGTAAAAAGAAACGAAAATTCTGATTTAAAAAAAATAAACTTGAAAATAATTAAGTATAAACTTAAAAATTCTGATTTAAAAAAATAAACTTGAAAATAATTAAGTATAAACTTAAAAATTCTGATTTAAAAAAAAATAAACTTGAAAATAATTAAGTATAAACTTAAAAAAATAAACTTGAAAATAATTAAGTATAAACTTAAAAATTCTGATTTAAAAAAAATAAACTTGAAAATAATTAAGTATAAACTTAAAAATTCTGATTTTAAAAAAATATTGAAAATAATTAAGTATAAACTTAAAAATTCTGATTAAAAAAAATAAACTTGAAAATAATTAAGTATAAACTTAAAAATTCTGATTTTTTTCTAACTAATTAGTTTCTCTAACCGCGCGCATTACAAAGTTAACACACTTGTTGCCAAAACTTAAAAATTTAATATACAAAAATTAGAGAAAAAGAATATAAATAATACACTAATCGTTTAAAAAAAAGGTTTTGTCGGCGGTTTTTCCTCTTTTATAGTTCTTTTATTTGCCTTAATATTTAACTTCCTTTCCCCTCCTTTTTTCTTTGTTTCTCTCATCAAACACACACACGAAAATCTCTTTATATACTTTTCCTCTCTTTAATAACTTTTCAGTTGTCACTAAAAATAATAAATAAATGTCAATTCAAATATATAATTTTAGAAAAGAAAAGAAAGAAAAATGGGTATTATATAGCAAACATATTATTTAAAAAATGACTTTTTTAAACTCTTTAAACAAATATTATATAAAACTAGTTAAACATGAGAGAATGATTTTGGCAACATTTTTTTTAAAGCAGTAAAATTTAAAAATAAAATAAATAATTTTTATTTAACAAAAAATCTAATTTTAATATTTTTAAAATTTAATTTATTTTTTCAAAATAAATTTAAAAGGAAGGGGGGATTTATTGTAAAGTAAATTTATTATTTAACACTGAAAAATATGCAAAAAAAAAAATAAATAATTAAAATAAATTATTTATTTTAATTATTTTTAAATTTCTAAGAAACTTTAAAAAAAAAATATTTTTTTAATGCTGCGCAAATAAGTAAAATATATGACTATAAAATATTGTCTAGACAGAAAAAAAAGTACACAAATATATTTATTAATAAATCATTTAATCCAATTCAGACTCTAATATACCTTTTTATTCTTTACTTTATTTTTTAAATTTATATTCTTATTAAAAGTAGTACTTAGAGTATTAAAAATATATTTTTATTTTTTGAGACTCTAAAGGGTAGAGAATTATTGAAATATTTTTTTAATAAAATTCCCACATTTATTTTACCCATTTTTAAAAATAAATATATTTTGTTGCGAAATAATATAAATTAATTAATTAAAAGGGAAAGAGAAGAGAAGAGAAGATTTAATGCTGTTCTCTATAGGAGAAACTGTAAAAATAAAAATAAAAAAAAATAAAAAAAAAAATATCAATTTTATTAAATAAAAAAAATATAAATAAAATGAGAAATATAAATGAAAATGGATGTGTAGAGTATTTTGTAAAAAAATAAAAATAAAATAAATAAATATTAAAGCAATTCGAACGTTTGGCGAGTGGAAAAAGATTTTTTTTATTTTTATTTTTTGAATTTATAGGGAGACGGATAAGAAAAAAAGAGTAAAAAAATAAAATCTAATATAAATATAAAAAAATTTATTTATTCAGACTCTAATGGAACAAAACAAAAATATTATAAAAAAAAAAATTTTTTTTTTTAGCGCCCAATATATTTAATCCCTGCGCCCAAACAACAAAAAATATTTAAATAAAAAAATTAAATAAAAAATAATATACAAAATAGTACATTAGAGTCTCACTAGAATATATTTTTTTTATTATTTTTTAAACATTTTTTTATTGAAATTTGGACAAAAAAATAAAATTAATTAATTTTTTTATATTTTTTGGTATAAGTCAGAAAGAAAAATTTAAAAAAAAAATAATTTATTATTTTGTCCTTTTTAAACTCTTTTTTCTCTTATCAGAAAGAATAAAATTTATTTAGACGAGATAAAATAATTTTTTAAATTTTTTATTAAAGAAGAGAAAATTGGAGACAAAAAATTAAAAAAAAAATTAAATTAAATATTAATTTAATAAAAAAGGTAATTAATTTTCTCCCCCTTTTTTAATATTATTTTGTTTCATTTATTTTATCTAATAAAACAAAAATAAAAAAGGAACATGAAAAAATTAAAAAAAAAATTTTTTAATTTTAAGAGTGACATTAGAGTATAAATTAATTAAATTTTATTTAAATTAATTTCTTTTTTTAAATTTAAATAAAATTTAAATTTATTAATCTCTCAGTTTCCGGAACTGTAACTGGAACTATTCATCACTGGTATAAAGGTGTCGCTTTTATTAACTTAGAGCACAAAATTCCGAATAATAATTAAAAAAAAATTAAAAAAAAAATAACTTAAAAATATCAAAGACTCAAATTAACCTTTCTAAGAATTATTCTAAATTTATTTAAAAAAAATGTATTTTTTTTATTTTTTTTAATAATATTAATGTTTCGAATGATTAAATAGAACACATTTAATTTTATAAATATTAAAAAAAAAAGAGAACAAAGAATAATAATAATATTTTTATTTTATTTTTTTTTAGCACAAAAGTGCACAAACATTATTTATTTATTTTTATAAAATTAATTTTTATAAAAAAAAAAAATTAATTAATTTTTTTTTTTAAAGAAATAAAAATAATAAAATTAAAATAAATTAAAAAAAAATAAATCAAAAAAAAAAATTAAATTTTATTATTTTTAGAAGAAAAAAAGAAATAAATTGTGCAGAAAAAAAAAATAATTTTTTTTTTAATATTAAAAAAAGCCAAAGATCATAAATATTAAAAAATTAATTAAAAAAAAAATTTATTTAAGGAAAATGATTTATATATTAATAAAAATAAATAATTAATTATAATATATTTAATTAAAAAAAAAAGAAAATTAAAAAAAAAATTAATTCTTTTTTTTATTATCAGTAACATAAAATTTAATATATTTTAAAATAGAAAAAAAAGATAAATAATTTTAAAATATATTTTAAAAATTAAAACACAAAAAATATTTAATTTTACTCCCCAAAAATAAAAAAATTAAAATTATATTAATTCAAAAAAATAAAATTATTAAAATTAATTTTAAAAAAATATATTAAAATAAAAATATTTAATTTAAAAAAAAATAAAATTAATTTATTTTAATTATAATATTTTTTATTTAAAAAAAGAAATGTTTTAAAAAATTAAAATAATAATCTAAAATAATTAAAAAAATAAATAATAAATAAATTAAATAACTAAATATATTATATTTTAAAAATAATAATTTAAAAAAAAATTAAATATAAAAAAACTATTTTTATTAAAAAAAAACCAAAATATTTAATAATTTTAAATAAAAATAAATTTTTATTAAATAAAATTTTAAAATGTCAATAATTTAAACACACAATTTAAAATAATAAAAAAGGTTCAAAACACACATTCAAACATTTTAAATAAAATACATAAAACTATCAAAAACGTGTTGTGTCCCTTTCCCTCTTCTCTCCTCCTTACCTTACACACTACTTTAAAAAAAAAAAATTTTTGGCCTTTACTAAAAAAAATTTTTTTTTGAGAATTAGGAATTACATATATACATACTAATGCAAACAAAAAAATATTTTTACACTTTAATATATTAAAAAAAAATTTTTAATTATTAAATCCCCTTCCCTTTAAATAAATCTCTGTTGCGCGCACGCAGAGAGAAGAAAAAAAATAAAACATTCTGGTTTTCTAAATAAAATTCTGATTTTTTAAAAATAAAATTCTGATTTTTTAAAAATAAAATTCTGATTTTTTAAAAATAAAATTCTGATTTTTTAAAAATAAAATTCTGATTTTTTAAAAATAAAATTCTGATTATTTTAAATATTCTGATTTTTAAAATCCTCTGATTCCTGCAAAATCAGAATGTAAAAAATTTCTGATTTATTCAAATTCTGATTTTTATAAATTCTGTTTTTTAAATAAATTCTGATTTAATAAGATGCATCTTTTAAATAAAAAAAATTCTGATTTTAAAAATCTTTACTATGTTTAAAAAATCAATGCCCAACATACACTTGTGTTGACGTAAATTATTAAAAAATAATATAAAAGACAAACTTTTATTTTCTCATTAAAAGAGAGTAAGTAATTTGTATTATATTTTATTTATTTATTTGTGCCGTCTTTTCACAATTTATTTATTTTTTAGTAAATAAAAGAATAAACTTAAATGAAAATAGAGAGGGAAACAAAATGTGTGTGAGGCAGCCTAAGGCTTTTCTTTTTTAAATATAATTGCTGCCCAGGCAACATGCCAAAGGCTTTTATAGACAAAAATATATTTTATATAAAAATATAAAGACGACAAAATATAAATAAAATTATTTATAAATAAATAAATATATTTTTTAGTGTCAAATAACCGTTTTTAAAGAGTATATATATTTAATAAATAATTTAAAAAAATTAAATTTTATCAAAAATAATTTTTTATTTTATACCAAATAAAATTAAAAATAAAGAATTAAAAATAACAAGAAAATTGAACAAATATACATAGAAACCTCTCAATTTTATATCTCGGGACTGGGGGATATTAGGGCGCAAGGAAAAATAAAAAGGGACGCGCGCATTAGCTTAAAAAATTTAAAAAAAATTTAAAATTATTTAGAAAAATTAAAAAAATAATAAAACTGTTTCCAAAGTTTAAAAATATTTTTAGAATATTTTAAATAATAAAAATAAACATAGAAAATTGACTCTATTTTTATAGCATTTCCTTTCCACAAAAACAACAACAACTTTAAAAATATAAAATCAAAAATTTTGAAATTTATAGAATAGAGAGACAAGATTGTAAGGAAAAAAATATATTTTTTAGAAAAATTATGAATCAGTATTATTAAAGAAAAAAAAGAAAGAAGCAAGCGCGTTTAAAAACCCAAAGTTTGTCCAGCGCCGAAACGACCCCCAAAATATTATTTATTTATTTTATTTTTACTATTAAAAATGTAGCTGTTTTTTCTTTACTCTCTAATAAATATATTTCGCAAATATTTTTTTGATATTTATTAATAAAATATTTAGAAGAAAGAAAAAAAAATTATTGAGAGAAAGGCAAACAAACAAGCATGCACTTACTAAAAATATTTTTAAAAAATAGTTTTATGATATTTTTAATTTTTTTAAAAGCTTTAAAATAAATATTAGATATATAAAAATATATTTATTTTGAAATAAAATTTAAAATTATATATCAAAATAAAAAAAAATTAAAAAAATATTTTACGGCGCAGCTTTTATTTATAAAAGTTAAAAATTAGTAAAAAAAATAAATTGTTTAATTTTTTTAATCCCCAAGGCTAAACTAATTCTTCCAGTTTTATTTTATTTATTTTTTTGGAAAAAAGTTAAAAAAAATTCAAAAAAATAGTCAGGCGCCGAAATGACCCAAACATTTTTATCAAAAAATAAATTTAAAAAAATAAAATTTGTAAGAAAAATGATAAAAAAAGAAGAGAAATAAAAGTAAAAAATCATCATTTTGTGGATGGGAGAGGACAAAAAATAGGAGAAAGGCCAAAAAAATTTTTTTTTATTATTTCTAAAACACAAAAAAATTATCGTTCAAAGTATATTATGCAAAATAAAAATTTTTTTATTTTTTGTGTTTTAAATAAATTTAATTTTTAATTATTGTTGCCTTCTTTTTTTTTTAAATTTATTTTACCCATTAATTTACATATTTAATTTTTCCAAATTTTTCTAGAAATTTGAACAATCAGAGAGAAGCTTTTAATAAAAAAAAATAATAAAAAAAATTTTTATTTTAATATATCAATTTTTGGGCACAGATTTTTCTTTCAATTTAAAACAATAAAAAATAAATAAAAATAAAATTTAAAAAAAAAGGCAACGTTAATTTAATAAAACTCTCTTGTCTAAATTAATTTATCTATGTACATAAAAATATTAAGTCTGACAAAAAAAATATTTTTTTTTATTTTTTTATAATAGGCGCCAAATTTTGGCTGCATAAAAAATATGCGCATAAATAAATAAAAAATAAATAATTTTATGTTAATGAAATTGAAAAAAAAACAGAGAAAACAGATGGCACGAGAAAAGAAAAAAAGTAAAGGAACAAATAAATATACACAAAATTAGGAATAAAAAATAAATATATTTAAAGGAGAGGGAAAAGAAGAAGAATTAAGGGCGGGTGGTCGCGTCGCGGTTGGACGTAAGAGAGAAAAATAAAAAAAAATTTAATTTTTTTTAAATTTTCTCGTTCGTATTAGATGACACAGACTGACACGAACACACAAAATAGCTCTTTTTGTGAAGAGAAAACTGACAAATATTTTATATGCATGTTTTTTTTCTTCTTATGTTGTGTTGTTGCCAATAAGAAGAAAAAAAAAGATTTTTTAAGAGAAAATGGGAGAACAAAGTGAGAAAATAAATTAATAAGAAAAATATATATTTTTTATTCTGATTTTTAAAACATAAATTCTGATTTTTAAAACATAAATTCTGATTTTTAAAACATAAATTCTGATTTTTAAAACATAAATTCTGATTTTTAAAACATAAATTCTGATTTTTAAAACATAAATTCTGATTTTTAAAACATAAATTCTGATTTTTAAAACATAAATTCTGATTTTTAAAACATAAATTCTGATTTTTAAAACATAAATTCTGATTTTTAAAACATAAATTCTGATTTTTAAAACATAAATTCTGATTTTTAAAACATAAATTCTGATTTAAAAGAAAAAATTCTGTTTCTTAAAACATAAATTCTGATTTATTAAAGACATTGATTGACAAAATATACTAAAATATAAAAATATATTAAGTAAAGTAGTAAAGCAGAAAAAGATATTAACATCCTTATTTTGTATACTCTTTCCTCTTTCTGCACTTAAATAGCCAATTGCTACTAAAAAAATTAAAAATATAACACTTGGCTATTAAAAAAAATATATTTTTTTAATGTGTGGTCAAAAAATTATTTTATTAAATAAAAAAAAAATTCTGAAAAGTTTATACACTTTTAGGCGTTGAACTTATTTTTGGCGTTAATTTTTTAGTCGATTTTTTTTTAATTTTTAAAAAATAAAACAAAATTTTAAATAATTTAAATAATTTAAAAAATAGTATTATTTTCGGAAAAAAAATTTAATTTTTATTTTTAAATTATTTGTTTAGCTAATTTTAATTTTTTAAATAAAATAAAATTTTGCTTTATTTAGTAATACTAAAAAATAAAAAAATAAAAATATTAATTTATTGCAGAAAAAAAAATAAAAATTAAATTTAAATCAGTCTTTCTCTCTCTCTTTTGCTGCAGCAACTGACCCTCCAAATCAAAAATAAAATAATAATAATTTTATTTAAAAAGAGATATATCCGACGAGAGAAAAAAAGAGAAAGAAAAGAAAGCTCTCTGTGTTAAGAAATAGAGAGAATTTTAATATTTATTTATTTTATTTTTAAATTAAATAAAAGAGAAGAGATTGATCATTTTGTCAGTTAAAATATCCTTAAAAGTCAGTAAATTATTTTTAATAAAATAAAAAAGGTCAAAATAAATATTATTTTATTTATTTATAACATAATTTAAATAAAATAAAATTTAAATAAAATAAAATTTTAAATAAATTTTAAATAATCTCTCTCTTTTTGTAAAAAATAAAAATATTACTAAAATAAATGTGTTAATAAATAAATATAATTATTTTAAAAGTACAAAATAGTGTGTGTGTGTTAGTAAAAGACTTGGTGTTTTTATTAAAAATATTAAAAAAAAAGATTTTGATATTTAAAAATAATAATTTTTTTTTAATATTTTTAATGTATATAATTTTTAATTTTTTTATTATTTAAAAAATTATTTTTCTATTAAAAAATATTAAAAAAAAAATTAATTAATTAATTAAAAATAAATAAAATTAAAAAAAAATATTCTGTTACCTGGCCTTAATTTAATTAAAAATATAAATGAAAAAATAAATTTAAAAAAAATGCAAATTTAATTAAAAAAATAAATAAATATATTTATTTAATTTAAAAAATAAAGGAAGCATTTTTTAATAAAAAATAGGATTTAATTAATCAAAAGGTTAATTCTAAATAATTATACAAGCCTAAAAAAATTAAAAAAAAAATAATTTTTAGGTCCATTTATTTTTTATCAAGAAAAAAAATTTTTTTTTTGTGTAAAATAAATAAAGGTATAATATATGTCCACTTACAAGACCAAAACAAAAATAAAATGAATAAATATATTATTGACTCAATCCCCCACCCACTTAAAAATTCCTTTTCATCCACTTGACGAAGGGGAATAAAAAAAGAAGAAACAAATTCTCAAATTATTTTTTTTATTTTGACAGGACAACACTTTTTTTCTCTTACAAATCATCTCAAAATCAAAAAATAATAATAATAAATTTATAATTGCCAAAATCTGCTCAATATATTTTTTAGTATTTTTTAGATGCCGACAGAAATAAATAAATAAATAATAAATAAATAAATAAATAAAGTCTGTTAAAAAAAAAATTAAAAAGCAATATTCTTTAAAAAATATAAATAAAAATAAATATTTAATATTAAAAAAATTAATAAAAAAAAATTATTCAAATTTCTATAAAATTAAAACAATATTTTCTTAAAAAAATAAAAATACAATTCTAAAATTGAAAAAAAAAATAGGAAAAAAAATAGAAAAAAAATTATTCAAATTTGTCTTTTTAATATTAATTTAAAAATATTTAATAAATAATACTTATTAAAAATAATAAACCTATTGAAGGATAAACTTAATTAACATAAAAAAATAGAAAAGTATAAATATACGGATTTACATATATTTATTTAAATACTTTATTATTTTAATTCAAAGTTAGTACTAGTTTACACCAAAAAAAATTATTTAAATCCTTTACAAGTGTTAATAACTAATAATACATTTTAAAAATAAACTTTAAAATTACAAAAATAAAAAAATAAACTTTAAAATTACAAAAATAAAAAAATAAACTTTAAAATTACAAAAATAAACTTGG
This sequence comes from Meloidogyne chitwoodi, assembly GCA_015183035.1. Classification (NCBI taxonomy): domain Eukaryota; kingdom Metazoa; phylum Nematoda; class Chromadorea; order Rhabditida; family Meloidogynidae; genus Meloidogyne; species Meloidogyne chitwoodi. Next base: position 2,810,041 of record JACZZP010000001.1, read on the forward strand.
AAATTACAAATATAAAAATAAACTTTAAAATTACAAAAATAAACTTGGAAATTACAAAAATAAAAAAATAAACTTTAAAATTACAAAAATAAAAAAATAAACTTTAAAATTACAAAAATAAAAAAATAAACTTTAAAATTACAAAAATAAACTTGGAAATTACAAATATAAAAATAAACTTTAAAATTACAAAAATAAACTTGGAAATTACAAAAATAAAAAAATAAACTTTAAAATTACAAAAATGAACTTGGAAATTACAAAAATAAAAAAATAAACTTTAAAATTACAAAAATAAACTTGGAAATTACAAATATAAAAATAAACTTTAAAATTACAAAAATAAAACTTTAAAATAACTTGATTATTTATATTTTACTAAAACTGGAATAAAATTATAAAAATTCTTTTTTTTGTTGGTATTTTTGGGTAGACACTAAACCTTTTTTAAATTAATATTCTCTAGACTTAGTTATCTAAACGATCTGTCCACTCAATCTTCGATGACCTAAACTCCCCCAAAGCAAAATACATCAATCTTTCTACTAAAACTCTCTTTTTCCCCTATACTACACCTGCAGCGGCAAAATCTTAGACTAAAAAGGTATATTTTTAATTTTAGAAGGGCCAATTCATCATTAAATGAGTCTTTCTCTATAATAGTCTTTCATCGTCAATCACCCAGTCAACAAATACTACCCTTTCTTCAGCAGGGGATATAAATGCATCAAAAATAGTATTTAACAATTTTGAAGGCCATAGCTATAATAGAAACTTTTACCCAAAAGATCAAAAAAGCTAAAATAGTAATGACCATCTCAAAATAAGAAATAAACTTTAAAATTACAAATAGATAAAAATAAACTTTAAAATTTCAACTAAATAAAAATAAACTTTAAAATTACAAATAGATAAAAAATAAACTTGGAAATCACAACTAATTAAAATAAAACTTTAAAATTACAAATAAACTTGGAAATTACAAATAGATAAGAAATAATAATATATTGTTGTAGACAAGTTTTTCTCAACCAAAATGATTTTCTAAGCCAACTGCTATCAAGGGAATTCCCGCAAAATAAGAAGAGTGAAAATTTGTTTTTATATACTACTATTATAATATAAATGCCAAGGAGAGGTGCAAATAAAAAAAAAATTTTTTGGACAAAATGTACTTAAATATTTTTACAAAATATAAATTATAACAAAAAGTGTGTGGACATCCCTTTCCTTTTTTTATTTTATTTTGCTTCTTCTCTCTCCTTTTTTTTCAAAGGCAACAAAAAAGAAGGAATTTTTGTGTACGCAAACACAAAACAAATCTAATATATTCGGAGAAAGAAAAAAACTTTGGAAAAAAAGAAAGAGTAGACGACGACCACCCATCCCCCCGAATTAATGGACTTTTTAGCTACTTTTATGTATGTAAAAATAAGAAAAACAAATTAAAAGAAAAAATAATTTTTGAAAATAGAGACAAATTTTTTTTTAAATTTGTTAAAAATTAGAAAAAAAATTTTTCAATAAAATTTTAATTAATTTTAAAAAAAATAATTAAGGTAATAAAATAAAAAAGTATTTAATAATAGAATAAAAATAATTAAAAATAAAATTTAAAAAAAATGAAAAAATTAATGCTGCGCGAGATAAAAAAATAAAAAGCGAAAAATTAATTTAGGGAAAATAAAAATTTTTTTTAAATAATTAAAATTTTTAAAATATAGGCAAAAATAAAAAAGCTGCGCGCCATAAAGATTTATTTTTTTTCTCAAATAAATTTATTCAAAAAATAAAAAAAATGTTAGTTTGTTTTAGAATAAAAAAATTTTCCTTTTAAACCACTCCTATCAGTTAAATGACTGCAATCACATAAATATTCTTCTTCAAAGCGTGGAGCATAAACACCAGGCACTTCAACATACTACATTTAATTTAGAATTAAAAAAAAAAATTTCTATGGCGCGCAGCCATATTTAAAAAAATAAAATTAAAAAAATAACCAACTTTGCTAACAGTTGCCTGAGCAGGAAAAAGAAGTTCACCGGACCTCAAATCCAAAAGATGCTCTTGAATTGCGGCACATGGTCCTTGATGTGAAATGATCAAAATATCTCCTAAATTTTTTTTATTTTAAATATTTTTAATATAATTTAAAAAAACCATCGCATTTTTTCAGCAGTTGAATCAAAGTGTGTTTTACACGAGTAAAACAAGCGCGAACAGTTGTATTTGGTTCAAACTAAAAATAAAAGAGAATAATATTAAAGTGAATTTTTTTAATTAAAAAAATCTTTTTAAAAAGCCTTTTTAAAAAACAAAATCTCAAAAATACTTTTGTTCAAATCTTTTGGTAGTTAAAATAATTAATTCAAAAAATGTTTCTCAATCAAATTTAAAATTAAAGAGTAAATATCGAAATTAATCAAGAAATATTTGACTTTATTTTTGGAAATTAATTTCCAATTTTAATCATAGAATTTTGGGATTTTTGAAGTTTAGGGGATCTCATCCTCTTTTTCACTTCTCCCAATTTTTTTTTATTTTTTCATTATGTTTTTTCTTTATTTAAACAAGCAACAACAGAAGAATTTTTTTTATAAGAAAAAAACAAAAATTAACAAAAAATTGGGAGAAAAAAGATGATCCCCTTAAACTTTAAAATTCACAACCTTGAACATATGTAATTAATTAAAAATTTCAAAAAAAACTGACAAAAACGTGATAATCAGAAATAAACATAAAAAATAAACTTGAATTTACAATCAAAGTTTATTTTAAAGTTTATTTTATATTCAAGTTGTAAATTTACAAACTTAAGTTTTTAGGTTTATAAAGTCAAATAACCTCATCCTCCGAAGGTGAAAGATACAAAGGCTTATAGCAAGTATTAATGTTTGAATATCTTTTAGCCAAATCCTTATCGTTTTCATAATTTGGACGTTTCTCTCCTGCTTCTCTAACCAAATATCCAGACTTAAAAAAAACATGTATAATTTTTAAAAATTATTAAAAAAAGAAAACCTCCAAAAAACCGGGTTCAACATTTATTAAACAATTTGTTCGTCCTTCCAATATTTTAGATGCAGTTTGTATACAACGCTCATAGGGAGAAGAAAAGCAAAAATCAATATGAACATTTTTAAATCTAAAAAAGAAGAGAATAGTTTTACTGATAAAACAATTTAGAGAAAACTTTTTTCAAATTCTTATTGTTAGAATCATTATTGGGTAAAGAAGATTAAGTTTGTCAGTTCCTGCAGAATTATCGAATATCAGGAACCGAGAAGAACCCAAAAATTTTCGAGTATTCGGCCTTTTTTCGGCCCAGAATACCAAAACCGACAATTCTTAATCTGCACTAATATCCCCACTAATATTTTTAAAATTATTAAAAGGAAAAAACATACTCTCGTTTTAAATCATTTGCTTGAATTAAACCTCTTTCTGATAATGGAGGATTATCTCTTGAAAAATGACTATTGAAGTACCAAACACGATTAACATCATCTTCTCTTTCACAATGACGAATAACGTAAACATGACGGGGAGTAGACATTTAATATAAATTTTTAATCTAAAAAATAAAAAAATTTGGTTATACAAAAATATTGATTTCTAAAATCTATGGAAAGCCCGGTTAGTTGCGACCAAGGTTTCGGCTAGTTAATCGCGGACAATTTGTCGCTGTAAATTACCACTCGACTAACCAAGCGTATCACTGCGAAAATTCAAAAAAAATATGAAATTTTTAAAAATATAATGTACAAACAAAAATTGATTTGAAAATCACAAGTATATAAATTTATAAAATTTTTAATTAAAAAAATAAAATATATAATCACATTTGTAGACAGAAAAAATAAAATAAGTATAACACCAAAAGTAAATAAATGCAAAAAATCCCTATTAAAAATTAAAAAAAAATAATAAATATACCAAATTGTATTTCTATATCTAAATCCTCATCCATCGTATTATTATTTTAAGATTCTTCTTTTTTGTTATTCCCTTCCTGATTACTTCTTAATCGTTTAAAGTTATCATCTCCTAAAGACTTGCGAAAGTGTTCTTCTACTTAAAAAAAATCCATTTTTATTATCCCAAAAAAATAAAAAAGAAAACCTTGTTTATCCTCACTAGTCAAATTTACCCTTCTAATGAGTGTATACCCAACTTTTTGACGTAGCTGACAATTTGTTCCAGACATTAATATTTTTTGAAAAATTTCTTCTTCATTTTTAAAGGCAGAGGAGGGTCTCTTTTCCATTTTTATTGATAAAAAACTATTTTCTTCTCTTTTTTCTCCTTCGTTTTTATCATTTAAAAGATTAGAAATGTCATCAATTTCACGACCTTCTTCAATTGAAACCCCTTCTTTATTTGAAATATTCGTTTTTGAAATAATTGTATTTCCTCCCCCTCCTCCCCTTCCGATATATGAAGAACGTAAAGATGTTGAAGGTAACTTTTTTGGCCATTTTCCAGAAAATGTTCTTTTAAAATGTTCACTGACATCTGCATTACTGCTACAAGTCTTGTAATAAGAAACAGATGAAGAACTTCTTCTAATTGGACAATTTTTATATTCCTAAAAATTTAAATCTAAATAAAATATTTTTAATTTTAGTCTCTTCCAAATTAAGTAACAAAAGAAAACCTTATCATCCTTAAAATGTAAAGAGTCCAAAGAATTTTGTTGCGTACTATGTTGTATTTCATTAATGTTAGTTGAATTTTCTCTTTTCCCAAGTCCATTAGCTACTGTTGACTTACTTCCATTTTGTTCTGTATTTTGGGGCTTTTGTTGAAGATTGAGCAAAACAAGCTAAATAAATAAAAAAGAAAATCTCCTAAATTAAAAAAAACCAATTGTTGTTCCAAAGAATTTTGATTAGAAAAATTTGGAGGAATATTTAGTGCCCCTACTCCGTTGATTTGTGATGTTGGAGGAGACAATTGGGGTTTTATCACAGAATTTTTGCAAAGTTTTTGATAATTGGTCAGAGTAGCAGCTTCAAACGCCTATAAAAAAAAAGATTTAATGATGGAAAATAAACTTTAAAATTTAAAAATGAATAAATAATAAACTTGAAAACAAACTTAAAAACAGAATTAAACTTAAATACAAAATTACAAACCTAAAACAAAAAATAAACTTTAAAATAAACTGAAAAAAACAGTATTACAAACCTAAATACAAAATAAACTTGAATTTACAATCCAAGTTTATTTTAAAGTTTATTTTATTTTCAAGTTGTAAATTTACAAACTTAAGTTTTAGGTTTGTAAAGTCAAAAAATAATAGAAATCTTAAGTTTTTAGCGCTAATTTTTGCCTGTATTCCATTAGACGTTTTTTGTTGCGCAGAAGAAGAAAAATCCATTGCATGAAATTGTGAAATTGGAAGGGACGATTGTTGATTTTGTTGTTTAAGCAGTTCAATTAATTGTTGCTGTTGGGAAAGGAGAGATGAAGCAGATAAACCACAAAGGAGAGATGACTGTTGTTGTTGAGCAGAATTAAGTAAAAACGAAGCTTTAAATTAAAAAAATAATTTAAATTTATTTTTAAAAATTAACAAATATATTCAAAAATAAAAAATCAATTAAAAAACAAATTAAAAAAAAACAAAAAAAACCAAGTAATCCAGGTAAAGTTTCTGAAGCATTTATCAACTGCTGCTGTTGTAGTTGACAAGTTGAATTATTAATAAAAATATTGGGTAATAATAAACTTGGATTTTGCGTTTGTAAAAGATTATTGTCTTCACCAATAAAATTTTCCTGTGTTGTTGGTAGAGAAGAAGAAACAGGCGGAATTATAAAAGAAACAGGCGGAATATAGCTGGGTAAATTATTTTGTGGGTAAAACGAAATTGTAGAATTTGTTGTAATATTAAAAGGAGATAAAGTTGTCAAAATAGAAGTATTTGATGAAGTTACGGAATTTGTAGTGGCCATTTTTTAACTTAAATAATTATATTAATATTTTTATTTAAAAAAAATAATATTTTTTTAGATTTAAATTTGGTCATAAAACCCCTTCTTCATAAAAAAAATATTAAAAAAAAAATAATTTACTAAAAAAAATAAATAAAATAATTATTAACGTTTCAGTTAGTGTATTTTCTGCAAAGATTGATTATAAAAATGAGAAAAGTATAGAATGAAAAATTAAATTATATAATGAAAAGTTGATGAAAATAATAAAGACAAACCAAAAAGATCACCTTTAAAAAGGTCAAATTATAAAAATTTTAAAATTAGGACTTTAAGAAAGAGAAATAATGCACACAGACTCTAAACCCGTCGGATGTTTTGAACGATTTTGAAGTTCTGAATTTTGAAATTTTTTCAAAAAAATAAAATACTGAATGAACATGAGACCCAGAAAATTCTCTCAATTTTTGTCCTTAATAATATACTTACATTAATTAAAATTCCTTAAATTTATTCTACTGGATTTAAAGGAAAAAAAGAAAAGAATTTTTTAGGGAATGCGGAAGGGTGAGGAATGTGCACACATATTTTCTACTTTTCGCAATAATCTGTGGGTATTAGCACTGTTTTGGTTTATTAAAAGTGTGAGAATTTTTAACAAGAAAAAATGAGAGGAACTTTAAACATTTTTTTAAATAAAGATTTTGTTTTTTCCAATTTTTTAGGCTTTTAGTTTTGTAAAAACTTTGCTCTTCTAATTCTTCCAAAATTGACCAAATTTTATAAAAAAATTTGGTCAATTTTCTAGTTTTTAGCCAAAAAAGACTAAAATGCAAGCAGAAAAAATACTTTTAAATTTTTATTTTTTTTTACTTCCCTGATTGGAAGCAATCAATTTAAAAAGAGAACTGAGGGGGAGTATAAAAGAATGCAAAGAGAAAGAATGCTCAATGTTGAGCGATAGGAATGGAATTTAGAGGCGGAAGCAAGTGGCAGCATAAAAAAAGGGGTAAGTGATGGGCAATTGTGGAATGCGTTGAATTATGTGCTTTGTCGAATGGGAGCAGTAAAATATTAGGAAAGAAAATTGAGAAGGTAAAGAGAAGTGATCAGCACCCAGAGGATCGACAAATACATAAAAAAGAACCAAAAAAGACCAAAAACAAATTTTACAAAATATAACCCAAAAAAATTAAAAAAAAAAGATATAAACAAACTTAGAAAAGCTACAGCATAAAGTATATCTCAATATTGGCTTTAAAAAATAAAGTTTTGTCCAACAAATTGGTTGAAAAATCAGAGCAAATCTTTTGTGATTGCCACATCTTCTGTCAATGAGACTTTATTCGTTTAAATATAAAACATTTATAGAAAACATCAATTGTGTCTCATCAACAAAATAATACCAAAATAATAAAGCAAAAATAAATTTACAAAAAAAAAGATTCTAAAATAAAGAAAAAATAAAAATCAACCAAAAAAGTAAGAAAATAAAATTAGAGAAAAGAAAAATGTTATACACACAAAAAACATAACGCCAGAAAATAAATAAATCCCCTTATTTTTAAATTAAACATTTTTTACGTCTGCATAAAACTTTTCTTAAAACTTTTTTTAAAACTAAAAATCTCAACTCTCTTCTTTTTACATTGTCTCTCACATCTATTACACTCTTTAAATATTTCACTATAAACTAAAATTACTTTTTGAGTCTTTAAGCGGTAATATAATTCTTTTTGAATTTTTTAAATACTTTTTTACCATTTTTTAAGCTTAAAAAATATAATTAAATGTAGAAAAAAATATATTACTAAATTTAATATACAACTAAAGCCTAAAATTTTTTTAACGAATTAATTTAAATTTTTCTCATCTCTCCTTTCAAAATCTGAGAAATTCTTGTTTTAAATCATGCTCTTCTTCTTTTAAGGGCATTATTTTTATTGTAGTAATATACAATCGTTGCTGTTTTCCTTTGTCCTTTTGATTTCTAAAATAAAAATAAAATTATTTTTATAAATTTTCATCTTCACCCATTAGAGTCTCAGAATCGAAAAATACCGTTATTTGTGATAAATTAAGATTTGTTGGATAATATACAAGTGTGGAAAAAGTAAAAATTGGATGTACTAATATAAATATATTTTTAATTGTTTACTGCCCAATTTTCCCCTTATTGGCCAAATTTTTCCCCAAAAATTAATTTAATTTTTTTAAAAATTCCCCATACATTTCATTATTTTTTAGTAGCAATAATTCTTCATTATCCCCATCTTTTTTGCCAATTTCTTTTTCTTTTTCATGAAAAATAAGGCGTATAGGAGTAATAATTAAAGGTTGTCTCATTTCCTGAGGCCAAAAAAATAAATTTCGTTTTTGTACTGGGGCAGCAATTTTTTTAACAAATTCTCTAGCAAAATCAATACAATTATTGCTAAGTAAGTTATAATTATCTTTGCGATATTTTTTACTTAATTCTTCTTTTACTTGAAGTATTTGTTCCATTGTTAAATGTGTTGTTAAATTTAGCCTGTCTATGAAGCGCCTAAAAAATTAATTTTAATTAAAAAAAATTTTTTTTTTAATATTTTTTATGTTATTTTTGAAAATCAGAATTCTGATAGACCCAAAAAATAAATTAAATAAAAATCAGAATTATGTTTTGGGTAAATCAGAAACCGATATTGTCCATTTCATAGACGATGACCCCGGTTGAGTTTTTTATTTATAACTCAGGAAATCCTGAACGAATTAAGCTACTTTTGATGTCATTCGATAGAGAATTAAGTTTGCTACATAAATTTAAAAAATCAGAATTTTAGTTTAATATACAATAAAGTTATAGACAAAAAACTGAAATTTTTGACTATTTTTTAGAGTTTTTCGACTACAACTTTGTTGGTAATGTTTCAAAAATTAAAGTTTTGGATAATTTTGAAGCAAATTTAATTCTCTATTCAATGATATCAAATTTATCCAGCTTTATTAATCTTTCACCGAGCTAAAAATCAAAGACTCGACTGCATCAGGATTGCCAATTATCTCTCCCCTTAGCTTTAAAAATTAATAAAAAAACTTGCATAAATTTAATTCTCCATCTGACTAATCTATTAACATATCTAACATTAAAAGTCTTCTTTTCGTTCATTGGAGCACAAGAAAAAACTCCAATACGCATACCATAGTGGAATTCTTGTCCTTTAACTAATATCCCCATGTGGTATATACGAAATTGCTTAAATAAAAAAATTAAAAAAAATTAAAAATTAAATTTTAAAATTAAATTCCTCACTTTTTGAACATCATAAACAGCCAAACGAATTCTACTATCATTTGGACTCATTCCTGGCTGTTGTTCTATTCCATCGACGCCCATTTTTTAGAATAAATTTTTGAATAGAATTTTTTAATTTTAACTAAAAATTTAATTAATTAATTAACGGAAAAACATTAAAATTAAAAGATTAAAAATTAAAAAAATTTTTTTTTAATTTTTTTTTAAAGCGTTGTAGAGGATAAGGAACAAAGGTATGTGGTTAATACTCTTTGCCTCGTAAAATGGTCTATTGAGCACTTAGAGCCGTCAAATTTTGCATTTAAATGCCTAATCGTCTCAGCTAACAATACTAAAAATTTCAGAATTTTTGGTTAATTAATTTTCAAGTTATGCTAAAAAACAGAATATTAGTGTTGATCTTTTGGATTTGAAGCTATTTTTGGCCATAACTTTTAAAATACTTTTCAAAAAATTCTGAAATTTTGAAAACAGTTAGAAAACACTCAAAACAATATTTGACCAAAATTATACGCTCTAAAGTACACTTTCCACACTTTTATAAGCATTGAGCTAGCAAGGACATTTCATCTCAATGAAAATTTAAATAAATGGAAATTCTTAAATAAATTAAAATAAATTAAAATAATTAATTTATTTTAATTTATATATTCATTTTTAATAAAAGTATAAACAAACAAATAAAAAATAAAAGTTCCGTATTTTACTAATAAATTAATTAATTATTTCCGCATTTTATAATTTTTTATTTTCTTACTAAAATTTATTTGTTTGGCCAAATTTAAGAGGAAAAAATAAACAAAAAGAAAAGTATTAAAAATTGTAAACTAAAATAAAAATGCAACATTTTAATTTGGCCCAAATATATAAATTGATATTTTAATAAATTAATTTTGACTTAGTAATAAATATTTTATTCTTGTTTATTCTCCTTTAAGGAAGTTAAAAAATTAAAAAATTAAAAAAAAATTTTTTAAAAAACTAAAAAAATAAAAAAGAATTAAAAAAATATTTTTTATACAAAATTAGAGTAATTATAAATATATTACCCACAATGGGATTCGAACTTGCCTTAGTTCTTAATAAAACATTCCAATTTTCCCACTACACCAGAACATTTCTCCCTTTAAAAAAGGCCGTGCAGTTATGTCAGGTCCTATTTTTAAAATAACTTTTTATTGGATAGTCCATTTTTTACATTTTTGCTACCATCCGATAGAGAAAAAAATTCTCTACAAAATATCAAAAAATCAAAATTTTATCAACTTATTGAGAAAAGTTATGATTAAAAAACTACCACATAACTAGCTGAAAAACTAGTTTTTTTGCTATAACCTTGTTCCTTAAAAATCTAAAATTTTGGTTTTTTGGTATTTTGTAGAGAATTTTCTTCTCTATCGAATGTTAATAAATTCATCAAAATCGGACTATCCAATCAGGAATTATAATTCAAAGAGTTTAGATAATATAGCGCTCTCAACTGTCCCCCAAGCATTTCTTCGACTCTTTCAAATTTAGAATTTAATTAAATAAATAAAAATTATTTTAAAAATGAGCAAAATTGCAAAGAAAAATTAATAAAATAAATTATAAATATACCCACAATTTAAATGATCGGTGAATTGGTTGGGAGTGTTTGGTAAATTTTATTTAATCTATAAATATTCATTTTTGTAATAAATTTTTTAAATTTTTGCAAAGAGCGTTCCTTTATATACCCATTTCACTCTTTTTTACAATTTAAATTGTTTTATAATTTAATTAATTTAGACAGGTAGCGGATATGCCCGAAATGATTGCTTAATTTTGAGTGTCAAATTACTTAAAAAATCACAACTTTTTTAGTAAATTAAGCAAAATTATAATTTTTATTATAGTTATAGCAAATTCTTTGCTCTATAAAATGATACCAAATTCAACGAAAAAGGAAAATTAAAACAAAAGTTATGGAGGAAAATGCCCAACCTGTCTCGCGCTGAAACGATGCTTTTTCTTGTAATTATTTTTAGAAGAAAAATTAGATTAAAAAATAGAAAAATTTTTAATGAATAGAGGATGTTAATAAAATACTCTCAAAATTAAAATAAATAAATATTTAAAACACATATATCATCTTAATTAAAAATTGGTCAAAAGGAAGGAGAAAAGAAATTATTTTTGTTCGGCCAATTTACCGCCCACTTAAAAGATTTTTGCCCTCTATTTTATTATTGTAATATTAAAATATTTATTTCTGGTTTGTTAGCACACCCTTTTTTGCATGAAAAATTTTTTTTAAATTTTTTTGTCTAATTAAATTGACGAAAATTGACCAAAAAATATTTTATTTTTTTGATTTATGGAGAAAAATAAATTAATTAATTTCAAATTTTGAGAATTTGACGAGTGTTATCAACGACTTTTTAAATTATTTTAATTTTTCTAAATTGAAAAAATCTTTTTTTGCGAAAAAATAATTAATTTGGGGAAGTGGCCTGTTCAATGCTGACGCTATAAGTTTTGAACAGATGGTCCTTTTCGAATGTTTTTGGTATCATTCGATAAAGCAAAAAATTTGCTATAAAACAAAATAAAAAATAAAATTTTAGACAATTGGGTAAAAATATTAAAAATTAAAAACCTGAAAAATCACTTATTGCATACACAGCGTCAACTTTTTTGACCATAACTGTTGTTCCAAATTATTTAAAATTTTGATTTTTGAAAGTTTAATAGCTAATTTTCTTCTTTATCGATTGATACCAAAATCGTTTAAAACGAGTATCCATCAAAAAGATAACCATGTTGCACTCAACCGGCCTCTGCTTGAATAAATATCCTGACCTCGTTTGCAAAATAATTTTTAATTTCTAACCTTGAAAATATAAAAATTTAAAGAAAAAATATTGACGAAATAAACATAATAAATTAATAAAAAATTAAAAACAAATTTATTTAAAAAAAATATATTTATTATTTTTTAAAAATAATTAATTAGAGGAAGAAAATTTGGGCAATTTATTAAAATTAATTTATTGACGTCACTTGTTAATTTTATATGCGAAAATAAATTTTTTTGCTTGTAAAAATGTTCAAAGTACAAAACATTTTAATAATGAAAAATGGACATTTTGTAGCAATATTAAAAAAATAAATTTTTTACCAATTTGAAATTTTTACCATTTTTGAAATTTTAACCATTTTGAAATTTCTGCTATATTTATTTAAAAAAGTACCATTTTTAAATTTACCATTTTGAAAAATGTTTTTCCCATTATTTATAATAAAGAGTAAATAAATATTTTAATTCAATACAATAAGTACAATTTTCTTTAGATGAAGAATTTTTGCTCCTGAAAAGATTACTTTTTGAAGGAGTTGTTGATCTTATTTTTAGAGGTTTATTTGCAACACAATTAAAACAAACAAAGAGTGAACACGTTTGAAAAAATAAAAGTTTTTTTTTTTAATTATTACATTTTTTAATTTAATTTTAATAATATTGGACAGAATTTGTTCTAAAAGTAAACGGTTCTGCTGGTCTAAACAGAATGATTGTGATCTCATAGAATGGAATATTCGAAATTCTTAGGATTGAGCTTATTTGACATCCTGAATCATCTTCTGGAGGTTTTTTTAAAATTATTTTTTTATTTAAAACATCAATTTTATCGTCTTAACGGCAAAAGGGTATAATTTGGGTCCTGACAAAAAGCCTTTTATTTTTCCATAAATCAAATTGTTTATTTAAAGTTTATTTTTCAATTTTTTACAACTTATTCTGATCTTAGTCTATTTTTATATTTTCTGATTTAAATGCTTTCTCTTTCAATTTTTTTTATTTTATCTAAAAATTCCTTTTTCAATCCTGGCTAATTAACAGCCTTGTAGCTTTTCATTCACTACTTTTAACTAATTTAAAAAGCTTATAGTTGTAGAAATATAAAATGTTGATTTTTGTATAGAAAATACAAAGAAAATAAAAATTCATTTTTTACTATTTTATTATTCTAATACAATTTTTTCAGCATTTTTTTTTCTTTTTTTTTTAATGTAATTGATACTCGTGGACTAGGATAGGAGACTTAAAGAGGCAATTTCACTCACTAACAAATTCTTTTGGATAAAATACAAATTTGGAAAAATAAATAAATAAAATTCTATTTTTGCAAAATTTGCTTCTTTAATGTTTTTACACCTACATTATTCCTTCCTTCTCCCCCGCATTAAAAGGTTAAACCAGAATTTTTTTTGAGATTGTAATAAAAATATAAGAATTATTTTTTTTTAATGTTACTACAGGAATTTGTATTTCAGAATTTTAAAATACAAAATTCTTGTTTTTAATATTTATATAATTCTGGTTTTTTACTCGTTTAATTTCAGAAAATACAAAATATTTGATACTGAAAATACAAAAAATTCTGATTTTTGTATACTTTTTGTAAAATGCAAAATTCTGATTTTAATTAAACTTTTTGTATTTTTCCAACTTAAATGAAAAAACAATCCAACTTATAATATTATTAAACTTTTTCATTTGGCTAACTTTTTTCCTTTTCAGAATCTTCTTTATTTACCCAATCCTTTAGGGCATTATTTGTTTATTTTTATTAGAATAACCACCGGATGCTTTCTTTTATTTTTCATCTTTAATTACTTATTTTTAAGCTTTTTATAAGCTTCTCATATTTATTTTTTTTATTTTTTGTGCCTCATAATTAATATATAAATATATACTTTTAAGTTCTCCCACAAGAAAAGAGAAAGTAGAATTTTTTAAACAATTAAATAATTTCCAAGTAATATTTTAAATTTTTTTAATTTTTAAATATAATGGGTAATGAACAATCAACAACATCTTTATTTATATATCAGTCAACAATAACAACTAAACAAGGAAAAAACAACAAACATTTAATTTCAACAAATCAACAAAAAATAAATTTTTACATCAAGAAAAAAGATGAAAATAAATTATTAAAAGAAAAAGAGGTATGTCCAATAGCTAAAAACTTAATTACGCCTGTTTTGAATGAAGCTGATTTTACACAACATATTTCAACTTATTCCCCGACATTTAATGAAATTAATAGAAACAGTGCAAATATGCGAGAAAACAAAGTGAGTAATTTATATAAATAATTCTGGTTTTGTAAAATACAAAAGTTCTGATTTTATAAAAATAAAATATTCTGACAAAGTTTATTTTCTGATTTTATAAAAATAAAATACAAAGTTCTGATAAAGTTTATTTTCTGATTTTATAAAAATAAAAAACAAACTTCTGAAAAAGTTTATTTAATATACAAAGTTTATTTATTTTTTCCTTTTAGCAACAACGCGAACAGAGAACACGAAGTGTTTCACTCTGTACAGTTCAGTTAAAAGAGAATGAATGTCAGCCAATTTCTGGATATGCATTTGGAAATACAAATGTTTTAAATACGAATGCGCGAAAATCTTCATTTGTTGGATACAGCCAAACTTTAATGCCTACACTTACTCGTTTACGAATTCAACAGAGTTTTCGCAATGCAAAGTATGTTTTTTTTGTTTAATTGAAACTTTTCTGCTTTTAGACCTTTAATTGGACACAAAATTTTGAAACGTGCTTCTACCCTTCGTACTGAATTTAAAATTTTTATAAATAACTTGAACAATGGAACAGTGGATCAATTAGCAATAAATATTTTTAGGCTGGTCACTGACTGTGTTGCCAACATAGATTTTCCTTCCAAAGTTTAAATAAAGCTTTTTTTATTAAAATTTATTTATAAAATTAGATAGCTTCAACTTCTTTTGCTTTCGGTAAAATATTCGCCCAACTTTGTGTTTTTGGTTTTCGTCCAGATCTGTTTTCTACAATAGCAGATGCAATGGTAGCGGAATGTGTTAAAGACGGAGGTGCTCAAAAACGATGCGAGACATTGTAATTATTTTTGTAAAGTACAAAATTCTGATTTTTGTAACGTGCAAAATTCTGATTTTTTAAAATACAATTCTGATTTTTGTAAAATACAAATATCTGTTTTGTATTTTTCTTCTGAAAAAGTTTATTTAAAATACAAAATTCTGATTTTATTATAGAATAGCCTGGTCTCACCTAATGCAGTTCATTTTTTCTAATGTGCGCGACGGTTATTATGCAGAAGTACGACAACAACGGCGCTCTTCATTACCACAGCAGCGATTATTTTTAAAACAAAAATACAATTTAAATACGGCAACAGCGAGAGGGAGTTTATAAAGAATTCTTATTTTTTAAATTTATTTAAAAATATTTTTTTAATATATTTATTTTCATATACATATAAAATTTGTTTCATTAAAAAAATTTAAATAAGAAAAATCAGGCGGTTTGAAATTTTATTAGTTTTCGGAGCAGAAATGTGACTATTTTTTAGATAAAAAATAAATTTTTTTATTTTTTTTCTTGCTTGTTTTCCCATTAAAATAATTTTTGTTTAACATTTAGTTAATATAAACATATTTTACAAACAAACCGAATTTGAAACGTGTCAACGTACCCAAAACTTCACTTCCAGCACATGATTTTTTTCATTTTTAATCAAAGATTTTTGGCTGTTTAAAAGCCAGGTGTGAATTATTTACAACATTAAATTATTTCTATTTTCCTTCAAAAAGCCTAAAATATGTTATTAATATTATTAATATTGATTTTAATACAATTGTTTGCATTGCTAGATTTAGGCGAAACAATGCCTTTAAATAAAGAAAATGAACTTGGATCAATTGAAAAAAAATTTATTTTACGAAAAAAGAGAGCTGGGAATAAGAAGCCGAAACCACCAGTTACGATTGACTGCAATAAACCTGATCTTGGGAATCCAAGAATTTTGATTAAATGTTGTGGCGTAAATAAATTTATAGTCTGTGATCCAAGTGGTAAAAGATGATAATTATTAAATAAATTTTTTATTTTTAATTTTTTCAAATTTTTATTTAATAAAAAAATTCTAATTTTTATATACCTTATTTATATTTTTGTTAATAAAACTTGTATTTTATTGTTAAAATAAACTAATTAACTAAATAGACCTTCGTACTCTAACTGAACTAAATTCAAATGTTAAATTATCTTTTGTGTGTCTAACACATACACAGGCAGAGAAACATATAAAAATAATGTAGAGAAAAAGATGAAGAGTAAATAAAAGTTTTTTCTTACTTTTCTTAGTTGTTGAATCGTTGCTATTTTCGCCCAGGAAATTAATTTTTTTTGACTTTCTTTTATCTTTTTGTTAATTGTTTGTTGTTTTAGCTTATTTATTGTTCTTCAAACTTTATTGTTTTGATATTATTCTTTTACTTTATTTACAAAAATGGGCGAAGAATACATTATTGCTGAATTTGATTATCAAGCGCAAGAAGAGCAGGTTTGTTTTAAATGAAAAACAATAAAACTCAAACTCTGTCATGCTTATTCGATGTTTTGGACCTCTTTAGGTTCTTATTGCCAACTCGAAAGTTTAAAAATGAGAATTTATTCCAACCCGTTTTTCACCTAAAGACTATTCTTGAACAATTTATGTATCGAAATATAAATATAAAAGAAAAATTTTTTAAATTAGGAACTTTCAATAATCAAAGGAGAACGGCTTGTGTTAATTGACGATAACAAGCTTTGGTGGAAGGTTTTTTTTAAATTAAATTTTGTATTTTTCTATTATTAGGCAAGAAATATGAATGGAGATGTTGGATTTGTTCCGAGTAATTTTGTCAGAAAGGAAAATGGTTATTTTTATTTTGATAAATATGGGGAGAGAGAATATTAAACACTGTTAAATTATTGTTGTTAAAGATCAAACAGTGTTTCAATTTTTCACTTCCAAATTTTCCCTTGTTTTTGTCTTATAAGGAGGAATTCTTGTACAACTGAAAAAAAGAAAACCCAAATAAAAAAAGGTGACAAAAGTGAAGAATGGGAACCCTAGTTTTTGATATAGAGGGAAATTTTTCATCATTTTATTTAATTCTTTTCAACAGGTAATCCAAACAATGCTTCTGTTGCTTCTTTCACTGATCGAGTATTTTTTTCAATTTTTTAATCTTTTTTTCCTTTAATTTTAGAAAGAGAATGGAGTAAATACAGCAATCGTTTTATTTAATTATACTCCTCAAAGAGAAGATGAATTAGCTTTAAAAAAGGGCACAAAGCTTGTAGTTTTGGATAAATCTTCTGATGGTTGGTGGAAAGGTGAAGAAAAATTTGGAAATTTTCGAAAAGGTTGGTTTCCATCAAATTATGTAAGAGAAGAAGAACTGTTGGAAAATGGCGAAATGGAACAGGAAAATGAAGATAAAATTCAAAGAAACGATCAGAGGCAACAAAAGCATCAACAAATGGGAAGAGGACAGCAACCGCAGAACGAACATTTTAAGCAAATTTCAAGAAAAGTTTTGGAGGTTTATTAAATTTATATTTAGTTCTGTGATGGAACAAAGGGATTTAATTATATTCACGGGACTTTTTTTTGTCCAAATAATTTCCTTGGTTTTTTTAAACAAAAAGTCGACACTAGCGAAAATTCCCTTCACATTTTTTTAGTTGAAAATAAATTAATTTTAAATCTTTAAATTTTATTTTTTTAGATTGTCATTTGCCTCTATTCGTTTGATTCTCAAAGTTCTCAAGAACTGTCATTTTCCAAAAATGAGAGATTGGACATTTTGGAACATCCAATAGATGTATATATTTTTAAAAATTAATTTTATTTATTTAATAATTAATTTTATTTATTTTAAATTAATATTTTTAAGGATCCCGATTGGTGGTTAGCCAGAAATCAATTCGGGAAGACAGGTTTTTAATTAAAATATTTTTTAAATTATTTTTATTTATTTTTGTAGGACTAGTCCCAACGGTATTAATTTATAATATTAAAAAAAAATTTTATAAATTTGACTTTCTTCTCAGAATTATATTGAAATTATCGAAAGAAATCCGTTAAGGAGTGCTTTCGAAAATTTACATTCAAATAACTCAACCAAAAAGTCTTCCCCATCATTGTTTGCTTCATCACCTCAACCTCCTTGTAGTGGTGTTTATATTGGTAGCAACAATAATCATCAGAATAACTCAAATTTTGACCAATTGAGTGGACCTTATTCTCGTCAGCCTTGGTTTATTTTTTTTTTTATATTTTTGAAATTTATTGAATTTGTGTTTTTCTGTGGGTAATTCGGGTGAAGTTAATCCAAAGAATTTTTATTTTTCGTTACACTGCCTTAGTATTTTCCAAAATATATTTTTTTTAGAGTCAAAATATAATAATATTTTAACTTTTCTCCCAAGTTTTTAATTACCTTCTAGTTGTCAAATTGTCCAATGGGCAAAATGTCGTCCATTTGGCTTAATTTTCATTTTTAATATTGCAAAAAAAAAAATTAAATTTTATCAAAAACTTTTCTTAAATTATTTTAATTTATTTTTTAGGTATTATGGACACATAACAAGAGAACAAGCAGACGCACTTTTAAGGCAAAGAGGAAGTGAAGGAGACTTTCTTGTATTATTTTTTTTTTAATTTTAATTAATTAAATTTAAAAAAAGGTCCGTGACAGTGAATCCATGCCTGGGGATTTTTCAATTTCTCTAAATGATAGTCAAAAAAACAAGCATTTTTGGATACATTATGATTCTGCAAGTGGACAATTTAATATTGGAAATAAACGTTTTAATTCTATGGAAGCATTGATAATGTAAGAGAGAAAGGTTTTTTTAAATATAATAGCTTTTTAAGAATATTTTTTGGAATTTTAAATAGTTTTATGGGCGATCAAACCTCCGTAATTTTAAAAACGTTATTTCCGAACCGAAAAGGACACAAATACTCTTTGTGCCCGTAACTTTTTTTACCTAAACTTTTGGACAAGAATGAATTTTAAACTCAAAATTTGGACCAGAACTTTCTTAGATTTAAAGTTATTAATAACTTTTTTTAGAGCTCTTAAGTGTCTCTGTCCCGAAGTTGTTTCGCTCCAACATTTTTATTTTAAATATTTTTTTATTTATTTTTTTTATTTAAAGTTATTACATGAGTCAACCAATCTTCAGTGACAACAATGTTAATTTATTTCTTAGAAAGCCTTTGCCAAAATAATTTTACAAATTTTATTTTAAATATACTTTCAACACTTTTATGACTCTCTAGCTTGACTTATTTTATTTTTTTTTGAAATTTATCTACTTAAATTTTATTTTTTGCGCCCCCTTTTTACCTTTCTCCAAAAATGATTTATTTTAATTAATATTTATATTTTTTGATATTTTTTTTTTAATTTTTGGGGGTATTTTTCTTTTATTTTTTTCACTAAAAAAATATTTTTTGGACAAATTTTTTGGTTTTTTTTAAATTAATTTTTAAAAAATAAACGGAAAATACCTTATATTATTTTTTTGCTTAAAATCCCATTTTGATAATTAAAAAAAAAATATTTTTGCGCTTGAATAACTCCAAAAAATGCATAAATATATTTAAATTTTGATTTAATAATTTTTTAAAAAATAATTTTTGGTTAATCAATTCCAAAATTTTAATAATATATTTTTATTTATTAATTTTATTTTTTTCTTTTTATTTATTAATTAGTCTATATATAGCCGGATATTGTAATGAGCAAAATGAGGACATTCTCAACAAGAAAAGAAGCAAAATAATGGGAAAAACATGAAAAATAGAAGAAAAGGAAATATATTCTACTACTTATAACTTGGCATCCGTTCTTCTCTTTTGGCCATTTTGACCTCTTTTGTCCAACAGAGGAAATCCGATGAGACAATGAGCGAAAATAAGCAGAGATTATGTTTTGAGGTTAGTTTTTTTATTTTTAAAATTTTGTAAATACTTGGGATATTTTTAATATTATTTTTTAAACTTTGATTTTTAAAGTTTTAATATTTGTTTTTTTTTAAAGTTTTGGGTGAATTTTATGTTTTTCGTTTTATAAGCGCTGGAACAGTGCAGGTGTCGTTCATTTTTAATAATTTTTTTTTAATTCTGAATTTTTTTTTTAATTCAGAAATCTCTCTCTCTCATGTCAGTTACTCAATCATTCTCTTTTTTGTATTTTTCTCTTTTTTTTTATTATTTTATTAGTATTTTTGTATTAAAAGACCGCCTATATTGCCCCGCCTTTTTAGTATAAAAAACGGATAAAAACACAACGGGAGGTGAAAAAAGGGTTTTGGGGAAAGAAAAGAATGTCATTCATCTCTTTTGCCTCTTTTTGGTCAAATTTATTTATTAAAAATGCTTAATGTCCGTTTTTTTGTTTTTTCCTTTAGGGCATTTATTCTAGTTTTTAAATTAAATTAAATTATTTATTTTTTTTGATTATTTTTAAATTAAAAAAATTTTTTTACCAACCTAAAAATAATAAAACTAAATTTAATCTTATAAAATAAATAAAAAGAAAGAATAATTTACTTTTATTTATGTGTAAGCATTGGTGTGGTCACTCTCCTTGTTTTTACTTAAAATAACTTTTTGCTTATATTTTCTTCTTTTCTCTATTTCAAGTTCATTAGTATGTTTGTGTGTTTTAACAAAGTTTATTTAAATTATAAAAATAAAAGTTTAAATAAACCTTAATGTTTGTTACAAAGTTTATTTAATTAATTGTAAAAACTTTGTTTGTGGTCAAGTTTTAAATAAGCAAACAAATAAACTTTAGTGTAGGCGTGTAAATTTAAAGCTTAATAATTTGCTTAAGTGTAATTTAAGTTTGGAAAATGCGTAAAATTTTACAAGTTAAATTAATGTATTTTTTTCTTTTGTTGTAAATTAAGCCTTTTTTAATTAAATTTTTTAAAATTTAATTTTTTGTATTTATTAAAAATTTTTTTTTATTTATTAAAAAAAAATTTTTTTTTTAGTTTTCCTGTATCTTTGAGTTTTTTCCATTTTATGTTTATTTTATTTTTTTAATTTTTTGACATTTTTTACGTTTTCTCAAAGGGGACAGGAATGCTAAGGGTCAGAGTAGATCCAAAAAATTACTCTATTTTTTAGGATTTTTTAATTTATTTTTTTTAAGATAAAAAAGACAATATAAATAACGTAAAATTATTTTTTTTTAATCCTCTCCTTTTTTCACACTGGAATGGTCATTATTTGACTTAAATTTATTTTTTTCCTTAATTCCATTACACACACTCATTTAGCCATTCATTTTGTGGTCATCAATATTCCCTTAAGGGGGAGGGGAACTACTAGTAAAGCTAAAAAAATATTTTTTTAGCTTTTTTTAATTTTAAATAAATTATATAAAAGTACAAATAACTAAAAAATTTATTTTTGAGGAAATTCATATTAGGACAATTCACCGAAAATTTATTTTAAATTCGGTGAATTGTCTGTATAGTTAATTTTTAAAAATAAATTTTTTAAAAATTAATTAATTAATTAATTTTTTTTCAGATTTTTAATGTATTTTGGACGTTTAACTACTACAAATTTTATTTTTATTCAAATTTTGTTATTTTCTCTGGCAGAATTGGAGAAACTTGATGTTCAAAACAATGAAACTGCTTCAAATTTAAAATTGGGACAGTAAGTCATATTTTTTTTAATTTTTTTTTATTTTTTTAATTAGCCCTGAGACTCAAGTAGACCAAAAAAAAATTATTTTTTAATTTTCAATTTTTTTTTTAAATTTTATAATTCTTTTCCAATATTTTTTTTTATTTAATTTCCGTCAATCAAATTAAAAAAAAACTATTTTATTATTTTTCTTTTAAAAAAATGGACAATTCAATCCCATTTCCTCCCCAAAAAGCGGTAAAATCAAATCAAAACCTTGTCTCTTTTTTCAATTAATTTTTTTATTTTTTTTAATAGTTTTATTTAAATGTTTTTTAAAAAAAGAGTTTAATAAATATTTTTGTTTGTTGGTGTAAAAATATTTAGAAAAAAAAAAAGAAAAAAAAAAGAAATTTATTTAGGGAAGGAATAAAAAGATTGCGTGGAAGAGTAAAGAGGAGGGGAGAGGGATTTTAAATTATTTTTTATTTAATTTAATTTTAATTTCTAAATTTTAATAATATTTTCCCCTTAAATTAAAAAAATATTTGCGATTTAAAAATAATTTTTTTGGATATATTTTCCTCTTTATTTTATTTAATTTGTTTAATTACAAGGCTCGAAAAAAGCTCTAGTTAAATCAATAAAAAATAGAAAAAATTAATTTAAAAAAGACCAAAAATGGGCAAAAAAGAGAAAGGAACATTTTTGTTGTTTTTATAGGACAAATTATTATTCTATTATTATTATTTTATTAAAAAAAAGAGGAAAAGCCAAGTGTTTATAAATAAAATTGGAGAGGAATTGAATAAAAAAATTTATTTATTTAAATTATACGAAAAAAAGAGAACAGATTGGGTGAATTTATTTATTTTTAAATAGAGGGGAAAGGTTATTTTTTTAAAAGAGAATATTTTCCTTTTTTTTTTAAATAAAAATAATCCCAAGGTGAGAAAATAACGCTTTTAGGTGTCAAAATAAAAGAAGAATATTTAAGTAGTCATTTCCTTTTTTATTTTTATTTATTCGTCAAATTGTTGCGCAATATTTGAGACGAATGATGGAAAAAAATTTACTGATTTTTGCTTAGATAGAAAAATTTTGGATAATTTTTAAGCAGTTTAAAAATCAAGACTCTTGTGTCTCTCCTCAACCACTCTCTAACCTTAAAACTTTGTTTTTAATTTTAAAAGCTTTAATTGCAATCGAGAAATAAACAAACATTTTATACATATATGTGTGTGGGTATAGAGAAAAGAAGATAAATTTTATTAGCAAACAAACATTATACCTACACTTTTAATAGACAAACAAAACTAACCCTCATTTTCATTGCCAACCACAAACACAAAACTTTTCTCTTTTCCGGAAGGAAAAATCGGTAAAACTTAAGAGAAAAAGGTGTGGCTTTTAAAGTGTTTTCTTATGTTTGTTTTTGAAAAAGAATAAAATTGTATAAATACAAAAGAAATAATAAGTTTAACTATGGAAAAACAAGTTTATTTAACTTAAAAAACATTGTTTTTAATTTATAGAAAGAATGTTTGTCCACACGAAGAATTTCAAGTTCAAAACATTAGAAGGCCATGTATGCGCGCACTCACTAGATATGTACGAACGAGAAAGGCGAGAAACTGTCCTTCAGGAATTAATTCTGCTGCATGTGTTGTTCGAGTGCCAAAGTTAGTTTATTTAAAAATTAATTTTAAAAAATCACAATTTGCTGATCTTTTGTTTTTGATATTGTGGCCTCTTCATTTTTTCACAATATATCCCCTTATTTTACAATTTTTACATGACCTTGCCCTTTTACGAGATTATTATTAATATTTTTTTATCGTTCGGCGGGGTTTTGACCCTTTCCTTTCTCTAAAACATGTGTAGCTGCGGGTGCGCAGCTTAAAAAAAATTTTTTGGCAGTAAAGAGAACGCTGCGAAAATGTACACTTTTAAGACAATTGTGTGACTATGACGATTATTATTGAATGATGAGAAAAAGGAAAAATGCCTGTTACATTATGGGTGATATAGCCAAGCAAAAATACATTAAATTTTGTTAATCCAAAATATCAACAAAACTAATGAAAATAAGACTTTAATGACCAAAATAACAAACGGCGATCTTTTGGGTACCCTATTATAAATAACAAAAAACCGACAAGATGTGTACATGAAAAATGTGTGTTTTTTGCGCTTCAATGCACTTAATTGACGATATATTTATTATAATTTATTGAGAAATGAAAAAAAGGAACATGATTGAAAAGGACAATAAAAAAATATTAACTTTTACAAGTTAAAATTTTTTGTAAAGGAGTATAATTTTTGTGGAAAATGTAGAGTATATTAGATTATTTAAAATAGTAATTGGTCGAATTTTCTGATTTTTTACTTTCAATAAAGAAATTAATCAGAACTTGTCTGAATTAGGTACACATTCCATTTATTCGCAAGAAATATTAAAGAATCTTGCGTGTAAAATATTCTTTGCGAATAAATGGGGTGTGTACTTAAGAGTCAGGTCAAGTTCCAATTAATCTTTTTTTCAAGAACTTTTTACTTCCATTCAACAACAAATTCAACAAGAAAGCGTCGAGAATTAAAACCAGAATGTTGTCCAGGTTGGATTCACTTGGAAGGCGAGGATGGCTGTTTAAAAGGTTTTTTTTAAATTAAAAAGAAGAGTTTATATTAAAACTTAAAGCAAATTGTACTCCACAATTATGTGAAAATGGAGGTATTTGTCAGTCAAGGGAAGAATTGAAGGACAATAAACTGTGTATTTGTTCTCCAGGATTTCATGGATCTACTTGTCAATTTGGTTAGTTTTAAATTTTATTTTGTGTTTTTTATCCTTTTTTATTTTTATGATATCTTTGGAAGGTTTAAAACAATAAAATTTTTATATTTGACTTGGATTGTTATTTTTTTCTTTCTACTGGGTCGTCACTCCTCCGCCTTATTTTAAATTTATTAAAAAAAGTATAAATTTAGATGTAAACGAATGTTTGGCAGGAAATGGAGGTTGTGAGCATGAATGTGTTAACGTTATAGGAAGTTTTTATTGTCGATGTCATAGTGGATTTGAATTGGCCGAAAATAGTGTTAATTGTATTGGTATGATTTTTTAAACTATTCTATTAATTTTAAAATTCACTCATTGTCAGATGTGGATGAATGTCAAATATCTAATGGAGGTTGTCAATTCAAATGTATAAATACTAAAGGTGGTTTTCTCTGTCAATGTCCACTTGACATGCAATTGGCCCCAAATGATCGAGACTGTGTTGTTGAGAATAATTGTATCAATCAAAATGGTGGTTGCGAACAAATTTGCGAGGAAAGATCTGATGGCCATTTTTGGAGATGTCGTTGTCGTAAAGGATATAAATTGGGAGAAGATAGAAAAAGTTGTTTAGGTTTTTGTTTAATTTTTGGATATTTTAATTATTTTGTATAGTGGAAAATCCCTGTTCTTTCGAAGAAAATCGCTGCCAACATTTTTGTTTGAATGCGGGAAATGGTCGTGCTAAATGTCAATGTTATCCAGGTTTTAAATTAGCTGAAGATCAATTTAGTTGTATTGGTTAGTTTTATTTTTGAAAGGTTTACTTTAAAAAAATAAAATTAAGATGTTAATGAATGTCTCGAAATTGAATCTTCTTTATGTTCGTTTGGTTGTGTAAATACACTTGGAGGATATCAATGCCTTTGCCCTGAGGGTTATCAACTTGGCGAGGATGGGTATAGCTGTGGACTTCAATCTAGATTAGGTTTAAAATTATTTTAAATAAATATTTAAACTGAAGGTTTATTCTGTGTTTTTCGTGAAAGTTTTGTGGACACTACTTTTGTTTTTTGTTTCAGTTTTTATTTTTATTATAAAATTTAGCTTCACCCTTTACTTCTTCTGCTAATAATAATCAATTTATGGATTCCTTGTCTTTTGATAAAAATCAACAAAAAAGTGGTTTATTACAACCTGAACGTCTCAAAGTTAGAGGAATTGCTCAACATTATGAACTTAAAGAAAAACACTCTTTATTACCCTTTTTAAACAATAATAATGCTGAAAAAGGTTTGTTCTCTTTGATGTTTTTAGTTTTATTATTTTTTAATATTTTTTTTTGTGATATTTGTTTGGTGATTTTTTTGAAAAAATATAAAAAATTATTTTCTTTTTTAAACTACAAAAAATACATACTTTTATTTAGCGGAATCAGAAATGTCCGTTTCATCAACTTGTACTTTTGGCCGTTTTGGTGCTGATTGTGAATATTCTTGTGATGACTGCAAAAATGGTGGTGGATGTATTACCAATCGTTTAAAAACAACAACAAAATGTGATTGTATGCCTGGATGGCAAGGACAATTGTGTGAATTGCCATGTTTAGAAGGAACTTTTGGGGTAGAATGTTCACAATACTGTCAGTGTGGTGGAGGGAACTGTAATTCAATTACTGGTGAATGTTTTTGTTTGAATGGAACAAAATGTAATGATGATTGTCCTAAAGGTTTTTTAATTATTTTGGTACTTTACTGTTTCATTCCATTTTTCTCTTTTACTAGCATATGGTCAATGGGACATAATGGTCAGACATTTATCATATACATATAGGTAAATATTTTCGGAGATCAAATGTCTTTTGAGAATCCAATAAAAACAAATTTCATCCTTATTGACGACAGTTTGACCATTATGTCCCATTGACCATTTGCACGTAAAGGAGAAAAGTGGAGATTAAACAGTCACGGCGGGTTAAACGGGAAATTGGGGTATGCGAAAATAGCGTTGTAAAACCATAGAGACATTATACACAACGCGCGTTCATTTTAAATAATGTCGGTTCATCGCAGCTGGCATCTCGCCTGGCAGTTTCAACACAAAAAAGCCAAATTTGAATGCCCCAACAGCGAGATCATTAATAATTTATTTATTTTAATCTAAAATAACGAAAGAAATATTAAAATAAAATCAATAAATTTTTTTCATCGTTCCTCTATCATTAAGTCTATTAAGGAGAGTCTGATGTTGAGCTAGCTTTTCTGTTGTTCTATCTACATCGCCGGTGTTGCAATATTGAACAGCCTAAAGTAGTAAACAGTCAAAATTTGAAAATTAAAACTTACAAGATGATTATAAAGCGAATGCAAATGTTCAATCCCTTGTTCGGATATCCAGCTCCACCAACCGTTTTTTTCAGCAAATTCAGTTGCGTGAGCACAAAGCATATGAAGCTTTGGTGTGGGTTTGAAAATTTTCAATTGACCAGAGGCGAGACGTGCACGAAAATTTAAGTTCTCAAATCTTGCACGAAGTTCCTAAATTTTATTTTTGAATCTAAACATAAAAAATAAACCTGTATATCATTATAGAGATTTTTTGTTGCCTTTTTAAGATTCTCGACTTCGTTTTGGTCTAGAAATGAGGCGTCTGCCAATCTATAAATCTCAGCCATTGTTTCCAACATTCTACAAAGAATAACAGAAGATTGAGTTGGTGGAAGTATTGTTTTGAGTTCTTCTCTTGTTTGTCCCGTAATAAGACGATGGAGTGCAGTACCTAAAAAATTCTCTAAATATATTAAAAAAATTAAAAACCAGTAAAGTTTTTTTTTCGAGGATCCATTTTGGCATGAGCATTGTTTAAAATCTTTTCAATTGATCTTCCAGAATGTTGACAGTAATCATTAATTGCATCAATTATTCGTTGAGATATTCCTTGTAGCAGATGGAAGCTTGGAGGAATAATTTGAGATGCAGGAATAGATAAAAGCGGTGGTCCAAACATTGAATAATTGTCCATTGTATGGGTAGTTAATATTCTTTCTTCACAGCATTTTATACCAAGTTGCTCCTTGACAACTAAACATTTAGTACAAGGGAAATTGGAACTTGCACCTCTATGACCTATGAAAGCACTTGTGAACTTGAGATCGGCACAGATGAATCTTAATTTTAAATTTAATTTTTATTATATCTTACTCAAACAATTTTATATCAAGTGTAATCTCTTCTTCATCTCGTGTAAATGTTATATTTTGCATAAGATTTAATTGTTGAAGTACTGGACCAAGTTTGACTTCCAAGTTCTCTCTATTATCATCGCCATCATAAATTGCTAACAAAGAAAGGTTGAATGGGCTGTTGGGTCTCTCCACATTTCCAATTACCATGCAGAATTTTGTTGATCTTCCGCCTTTATCTCCAGTTACGATTAACATGATTTTATCGTGAAAATTTTCATTAATTTTAAGTTGCCCTAAGATTAGGGGTTAAAAGTTTTAAAAACTCAAGCATACCAAATTTTGATAAAATTGTAAGCCTTGAAGAGAGAACTTGCGCAACATTCATGCAAACATAAGAATTATTCACCCACTTCCATTCCACTCCTTTAGACCATTCTTTTTTTAATTTTTTGACTTGAGTTGTTGGAGCTAATCTGTCGTGTCCAAATTCTCGTAAACAATGTTTAAATTTTTCGCGCTGTTTTGCTGTTAGCGCAGAAGCAAGATAAGAGGCAAGATCATTCTCCGCTGAAATTCTCCATTCAGAAGGGGAGAGATGCTTTTCAACTCTTAATATGAGTTGACTAGAACTTAAGCCTTCTGGTGTTGCTTAAATTTAAAATTAAAAAATCAAATAATTAAAAATCATACTTGGACGAGTATTTCTAATTTCATTAGAAATCCTCTTTGCTATCTGATTCGACCGTCTTGAAGTTAAATTTTCCAATGGTTGTAGTGGTTTTTTGTTGCAATAGTTTTTCGATTTTTCGTCTAAATTTGTTGTTTAAAAACGTTCATATACCTAATCTACGTTGTTCATTTGGAGATGAATTATCTGATTGAAGAAATTCAGGATAAGTTTGTGTTTCCTTGCTTCTCTGATTCGTTATAGTCTGAATAGCCACATTTTTTCCTTTACTTTCTGTTTGTGTACCAACAGATCTCAATTGAGGAAATGTTTGTGTCTGAGTACAAACACTTTTCATTCGAGGAAGTGTTTGCGTCCTGATTGATTTCATTTGAGGGATTGTCTGAATACCAACATCCTTGGTTTTGCTACAAGTTTCACTGGAACTTTCTTCAGAACATGTTTGAACTAAATTAAAATTAAAAGATTATAAAAAACCAAAAAAACCTCTTGATCCTTTGTTCTGTTTACTTGCTTCCATTCTATATTTATTTGCTTTAGATAATTTTGAAACATTTTTTTGTTGTTTCTCTTGTTGTTTGATCCATCGGATATTAATAGCGTCGAGTTTTCGCTTAGAAAATGATCTAGTTTTCATCTAAACTTAAAGAAATTCATTGTGTATTAACTTTTGTAAAAGTGTATAAAAATAAACAAAAATTTTTTATTAGAATCTTAAAACAATAATCTATGAAATTGTAGAGCGGATTTTAAATAGTATGAAAAGTTTTCGAAATATAGGGTTTCAAAAGTCAAAACCTCAAAACGGAAACGAGAGTAATGTTTAAAATGAGAGATTAAATAAATGAAAGAGAGGAAAAATGAGAGAGTGTGGTAAGAAATTTCCAATTGAAAGCGAGACGGTTAGATTTCCCATTTAACCCGCCGTGAACAGTAAAGTACTTTTTTATTTTATTTATTTATTATTTTTTAATTTTTTAGGATTCTTTGGATTAAATTGTTCTTCAATATGTACACAAAACTGTCGAGATGGAAGTTGTGATAAATATCAAGGTTTTATTTAAATTTTTTTATTTAAAAAAAATAATTTTTTTAAGGTATTTGTCTCTGTCCTGAAGGCTTTTTTGGTGATAAATGTGATTTGAAATGTCCATCTTGGATGTATGGAAAAAATTGTCAAATGTCTTGTCGTTGTTCAAAAGAGGCTACTCAAAAATGTGATTCCAAGGTTTAATTCTTTAAATTTATTTTAATTTAAAATAAAATTAAAGACTGGCACTTGTCTTTGTCTTCCCGGTTTTCAAGGCATTAATTGCCAAAATCGCTGTAATTTTGGATTTTTTGGAGATAATTGTTCATTGGAATGTGACTATTGTCCTCGTAGAAATTGTGATTCAATTAATGGTCTTTGCTTGGATAACGGCTTTGAAATGATTTCAAAATGTCAACCTGGTTATTGGGGTGAAAATTGTGAAAAAGGTTGATTTTATAATTTAAAAATTTTTTTAAAAATTTTTTTGACAGTTTGCCCAACTGGGAAATATGGAAAAAATTGTTCTTTAGAATGTAAATGTTCTGACATTTTAAATTTGTGTCATCCAGTTAGCGGTATTTGTCTTTTAAATGACTGCCCTAATAATCAAAAATATGGACCAAATTGTGTTTTTGATTGTCTCTGTGAAAATGGAGCAACTTGTGAATCTATGAATGGAACATGTTTTTGTAAGGATGGTTTTTATGGTGTTAAATGCAGTGAAAGTTTGTTTAAAATTTTGATTTTTTTTCACAATTTTAATTTTTTTCAGAATGTCCACCTGGACGTTTTGGTCAAAATTGTATAAATATTTGTGAATGTCAAAACGGAGCAACTTGTAATTCAAACGATGGAAGTTGTGACTGTTTACCAGGTTTTTTTTTAATTTTATAACATTTAATAAAATGTTTCCAAGGCTTTCATGGAAAACATTGTGAGCGTCTCTGCCCTCATGGAACTTTTGGTCTAAATTGTATGCAAATATGTGATTGTGAGGTATCAGCAAATAGTTCAATTCATTTGGAATATAAATTGGAAGGTTAAATTGAAATTTATTTTGGGGGGAAATCAGGGAATTTGTCTAATTTAGGTAAACACTCCATTTATTCGCAAAAAAAGAATTTACGCTGACTTGAAAAATAAAATATTTATTTGCGAATAAATGGGTTGTGTACCTAAATTAGACATGTTCCAAAATTTGAATAAAATAAGAAAAAATTTTTTGTTTTAATAAAAGGAGAAAGTCAACAACCAGAAACAACATTGCTTCATTTAGGCACAGACAATTGTAATCCAGTTGATGGTTCTTGTATTTGTCCTCCTGGATTTTTTGGAAAACGTTGTGAGAAAGGTTTTTTAAATTCTTTTATTTTTAATATAATTTAAAATATAAATTTTAGAATGTACAAACGACAAATTTGGTATAGGCTGTTCTGGCATTTGTAAATGCCAAAATGGAGCAAGTTGTAATTCAAAGGATGGAAGTTGTAAATGTTCACCAGGTTTTTTTTATTTTATAAAATTAAAAAAATAAAAAGGTTTTCATGGACAATATTGTGAACGTCCCTGTCCTGTTGGTTCTTTTGGTGAACAATGTATGAACAAATGCAATTGTGCTGTAAATATAGAAGAAGAGGATATTAAAAGGTTTATTTAATTATATAAAATTAAAAAAAAAATTATATTAGATGTCACCACATAACGGGAGAATGTTTATGCCCTCCAGGATTAATTGGACCATTATGCAATGTAACCTGTCCTCTTGGAACTTGGGGTTTTGGTTGTGTTGAAAAGTGTAACTGCTCGAATGGAAAGTGCGATCCTGCTACTGGATTTTGTGAATGTTCTCCTGGATGGATGGGAAGAAACTGTGAATATGGTTTGTGAATATTATTTTAAATTTTCTACTTTTTTAAGACAAAATAAATTAAAAATAATAAGTTATGTAGTCTAAAAGAAAACTCAAACTTGTTCATGAACTCTGGCCAATCTGGCGGCAGTAAACTGCCGCCAGGCAGAGAACTTTTAACGCAGCATGTGAAAGTCGGTGGAGTTAACCACTACACCACCGACTATTTTCTATTTAATTTTACTTTTATATTTTTAAATTTTCCCTCTAGATTTTCAATTTTCACTCATTTTTTTAGAATGCCCATCCAATTTATTTGGATCGAATTGTCTTTCACATTGTTTATGTGCAAATAATGGTAAATGTAATTCCACAAATGGTGAATGTATTTGTACATCTGGATGGACTGGGAAAGGATGCGAATTTCGTTAGTTTTTTTAAAAAAGATTTTTATAAATTTTATTTTTAAAGCATGTCCTTTTGGTCTTTTCGGTATTTCTTGTAATGATAAATGTGATTGTTTAAATGGAGCAAGTTGTAATCACACAAATGGAGAATGTATTTGTCTACCTGGATGGACAGGAGAAAAGTATTAATTTTTATTTAATTTTAAAAAAGATATTTAAAAAAATATTCTGTCAGATGTGACAAAAAATGTGAAGATGGACGTTTTGGTACAAATTGTTCACAACAATGTCAATGTCAAAATGATGCAATTTGTAATCATATAAGTGGTCATTGTCAATGTATGCCTGGTTGGAGAGGAAAGAAATGTAACCGAGGTTTATTTCTAATTTTATTATTTTTATTTATTTTATTTTTTTAAGTTTGTACCAAAGGCTTTTTTGGTCAAGACTGTGCGCAGTTATGCAAATGTTCTGGTTTTGAAGCATCTTGTGATCATATTACTGGTCAATGTGAATGTCCTCCAGGATTTAAAGGTCTTCATTGTGCTGAGGTTTTTTTAAAAAAATTAATTAATTTTTAATAAATTAAAATTAGAAATGTCTTCCCGGAACTTTTGGTGCCGAATGTTCCCAGCAATGCAATTGTAAATTACCCAACCAAGAATGTAATCCTATCAATGGAAAATGTTTTTGTAAAGCAGGGTATTACTCTGAAGATGAACAATGTGAACAGAGTAAGAGAAAAAATAAATTAATTAAAAAATTAAAGGCAAACAAGTGAAAAGAATGGGGAAAGTCTATTGAAATATCTAAAAATTTATTTTGACAAATAAAAATTTTCCCTGATATGTATTAATTATTTTTTAGATTGTATTCAAGGACGTTTTGGTATTGGATGTTCAGAAAAATGTGATTGTGAAAATGGAGCTAATTGTGATACTGAAACTGGAGAGTAAGTCAATTAATATTTTTTGTTTTTCTTTATTTTTTTTTAATTCCTTAAAAATAGATGTTTATGTTCTCCTGGCTTTATTGGTGCTCATTGTGAATTTTCTTGTCCAGAAGATCGTTATGGACCAAGGTTTTGATTTTTTTATAAATATGAATTAGTTAAAATATTTTTTAAGATGTTCAAATTTTTGTCTTTGCCAAAATGAAGGAAAATGTGATCAAAATGGGGAATGTTTATGTCCACCAGGCTTTACAGGAAGTAAATGTACAGAGTTTTGTCCAACTGGACGATATGGACATAAATGTAGAGATAAATGTCAATGCGCCGATGGATCTAAATGTGATCATGTTGATGGACATTGTCTTTGCGGGTTAGTATATTTTTTATAAATTTTTGAATTAAACGTTGAGTCTGAGAAATTATGTACTTTCGATTCTGATGAGAAATATTGTGTTTTTAGGTCTGAGAAATTTTATTTTTTTGTGAGAAATTATGCCTTTTAAGTCTTTAAAATTATTGTAATTTGTTTTAGTTTTGTTTTATGATTTTAGACCTGGCCGTATGGGTCCAACATGCCTTACTGAATGCCCACAAGGCCTTTATGGATTTAACTGTTCACTTGAATGTGATTGTAATGGAGCTATTTGTGATCCTTTTAGCGGTTGTTGTCATTGTCCATTGGTTTTTTTAATTTTTTTAATTAAATTTTTTCTTTTTTAAGGGACGATATGGTTCTAAATGTCAATTTGGTTAATTTTATTAAATAAAAATTTTCCAATTTTTAAATTTTGTTTCAGAATGTCCAACAGGAAAATTTGGTTTGTACTGTTCTAAATCTTGCTCATGTAAAAATGGGGCTAGCTGTAATAGTATAACAGGACAGTGTCTTTGTTCATCAGGTTATCATGGAGAGAAGGTTTAAGGGGAAATTTTAATAACTTTTAAAATTTTTTTTTTTAGTGTGAACAATTTTGTCCATTTGGCTTTTTTGGACCTCTATGTTCTTTATCTTGTGAATGTGCTGGACATAGATGTAATCCAATTAATGGAGAATGTATTTGTCCAATGGGAAAGAATGGAAAAGAATGTTTAGAAGGTTTTTTTTTAATTTATTTAAATTTAAAAAATATTTTCTTTAGACTGTCCAGAAGGTCAATTTGGCGAAACTTGTCGTCAACAATGTGAATGCTATAATGGAGCAAAATGTAATTCAATAGATGGAAAATGTCATTGTTTGCCTGGTTATTTGGGCCCAAATTGCAAATTGGAACTACGTGGTAATTTAAAAATTTTTTTTTAATTTTAAAATTTATTAAAAAGATCCTGAAAGAATGGCTAAAAGAGGAGATTTGCCTGATTTTGATCAAATAATAATAAAACGACGAAAAAGGGCAAAAAATTAAAATTTTTTAAATATTTTTAATTTAATTATTACTGCCAATATATTTTTTGAATATTTTTTGTTTTACCCAGTGACTGTTGTGGTCATTTTTTTTTAATTTTTGAATAAAAAATTTATTTAATAATTTTTGGATTATCTAACCGTAAGAGCCCTAAACCCTTTGATTTTAAAACAACATTCTGAGATATTTGTGCAACAAAACTTCTACAGTAGATTTGGTAAATGTTTATAAAATATAACATTAAATAAAACAAACATTCTAACAGTTATTAATGTTTTTAAAAACATCTAAATATTTTCTGTCAACAGGAAAACAATCAAAAATCAGAACAACCTCTAAACATTTTGTAAAAATATTAAACAAGGAAGCAAACAAAAATCAGAACAACATTTAAACAAACATATAAACATTTTTAAAAAAACATTAAACAGGAACTCATACAATAATATTTTTACAATACCATCAAAGGCAACAATATTTAAAAACAAATAAATAATGTTTAACTAATTGAGTCTGCTTGATTATGGTTTTCGCTCAATTAAATTTATGTATATTTTTTTATACTAATTTATTACTTTTAAAAATTTTTTCTATAACGGCAAACATTAAAAAGAATAAAATTGCTTAAATTAAAAAAAGGATGAAAGATAAAAATCAGAAAAAAAATCTTTAATTTATTCCAATTTTTTTCCGTCTATTGAACAGGAGAAAAAAGTAAAGCAAAGGCAACAATTATATTTATTAAAATTAAAAAAAAATTTTAAATATGATTTTAATTATTTTATTCGGATTATTTTCACTTTTTGCAATAACTGAAAATAAATCGGACTTAGAGGTAAAAAATAATAATAATTTTTTAATATTAAAAATATTTCTTTTTTAGCAAGATTTAAATAATTATAATTGGAGTGATTGGCTTTCAAATTTTAATAATAAAACAAAAGAAAAATTAGAACCAGAGTTTAAAGATTTTATTTACACAAATATAATGCAAGGACAAATGGGGAATCAAGTAAAAATTTAATTTTTTTTTAATTTAATTTTTTTAAATTAAAAATTAAATTTAAATTAGCTTTATCGTTATGCTTCGTTATTTGCAATAGGTAAATATTTAAAAAGAACACCGGTTTATTTACACAATGAAACTGGACTTTTAAAAATGGAAGGAGAATTGGCAAAAATATTTCCAAATTTTTTTAAAAGAATTTATTACTTGGTAATTTTTTTGAGAGTTTTTTCCATCTATTTTTTATTTTTTTAAGAGACACGATTTTAACAAAACCGAAAAATTTCGATTAATTGATTCTTGCTGTGATTATGTACATCCGCAAATGTAAAAAAATATTTTTAATGTTTCAAATAATTTTTTTATTTTTTAAAGAATATTAGAAACAAATCATTCAAAAACTACAGGGTTAAAATTGGCCGGAGGGCCAACTTTAATTAATTACAAATATTTTCATCACATGAGAAATGATATACTTGAAATTTTTAAATTTAGTAATTCTTTAATTTGGAATATTACACAAATTTGGAATAATACTAAATTAAGGTAGAATAATTTAAAAAATTAAATTAATTTTTTAAATTAATTTTATATTAAATGATGATAATAATTCACTTAAAATTTGTGTCCATATTCGTGTTGGTGATTTTATTGGTATTGGTGAGTCAAAAAGTGAACAAATTGTTTCTGCTGTTAATTTTATTATGGCAAATTTAACTTCAAATTTACTTAATAAAAATACAAATTTTTCTTTGTTATTATTTGCAAGTCCAGACCAGAAAAAATTTATTGAAAATTTAAAATTTAAAAAAGAGGTTAAATTAAATCTTATTAAAAAATAATTTTTTTAGATGTTTAACAACATTTATAGAATATCCGATTTAAATTTGTCGCGTGGTGAAGAATTAGGACTTGCACATGAAGTTTGTGATTCTTTTCTGCATAGTGCACCATTGTCAACTTTTGGCTTCTGGATGGCTTATTTGTTGGCAGAAGTGAGTTTTTAAAATATTTAATTACTTTCCATAAAACCAACTAAAAAATCAGAATTTTATTAAAACATCTAAAAATAAAAATCAGAATTTTATAAAAAAATTAAAAATAAAATCAGAATTTCATAAAAACATCTAAAAATAAAATCAGAATTTCATAAAAACATCTAAAAATAAAATCAGAATTTCATAAAAACATCTAAAAATAAAATCAGAATTTCATAAAAACATCTAAAAATAAATACCAGAACATTATAAAAACATCTAAAAACACAACTCATTTTAAAATAATTCAGAATACCCCAATCTTTACTATACACAAACAAATAAAAATGCATCCGTTTTACTTTGATACAATAAACAATTTACCACCAGAATGGTACCAAATCGAAGAGAAGGATTTAATTTTAAACAAATCAGTAAAACAGAAAACATTATTTTTATTTAATGATTTTGTTTAAACAACTTTTAATATTATTTGTTTTTCTCTTTCTTTCTTCTACATTATAGTGCATAAGGGAGACTTTGTGTGCGTTCCTTCCAGACTACTTATTCTTCCTCTATTGTTTACATTAGCTTTCAATTGACTATTTCCACGCAATTCCATTCCTGAATTCAATTCTTCGTAACCATCAATACTATTTACATTTTCATCTTTTTTTAAATAATTTATTTTTATTTAAATTAATTAAAAAAACCTCTAACTTTACTAATTATTTCCCATACAGATTTTTTATATGATCGAAGCAAAAAGAATGTACGCATCAATCCTTTGCCTTTAACTGGAATTTGTCCGCGACAAATAAATTCAAAACGTCCAGTTCTCTGAGCTGATCGAGTTGCAGTTTCGCTTGTATGAACCATTCCTTCTAATTAATTAATTAATTTTTTAATATTTTTCAAAGTTTTACGTGGTGAATGACTTTCCATTCGAGCAGCAGTGTTTACAGTGTCTCCAAAAAGACAAAAACTTTAATAACAAAAAGAGAATATTTAAATTAAAATTAAAAACCGTGGCATTTTAACACCAACAACTCCAGCAACAATATTTCCTGTATGAATACCACAGCGAACACGTAATCCATTTTTGGTTACTGGGTCAATTACTTCACGAGCTTCCCAAATCTTTTATAAATTTATATTTAATTAAATAAATTTAATTAATTAAATAAAAAAAAACCATTCCCAAGGCAAGATGACAAATTCTTTCACAATGATCACTAACAGATTCGGGGACACCCCCAACAGTCATATATGAATCTCCAACTGTTTCAACTTTGTAAACCTTAAAAATAAATATATTTAAAAATAAATTTAACACTAAACATCATGTAAGGTAACCAATCTATCAAATTTTGTAAATAATTCGTTCAAAATGCGAACAATTCCTTTTGGTTGACAAAAGGGAACGATTGATTGAAAAGCGGGAACATCACAAAAAAGAACTGTTGCTTCTGGGTATTCTCCTTTATTTAATTTAATTAAAATAATATTTTTTAGTTAAATAAGACTAACGAGCATCCACACTTTGTCCATTAATTAATGCTTAAGTTTAAAAAAATTAAAATTAAAAAAAATTTAAATAAGAAAGCGGAAAACCGCAAGGCAAATTTAGAGCTTCCGAAGGGTTTTACGAACTCCCAAATTTTCAATTTTTAAAAAATTAAAAAAAAACCTGTAGCAACAGATGCAGGAAGCATTTCTCTCAACAAAGTATCTGTCTTTTTCTTTTCAGCTTCCAAATCTCTAGCCATTTGTTCCAATTGTTCATTATTTGCTTCTAATTGAAGACTTAAAGTTTAAATATAAAATTTAAAAAATTTAAAAAATAAACTTTGCTTCAACATCACTAAGTCTTTGCTGATTTAACAAAATTAAATCTCTCGTAGCATCGTGTAAAGGAATAGCACTTAGGCGAAGTCCATATTTTAATAATTCAGGTATTGATGTTACATATGGAGAACATAAATACCTTAAAAAGTTAATTTTAAATTTAAATAAAATTTAAAAGAAATACATTAATTCATTGCCACTACTCATCATCATCATTTGACCTTAAAAAATAATTAATTATTTTAATTAAAAAACGATCAACATTTATCGCAAAAAATATGAGTTAGGAGCGGGAACGCGTTCCCGTACTTCTCCAGTCCTTTTTCCAATTTTTTGGAGATAGCGGGAATAAACTGAAATCGGAAATATCCCCCGTCTTCCCGTTTCAAGTCTCCGCTTGTCGTTTTTTCAATTCCCGGGTTTTCAAAGCACTAGATTTACCTAGAAAAGTGACATTTAAACCCCCAAAACCCCCGTAAAAAACCATCAAACAAAAATTAAATAAAAGAAACCTTTAAGCTTTAAATGTTGTGCATGCATAGCAAAAGACAATTCTTCGCTAATACCTTCAATAACATTAGAAGAAGAATGGGGTAAGTCTGTAGGAGAACGTGATTGTTGTTGTTGTTGACTATTTTGTTGATTTAAAGTTTGTTGTTGTAAACTTAAAGGTGATGTTCTTACTTGCAATACAAAAACAGCATTTATAAAATTACAAATTGATTCAAAATCTAATGGAATTTGTGGACGATAAATTTCAAAAATTCGGACAAGTGGAGTTCCCGGTTGTAATAATTCTGGAGCTACATGATTACTTTAAAAGAAAGAAAGAAAAATTAATTTTTAATTTAATAAGTTCCACAAAATTTCAGCAAAATTAAAAAAAATTTTGGTAAGCCCGGTTAATCGCGGACTGCTTGTCGCCTGATTAAAAGTAACCAATTGTTTTTGGCCATAACTTTTTTTAAAATGAAGTGATCCGATCGGTCCAATTAGTTTAAAGAATCCTCTTTTCGAACTCTTTCGAATGATATAAAAATTATTTGAAAAGGGCTAAAATTAAAAAAGTTATGCGAGATACACTGAACCGGCAAACGTCCCATACCAAGGTTTTTCTACCAAAAATTTTTTTTAATTTAATAAAAATATACTATAATGCTTTTCCGAATTGGACAAGTCTACAATCTCGATCGACTACAATATGATATGCTAAAAAAGATAAATTACAATTTGTTAAGTACACGATATGGTTATACTGTATTATAAGAGATTTTTTGTTTTTGATCAGTTCCGTCCGATTAAGGTATTATTCAAAAGAGATTGAAAAACTGAATCGAATGAACTATCAAGGAAACAAATATGTAATATAGAAGTCGAGATATGCAATCCCGAAAATCTGGGGTATAAAGTTACCCCCAAAATTTGATCGAACCCATCCCTGTTATTTTGCGACCTAAATCCATAAATTTTGGGTCAAAGACAGATCAACATATGGCTTATTATCATACAAATTTGTTAGTCAATTCGATGCATTTGAGCCGAGATATGGATTAAATAAAATTCTACGGCATAATTTCTATGAAAATAACTTAATTTTCTTTAATTTTTAAGCTTTTTTTAAATAAAATAGCAATTTAAAATTTGGACTAAATTATGCCCATTAAGTCTAGAAATTTAATTAAATTAAAATTACAATTTTTCCACCAGCCATTTTCCTATAAAAAATAAATTTCCACTAGAAGGATTCGAACCTTGGTCATTTTTTTTCATTTCTCCCACAAAAATGAGAGAATTTCCACTTAACCAAAAATATATTTTTCTCCCATAAATTTTCTCAATAATTCAGAAGACTGTAACTCGACTTCTAAACCATATCTGAGATAAATGAATAGCTCATTCGATTCAGCTTTTCAAGCTCTTTCGAATGATACCATATTTATCCAAAAATGTTTAATTTAAATTATTTAAAAAATTTCAGTAACTCAAACTTCAAATGGTCATAACTTTTTTTAAAAAAGAATTTTGGGGGAAAATTTTTTGAAAATTTTTGTCTAAAAATTCAAAATAAAATTGTCTAAAATCGAGCGCTTTTGGATAGTCAATACCATACTTTTGAGCCGAGTTATTAGCTCTCGAAGTTCTGGGGGAAATGGACTACCCTGAAACTTTGAGAGATCACAGCGTCTTTCATTTAGGACCTAGAATCCTAAATTTTGGGCTAAAGATGGATCAGTCAATGGTCTAAAGTTGGTACCATCAACAAGTCTATTCGGCCTATTTTGACCGAGATATGTGCTCCCGAGTTATATCCTCCCCAATATTTTTGTAAGCGCATATCTCGGTCCAAATGAGACAAAATGATTATCCGTCCGGTGAGATTATGGTCTCTTGGTACATCTATCGTTGACCCAAATTTTATAGATTTAGGTCTCAAATCAACTGAGCTGGGATCAAACAAAGTTTTGGGGTAGCCCATTACCTCCAGAACTTCGAGAGCTAATAACTCGGCTCAAAAGTATGGTATTGACTATCCAAAAGCGCACGATTTTAGACAATTTTATTTTGAATTTTTAGACAAAAATTTTCAAAAAATTTTCCCCCAAAATTCTTTTTTAAAAAAAGTTATGGCCATTTGAAGTTTGAGTTTTTGAGTTATTGAAATTTTTTAAATAATTTAAATTAAACATTTTTGGCCGAGATATATATCATTGGAAAGAGCTTGAAAAGCTGAATCGAATGAACTATGAAGAAAACAGATATGTAGTATAGAAGTCGGGATATGCGCTTCCAAAAATCTTAGTGAGGATATAACTGTTTACCCCCAAAATTTGATCGAACCCATCTCTGTTATTTTGGGACCTAACTCCACAAATTTTGGGACAAAGATAGATCAACATATGGCTTATTATTATACAAATTTGTTAGTCAATTCGATGCATTTGAGCCGAGATATGGATTAAATAAAATTCTACGGCATAATTTTGAAGAAAATACCTTAATTTTCTTTAATTTAAATTTTAAGCTTTTTTAAATAAAATAGCAATTTAAAATTTGGACTAAATTATGCCCATTAAGTCTAGAAATTTAATTAAATTAAAATTACAATTTTTCCACCAGCCATTTTCCTATAAAAAATAAATTTCCACTAGAAGGATTCGAACCTTGGTCATTTTTTTTCATTTCTCCCACAAAAATGAGAGAATTTCCACTTAACCAAAAATATATTTTTCTCCCCTAAATTTTCTCAATAATTCAGAAGACTGTATCTCTGCTTAAGTACTAAATTAGAGATAACTAAATAGCTCATTCGATTCATCTTTTCAACCTCTTTCGAATGATATATGACTCATCCAAATCTGTTTAATTTAAAAAATTTCAAAAAACTACAGTAATTTTCCCAGATATTTTTAATATTTTCAGTGACATTTAATTAATTAACTAAAACTTTTATTTACGTAAAAGTCCAGCAAAATCAGTCTTTCCAATACGTAATTCCCAATCAGAGAAAGAATAATCAAACGTTGAGGTTTGATTACTTTGCCAAGTTGGGCATGGACTTTGAAGTGGTTCTTCTACTAATAAATTGTTTGCTGAGAAGAGAACCTAGAAAAATGAAAAAAAATAATTTTAAAATTCTGGCACCGAAATGTACTCAATTTGGGCACTGAAAGCTATTTATTTTTTTAATATTTATAAATTACTGTAATACAGTAATCTGTCATTTTTGAATTTTAAAACTCCCTAAATTTAAATAAAGTACAGTATTTTTAGCGTCATTTAAAAAATAATGGCACTGAACCGTCCAAATAAAATTAAAATTTTTTTTTAAATTTACAGAAAGTTCTCCTTCAACTCCTTCATTTGTAATCGAAGGAATTCGATTATTATGATGTTGAAAATTTTCAATATTATCAAATTCTTTAATTTCATTGAGTTGTGTTGGACTAGTTTGACGAGATTGCCCTAACTAATTTTTTTTTTAAATTAATTAAATTTAAAAAATTACTTTAATTAAAAAAGTAACGTGTTCTTCTACTCTCTCTCCTGCAGACATTTGCACTGTTCTCTTTAAATTAAGTTTAATTAAAAAAAAAGATTTTATCCATTGTGTACAACAAACATCCAATCGTTGGGAGCCTATATCTCGACTTGTATAATACGTATATTTTTCCTTCATAGCTCATTCGATTCAGCTTTTCCAGCTCTTTCGAATATGCTTTACTATGTCTAGATTGTCCTGGTAGAAATCGAGTTATAGCCTCCAGAATGCAACTAGAGCAGTAAAGCTTTAATCACCTATATCTCGGTTCAAATGCTAAACTTTGAATTTTCGCTAGAACAGATTTTAGAACATTGAATAATCTTTCATTGAAAAAAAAATTAAAATTTTCTACCGTA
This sequence comes from Meloidogyne chitwoodi, assembly GCA_015183035.1. NCBI lineage: Eukaryota > Metazoa > Nematoda > Chromadorea > Rhabditida > Meloidogynidae > Meloidogyne > Meloidogyne chitwoodi. Next base: position 2,852,332 of record JACZZP010000001.1, read on the forward strand.
GGATTAATGAGTTTTGAATTTTTAAAGTTTGGGGGAGTATCACTTTTAAATTAAAAAAATTGCCTGTGTTCTCCCCGTTACTGTAACGCTTATTTCCATTGTAAAAACACGACGGGCGACTTCTCTAATTACTCCTTAAAATTTATTAAATTTTTATTTTTAATTAGAAACCTTTAACAATTGGATAAAGCCCTGAACGACTAGTAAAATAATGCAAAGTTATCTAAAAAAATTAAAAAAAAAAATTTCAAAAAAATCTCGTTATAAGGTCACCCATCCTTTAGGTGCCCTTATAACGAGATTTAAAAAAAAAAATTTAATTTACAGTTTTGTCCAAATTTTCTTCACATCTAAATGAAGGACCACGCAAATTAGCCTTATAAACGACCTTAAAAACATTTTTAAATTTAATTTTTTAAATTTAACATGATCAATAAAATAGTGGAGAGAGTCCAAATTATCCAAAAAACCCTAAAATTAATTTTAAAAAATTAAAAAAAAATAATCTCGTTATAAGGTCAGTGTCCTTATAACGAGAGTTTCCTTTATTTACCCAAAATTAAATTTTAATTAAAAAACCTTTAAATTTTGACTCATGGTTCTTAACATTTGATCCCAACCAGTCTCCATTGTGTATTCTACAAGAAAACCTCCATACATTTCCCAAATTTCTTCTCTTGGAATTTCTAAAAATAATTTCAAAATTGTCCTTTCTATAGGAGAGTGTTTTAGAAAATGTTTCAATTCTCAGACTCAAATGGCCCTTTTCCTACTAATTTGTTTATTAGACTCAAATAACCCTTTGAAAATTAATTTTTGCCTCAGACTCAAATGTCCCCTTTACTCTAATCTTCCCAAAATAAAATAACCATTAGAGTCTGGCAATATTTAATTAATTAAAACAAACTTGCTAAAGTGCTAACACTATCAACAATTTTATAAGTATCAGAATCAGGATAATGATGATTAATTATATTTTCTTTTCCACTTTCAAAGCCAGCTTTATGCCTTTTTTATTTAAATTAAATTAATTTTAAATTTTAAAAAACATTGCTTCTTTCCAAAAATCTTCTCCAAACATTCTAATCATCATTTGACGAATACTTTCATGAATAAAACCAAACTGAGAAAGAGAAAATAATTTTAAAAATAAAAGGACATTAGAGTCTCGCAAAAATTAATTTTTATTTTGTTTAATTTTAATTCAAAAAAATTTTAAATAAAATTAAATTTACCATAATATAATGTAGCTAATATTTAAATAATAAAATAAAAATAAAATATTTAAAATAAATATTTTTAAAAGAATTTTTATATATTTTTAATTACAGTAGAAATCTCTCTAATTGAAAATTCCACGCAATCCATTTTACCAGCTTTTTTTTATTAAGAAAATTATCCATTAGTGTATTTAATTGAAACTTATAACAAAACTTTAAAATAAATATAAAATAAACTTTAAATAAACTTGAAACAAAACTTGAAAATAAACTTGAAAATAAACTTGAAGCAAAACTTGAAAATAAAACTTGAAGCAAAACTTTAAAAATAAAACTTGAAAACAAAACTTTAAAAATAAAACTTGAAACAAACTCTCAACTCTAAAATACAATTCAGCTGAATATTTTTAAATATTCAGCTGTACAAACAATATACCTATAATCAGTTATTAATTATTAAATAATTATTATAACAATAAAATTATAGAGGAAGAACATTAAAAAAGAATTAATAAATAATCTTTTTTTCCTTATCATTTTATTAATTAAAAAATAATTTTTTAAATAATCAATTTAAATTACTACAAAAATAATTAAATTATTATTTAAAAATAATATTATTAATTTATTAAATTTAAATTCAAAAAATGGGTTTTTCAACATTAAATCGTTTTCATATTTTTATTCTTTTTGGATGGCAAATAACTATTTTTTTTGCTTCACAAATGCTTTTTAGTATTTTTGCAATTTATACACCAAAATGGAAATGTTTAAATTTAAATAATTCAAATTTAACTAATAATAAATTTGAAAGAAATTGTAATTTATATTTAAATTGTCCTTTGGAAAATTTAATATTTGAACAAAGTCCTTTTTATTCTGCAACAATGGAATTTAATTGGTTTTGTGGATATGGGGCATATTATAGAACACTTTTTAGTCAAGTAGGTTTAATAAAAACTTGAAGCAAAACTTTAAAAAAAAAACTTGAAACAAAAAAAAATAAACAAAATAAATAAACTTGAAGCAAAATAAAATAAACTTGAAGCAAAATAAAATAAACTTGAAGCAAATAAACTTTTTTATAGATTCAATTTATTGGTGTTCTTTTGGGTACTTTTTTAATGGCACCATTATCAGATAAATTTGGTCGTAAACCAATAAGTTTAATATCTTTAACAATTGGACTTTTAATGCTTTCAATCTCTTCATTATCACCAAATGGATATATTCTTTTAATTATTCGTTTTATTATAGCTTTATTTATGGGAGGATCATTAATTGTTATTGCAACTTATACAATGGAAATTATTCCTTCAGAACATAGAATAACTTTACGAACATTTTGTAATTGGGTAAATATTAAATTTAACTTTAAAATTAAAATATTTCTCCTATTTTTAAGGGAATTTGTCGTGTTGTGATGACTACAATTTGTTATTATTTCCCTAATTGGAGAACTTCAAGTATTGCATTATCCCTTGCTTCAGTTCCAGCAATTTTTATTTTTGCTTTTATAATTCCTGAAAGTCCTATTTGGTTACATAGTCAAGGCAAAATTGAAAGAATGAGATCAAGTGAAAAATATATTGCTAAAATTGCTGGTATTCCTTATAAACCTGTTGAGCATATAGAAATATGTAAAGCAGAAGTAAAGAAAAGACCAAACTTTTTGTATGTTAAAAAACAAACTTGAAGCAAAATTAAAAAAAATTAAACTTGAAGCAAAATTAAAAATAATAAAACTTGAAGCAAAACTTAAAAAAAAATAAACTTGAAACAAAAATTAAAACTTAAAAACTTGAAACAAAACTTGAAACATTTTTCTTCTTCTCTTTCCAGTGCAATATTTCACGATAAAATATTATTTGAACGTTTATTAGTTCTTTGGATGATGTGGTTTTGTTCTTCACTATCTTCTTATTCTGTTGATTTAAATAGTTCAAATTTTTCTGGTGATCTCTTTATAAATCAATGGTTATTATCTTGTCCTGTTATTATTTCAAAAATGGTTTTTTTAATTTTATTTTTTAATTTAATCTTTTTTTCCAGTTTTTATTTATTCTTGATTCAAATTGGCCCGTTTTTTCAAGAAGAACACTTCATCATTCTGCTCAATTAATTGTTTGTATCAGCTTTATTCTTCTTACATTTTTAGTAGTTTTTAAATATGATGGAATTTGGATTTTATTAATTAATTTATTTGGAACAATATTTCTTGAATTTACATGGGATGCTAATGTTTTATGTACAATTGAATCAATGCCAACCCAAATGCGTGCTTCGGCACTTGGTTCATGCTCAATGATTGCAAGGCTTGGAGGAATAGCGGCTCCAATGGTTTTATTATATATATAAAGATTGAAGCAAAAATTAATTAAAAATAAAATAAAATTGAAGCAGAAAATAGAAAATAAACTTGAAAATTAAAGCAGAAAATAAACCTAAAAATAAAACTTGAAGCAAAATAAAAACTTAAAAAATACAACTTAAATAAAACTTGAAGCAAAAATATTAAAACTCTTTTTAAAGCTTGTATTCTTTAATGAAACTTGGAGTGCTTCAGCATATTTAGTTATTGTAATTATTGGAAGTTGCAATTTGTTAATTTCATATATTTGGTTAATTGATACAAAAGGAGTTGATTTGGATACAGTTAATTTAGGTATTGAAAAGGAAAGTGAAACTAATGATGAGAAAATTGAAGAAGAAAATGAAGAAAATATTAAATTTATTAAATCTTCAGAAAATGGTTTTAATAATCTCTAAAATTAATTTATTAAAAATTAAAGGAGAGAAAAAATAAATAAAAATTATCCAATTTTTAAAAATTGAAAATTTTTAAAATATTCTAATAAAAAAATTTAACTTAAAAAAAACTTTTTTTATTTTATTTTAACATTTTTTATCTAATACAAAAATTTATATATAAAATATTTACACGTAAATTTAAATTAATTAATTTAAAAAAAACCGGGAGACAATTTTTTAATTAGCCTATTAAATGCAATTAATAAAACTTGAAACAAATCAGATCATATAAATAACAAAGTTGGTAAAATCAGAAAACAAACCTGTTAGTTAAGTTGGTAGTCGCGCGGACTATAAAACTTGATAAACTTAAAGGCAGTCAAAGGTTCGATTCCATTAATGAAAATTTTCTTTTTCCAAGAGAAATTTTAAATAAAAAAATTTTTTTATTTAAATTATTTATATGTTATGATTTGTTTATTTTTATTTTACCTAAGTTTCTAATAAATAAAAACAAAACTAATAAAATTGGAAAAAGTAAAAAAAATTTTACAAAAAATAGAGAAAAAAGAAAAATGTTTCTAAAAAATATTTTGGAATGAAACAATGGTTTTATTAAGAAAAAAAAAAGAAAAAATATATTAACACATTTAAGTGAGAGGGTTAAGTAGAAAAAAACACGTAAAAACGAGGAGAATAAAAAAACTAAAATAACATGTAAAAAAACTATAAAATATATAAAGGTAATATATATATATATATTATTTAAATGAACAAAAATTATTATTTAAAAATAAAATTTGGGTAATTCTTGAGATATTTTTGTCTCTCCCTAAATCTCAAAAATAAATAATCTCTTTTTTTATTTTTAATGGACAAAAATGAATAGAGATTATTTTAAAAAAACTTCAAAAAATTCTAAATAATCTAAAAAATTAAAAAAAAATATACTTTGAAGTTTTTTATTGTGCAGAATTTGCAGATCCTGGACGTATTTGTGAAGATAAATGATGATTATGATGATGATTAGAATATCCATTAAGAAAAGATGAAGTTGATGGACTTCTTTGTTGATGTTCATCTGGTGGTGATGGTCCTCCTCCTATTATACTAACACCTATTTGTAGTTGATTTGCTTTACAAATACATCGACTTTCTCTTTCCTTAAAAAAATTAAATTGAAAACATTCTTCTTTTTTAAAAAAGAAACCTGTAATAAAAATGTTAAACGTTCCAATTCTCTTCGAAGAACAGAATTTTGGGTCTAAAATTAAAAAAATTAATTAATTTTTTCAATTATTTTACCCCTTAAAAATAAATAAAAAAAATAATAAAAACCTCAAGTGCATTTTTTTCCTGTTCAATAATAAGTACTTTTTCAACAATTTCATCATGTTCTTCCCTTAAAAACATTTATTTAAAAATATTTAATAATTAAAAATTTTAAAAACAAAAACTTTTTTCTTTTTCTGTAACGAACAGCAGCTGCTTTATTTCTTTCTAGAATTGTTACTCGTCGTTCATCTGGTGGCATATCACTGAAAAAATAATTTATTTAATTTTAAAAATTTTAAATTAAATTTTTAAACTTTATAAAAATTTAAATCTAATCATAAAAGTATTTTTTTAAGTAAAAGAAATAATTAACCGCTGAAAGGATTCGAACTTCCCACTTTTTAAATAAAGGTGAGAAAACAAAACCTAGGACTCAACCACTACACCAACACAACAAACATACGAAATCCACAATTTATGATATAAGGGTTTTGACAAAAATTAATATTAACAAAAAAATTAATTTTTGAATACTCTTTATGTTTTATTAACCAAAATTATTTAAAAAAATTTATATAAAAAAATAATTTAATACTTTATTGCAGACCGTCTCCCTCTTCCTCCTCTAGTTGAACTGACTTGACTATCCGCACTTGAAATATAATTTTTTAAAATTTTTATTAAAAAAAACCTGCTTTCTCCACAGCTAAATTTTTTATTATGTTTTTTGTGTTTTTCTCTTCCTTGATAATGCTGATTAGCGGCATTTTGTCCACCAAAATCTCTTTCTTCAATTTCATTAATATTACAATTATATTCAGAAGGTGATGATTTTATTGAATAAGGGCTTTGTTGAGACTTTTTTTTTATAAAGAAATTAAATTTAAAAAATAATAATAAATACTATAGTAATTTGTGGAGGACAAACAGCAAGTGGTTGTTGTTGTTGTCGTAAATTATCTATATTTGTTGTTACCATTTTCCAATTTTCTTCATCTTTTTTTAATGCAGTAGAAGAATGTCCAGCAGCAGAGGATGTCTTTAATCTTTTTTAAAAAGATAAATTATTCAAATTAAAAAGAAAAGAAAATTAACTTACTCAACCAAATTATTGCAATTATTATTAATTGCTCTTGGAGTTGCCAAATTAATTTCATTATTTAAAAGTGTTCGGTTTGGACTATTTTGGCGACTAATAATCCTTTGTTGTTGTCCACCAATTCCATGAAAAGAAGAGGCTGCTGCAGTAGAAGATTGAAAAACTGCAGCTAATGCTTCTCTTGACAAAATAGGTGAATGTTGTTTAAATACAGGAACTTTAAAAAATTAAAAAAAAATAAAATTGGAATATCCCCTCTTAAATATTATTTAAATAAATTAAATTCAAACAAAAAAACCTGCTAAACTAGAAGATAAATGATGTAAATCAGGTGTTGACATTGTTTTTCCATGAAGACCAACAGGAGTAAATCCTCCTTCCCCACCATCTAAATTTACAATATTATTATTTAATCCATTAATTCCTTCAATTTTTAAATTTGGAATTGAACTGGTTGGAACTAAATTATTTTGTTGAGAAGAAGAATTATTTGCTAAAATAAAAAATAAATAAATGTGAAAAAAATTAAAAAGAAAACCTGAATTATTTGTTATTGTTGAATTAAGTGCAGCTTTAAGACCAGAAAGGCTTGCAGCAATTAAAGATGTTGAGGGGATAAATGGAGATGATTGACCATTTCCTAGTTGATGGTTAGAACTCATATCAAGAACCTAAAAAATTTTATTATTTTTTAATAAAATTAAAATCTCATTGGATGACCTCCATCCTTAAAAATTAAAATCAATGGATAGAGATGTCCACAAAATCCCAAAAATTTAAATTAAAAACAAATTTTAAAGGATTCACTAAGGACAAAGTTATCATCCTCAAAAATGTCTAAACAAAAATAAAAAATAATTCAAGTAGATGAACCCTGTCGCCCAAAATAAATTATTTTTTTTTTAAATCGAAAAAGATAATAGAAGTGTCCATAAAATTCCCCAAAAATTAATTTAAAAAAATAAATTAAACCCTTACAGCATTGAGGACATCAGAAGTGCACGGAGTTTTAAGTTGTTGATTATCATCCTGTTTGGAAAGTAAACCATTTTCTCGAAGCTTTGAAAAAAAAAAATAAATATTCTTTTTAAAATTAAAAAAAAAACCTGTTGAACTTTTCTAGAAAGATTTATTGTTTTACGAATTTCTCCTTCTATATCAGCTGTGAGAACATTAATATTTGAAAAAATGCCTGGAGAATAAGTTGAGGAAGAAAGGGATGGAGGTAAATTGAGAACTGAAGTCAAAACTGTTTTTTTAAAAAATTAATTTAAAAAAATCCAAAAAGATTTGGACACTTTTTGTCCAATTATGTGGAATAATTTAAAATTCGGAGAAAATCAAAAAGGTCCACCATTTTCCCAAAAAAGTCTTTAACAAGTCAAAAAGATCTTTTAAAAAAAAAACCTGAAGTTGCTGGTAAATTTCCTGAAGTTCCAACTAATTGTTGCGAATCATCGATCACATTGGGCTGTCCATTGCTATTAATTTGTTGATTTGCTTCTCGAAATTTTAAATCAAAAGGATTTACGGAGAGACATTTTTGAATGATTTCGGCCGTTGAAGGAACTTCTATAAAAAAATATAAAATTAAAAAAGGACCATAAACCCCAGATCAGTTCCAAATAATAAAAAAATTAAAAAAAAAAACTACGAGATTCATTTGGAGTTAGTGAAGATAAAAGCCAATCAAACTTGCTACTATTGCTACTCATATTCATTTTTTAGGAGAGATTTTCCAATAATTAAAATTTGAAGTAAAAAGTTATATTAAAACTTTTATAAACTCTGAAACAAAATGAAAAGAAAATTTAAAGAAAATCTTTAAAAAAAATGTTGACATTTTTCCCAAATTTTTCATAAATGCTTTAAAACAAACGTAAAAATGTGTTTGTTGCTAAAATAAATTTTTATATAAAAATTTAAAAAAAAATGCAAAAAATCATTCCAACAACATTATATATTTTTCTTCCCCGGTACACGACAAAATTTTTGGAACAAAAATTATTTTTTATTACTTTTTAAGGTAAAAAACGACAAAGTGTTGCTGATAACAAATAAATTAAATAAATAAAAATATATATCATTTGACATCATTTAAATATTAAAAAATGAAACTTGGATGTTTTTTAGTTTAGGAAAATTGAAAAAAAGAAAGATTAACCCAAATTAAAAAAAAATAAATAAAAAGAATAAAATCAACCAAAAAGAAACATTTTTGGTCATTAAATTACTCTATTTCTTTTCCTTCTCTATTTTCTATAAGAAAAGCCCGTTTAGTCGCAGAAAAATTACTGCAAGTAAACATTCTCTATATTGCTCTAAATCTCTAATTCATTTTTAATACTATTTCTCTCCAACTACTTTTCCCGCAACTAAGTTTCTCGCGATTAAATTGACTTTTTCTTTTCATTAATAACAAGTAGAGTCAGAAAACTATAAAATTAAACAATTACAGCACAAAAACATACTCTAATGGAGAAAGATATTTCTCTAACACTTTTCTCTCTAGAATTTAATGTTTCAAATTAAACATTTGTTTAGAGAAAAATATAAAAAATATAAATAGTTAGAGAACAAATAAAAGCGTCGATTAATAATCTCATTTTACATTAATTAAAGTGAAATAAATATTTTTGATTATTGCCAAATATGGATTTGTTAAATAAAAAATAACATCATAATTAAACTAATGTTTATGTGAAAAATAGACGACAAAATTGATTTTATTTAATGACTAATTGGTCTCTTATTAAATAAATTAATTAGAGTCTGGAATACAAAAATAAATAAAATGAGACTCTAATGGACAAAATATTTTCTCTTTGATTTTAAAATTTTTGGAATTTTCAAAAATATGTAAAAAAAATTTTTTTTAATAAAATATCAAAATTTAAAGAATATAAAATTTAAAAAATTATAAAGAATAAAAAATCACTATATTTAATACGTAGAAGCTTAAAAAATATTTAAATGGCAAAAGGATAATTAAAAAAAAAGAATATTAAAATATTAAAATAATTCAACAAATTAACTAAACTAAAATAAAGAAATTTTTTTAAACAAAAAAAATTTTGGGTCATTAGAGTCTTGGAATAAAAATAAAATTTTAATTTATTCGATAACCCTGAATATTCGTTTTTTCACAATTAGCAACATAAAAATAAAAAACCCTCAATTTAATTAGGGAGCAGCCCACTATGCCGCAGCCCACTATGCCGCTGCCCAGTCTGCCGCGCCCACTATGCCGCTGCCCACTATGTCGCAGGCCCACTATGCCGCAGCCCACTATGCCGCACATCCATTCTGCCGCGTGTATCATTAAATCCTGAAAATTGGAAAACCATAGGGGGGGGTAAGCTCTTCAAAGTGATTACCGCGGCTGCACTTCAATTATTTTCACTGAATTAATTATTTTGTTGTAATTTGCGCCGTAGAATAACGCATGTACCAAAAAGCCAACGAGAGATGGGCTCCCAAATGAAGAAGTCATAAAACACTCCCAATAGGTCCAAGTTAGGCGTGTTTCCAGCAAACTTCGATCCTTCATAAATTTGTTCATAATCGTTCAATCTCGACAATTTTGATCTCATTCGATAGGTATCGAAGAGATCTATCGAATGAGCTATCATACTCATATTCGAATTTTTCACCCAAAAATCAGCTTACTCCCCCCTATGGTTTTTCATTTTTGGGGGTATGTAACTTGGTACATAGTTGTTTCCGCGAATTAATTTTAGTGTCATTCAGCTCAGGTCGACGAGCTCTTTCGAATGATATATAATTCGCCCGTTTTTAAAAAGTGACGAAAACTGTAGTTAGGCCATATTTTGTTTTTTGATGGGAATGATAGACACGCGGCAGAATGGATGTGCGGCATAGTGGGCCTGCGGCATAGTGGGCCTGCGGCATAGTGGGCCTGCGGCATAGTGGGCCTGCGGCATAGTGGGCTGCGGCATAGTGGGCTGCGGCATAGTCGGCCTGCGGCATAGTGGGCTGCGGCATAGTGGGCGCGGCAGACTGGGCAGCGGCATAGTGGGCTGCGGCATAGTGGGCGCGGCATAGTGGGCGCGGCATAGTGGGCTGCGGCATAGTGGGGTGTACCCATTTAATTAAAATAATGGAAAAAGATGAGAGAAAGATCTCTCATCTTTTCATCCCAGAAGGAAAACTGAAAAAAACTTCCTTACTGTCGTTGCCAGGAACAACACAAAAAAAATTTTTTTAACCAAGAATGGGATAAATAAAATATATAATTTTAAATCATCATTAATACACATATACACATTCTTTGGAGATTAAATATTAAAAATGAAGACAAAAAAATATTTTAAAAATTTTTTTTACCTGTGCGTCATAAAAATAAAAAAATATTTAAATACTTTATCAATCTAATTTTTTTATTTTAAAAATTAAAACATTAAAAAAATATTTTTATTAATTTTTTTAAATATAAAAAATACAAAATATATATTGAACTTTCAAGTTTTTAAAAATAATTACAAAACGCCAAAATCCTTGGCGCTCATGTAAATTAAAAAAATGCTTATTGAGGCTGAATAAAAATTTTAAAATAAAATAAAAATAAAAAGAGATAAATAAAACAGGAAACAATTCTTTTTTAATAAATTTTAAGGAATATATAAAGTGATAAAAAAATATTTAAAAAGGCCAAAAATGCGTGTTAAAAAAAAGAGGAAGTGGACTACGGAAAATGCTGGAAAAACGGAAACTATTTTTTTAAATTAAAAAAATAAATAAAAAATAAAAAAAGAAGAAAAAGAGGAATGGCAAAAATGAAAGAACATAAAAAATAATCCCTTAAATGCCAAATAAATAATTAATTTATTAAACGTTGACACAAGAGGAGAAAAAAAAAGAAGAAGAGAGAAAAGGAGAAAAAATGGCTTCAAAATAAGGAAAAATAAAATTTAAAAAAAATTAAAATTTAAAAATATTTACTTAAAAATTCCAAAAAATAAACAGTATTAAAAACAAAAAATTCAAAAACTAATTTTAAAAATTTTATAATCTATTTTTAAATAAAAAATGATTCAATTTCAACATTTTTACCGATTTTCCCTTCGAAAGGATTCGAACCCTTTACCTCTCTTAACTCCAACTAAGCGCTTCCCAACTACACCAGACTTGACATTAAAAGAGTTTACTTAAAAATAAACTTTAGTGTAAAGAAGAATTCTTTCCCAACCTGACTTAAGATAAAAGCTTATAAAAAATTATTTATTAATCCAAAAAAAATTATTTAAAATAAAGAATGTTTATCTCATCTTTTTTTTTTAATTTTATCATTTTTATGTACTTAAGAAGAAAACGGATATGACCTCACACACGCATATAAAAGATTTTTATATTATTTTTGCATACAAAACATCAACACACACAAACAAAAAACATTCTTTTTAAATAAAAAATAGATCTAATTTCGCCTAAATTATGTAAAAAAATAATATTCTTCTTGCAAACATAATTAAGCATGGATTAAAATTTTAAAAAATGAAATATTAAAAATAATTAAATTTTCCTAATTGTCTTCAGAACAAAATATATTTTAAAAAAATAAAGAAATTCAAACTCGTCAAGGAAAGATTTAAAAAAAAATTTTTAAAACAACAATAAAATTAATCCAGCCAAAAAAGAAAAATAAAAATACAAAAATAAACATTAATTTCACCTAAATATCACTGCAAAAAAAAATATTTTATAAAAGATATTCATGGTCGAGTGGTTTACCTCTTGTTTTTATATTTGATAAAATAAATATTGGGAAGGTTCGAACCCCAACACTGCCATTTTTTATAAAATATTTAGAAAATAAATTTTTAATTAAAAATAAAACATTTTGCGGTTTATAAAAATAATTGGGAAGCAAATACAAATATTAAATAATATTTTGCTAATATAGCATAAAACGCGTGGGGAATGTTTACGCCGCTATTTTTTGCTTGTAAAAATGCCTCACCCTTAAAGATTAAAATTTTTTTCTTCTTGTTGGACCAGAGGCTAGTATAGTAAAAAAGAGCCAAATAATTCTATAGGAATGGGGAAATGTCAATACAACAAACGAAAGTAGAAGAAGAGTTTTTTCCTTAATATTATAGCGGGGCGCTAAGCGTTATATAAGCAAATTGCCATGAAACGAGAAGGAAGAAAAAAAGATTAACAACCACAAAAACATAGAAATGAAAAATATATAAATTGACAAGAGAGAAGCTCTTTGGAATACAAAACTAGAAAATTTTTTTTAAAACATTTTTTTATCTTATGGCATTTTTTAAAGCTAAAATAAGACTCCTTTTTTATTGACTAAATATTCTCTCTATCTATATATTTTTCTTCTCTATTAGGAGCGTGAGAATAGAACATTTTTTTAGAAAATATTTAGAAAAGAAATGTGTTGCGGAGTATTTTTATTTTTTTAAAGAGATTTTTTGAGGGGATTAAAATATATAAAACGTTTGGAATTATTTTAGATTTGGAAAAAGAACCAAAATATAAATTAAATGTAATCCTAATTAAATATGTGACACTTTAATAAATTTAAAAAATAACCAACCCTTAACAATTGAGTGAATCAGAGGTAGATATAATTTGAATGAAGTTGTTGATTATCGTCCTGATTGGAAACCAATCCATTTTCTGGAAGCTTTTAAATTTTAAAGAATAAATAAAAATTCTTGTTAAAATTAAAAAAACCTGCTAACTTTTCTAGAAAGATTAATTGTTTTACGAACCTCTTCTTCTTTAGAATATTAAAAGAAATGAAGATAAATAGAGAACTGAAGTCAAAACTATTTAAATCTAATTTAAAAAAAAAGATATTTTTGAAAAATCAACATGAAAAAAATAAAAATATTTCAATTTTTAAAAGTGAACTAAAAAATATAAACATGGCGAACTGATTTATTTTTTCTTTATATCTCTATCGCACACTCTCTCGCTCTTTTTAATTTTAAACGGCTCCTGTACATTTCGTGCAACTCTATTGCAAGACATTACGTCTCAACGGCAAAAAAACTACATTTCGTTTACACGAGCCCACAATTTTTTGCCATTGGGACGAAATGTCGGGACATGTTTAAACTCTAAACGTCTCTTCCACACACTCTTTAATATAATCCGCTTAAATTTTAAGCAATACACTCTTAATTCTTGCTTATTTTTTTAAAAGTTATAAAATGTCTGAAAAAGATCTTAAAATAAAAACTGGAGTTTTAAAACGTTATTTGCAAGAAGCCAATTCTTACAAGTCTGAAGTGCAAAAACAATCAAGCAAAATTTCTTCATTAAAAGAATCTCAAGAACCTGATCAATATATGATTAAAGTTTTTTAATTTTTACTCAAATATAATTTTCTTAAATTTTAGAAAGCTCTTGAGGTTCAACAGGTTTAACATTTTAAAAGTTTTTTTATAAAAGAAGAATCTTTAAAATTACAGGAAAGTCAACAAATGTTTTGTTTGGCATCAAAAAACGTACAAAAAGCGCGTCTTGACCTAGAAGCCTTACTTACAACTGAAGGGGAAAATGATGAATTAAGAACGAATGCTCAACAGATTATTCAAAAAGCGTTGGAATTTGAAAATAATTCTGGTTAATTTATATTTCTTCTTTTATTTTTTAAGACTCATTTTGAGCAAATAAACTTTTTTAAATTTTGGGATAATAAGAATTTTAAGGATCAATTAAGAATAAATTCAGCACAAAAATGACCCCATCTTACACTATATTTTTTTGATTTTTATAAGTACTTCTCTAAATTTTTCTATTAGATTCCATCAAAATAGATGGACTGCTATTTCTCTTAAATCCTTTAACTTTCTCCTTTGAAGAATTTAAAAGTGAATTTTCTCCTTTTTGTACTCTTCTTTCTGTGTTGTTTCTCTTCCTTTTACTATAATAATTTAACTTATTATTAGATAATTTTTGTCCCCCAATTTTTGTTTCACTAATACGTGGAGAACCAAATTTGGCATAATAGCCTTAAAAATTAATTTAAAAAAATTTTTTCTAATAAAAAACCCATTTATTACTTTCATTTCGCATAACGTCCTGAATTGTTCTAAACCGACAACAAATCATTTCTCCAAAGGGCAAACGAAATTCACGGTTATATTTGCAATAAATTATTGGATTGAGCATGCTAAAAATAGTGAGAAAAATGAGAATATTGTCCCAAAATTTTCTTTAGGGTTTTTAAAATAAAGGGGCCCTTACTCAGCACCGAAATGATCCCTTATACCCCCTCAATTTTTTCCAGTGTCAGTTGGCATGGGATAAATATTTAACAAAAATCAAGCCTTTCCAAAAATAATAAAAAAAACCTATTGGAATATCCAAGCCATAATGCAAGTGAATCAAGCCATCTAGGAACATATTCGACCCAATGTTGAGATTTTGCCAAGACTAGAATGAAAAAAGGTACCCAACAAATAATGAAAGCACTCATAATTATTAAAACCTTTAAAAAAAATTTAATTTATTATAAATTATTTAATAAATTAAAAAATACTAATGGAACACGTAAAGTGCCTAATGTAGTAGATCCTCCTCCACCACCTCCACTACTGCTAGCACTTGTTCTTACTTCAATTCTTAAATTTTCATCATTAATTATTTCTCCATCAGAAATTGTATTCGTTCCATTTTTTGATATATTGTTGTTATTCTGATCATAGTAACCTAATTTTTGTGCAGACATACGCAATGCAAAAAGAAAACGAGCATTAGCACGAGCTACTACTGAATCACTTCTAAGCAATGATTTATTTGTTGTTGGTGGAAGTCCTTCTAATTCTCCATCAGATGGAAGATGCACACCTTGCCATCGTAAAACCTTTAAAAAATAATATTTTATTTTAATATGTATAAACAACGTTTTATTTATTTGTTTTTAAAGAAGAAAAAAGAAAAACAAAATGTTGTCCTCTTGAGGGATTCGAACCCATGACCACATGCTAACGAATGGGGAACACTACCGCCTAACCACCAACTAACATATTTTCTAAATAGTTTACTCCCAAGTTTATTTTTAAAAACTTGTTTTTACAAATTGTAAAACCACATTTTACAATTTTATGCTCAAGTTTATTTAATATTACAAGTTCTAAGTTTATTTATATTACAATTTCCAAGTTTATTTAATAAAAAAATACCAATTGATCCTGTCTATGCATTCTCTTTGCTGCACTCCATAATTTAACATAGACTATCACCATTATTAAAGATGGGCACCAAAATGAAATAAGTGTAGCATATATTTGATAAAAACGATTTTGTGAGACCTAAAATAATTAGAATTTATTTTTTTTTAATTTATTTATTCCTCTTTTTTCTGTTAAAATTTTTATTTATTTCTTTTCTTTTTTTTATTTATTTTTTGACTTTTCAATTACAAAAGTATATATTTGCTCAATAAATTAAAATAAAAAATAAAATTGTTGGGTAAATATAAAAAAATATATATATAAATCACACTATTTGGCAAAGCTGTCTTTGGAATTAAAATGAGCATTATTTTCTCATGGAATTTTTATTTTTTGGTTTTAATTCAAAAAAATAAATTGTGCGTTAAAATCTTTTTTTGGCGTTATTTAAAAAAATATTCCTCATTTTTAATTTATAACGCACAGCAATATAAAAACATATAAAAAAGGAGAGGATTGAAAATTGGAAAAAGAGGTTTTTAAATTATTTATGGGTGGTCTAAAAACAAGGAATAAATAAAATAGCCAAAAAGTGGAAATTAGATAGTTAAAAATATATTTTTTTAATTTTGAAATTTAAAAAATTGAAAAAAATACCTGACAGTGTTTTTCAATCTTTGGAAAGGGCAACAAGGCTAAAGGTGCTGCACTGACCAATAAAGCACCCAACCAAACAATAAAAATATACAAACAAATACGACGTCGAGTACGTAAAGCTGAGTAACGAAGGGCTCTAAAAAATAAATTTAAAAAATTTTTTAAAAAATTTAAAAATTAAACCTTGTAACAGCCAAATGTCTATCTACTGAAATTGCACATAAATTAAGAATAGAAGCAGTACATAATGTTAGATCAGCAGTTACCCAAAACCGGCAGAGAATTTCACCTATTTTTTACAATTTTTATAAAATTAAAAAATTTTTTTAAATATAATTACCAAAAATCCAACGATCCTCTAGTACATAAATTGCAGCCAAAGGCATTACAAAAAGCCCAACGCCTGAATTATTAAAAAAATTAATTTTAAAAGAAAAATAAACTTTTTTTTACAAATTGTAAAAAAAGTTTTATTTTTTTACAAACAAGTTTTAATAAAAAACTAAGTTTTACAAATTGTAAAAAGTTTTATTATTATTTTTTACAAATTGTAAAAAGTTTTATTTATAAAAGCATAATTGTAAAACATACAAAAATCAGCTAGTGCAAGTGAAATAAGTAACAAATTTGCTGGTTGCGCTTTTAATTTTCTGACTAATAAAATTGCAGCACAAACACCCAAATTACCAAGAATTGTAATTACAATTAAAATAAATATTAAAATTGAAATTAAAATTGCAAATATTGGATGAGAATAAAATAAAGAATTTGTTTGAGGCCAAGTAATTATTTGTTGTTGTTTTTCAGTTAAATTTTGTGAAGAATTGACCAAATTATTATCAATTTCTACAATTTGTGCATGTACAAATGATCCCAAATTATGCAAAATTAATGAAGATTCTTCTTTTAAATTTTCATATTCTTTGTTTGGCATTTTTTAAACCTAAAAAAAAAGATATCAATTATTTTATTGGGAGAATAGCCAAAAAAAACTCTATCGCGCGACGAAAAGCGAAGAGGAAGAAAAATTAAAAAAAATTCTCTTCATTCCATTTATGGCTACTGATCACTAAATTGAATTTTGAAAGAAAAAAAAAATTAAATAAGTGAAAAATTGAGTAAGAGAGAGAAAAAAGGCGGAGACAGAGGTGAATGTAGACGAAACGCCCGTTCACCCTTCCTTTTCATTTGAGGAAAGGTGTGCGCAAAAAAAAAATATTTTAAATATCAAAATTCTTTAATTTTGCTTTAGAAAATTGTGAAAAAAAATTAAAATTAAAATTTTAAAAAATATTTTAAAATAAAAAAAATTTTTTTTTGCACATCAAAAGAAAATTAGTTCAAAGAAGAGTAAATTTAAACAACAGCGCAGATGGGCGCGATTGACCAAAAAAATTAAAAAAAAAATATTTTTTTGATCATTGAAAAATTCTTTTGGTGTATTTTTAATTGAGTTTATTTTTAGAAATTAAAAAAAATGCAAAAAATTGACTTTTTTTCTTTTATAGGTAAAATAGCATCTGTGTTCAAAATAATTTGAAGAAGAAAAAAATTATTTATGATTTCCATATGTCGATTTTTTATGGAAAATAAAAAGGTAAAAAAATAGATTTTATTGCCTTTTTTAAAAAAATTAAATTCAAATAAAATCCATTTAAAAAAAAATTTTTTAATTTATTAAGAGTACCCCAATTTTTAACTGAAGAAATGAAAGAAGAGTGGGAAAAATTCCCTTAATTTAGTTTTTTTTTAATTTTTTTCTGCTTGATTATACCAGAAAAAACAAAAAAAAATTAAAAAAAATTTAAAAATTAAAAAAAATTTAAAAAATTAAAAAAAAATTCCCCTTTGATCAAATCGCACATACCCACTTGATCAACACCACCAATTGTTTACTTAAAAATGCCTTAGTAAAAATAAACTTTTTTTAATTCAAAAAATTAATTAATGCTAACCAAAAATAAACCAAAAAATGAAAGAAAGAAAAAAGAAATCCTAGAGCCGTGAGTTTTTAAATTTTTAATTTTCCAACGTCAAATAATATTATTTTGTTTGAATAATTTGTATTAGTTTATATATCCCCCAATTTTTAGTGTAGCTTGTTATTATCCCAAAAAAAAGAAACAAAGTAGAAGGAAATATGAGCTTTTTCCTCTACTTTATATGGCAATGGAGATCGAAATTAAAAAAATGAAGAAAAGAAGCTTATAAATGAATGAAAAAAATAAAAGGAAAGGGGGAAAAAATATTGATATTGATGAAAAATAAATAATAATGCCAAAAAAATATTTTTTAAATAAAAAATGTGCGCAAGCAAAAGAAACGCAAATGCCCCAAATAAAATTAACCAACTTTCCGAAAATTTACAAGTGAACAAACTTGTAAAGTTTGTAAACTTTTTAAAACTTGTTTGTAAAATTAAACTTACTGTAGATTGAATGACGAATTGTAAAATATCCACTGCTAAAAGATTCTAGCCAACAAAAATCAAAAACATAGTTTTACAATTATCATCAAGTTTTACAATTGCTACATTTTTGCTGCATTAATTTCTTGTGATAGGTGTTTATGTCTACCTCCAGTGCGCAATTTTTCTTTAACCATCGCGCAATTGACATCATTTGTTGATACTGCAGCTTGATTAAAATTTTTTTTTGTAAAATTATATATAAAAATCTTTTTCATCATTATAAATAAAAAAAATAATTTAATGCAAATCAACGCATTTAATTAAAAATGTAATTAAATTTATTCAAATTTTTTTTCTGATTAAATATTTTTTATTTATTTTTTAATATTCTTCGTCATGAGTATCAAAAGCCACTTCTTCATAATCTTTTTCTAAAGCAGCCATATCTTCGCGTGCTTCAGAAAATTCTCCTTCTTCCATTCCTTCACCAACATACCAATGGACAAATGCACGTTTTGAGTACATCAAATCGAATTTATGATCAAGACGAGTCCATGCTTCTAAAAGAAATATTTCTGAATCAAAAATAGTTTAAAGATTTTTACCAGCAATTGCCGTAGTATTTGAAAGCATACAAACAGCACGTTGCATTTTTGCCAAATCACCTCCAGGCACAACAGTAGGAGGCTGATAGTTAATTCCAACTTTGAAACCTGTAGGACACCAATCAACAAATTGAATTGCTCTTTTAGTTTTAATTGTAGCAATTGCTGCGTTTACATCCTTTAAAAAGGAAAAATTGTAAAAAAAAAGAAAATAAAAATTTTTTTACCTTAGGCACTACATCACCTCGAAAGAGTAAACAACAAGCCTAATAAATATTTAAAAATATTTAAAAAAATTAAATGACCATATATTTTCCATTTCTAGGGTCACATTTAACCATTTGATGTCCAGCTTCAAAGCACTTTATAAAAATATTTAATTATTTAAAAAAAATTTTACTTTATTAGTTATTTCGGGTACATTCATATGTTCATGAAATGCTTTTTCTGCTAAAAAACAAAAAAAAATAAAAATAGAAAACACTTAAAAAACCTGAAATAATAGGAGAATAAGTAGCTAATGGAAAATGAATTCGAGGGTAAGGTACCAAATTAGTTTGAAATTCTGTCAAATCAACGTTTAATGCTCCATCAAAGCGTAGAGAAGCTAAAAAATAAATTTTAAAAAATTAAAAAAAAGTCAAAACCTGTAATGGAGGAAACAACCTGAGCAATTAGACGATTCAAATTTGTGTATGTTGGACTATAAATTAATCAAAATATTTTAAAAGTCCAAAAAATTAAGTCCAAAAAATTAATTTTACAAAAAACAAACCGATGAATATCCAAATTTTTTCGACAAATTTCATAAATAGCTTCATTATCAACCAAAAAAGAACAATCCGAATGTTCCAAGGTTGTATGGGTAGAGAGAACAGAATTGTAGGGCTCTACCATTGCTGGAAAAATTTTAAAGATTTAAAAATTAAAAAAAATCTTAAACATGTTGAAATCTGTGGAGCAGGGTAGACACTAAATTGAAGTTTACATTTTTTTCCAAAATCAGCGGATAAACTGAAAAGAAAAAATATTTTAAATAAAAGGGAATTTAACCGTTCCATCATCATTGACGTAAATCCAGAACTTTAAAAATTAAAAAAAAATTTAATTTAATTAAACCCAGTTCCACCACCAAATGAATGAAATATTAAAAAGCCTTGTAGAGAATTACAATGCTCTGCTGTTCCTTGAATTAATTTAAAGTTACAAAATTTAAAAAAAATTGTCAAACTTCGAATTCGATCCATACAAGCCTTAAAGTTGAAAAAATAAAAAAATTATTAAAAATTCACAAACATCAATCAGCTCTTTTCCAATTGTATAATGACCACGTGCATAATTATTTGCAGCATCTTCTTTACCAGTAATCACTAATAAAAATAAAAAATAAAATTTCCATCCTTTTATCCTTACGTTGTTCTGGATGAAACAACTAAAAAAAAATATTAAAAAATAAAAAAAAATTTTGACCTGTCTGTATGTTCCCGTTCGTATTTCATCTATTTTTTTCAAAATAATAAACAATTCAAAAAAAATATAATTTAAAAAATACCAATCACAGTTGGCTCCAAATCAATAAAAATTGCTCGAGGAACATGCTTACCTTTATTAATAAAATTTTTTTTTTAATTTTTAATAAAAATATACCAGAAGGCGTTTCAGAGAAAAACGTATTATATGAATGATCTTCAATTCCAACACTTGAAAAAAATTTTTTTCAAATAAAAATTTGTCAAATTCAAAAACCTTTCATCTGTTGGCATTCTTCCATCAGGCTAAAAAAAAAATCTTTTTTTTTTTAATTTTTTAATACCTGAATTCCATGTTCTAAACAATAAAGCTCCCAACAAGCCTTAAAAATAAAAAAAAAATTATTTTAAATAAATTTATTTATCATCACATACATTGCCTATTTGCACTCCAGCTTGTCCCACATGGAGAGAAACAACTTCACGCATTTTTCCCCCAGCCGGCATTTTTATTTAAAGTATTTTTATTTTTTAAAATTAAGAAATTTATCCCTCAAAAAATATTTTTTCTTCAAAAAAATATTAAAATAAAAGCATTTCCTTTTCTTTTAAAAAAAAGGTTGGCAGTGGCACGCGCGAAAATAACAATAAAGGTATCTTTAATAAATGGCTTCTCCCCCCAATACAAAACAAAAAAAATAAAAGGGGAGCGTGTATATTTTTGAGACATATAAAAAATTTAAATAAAAAAGGACGTCGTCATGGAGAAATTTTTTTTATTATTATTAAACAATAAATAAAAAAAGTCATTCTTCTTAGAGTATTTTATTTGTTGATTTTAAAGGTAAATTTTAAATTAAAAAAAAAATTTTTTAAAGTGCTCTTTCCACAACTAGTAGAGCAAAGGGTAACGGGTGGAGTGTTAACTACTTTAAAAAAAAATAAAGATTTAAACGCCCTAAAAATATCAAAAATTTTTTTACTCAACTAAAAAAATTAATTAAACAAAAAAAACAAATATTGGCATCAAAAAACAAAAATATTTTTGAATTCAAAAAATGCTCAAAAAATAAAATAATTTTTATTTACCACTACCATCCTTGACATCTTCATGTTTTCTCTTACGATCAGAAGAAGATCTTCCACCATCTTTTTGTTGTTCATTTGTTGAAGAAGAAGTAGAAGTTTCAGCAACACGTAATGGAAGATCAAATTCTTGGTCTGCACCCAAATATGAATCACAAATAAAATAAAGCTTATAATTTGCTTTTTGAGAAGAAATTACAGGTACAAAATCAAGAACATGTTGGGCCTTTACATTAACGGTAAGCCTTTAAAAATAAATTTATTAAAAAAATCTAAAAATTATAAAAAGAAACCTTTTAATTGACAACAATTGGTTATTAACAGGATCACCAATAACCAAATACCATCCTTCTTCCAAATTTTCAGGAACATAATGACGAGAATAGAAAGGAACACGACCAGCAGGGTAAGGATATCTTGGGAAGAATGGAGCAACTACAGGTGGTGCAAAGCCATTTTCATCATTTTCACGTTCAAGCTCAATACAAATTTCAACTGGTTGTCCTCTTAAAAATTAAATATAAAATAAAAAAATAAATTTAAAAATAATACATGTGTGCCTTTTGGCTTACAAGTTGATATTTAACTTCAATACTTGGATAATTATTACAAAATATAGCGACATCAGTTAATTGCCCTTGATTCATTTGTAAAATTTCATCACGATCTTCATCGTTTAATTCGAGCAATTCAAAAATTGATTCAACTTTCTAAAAATATAAAATTTTTTACAAAAAATGTGTATTTATTTGTTAATTCAGACTAATTGTGTTTACTTTTAAGCCTATTTTATAAATTAAAAACACATGAGCCAAAGTCAATTGGATGGTCAAGTGGATAAGCATCTTGCCTAGAGACTCACATGGAGTGAGTTCGACCCCTTTTCAATTTTTATCATTTTTTAAAACTCAATTTTACACATATTGATAATTAAAAATTCTTTCCTTATCTCCTTTTAAACAAAAAAATGTCCACAAACCTTTTCTTTACATCGTCCCAACAATTCTGGTGTACAATGAGGCAATTGTTTCATATAAGATTCATTAGAATACATCGCTTGAGATAACATTTGAGAAAGTTCCATAGCATGTATAGCTGGGGATAACCATCCATTACTTGAAAGAACATCAACACATGCTTGTACTAATTTTACAGCTTTTAAAACAATCCAATCAGTATCTTTACCTAAATTAAATTTATTAAATTCTGTCAATTAATAATAATAAAAAAACATACACAATTCAGCAGTTAAATGGATACGTGACAAATGTGCGTGAAGTAAAAGATTAACCTATTTTTAAAAAATAAATATTAAAAAATAAAGTAGAAAAAAACCTTAACATGAGGACTATTCCATTTTTGATTTTTTATTTGACCTTGAAGTTTGTCAGCCAATTTTTTTAGTGTAACTTCCTCTTTATGACGAACAGGTAACGAAGAAAATTCTGTTGCATTTGAAATTATTTCAATTATAGCACGTAATTTAGTTTTTGGTTTTAATGATAGTGAAAGTAATTCTTAAAAAAAAGAAAGAAATAAAAATTATAAAAAATAAATAAAGGAGTCCCTTCTTTCCCCAATGTCTTCATATAACTCAAATATACGCCTGTCCTCTCAACTATTTTATTCAAATAAAGGAGTTGATTGAAACAAAAAATTGGCGTTCTTTTTTAAAAAATATTGCCTTAAGAAAGAAACACATATACGGACGTTTTAGAGAAGAGTGAGGAAGCGTATGTTTTAGTATATGAAGAACGGAGGGAAACAAATAACAAAAAACTTAAAAAATATACCAATGGTTGTATAGCTAACATAATAATAAGCAGCAATCATTCCCAAATTTAACGGATTTGTATGCATTTCATCTTTTATAGTTATACAATTACTATTTTCCAAATCTTTTAAGGTCGATTCAACCAATTCAGAAAGACTATCAGATAAATGACGATGACTTGTTCCCTTAAAATTAAAGCAAATATAAAAAAAATAAAATAAAAAATAAACATGTAAATTATAATAATTTGGATTTTGAGTCATTCGTCGATATAATAATGTCCAAGTTAAATAATCTATTGCATCTTGTTTGTTTTCAATAGTTTTTGTAACAATTTCAGCATTAAAATGATCATGTAAGCAATGATCTAAATGAGATTCTACAGGTAGAGGTTCAAACAAAAATTTTTTGTAAAAATCTTTTTTTGAAGATTGACACATTAAAACGCACTGACAAGCAGCTTAAATAATTTAAAAGTAAAAAAAAATTAATTTTTTCAAAAAAACCTTCATCATTTCTTCTTTGTAAATTAGCTAAACCAATCATATGTAAAACATCACCAATAGGATAGTCTTCATAAGTATTGTGTTTTCCATTATAAAATTGTGTATCCATTAAAATTACCAAATATGCACGCATTTTTATTTGATAACACATTGTGTATGGAACTATACAAATCTTAAAAAGAGAAAAAAATTATTTTGTTAATATAATAATGTGGAAAAAATGCATGGACGGTCAATGGAATCGAACCATCATGGAAAGCCCCAAAAACTTAGAGCACAACCGACTACACCACAATCAAACGTATTAATAATTTATTTTTATTCACTCATATACTTTATTTGAAAATACAAAAATACAAATTCGATTAATTTGTAGACCAAAAACATGAATTTAATTTCAAAAAATTAAATAAAAAACCTGTATCGCTCCAGAATTAAACAAATTTTGAACACTTTCAGAGTCTACACAAGTTGTTCCTTCATGTAAAAATCCAACACCTCTTTTAATTGTTTCTTTCAAAGATTCATCATTTAAGCGTTCAACAATGCTTGAAAAAGGATCTTCTTGTGGATTCATATGTAAAAATCGATTTTCTTGTCTATCTGCCAAAGCATAAGTTAATAAATCAACTGCCAATGAGCGTGTTAAACGACGATTTGGAACAAATATTAAAACTGGTTTTGGCTCTAATTTGCCACCATGACGTAATATTGAAGAATATACTGGGCGAACCATTGCAGACAGACGCGTTGGAGTATGTGAAAGATTAAAACCCTTAAAACAACAATAAAAAAAGATTTAAAAAATTCTTACATCAATGCGCAAATCCAAAGGAACAGGACGTGCATTTGGTGGAAAATTATAATTTTGTTCACAACCTAACCAATGAGTTATATCACGAGCATTCATTAAAGAAGTGGCCATTGCAACAATACGAAGTTTTGAATCTAATTGATTACCCATATATCTCATTCTTGAACAAACAACTTCCAAAACTGGCTAAAAAATTAAAAATGAAAAGAAAAAGTTTTTTGTTAAAAAAACTAGCAAAAATTCCACTTTTCCCCTTTAAAAAATTAAAAAAAAACAAACCCCATTAGATCCACCAACCATATGTAAATTATCAACAATAAATAGCCTAACTTTTTGTACATCAGAACGATTTTTCCATCTTCTAGAAATATTATCCCAACGTTCAGCAGTCGAAACAATAACATCAGCACGTTTAATTAATTTTATATCAATCGAGTTTTCGCCAGTTAATAAGACGACAACTTTTTTTAATGGAACAGAAATACGTTCAATCCAATCAAAATAAACCTTTAATTAAAAAAAATTAAAAAATTTTTTTTATTTTGTTCCATATCCTCTATAAGTAATGGAAAGGGCAAAATTAAAAAATAAAATTTTTGTAATAAAAAAATAATACATTTTTAGCCATATCATCCAAAGATGTACAATAGACAGCTTTTCCATTTGGATTATTTTCAAAATGTCGAAGTAAAGCAAATTCAGCACATACACTCTTTCCACTACCATTAGGTGCACCAATAAAGACATTTTCGTTTGTTTCGTAACAAGTACGAAAAACTAAATTTAAAAAAATACAAAAAATTTTAATTAAAAAAAACCTTGTGTTTGTATAGGATTAAAAGAACGAATTCCACGCTTTTCAAATATTTGTTCAAATTCAACATTATTTAAAGCAGAGATGGGTAAAGGCTGCAAATCCAACAATTCTGTAGGTGGCGGATATTTTTCTGGTAAAATTAAATGCCTAAAAGAAACAGGCAAAACAGTTTCACTCCCCAACCAACGATCAGAAACTATTCGAATAAAATAGAGTGGAGGAAGAGGATCGAAAACTGGGACAAACATTTTGACAATATGCTCTTCTGTACAATATTTCCTTAAAAAAACAAAACAAAAAATAGATACTTTTTCCTGTTTCATCCCCAGTTTTCTCCTTTATTTGTATATGGTCAGTGGGACATAATGGTCAAACAGTCATTAATAAGAATTAAATTTGAACTTTTCTTATTGATGACTGTCTGACCATTATGTCCCACTGACCATTTGCAAGTCAATTAGAAAATTGGGGATGAAACAAAAATATTAAAAAATTAAATAAACAAACTGTTTAAGCAAAAAATATTCATGATGTAAAATTATTTCTCCATTAACATCTTCTACAAAAATCCAAAAACCTTCAGAATTTCCATGTATTTTTTCATCCCATTGAAAATCTGGTGTTATAGTTAATTCAACACGAAGAGTAGAACGAGTAATTGGTAATATTAATGTTGTCATATCCAATTTTGGAATCTTTAAAAAATTCAAAAAAAAAATTTTCTCTTTAAAAAATAAAGAAAACCTGTCTAATAAATTTATATAAAGGTTTTCCCATTTTTGGTACACGAAGTAATTCCCCCAGTTGATGAACATCCAAATCATAAAGACGATCAAATGGCAAATTTTTCTTATCCAATGTTCGAACAACTTCGGTTGGTAATTTTTTAAATTGATGTAAAGGGTTAAGTGATTGCCATTGTCTAGCGTTAACCATTTTACATAAACCCAAAATTTTCTTTAAAATTTTTAAAAAAATATTAAAAAAAAAATTAAAAAAAAACCAATGCAAGTTGTGCCCATCCTCTCCATAAAACAATTTCAAAAAGTGCTCTAAAAAGACGACCAGCAGATTGTGAAACAAAAACCATATCGCTTTGAAGAGCAAAACCATCCAATTTTAATTGAGAAATATAAGCCTAAAGAAGAAAATTTTTTAAAAATTAAAAAAAAAAGAAACCTGTAAAAGAACATTAACTTTAGCACTTGGTTCATCTAAAGATTCTTTAATTGGAATGGGAACAGTTTCTGCCAATTTTTGTAATTCCAACTTTTCTTCTTCACGCACATGAATTTGTTTAAATTCTGAAGAAAGTGAAAAAATTCTAAAAAGGTCAATTTCTGTGCACGTTTCTTTCAATAATTTGTTATAAGTGTCCATACTTTCATAAGTACAATAATAATGAGAGGCGATACGTCCCAATTCTTGTGCCTAATTTTTTAAATAAATTAATTTTAAAAATTAAAAAAACCTGAATTAAACCAGTTTTTCGATCATAACGTATCAAATTTCCTTTATCAAGTAGTAGACAAGCTGTGTGTACCAAATCAGCTCGTGGCTTCTCCAAAAGTTTGTCGTTCTCCTTAAAAACAAAATTTAAAAATAATTTTAAAAATGTTCAAAAAAATACATCAACTGAAATCCCATAAAGTGTTGGAGCTTTACACATTCTAACATATAAATATGTATAAGTTAGCCATTCCATTGCTTCAGAAACATTTGTTACTGTTCCCAAGACAACTTCAGCATTTAGAGTATCTGGCAATTTTGCAATCATTTGACTTTCAATTGGAAGCTTTTTTAAATTAAAAAATAATTTTAAAACATTCAAAAAAAAACCTGTTGATTCATAAGAGACAAATAATATTGAAGTTCAGTATTATGAGTAATTAAAATTCCTTTACCCAAAGCATTGTGTTGTGGACGTCCAGCTCTTCCCATCATTTGCATAATATCTAAAGGGCCAATTTCTGTCCAACAACCTTTTTGAGGATTGTAGACTTGTGTTCCTTTTATTATTACTGTTTGAGCAGGTAAATTTACACCCCAAGCTAAAGTAGCCGTAGAAACGAGAACCTTTTTTTTAAAAAAATTAAAAGAAATAAAATACTTAAAAATAGTTAAAAAAACCTGAATATGTTTATCAGCAAATAAATCTTCAACTAATGAACGATCTAATCTATTCATTCCAGCATGGTGAATTGCAAAACCATAAGGTAACAAATCTTTCAAATCAAAATTTTTAGCTTGTTCTGCTTCAGTACGCAAAACTTCAGTTGAAGCACTTCCTTCACGTAAAAATTTACTTATAGAATCTTTTTCTAGACAAGCATCACGAATGGCTTTGGCAGTTTTTGAAGTTTCTTTACGTGAATGAACAAAAACAAGAATCTTCAAAAATAAATATAACTTTAAAAAAATTTTTTAAAAAAACCTGACTACGTCCAGCACCTTCAAGTACTTTATCATAAATAATTTCATTCATAGCTTGATATCGTTTTAGAGCTTTTTTCTCTGTTGCACCAATATATTCTTGTTCAAGAGGTACAGGTCTGTAAGAATTGTCAAAGAAAAACAAATTTTCTGCGTCAACACGTACAAAACGAGCAACATCTTTATAATTAGGCAAAGTTGCAGATAACCCAACTAAGCGACATGCATCACGTGTTTGTTCAATTTGACGAATTGTACGAGCTACTAAAGCTTCCAAAACTGGTCCTCTATCATCATGAAGAAGATGAATTTCATCAAAAATTATTAAAGTGACCAATTGTGTGTAAGAACGTTCACCTCCTTGAATTTTATTTAATTAAAATAAAAAAATAATAATTTAAAAAAAAAACCTTTTCGAGTAATAATATCATATTTTTCTGGAGTACAAACGATTAATTGAGTCAACATAAATTGCTCTTTGCTCATTTGAACGTCACCAGTCATTTCACCAACCTTAAATTTATTTTTTAAAAAATCCAAAAATTAAAAAAAAATAAAACCGTAATTCCATAAGCTTCTTCTAAACGTTGTTTAAAACTTCCAACCATTTCTTGTACTAAAGAACGCATTGGTGCAATATAAATACATTTAAACTCATCTTTTCTAATTGTAGAATCTTCATTCATATGTTTTGAAAGTTCTCGTAAAATACAAAGTAATGCAACATTTGTTTTTCCTGCACCTGTTGGTGCACAAACGAGCAAATTATTGTCTGTATGAAGACCTTTTTTGTAAATTGTTGATTGAATCCGATTTAATGTACGATATCCTTTGAATGCTGGACGTGCCCATTTTGGCAATTCTTCAATGTCAATTAATTTCTTTAAAAATAAAAAAAATAAATATTTTATAAAAAAAACAATTATGCTGCTCACAAGTCTCCAAAAATCAAAAATAAATAATTTTATAAAATTCTCAAACAAACCTCATTTTCTCCAAAAGGTTTAGGCTTTAATGGAGGAACATAAATACTTTCATAACTCTTCTTTTGTGTTCTTTGCGATCCTTCAGGTAAAACACATTTTTTGTTACTCATTGTATGCGATCCTTGAGCAAAAGCCATATCTTCCAAATCATAAACTTTTCTTTGTTGTGCCCAACTTGCTGCTGCTACCGCTTCTTGTGCTGCTTCTGTCATACGACGTTGTTGTGCAGCTTTGTCCCTTTTTCCACGTTCGGTCTAATAAATTTAAACCAGTTAAAAATTATTTAAATTTAAAAAGATTACCGCAACTATATCCTCTTCTCTAACTTCCACAAGTTCATCAAGTATATTTTTCAATTCAGGTTTACTAGCCATTTCATTTTCTATTGCTTCTCTTTCTTCACCTTGTGTTTGTTTAAGCCTTGTACAATAATAAATCATGTTTCTATGTTGACAGAGTTGTTTGATAAAATCAAAATGGGTGAAACCAAGAAGCAAAACCAAAGCATTTTCACAAGAGCGATCATCAGCAGAATTCTAAAAAATATATTTTTAAACAAAATATTCTTCAAAAAAACCTTCAAAATATTCAATACTTCTTGCGCTTTTTGCTGACTTTCATTTGGATCAAAATATTTTGATAGATAACGCTTCACCCAATGAGCGTCAATATCCCGTGGATTTAATTGTTTTTTCTAAAAATAAAGAAAATAAATAATCTTTTTTTATTTAAAAAACCTCAATTCCATCAGATTTTTCTCCACCATCAGACGTTTTTAGTGTTCCCTCATAAACTGCTTCAACGCCGACATCTTCATCGTCGCTTTTGTCTTCTTTAAGTTCAGTCACCATTCTATCGTCTTCTTCATCTGATTCAAAATGTACAGGAACACCAGTAGTTTCATCAATATCATCCATCTAGAAAAGAAAAAATAAAGAATCAAAACCCCCCAATTCCCCAAAATTAAAAAAAGATTTACAATGTCACGTTTTTCATCTTCATCATCAGGATTAAAATCAGTAATCTTCTTTGCCAAATTAGTCAATAGAGCAAAACGTTCCTCAGTTAATTTGGCTGAAAAAAGATCTTCAGTTTCCTTCTTTTTGTCTTTTTCTCGAATAGAATCTGATTTTAATATTAGGAGAATTTCGTGTGAAGATCCATGCAAAATTTCTCTAGGCTGATCGCCAATAACTTCTTGAATTAAAGAAAGGAAAACTTCAAAAGTATTTCGAGTTTCTTGTGTTCTAGGTTTGTAAATTCCAGCAATTCCAATTTCATCTACTGCTGATTTTTGTTCACGGATATCTTCACGATCACGAGATTTTCTTTAAATGGAATAATTAATTAGAGAAAAATAGGGAAATAAATATTTGTCCCACAAGAGGGTTCGAACCATCGACCCTCCCTCAACATTTTCTCCCTTATAATTAGCCGCTTTACCACTGAGCTACAGAGACAATACTTCATTGTCTATTTTCTCGTTTATATGTAGGCTCAAATAAGCGTTTTAAATCTGAATCCCCTGACAATGGATAAAAGAATAAAATTGAATACCCTTTAGAAGACTTTTTCTCAGCAGGTACAGCAGTTCTTCGATATTTATCGCCCATTTTTGAACCTCTCAAAATATCTTTTGTAAGAGGCATAACCTCACCAGTAGGTTCATCTCTTGCACGTCTATCCGTTAGATTGTAATCAACAGAAAGTACAAGGTTAGAATTTTGACGATATTCATACTGTTGAGAACGAGCGATTTGGTCTGTCATTTTTTAAGTTAAATAATTAATTTATCTGGAAAAAAATTATTCTTTAACTGAATATGAAATTTATGAAATTTAAAAATGTTTTTCATCTTTAAACGCATTGACCCATTTGAGCGACCACCGTTTGAGCGTTGTTTAAAAAAGCGACCAAGGGATGAGAACGAATAGAAAGAGAAATGAAAAATAAGGGACGCTTAGGAAGAAAATAAAAAAAGAGAGAAATGAAAAATCAATAAATTCTTTTTAACCCTTTTTCTCTTGAAAAATAAAAATTTCCTAACCACTTCTCTTCGTTAATTGACAAACGGAGGTGGTGGGCATTCGTCGACGAAAAAAGTTAGGAAAGAAATTTTAAAAATAAATTAAAACTCTTAGGATTAAACAAAAATTTTTGTCGACATCTCCAGCAATTTTGGATAGAACACTTCCACATGTTTTTGTCAATAGGAAAACAAACGAATTTAGGTTTAGTTGTAATATTGCTGGATATACTCCTGAAGAGTTGCAAGTTGAATTTATTAGTGTTGAGGTTTAACTTTTTTAAATATTCTACACAAACCTTTCCTCCAGTTATGTAGTAACTATCAAAAATCATAAACAACATACAATAAATCATTCCATGCAACATTTTCTAGACGTATTTTACTTCCAGGTGTTCATAAAGAAAGTATTCAATGCAATTTGGAGGAAAAGTAGGCAACAACAATTACAACAGGTTCGTTTCTTTTATTTAGTGGAGTTTTGTGGACGCGCTAGCTTTTCTGTAATTAGTTTGCAAACAAAACTTCTTGAACCGAATAGTCTCGTTTGAGTGCGTTTTGCGTTCAAACTGCCTGAATCAGATTGGAACATTTTTCGTCTGCTGTCTCTCATTTTAACCACTATTCTCAGAACTTAATTTAACGAGAGATAAAGTGTCAGTCTCGAGACTTCATTAGCGTACCTCGATCTAATTTCCCAAAAATCCACATGCGAAAGAAAATAAATATTTGAGAAAAAATATATAAATTATAATTTTTCAAAGTTATCTTTTGCTAATACTATTTTTAATTTCATTTTTTTGCAATTTTTTCAGATTTTGGACAAAAAACAATGGAAAAAGCAGTTCAACATGCGCACCATTTGGTCATCCGGCAGAATGAGGTTCTTGCAAAGGAGAATATAGAATTGAAACGGTTAAATCAGGTTTTTTTGTTTAATGTTTATAATGGATGATTATTATTAAATTTTTTGACATTTTTAAGTCTATTTTCTCAAATGGGTTTATCTGACATGTTAAGATATTTTTCTTTTTATGATTTAAGTGTAATCAGAAATAAAATACATGTCTTCGTGTTTTTAAGGAGCAGCAACAGCAAATACAGTCTCTCATAATTACCAATCGCGAATTGATTCGGGCATTCAATGAAAGTAGAAGAGAACATGAAGAACTGATGAAGCAATTAAAAGGTTTACTTATATTTTGTTTTTCTTTGAATTTTTTGGCCGTGGGGCCAAAATTAATTGTGTTCCTTCACCCTTTGGATTTTTCAGTACTTTTTGTATTGATTTTACTCAATATACTGACTTTTATTCCGTGACACTGAACGTTTTGCTTTTGTATTTTTGTTATTTGTATTTTAATTTAGGTGATCAGAATGCTAAACGTCGCAAATTAATGGTTGAAAGTGATGATGGTCCTCCATTTGCCAAAGTAAAACAACATTTTTATTTTAAAATTATTGAGCTTTAGAATGCCCTATCATCACGTATTTTTGTTGGTGGAATTAAAGAAGGAACGACCACAGTGGAGTTGAGCAAATTTTTTGCTGAAGAAGCTCGTAAAATTGAGCCTGATTCTACAATTACGGATGTTTTTATTCCTAGACCATTCCGTTCTTTCGCTTATGTTAGTTTTTCTACACCACTTGTTGCGAAGGAACTAATCAAGTTTGTTTTTTAATAAAGAATTAAAATTTATTTTTAAAAGGATTGGTCAATTTACTATTGGGGAAAATCTACTTCGTTTATCTGCTCCTCGTGATAGGCGGCCACAACAACAACTGCTCAATTCTATTCAACCTTCTCATCAAGTTTTTAAAACGAATGTTATATCCAATTGCCAATTCGGTCAAATCTCTTACAACTAGTTGGTCCCGTGCAAACTTGGACCTATTGGGGTGTTCTATTACTTATTCATTTTAGACCCATAGCCAGTTGGTCTTCGCACAAACTTAGTTTTTTCGGAGTGTTTTATTACTTTACCGTTTAAGTGATTTGACCAATTGGTTCATCGATGAATAATGGTGACGAATTTATATAGGTTTTTAATTCGAATTATTTTTAATTATTATAATTATTTTTCCTATTTGTAGGGAAAAAATATGGGACACGCCTGGGTAGTTAAAGATTAATTTGCCGAAAGTAGTCTCTAGTTTCCTCTTTATCTCTAATTCTCTTTATTTAGAATACTATTTCATTACTAAGCGGCCATTTTCTTCTACTACTTGGGCTGTACTCAAAAAATATTATTTCTCCCTAGACTCTTCTATTTCAATTTTTTTTTGCCTTATTTTTATTCTGTGAATTGTATAATTTAATAATTCTTGTGGAATATTTTAAAAAATATATTTTATTTTTTTTGTCGATATTCTTTTTTTTGCAGTTGTTTAACTGTTAATTACTTTAATTATTTTTGAATGAAGGTTTTGAAATTAAAAAAGTTTTTTTTACGTTTTAATGTGTCAATCTTCAAAAAAATATTTTTACAAAAAATTTTTGTTTGAACCTTTACCTGTATAATCTCATTTAGATCATTGCTTACATGATCATTTTAATGCAGAAATTGTTACAAAAACTATTGAAAACAAACAAGATGCAATAGATTATTTAACGTGGACATTATTATATCGACGAATGACTCAAAATCCAAATTATTATAATTTACATGTTTATTTTTTATTTTATTTTTTTTATATTTGCTTTAATTTTAAGGGAACAAGTCATCGTCATTTGTCTGATAGTCTTTCTGAATTGGTTGAATCGACTCTAAAAGATTTGGAAAATAGTAATTGTATAACGATAAAAGATGAAATGCATACAAATCCGTTAAATTTGGGAATGATTGCTGCTTATTATTATGTTAGCTATACAACCATTGGTATATTTTTTATTTGATATTTGTCTCCCTCCGTTCTTCATATACTCAAATATACTCCCTCACTCTTCTCTAAAACGTCCGAGTATGTGTGTTTCTTTCTTAAGGCAATATTTTTATAAAAAAAGGACGCCAATTTTTTTTTTGGTTTCAATCAACTCCTTTATTTGAATAAAAAGTTGGGAGGATAGGCGTATATTTGTTAATATGAAGAAATTGGGAAAATTACCTTTCTTTATTTTTCTTTTTTAAGAATTACTTTCACTATCATTAAAACCAAAGACTAAATTGCGTGCAATAATTGAAATAATTTCAAATGCAACAGAATTTTCTTCATTACCAGTTCGTCATAAAGAGGAAGTTACACTAAAAAAATTGGCTGATAAACTTCAAGGTCAAATAAAAAATCAAAAATGGAATAGTCCTCATGTTAAGGTTTTTTTCTAGTTTATTTTTTAATATTTATTTTTTAAAAATAGGTTAATCTTTTACTTCACGCACATTTGTCACGTATCCATTTAACTGCTGAATTGTGTATGTTTTTTTATTATTAATTGACAGAATTTAATTAATTTAATTTAGGTAAAGATACTGATTGGATTGTTTTAAAAGCTGTAAAATTAGTACAAGCATGTGTTTATGTTCTTTCAAGTAATGGATGGTTATCCCCAGCTATACATGCTATGGAACTTTCTCAAATGTTATCTCAAGCGATGTATTCTAATGAATCTTATATGAAACAATTGCCTCATTGTACACCAGAATTGTTGGGACGATGTAAAGAAAAGGTTTGTGGAAATTTTTTTGTTTAAAAGGAGATAAGGAAAGAATTTTTAATTATCAATATGTGTAAAATTGAGTTTTAAAAAATGATAAAAATTGAAAAGGGGTCGAACTCACTCCATGTGAGTCTCTAGGCAAGATGCTTATCCACTTGACCATCCAATTGACTTTGGCTCAAATGTTTTTAATTTATTAAATATGCTTAATTAAACACAATTATTCTGAATTAACAAATAAAATACACATTTTTTGTAAAAAAGTTTATATTTTTAGAAAGTTGAATCAATTTTTGAATTGCTCGAATTAAACGATGAAGATCGAGATGAAATTTTACAAATGAATCGAGGACAATTAACTGATGTTGCTATATTTTGTAATAATTATCCAAGTATTGAAGTTAAATATCAACTTGCAAGCCAAAAGGCACACATGTATTATTTTTATATTTTTTTTTAAATATAAATTTTGTTTTTTTCCATTGTTTATATATTGGGTTAGTGGAGTGTTTAATTTTATTTAGTCAAACTAATTTCATTTTTAGAAATACTCTTAATTTTTAAGTTTTAAAAATATACACCAATAATAGATGATTTTAGTTGGATTATGTTCTTTCAAACCCTAAGACCGGAATATATATACATAGTTATATAAAGATAAAAACCAATAAATAAACAATAATAAATTAAAAAAACACAAATTTTTTTTATCCAAACTAAAAATGATTAATAAATGGGGACGTCAATCGCATGACGAATTAAATGTTTAAAATTATTGCTTGAATGAATTTTAATCAAATAATTATTATCCTTAATTATTCTTTCACATAATTTCCTAGAACCTTCGCCGATTATGATGGCTTTTCCGCCAATCTCATTTAATTTTTTCAGTTTTATTTCATAATCGGATACGACGTCATAATGCCCTTTTTGGCTGAGTTCGCCAATGGCGACCGTTGCTATATTATTAAAAAACGTTAAATATTTTTATATTAATTTTTAAATTAACTAAATCCTAATTATTTAACTAGTAATTTTTTAATAAATTAATGATACAAAACAAAGAAAAAATAAAAGAATGGTATATTTTTTAACCAATTCTCTTTAACTATTTTAAATTGTTACCGGGCTTTGGAGCAATGCCAGTAGCACATGATATGAATGAAATGGCAATTGAGCCAGTTCCAGAAACCCCTTCGACTGGAAAAGCCTTAAAACTGAAGTATATTAGGGGTACTTACCACGGTCCACCCGAATATAAATCACGTCGAAGTTAAAAACAAGATCTACAAGACTACCAATAATTCACAACGTTATACAAAACGAAAAACAATTTCTATACGAGACAACACCATTTGAAAAAATTATATCCCAAAAATTTAGATTTTTGACAAATTGTATAAATTTTGTCCCTAGTGGTACTACAAACAATTTTTTTTACAAATAATTTAAACAAAAACTTTTACACAAATAACAACGTATTTTTTCTCGCTCTCGCAACACCAAATTTTATTACCTTTTGTATTATTAAAAAATAAAAAAACAAGTATTTCTAATTAAATTTATTAAAAAAAAAATGCACCTTATCTTCTATGCCGGAAATTGCAAATTTTAAACAATTTCCAGCAAAGGAGATAAAGTATTAAAAAAATTTATTAATAAAACTCGAAATCACGCTAAAATAAAAAATTATTAAGTCCAACATCGCGCAAACGAAGTAAAAGTTAAATTAAAAAAATTATTTTAAATTTTATTTTAAGTTTTCCCGATTTTTGTGTATAAAAAACCCAGGAACCAGAAAACTTGGAATTTCAGATTTTATTTCGGTTTTCAAAAATACTGGAGAGAAAAAAAATTTACCCATTTCATTTTAATTACTTACGGGGAAGATATGAAGTACAAATTTTTTGCCTTTGAATTCATTAGGTAGAATTTTTTTGCAGTATGTTAAGACATTCCAGCAGTGGCCAATGTAAGCGTCGTTACAATCAGCAGTGACGCGGAGTTCAGGCCCCTCCGTTGTCACCTCCTCAACTTGGCACATACTGACGATTCCAACTTAAATGTTTGAAATTTATTTATAAAAATATAATAAAAATAACCATCTCCAGGAGCCACTGCCATGATTGGGAATTCTCCTACCCCTGGCACCATAAAATCAAGAATTGACTCTACTAAATTACAAACATTGTTATTCATATATTATTTAAAAAAACCTGTCGAACTCGCACACGAGGCCCATTTTCCAATGTGCGAGGTACTTCTTCGGCACTTAACGCACCGTTTTGCTTGTCTCAAAATGTTTTTTGTAAGAGGCATAACATCACCAGTAGGTTCATCTCTTGCACGTCTATCCGTAAGATTGTAATCAACAGAAAGTACAAGGTTCGAATTTTGACGATCATTAGAATCATCCGTTAATTGTTTTTTCTAAAAACAAAGTAAATAATCTTTTTTAATTTAAAAACCTCAATTCCTTCAAAGTCTTCGTCACTAGTGGTGCTTAATGTGCCATCAGAGTCTGTTTCAACTACATCTTCATCGTCGCTTTTGTCTTCTTTAAATTCAGTGACCATTCTATCATATTCTTCGTCTGACTCAAAATGAACAGGAACGCCAGTAGTTTCATCAATATCATCCATCTTTTAAAAAAGGAAATTAAAAAGAATCAAAACCCCCCAATTCCCCAAAATTAAAAAAAATATTTACAATGTCACGTTTTTCATCTTCATCATCAGGATTAAAATCAGTAATCTTCTTAGCCAAATCAGTCAATAGAGCAAAACGTCTCTTTGTTAATTTGGATGAAAATGGAGAAATTTCCTTCTTTTTATCTTTTTCCCGAATTGAAGCTGATTTTAATATTAGAAGAATTTCGTGTGAAGATACAAGTAAAATTTCTCTAGGTTCATCGCCAATAAGTTGTTGAATTAAAGAAAGGAAGACTTCAAAAGTATTTCGGGTTACTTGTGTTCTAGGTTTGTAAATTCCAGCAATTCCAATTTCATCTACTGCCGATTTTTGTTCACGGATATCTTCACTATCACGAGATTTTCTTTAAATGGAATAATTAAAATAAGAAAAGTTTGGCTACTAGTCGGATTCGAACATCGACCTCTATTTACTAATACTTTTTCATGCGCTTTACTAGCTGCCTGGAAAAACTTTATTTTTCTATTTTCTAGTTTATATGTAAACCCAACAAAACGTTTTAACCCCAAATCCCCTAAAAGTAGATAAGAATAATAAAATTGAATACCCTTTAGAAGACTTCTTTTCAGATGGTAAAGCGATTTGTTGAACATTATTGTCCATTTTTGATTCATCCAAAATATCTTTTGTAAGAGGCATAATCTCATCAGTAGGTTCATCTCTTGCACGTCTATCCGTTAGATTGTAATCAACAGAAAGTACAAGGTTAGAATTTTGACGATATTCATACTGTTGAGAACGAGCGATTTGGTCTGTCATTTTTAATTTCTTTTCATCCTAGAAAAGTTAAAGTCGTTTTATGCAGTTTTTTAATTAAAAATTACCGAAACTATATCTTGTACTTTAACTTCAACAAGTTTATTCTCAGAGTCAGGTTTGCTAGGCAAATTTTTTGATTCCTTTTTTTCACTTTGTTGGTGACCAGGGCAAAAAAAAATCAGATTTCTGTTTTGGCAAAGTTTTTTTAATAAAAGCAGCATGTTCAATTCCAAGAAGCAAAACCAAAGCAGTTTCACAAGAGCGATCATCGGCAGAATTCTAAAGAATTTATTTTTAAATAAATTTTCCTTCAAAAAAACCTTCAAAATATTCAATACTTCTTGCGTTTTTTGTTGAGATTCTGTTGGATCAAAATATTTGGATAAGTAACGCTTCACCCAATGAGCGTCGATATCCCGTCGATTTTTGTTCTAAAAAATAAAGAAAATCAACGTAATTTAGGACAAAGTTCTGTCTATCGTCCTCGATATTTCAACAATGTTTTTATCAAAATTAATTGGAAAAATGCTCAACACAAGAACTTTCGTTTAATATCGCAAGAAAGTCTGTGATTTTACATAAAAGAATAGAACAATAGTTTAGCCAATTTCTACTAAATTAAAACTAACCGAATATTAAAAAATATATAGTCGATAGACTAATTTCGAAATTTATTGAAAATAAAATAAATAAAATATAACAAACCTTGAAATAAATAATAGCACATATGCTTGCAAAAAAGAATATAATTAAGACAATAATTAATATAATAAAATTATCCATTTATTAATATTAAGAAATAATAGTTGACAAATATCTAGAAATTGTAACTTTATTATACGAAAATATTAAAATAAAGAGGACAAATGAAAAAAGTACTTTTTTGTTGCAAAAATTTCGCAACCTTTTATCCCTTAATTTTCAATTTTGAAATATAAATTTCGATTTTAAAGTACTGTACATCAAAACAATTTTTTCTCGAAAACGTCTAATTGATCGCGAATCGATTGGTGCAGAAAATTGATCGCGAGCCAATCGGTCTCGAGGATTTCCATTATTGTTTATTTCAGCTTGTTTAGCTGTCAGATATTTATTATCTTATATTCTAGGTACACTTAAATTTAGTCCCATAATTTATCTTTCCCAATTTTTTTATTACTTTTACAACCTTTTTTTTACATTGTTATCTCTTATTTTAATTTTAATTTTGGCATAATGTCTTTTTTAAATTTATATTAATTTATCCACAAACTATTTCTTCGGCAGAGAAAAAAGAGTTATTATAAAAAGGATTTTTAGGTCTAAGTAGTTCTAGGCAGAGTAGTCTCGGTCAATTTGAGTGAAACAATAAATATAGAGATAAAGAGGAGTTAGGGACTATTTTCGCCAATTCTGACTGCGACTTATCCTTCGTGTCCCTAAGAATGAACCTCTTGAATTGAATTATTTTTCCATTAACCTTTATCTTATCACTATTATTTTAGCTTAATTTGTTTATATTGTTGAATCTTTATATATTTCAGTTCAATTAGAAAAATGCCTAAAAAACACAAAATAGATGAGATTGAAGGTTCTTCCCCATCAACAAGTAATAATTTAATTAATTCTCGAAGACATTCTGCTATTGAACAACGTACAACAAGACATCCGGATAAGAAAATGTATTTTTACTCTTTTCTGGATAATATTTTCAATTTTCAGGCCGAAAAGTGCTGGTCGAGGTGAATTAAAAGGCTTACAAGATTCACTTTCCAAATTCTTCACACCTTCTGACATGCGTCGTTCCCGTACACATAGTTTTAAATTAGGCCTTGATCAGGTTATTTAAATTTTGATTGAGACATTTGGGGATTGACCTTTTTGTAATTTTACATTTTTAGCATCTAGAGGTTGATGTCGATTTCATTTCCAATAAGGCGGTCTCAAGGAGCGAGTCTAAAAGTTCAAGAAGTATTTTTTATATAGTATATCTTTAAATTTTCTTTATTTTAGCAAATAGCATTTGCAGCCATATTTCGCCCAAATCGCCACATCATCGTGATCGTTTAGAGGATGCTTTATCCAAATACTTTACTCCAAATCCTGATAAGAGGCGATTACATAAAGAAGGGGAATATTGGCAATTATCTAAAGGAGGAGGATGTGATTATCAAAGTCCAAAACTATGTACAGAACAAGGTTTTTTAATTTTTAAAATAAAAATAAATAATTATTATATAGTCAAAATTGGTGAGTCTGGTGTTGAAGGAAGAGATTCTGAAAAGGTTGAAATTTAAAACTTTCACAAAACTTATTTTTTATTTAGACAATTACACAGAAACAACTAATATTCAATGATCCTTTTATTGAGAATGAAGGGCGGAATCCTTTACTTAAGCAAAAACAAGTTCTTGAAAGACGTGAGAACAATTCAGCTGCTATAAAATCTGCCCAACTTATTAAGAAAGCATACAAAGGTTTTCTAGCTTATAAATTTTTTGACTTTATTTTGCTTATTTTAGGAAGTCGCGATCCACGCAAACAATTGTCACAGCCTGTTTCTTCATTTTTAAAAATCTCAAATGGGTCTTCTTCTTTAACTTATCAGTATAATTTTTTAATATTTATTTTTTTAATAAATTTTTAGAGCAAAATTTCAACCTTTTAAATCTTCAATTCCTCCGAAAGTTATTAAAAATGATATCTCCCCCAAAATTACTGAAGAAGATCGAATGCTTTTTGAACAGGCTAGGCGATATGTAATGAAGGTTTTTTGTTAAATTTTGTATCATTTTATTTTTTCTTTACTTCAGGATCTCGAATTGGCTAATACTGCTCTAAAACTGGATGACAAATCAATTTTTCCTCCAAAAATAAGAATTCATTGTTATGAGATTGATACTTGGTATTCTGCTCCATATCCACAAGAATATGCTTGTTTGCCTGTTAGTTTTTTACAACTCCATTTTATATAAATTTTAAATTGTTAAAGGTTTTACACATTTGCGATGCTTGTTTAATGTATTTATCTATTCCAAGTTGTCATATGCGGAAGTGTAAACAAAGATTTCCTCCTGGCAATGAAATTTACCGTGATAGTACTTTTTCAGTGTTTGAAGGTTTTTTAGGATTTGTTAATTTTTAATTAGTATTTTTAGTTGATGGAAATTTGGCACGTGTTTATTGTCGAAATTTATGTTTATTAGCTAAACTATTTATTGATCACAAAACTTTGTAAGACTTTTTTAGTTAAATTTTTTGGTTAATTCTTTTACTTTTAAAGATATTTTGATGTAGAACCATTTCTATTTTACGTTTTGACATTAAATGATGAAAGTGGTTGTCATTTTGTTGGTTATTTTTCCAAGGTTTTTATTTTTTTGTTTGTGGCATTTTTATATTTTTACTTTTCAGGAAAAATTTAGTCATCAAAAATACAATTTGGCCTGTATAGTAACTTTACCCTGCTATCAAGGACGTGGTTTTGGCCGTTTTCTTATTGAATTTAGCTACGCACTTTCTAAGCGTGAAGGATTAATTGGAAGTCCAGAAAGGCCTTTATCTGATTTGGGAAAAATTGCTTATCAAAGTTATTGGCTTTATAAAATTTTTGACTTTTTTTGTGAACGATACAAAATTGATGAGGAATGTTTAAATAAAATATCTTTAAAAGGTTTATTTTGTTGATTTAAATTTATTTATTTTTTAATTTTTTTAGAAATCTCAACTTTTACTGGAATTTCTCCAAGTGATATTGCTGAGACTCTTGCAGAAAATTTGATGCTTCCAACAAAGGATTTAAAGTATTTTAACATTTTTAGTTTTATTTTCTTTAAAAATTTTTTTAGAACATCAATTATTCTTGACAAATTGGCAATTTGTACGCATAAAAAAACAAAAGAGAGTAAAAAGCGTACTTTGTTAGACGAAAGCAAATTAATTGTATGATTTTCTTCTTTATTTTAAATTTATATTTAATTTTTTAGTGGGAACCTAAAATATATAGCCCTTCAAAAGATTTGCGTGTTCAATCTCCTTTACAACATACTCCTTTACCCATTACTCCTCAAAAGGATAAATTGGATGATGATGAAGTTTTGATGGTACATACTGTTCAAACGAGTGATTTGAAAAATAAAAAGGTTTTCTTTTTTTTTGAATTTTGACAAAAAATATTTTTCTTTCAAATTCTTCAGAATATCTCTGCTTCGATAGAAAAAGGAACGCAAAGAATTTTAAAAAGAGTAAATACAACAAGTAAAAAAATTTCTAAACTTTCGCCTTCCAATAGTGGAAAAAAACGAACAAAAATTAAAAGCACAAATGTTAAAGGAGCAAGTAGTATAAAATTAAAAAAAGTTGAATCTTCTGAAAGTGAACTTGAAAAAGAAGATCGAGAAGAATTACCAAAAAATAAAAAACGTGGAAGAAGTAAAAAAGGTTTTTTATTTTTAAATTTGTTAAATGCTAACAATAAGATTTTACTTTTTAAGTTGCCGCCACAAATTGCAAAAATTCTGTAGATAAACGTCGTAAAAATATTGGATCATCAACAGATGATGATGAAAAAAATAGTAAAATTAAATCGTCCCAGAATGGATCACAAAAAACTTCAACAAAAGAAAATTCTTCAATTACACCATCAACTTCTTCACAAAATATTTCATCATCTAATAATAATAATAAATGTATAATATCTTCTCCGCGTGGTAATAACAACATTAATTTATCTAAAAACAATAAAAATTTTAAAAAATTAAATTTGACTGATTTAGAAGTAAAAAAGAAAATTGATGAGTCAACAGATAGTGAAAAGAATATTGACGGCAAAAAGAAAATTTTTGAGAATAAAACAAATGAAATTATTGATAAAAAAGTAAATTATTAAATTGTTTTTATTTTTGAATTTTGACTATTAAAAATTTAAATAAATTTTTTAGAAAAAAGATGAATCTGAAGAAACTGACAGTTGTTCATCCCATCCTTCATCATCGCCAACATTTCCCAAAAGAAGAAAAATTTTATTAAAAAGTAAAATGCGTGGTATTCAAAGAAGAAAAAGAATAAGAGGAAATTCTTTTAGTATTTCTACTTCTACTGATGAAAGTTCTTCTTCTGGATGTGATTCTGAAAGGATTAAAAAGGTTGTTGATGTACCTATTTCCAATACAAAAAAGTCCAAAAAATTATTATTTCAACGAAATGAATATAGCGAAACTTCAGCAGAAGAAGAAAATCAAGTAATAGAGGAAGAAGAAGAAGATCGTTCTTATTGTTCTTCTGTTAGTCCTCAACCTATGGGCGATAGATTACCACCTTTGAGGGAGCATGAAAATTTGATTAATATGGGAGGTTTGTTTTATTATATATTTTCTTTAATTAAAAGAAATTTTTTTCTAGGAGAACCAGATACAATAAATATGGGTGGAGAGCCAGATAATGATGATATGGGAACAGCCAATTCTTTTTCTACGGTTTGTGGTATTTCAAGCTATAAAGCTCCAGTTTTAATAACTGCACATCCTATGGAAGAAGCAGATGATGAAGAATTATTTGATGAACCACCAACAGTTGATGAAGGAAGAAGAAGAGAATATTCACAAGAGAATGTAGCAGTGAATTACAATAATGTTGTTGAGCAAAGAATGGATAATGAATTAAAAGGTCTTTGTGTTCAAGATAAAAAGACTACTTTAAAAATTCCTTCAATACGAGGTTTTTTTTAATTTTTTTAAATATTTTTAAACTTTATTTCAGTTGATTTTCAGCAAAAGTCTTGTTCACCTTCCGATGTAGCAACAGTTGAAATGCCTGCATTAGATGCTGCTGAACGTCACATTTCTCCAGCTGAAAATATTTGTCGTTTTGGAGAAGATGACGAATTAGTTGAAGATGATGCTCCACCAATGTTATCTCCTCAAGCTCAAAATTCTTCAGAAAATTTATCTTCATCTACTATTATTACTACAACAACAAATCAACAAGTTAGCACTTTAAAACCTTTTGTAGCAACATCTTTAACAACAACAACAAATGAAGATTCATTTAAAACTAATGAAGCAAATTATTCAATTAATGAAGGATTACAAAATACTTCTTCATCTTCCGCCGCTTCTTCTGGTGTTTGTGGTAACATTTCAGGACAACAACAAATTCATGATGAAAGTGATTCTTTTACTCAAATAGTACTGCAACAAGATTCGGTTTAATTTTTTTAATATTTTAGATTGAAACTGTAACAATTATAATTAAGCTAAAAGTAGCAAAACCTGTCGACATTCAACAAAATAATCAAGTTGAAGATGTTCATCATAGTCCTCAAATTCGTGTTCGATCTGAATCAAA
This sequence comes from Meloidogyne chitwoodi, assembly GCA_015183035.1. Lineage (NCBI taxonomy): Eukaryota > Metazoa > Nematoda > Chromadorea > Rhabditida > Meloidogynidae > Meloidogyne > Meloidogyne chitwoodi. The sequence continues at coordinate 2,896,874 of JACZZP010000001.1, forward strand.
TGTTGAATTCTGCAGTTCATCATCATCTGCTAACAAATTACAAAGAACTTGCAGTTTTAGTGGTGGTGGTGCACAACAATCAATTGTTAATACAAGAGATAATATAAATAATAATAGGTTAATTAAAAATATATTAAAATAAATAGATGAATTTTTTAGTAATAATTTCAACACAACATTGCAATCTTTACATCGTCCTCCTGAAATTTCACTTCCTTCGATCAATATTCAAAACAAATCTATCGTTAGTTTTTTTTTCTATTTTATTTGTTTATTTAAATTTTAGTTATCACCTTCTCTTCAACAACAACAACCACAAGTGATGGAAGTACAACAAACATCTTCTTTTCTTCAACCACCTCAGAAACAACAACAGCAATTTACAAATGTTCAACAATCATCTAATAATACATTTTTTGGTTTATTTTTTATTTTTTGACAATATTATTTTTAATTTTGTTTTAGATTTATCATATAATCAACAATTGCAATTACAACAACAACAATTTTTACAACAACAATCGTCAAAAATGTTACAACAAGGACAACAGACTACTACTAATACAACAGCAACAAATGTTTCTAATGATTCTTGTATTGATAAAAAGAAAAAGTCTAAAGTAAGAGAAGGAAGATCTACTAATAGTTCAGACAAAAAGGTTAAAATATGTGATAATAGTTTTTTATATTTATTTCTTTTAGCGTTCTCAAAGGCAACAATCTCAGCAGGCTAATGTTCAAAACCAAAATGTTTCAATGGCTTCAACTTCTTCCATGGCTGCTATTACAGGTTTCTTTTGTTATTTTATTAGTTTTTATTTATTTATTGAAGGTCCTGCCTTTCAATCATCACAATGGGCAGCAAATATGGCGGCAGCACAAGCCGCTCATTTTGCTAATTATAATCAACAACAATACCCATATATAGGAGGATCAATAAATAACAACAACATTGGACGACAAGGAACTAGTAATAATAATACTGATTTTTTTTCTACACAAATGAATCCATATTTGTATAATCAATGGCAAGCTTGGCAGATGTCAACAGCAGCAAAATTTCATCAAAATCAACAACAAACTGCCTATACTAATTTTCCTTATGAATTTTTTAATTCTTATATGATGACAAATGGAGAAGGAGGAGGATCTTCAATAATTTCTCCACCACCATCATCAACAACGAATGCTGCTGCAATGATGATGATGCAACAACAACAACAATTTTGGCCACCTAACAATAATATTAATAATAATTTTGGTCAAATTCGACATTCAAATATTTTATCTTCACAACCACATCAGAGCTTTTATCCACATCAACATCCACCACCTATGTAACCTTCCCAAAAGTAAAGCTTGGAAAATTATTTTGCTTTATATTAAAGTATGCTTTTTTCTTAACATTTTTCAAATATTATGTTGCCGTAATTAGGGCTGGGCGTCGTAGGAGTGGGCATTTACTAGCGAGTGTAAATCGTAAATTTTTCCTGAAAAAGCTAGAAATAAGAAACAAATCTATTTTATATTTGAAAACAAAAGTGAAAACTCCCTTTTAAACACTGAAACAAATAAAATATCACCATTAAAATTACAAAAAAACCTGAATATGGTGTTGTTACCAAAAGCTTAGATGAAGATTCTGAACGCATTGAACTGCCTACTGAACAGGATGGGTCAATTGGGATGCAAACGCTTTGTCACGCTATTCCTGGCGCACTTGGATTAAAATTCAAAAATCCTGCAACAGGAGCGTTTCGTGCACTTCGGTATTTTTTAATTTATTGTTTTTATTTTAACATTTTCAATTTAAAGTGTTGATTTGGCCGGAACGAAGTTTTTTCCACCTTCAGATGGTTGGGGAAATGAGTGATTTTATTTTAGTTATTTTTGCTTATTTTGTTTTAAGTACTTATTGTGGTCTACGAAGAGAAAAATCTAGTGAAACTAAAAAATATTTGTTTCTTTAATAAACAAATTAAAGAAACAAATATTTTTTAGTTTGAGATTTTTCTGGCACTAGATTTTTCTCTTCGTAGACCACAATAAGTACTTAAAACAAAATAAGCAAAAATAACTAAAATAAAATCACTCATTTCCCCAACCATCTGAAGGTGGAAAAAACTTCGTTCCGGCCAAATCAACACTTTAAATTGAAAATGTTAAAATAAAAACAATAAATTAAAAAATACCGAAGTGCACGAAACGCTCCTGTTGCAGGATTTTTGAATTTTAATCCAAGTGCGCCAGGAATAGCGTGACAAAGCGTTTGCATCCCAATTGACCCATCCTGTTCAGTAGGCAGTTCAATGCGTTCAGAATCTTCATCTAAGCTTTTGGTAACAACACCATATTCAGGTTTTTTTGTAATTTTAATGGTGATATTTTATTTGTTTCAGTGTTTAAAAGGGAGTTTTCACTTTTGTTTTCAAATATAAAATAGATTTGTTTCTTATTTCTAGCTTTTTCAGGAAAAATTTACGATTTACACTCGCTAGTAGTATTTTACGGTAAATAATGTTTGAAAAAATTAAGAAAAAGCGATGTTTGAGTACCTTTAATATATGTAGAACTCATTTAACTATTTTCCAATTTTTTCTGAGCTTTATTTAAATTTTATTGTTCCCAAATATTTTTTTAACATATTTTGATTTCATACAAAATAAATTTTAAAATATTGAAGAAAGCATCTGGATAGGTATTGATTTGTGCAGCGATACATCACTTCAATTGGCAAGCCGAAACTTCCGGACCAACGCTTCTGGACTCAAACTTCTGGTTTAAAACTTGGATATAGATTTAGTATCATGCTACAAAGTTGTTAAATAAATTATTGTACAAATTGGTCCTTTATAAAGTAGATAAACTAATTTCTTTGTAAGCTTCTGTTGGCGTCAGGAAGTTTCGCTCTACCTTTCAATTGTTCTTTGGTAAAAGTCTGAAATATCAATCTCATTTCAACACAATCGATATTTTATGCCTAAACACTAGTTGAAAATTAAAATAGAATCAAATTTTGTGACCCAAATGTCACTCGCGTTTCTAGCGGGTATTTGTCGCTTGACATTTTGTATTAATACAAATGATGAAAAGTTAACCGAAGAAATATAACGTTTATAGAGAAAAAGATTGGATTTATTTGAATCGTGTCCAGACATTTTGTCAACAGAAATTGTACGACATTTCGTCCTAATGGCAAAAAATCGTGGGCTCGGGTAAACAAAATGATGTTTTTTGCCATTGAGGCGAAATGTCGTGCAACTTTGTTCGACGAAATGTACATGTCTCATTTGAATTTGCAGACAGTCTAGTTAATTAGCCGCACTTAGTCTATAGCTTTCTCTTTGTCTCTAATTCTCTTTATTCAAACACTATTTCGCAACTAATTAACTCGCGACTAATTTGACCGTACAATTGAATTGTGATAAATGTAACCATTTGTTGGCGTTATTTTTGCGTTAGCGAAATCGATTTCTCAATTTTTAAATTGATTGTGTCATTTCTTTTTTTCTTTAATTTTAATTGCTAATATGGTTGATTCACTTTTTGATGTTCGAAATAATTATTATCTTGGTGCATATCAGCAATGTATAAATGAAGCACAGGTTTATTTATTAGAAATATTTCATCTTAAACGATTAAATTTTTAGACTATTAAATGCAAATCAGAAGAAGAAGCATTGAAAAAGGATATTTTTCTTTATCGTGCTTATATTGCATTGAAGAAGTCATCAATTCCTTTAACAGAAATTGATTCAAGTTGCGGTCAAGAACTTTTTTTTCTTCGACGACTTGCGGAATATTTTAATACGGCTGAAAAAAGGTTAAATTTTCATGTGTGATTTTGCGCATATGAAATTTGGAAAGTAATTGATAAATCTTAAGTTCATTAATTTAGATTAACAATTGCTAAAGATGTTACTAAGGAACTTGAACTAGTGGATACTGACGAAAATGAATATAGAAACTTGTTTAGTGCTACAATACTTCTTCATGAAGATGTTTGTTTTATTTCCATATCTCTAAATAACTATTGGATGATCGAACACAAGAAAAAGCTCTCAAATTATGTTTGAACGGGAACTACATTTTCAACATTACGTACATATTTTACTCTAATAATACTATTTTAGGACGCAGAAAATGCCCTTCGTTTTCTTAGCCGTGTTTCTAACCAATCTTCACTTGAATGTTCAGCTATGAAAATACAATGCCTTTTGAAGTTGTGGCGAATAGATTTGGCTTTGGCAGAATTAAAGAAAATGCAAGAAATGGATGAAGACGCAACTATTGTACAATTGGCAACTGCTTGGATTTATATGGCTATGGTTTGTAACTTTGTCTTCAATTTTTTAACTAAAGGAATTATTCTTAAGGGAAAGGACAAAATCAAGGATGCTTTTTACATTTTCCAGGTTTATTACTTTTTTAATTGAAAATATATTTTATAAAAATCTAGGAAATGATCGATAAATACGGAGCAACTCCAACACTGCTTATCTCACAATCATCTTGTTTGATTCAACAACAAAAATACGAAGATGCTGAAAAATTGCTCATGGTTTTTATCATTTTCTAATAGATTTTGCTATCAATGAAAATATTTTTTTGTTTAGGATGCTCAACAGCGTGATCCTAACAATCCTGAAGCTTTAATTGGACTTTATGTAATTGCTCATTTTTTAGGAAAGCCCATAGAGGTTTATTATTATTCTTTTTATCTTAATTTTATTTTTACAGGTTTCTAATCGTTATATGAATCAATTGAAGCAAGACCATCCAACTCACATTTGGACTAGAGACTTTTTAGCAAAAGAGCAAGAAATTGAACGTTTAGTTTGTGTGTGATAGATTATATTTAATCGATTTTTATGTGTATTGTGTTAAAAGAAAAATAAATATTTAAGAATAAAAATAACGTGAAATTTTATTTTTCAAAGTTATATTTTGCTTAATTATTTTGATATTATTTTTATTCGAATTCTTTCGACTATTTCAGATTTTAAACATTAAAAAAACGATGGAAGATATTGACGATAAGTCCAATGTTATCACTGGAAAGCAACGACCAAAGCGAAATCGTGAACGTCGTTTGTACACTCCATCACCTCCACCTCGTTTTGGAGGAGAATCTAAACGGAAAAGGGTTTGTTAAACTTTTAAAATGATTTTGAGAATTTTTAAATCTTATAAAATTAAAAATTTGAGAAATAATTTTAGGAGAGGTCAGATGATTTGTCTACCTCTACTCATTTGCAAACTTTACCAAATTCTAAGATTTCTTGGGCGAAAGAACCACCTCGTCAAGTTCACACTGTCAAACCTCAAGCAGAACCTTCTCTATCTCATATTCAATCATCATCATCTCAACAAGCTTTTGATTCATCATGTTTATTTTTCTTTTATTATTTTTAATTTTAAATAATTCATTTTAATAGTTCATTTTGCCGAATTTCCTCCAGTTGCTAAAGTTGGTCAATCATCAATTCCTTCTCCTCAAATTCAAAGACAGTCAAGTACTTATGGTTATACACAACAACAAACGCAGATGCAAACTGTTCAACAGGCACAGCATGTAGTCGTTCTTTTACGTCAAAATGAGAAGTTAGCTAAGGAGGTTGCGCAATTGAAACGGTTGAATCAGGTTTTTTTTGTTAAATATTTAAGTGGGATGATTTTTGTTATTTTTAATTATCTTTTTCTCAAAATGGTTTTATCTGAAAGAGATATTTGTGCTTTTTTAATATTTAACAGTTCAATAAAATATATTTTTAAGGAGCAACAACAACAAATACAGTCTTTAATAAGTGCTAACCGTGAATTGATTTGGGCGTTCAATGAAAGTCGAAGAGAACACGAGGAACTGATGAAGCAATTAAAAAGTTTAATGGCTTCAAATAAGGCTGCTACTCCTACAGTTAATTCAACTGAAAATATTAAACAAGTTGTTTCTAAAAAGGAAGAAGAGGTTTGCTTTTGGTTATTTTGAATATTTTCAAAAATATATTTTTATAGACAAATCAATTAATCTCAGAAATTGACCACCAAAAGAAGAGGACAAAAGAAGAGGAAATTTGTGTTATCAAAGACGAATTAAATAATCTCAGATCAAATCCTGACTCTAGCAAATTTCTTGGACTTCGTAGACCTGCATTTTTTACTCCAAATGAATACGGGGTTTGTTAAATTTTTTAATTAAAGAAGATTTTTTAATTGAATATTTGGGTTAATTGATTTTTGAAATTAAGGAGTAGTAGAAATCATCTTAATTTTTAAAAAATTTGCTTTTTCTTTAGGACTGGCATTCAGTAATAAGCGGAGACTTGCGTAAACAAATTGTACTCAAAATATTCCAAGCTTTATGCCCAGAAGTTGTTCAAAAATGCATTGATGATTATAATAAAGCTTATCCTTCAAGGGTTGATTATATTAAAAAATCTATAGATTTTTCATTTGATACGGAAAATGAACTTTTTGTTTCTGCTTCTTCAAAAGATGTTTATCTTGGTTTTATTGCTGAAAAAATTTTTACACTTAATGAAGCAATTTCACGTTTTTCGACAACAACAAAAAGTGAAGTAGGAAGAGGAGAAGGTGAAGGATGTTGTTCTTCTGATAGTGATGATACTAATAGTAGGCGAAGTAATGGTAATAATAATAATGTTCGAAGTAGAAAATTAGCAGATGTGTTAAAACGAACAAAAAATATTGATTATGATGAATAAATATTAGAATATTTTTTTTTATTTTAAACAAAAGTTTATTTTTTTAATTTGTTTGTTTACCTATATATTTTTTATTTTATACTTTTTTTAAGAAAAGGTTGACTTTTATTTGTTTTAAGTTTCGATCCTCTGTTCTTTAGTTTTTTCAGTTTAAGGAACATATGAACGAACTTGAACAACAAATGATAAATTTGGAGAAGATTTGAACGATTACAAAGGAAAACAAATTGAATCGATTTTTTTTATATCAATTGGTGTAGTCGATTATTGCCGGAATAATACAGTAAGAAATGCATTTTTTTGGTGCTCAAACAGCTTTAAAGAAAAAATATTAATTTTTCAAAAGCCGTTTTGCTGTTATCAGAGAAATTGAAATGTTCTTGTTTTTTACTGTATTTTAATTAAATTTTTAGTGATACAACTTAAAAAATAGATTTTTGTGTTAGCGAAAAGAGCCAGCATACATAAAAGCCAACGCAAATTATACATAGAAAATTTGAGAAATAGTATTTGCGGAGGTAAAGAGATACTATAAAACTCTAATTTCCTTAGATCATTTTGAGTCCGAGCGAAAACTTTCAAAATTTCTAAAGGGATAAAAATTTGTAAACTTCTTATAAAAAATTTCTATCAATTTGGACATTAATTTTGAATTTTTGACAAAATTTTTTTAATTTCCCACCAAAACTTCTGGAGCAGATTAGTGTAACGCGAGCCCATTGTACCGCAGAGCTTATAACTTATTTTATATTTAACAAAAATTTTCGACACAAGAATGGTTCGACTCAGCTCGATGAGATGAGTCGAATGACAAAAGATCTCTATTTTATAACAATTATAAACGGAGTTATAAGCTCTGCGGTACAATGGGCTCGCTGTAACTGGTACTCAAAAATCCAGTCTAAAAGGAGATATGAGCACTTGAAATATTTTTTAAAGTAAAATAATTTTAAAAATATTCGAGTATCCTTTTATCTCTGCCAATACTATTTCTAAAATTTTCTAGGTATAATTTATTTTATTTTTTAAAATCTCTTTTCCGGTCCCGTCGTGCCATGAAGTGGCACGACATTTCTTCCCGACGGCAAAAAATCGTGTGCTCGGGTAGACGAAATGTAGATTTTTTGCTGTAGAGACAAAATGTCGTGAAATAGAGTGCACGAAATCTACAGGAGCTCTCTTTTCTTTTTATCTCTGTTTACACTATTTCGTAAAAACGTCTTTAATTATCTAATTTTTGTGAATCCAAAAAAGCCGTTTCAGCGCCATTTGAGAAAACGAATTTCTTACTGTATTAGTTGATAATTTAGTGAATCCTAACTTTCGAATTTCGATAAAATCGACTTTAAAATTATACAAAGCATAAAGAATTTATTTTTACTAAATATTTGATTAAAAAATCAAATGACGCAAATTTAATGTGTTAAATATCGCAAATTAAAAATACATTAAATAATTTTGCACGTCTAAATCAATTCACAAAAATCAGACAAAAACACTTTAAAAACATGCCAAAATTTTTATTTTAAAAATTATTACCATGAAAAAAACACAATAAAGCCGAAATTTGATTGTAAATATAAAGAGGATATTGTTTACTATTAAAAAAAATTTTTATTTTTTTGCACACTTACCTAAAAGAAATAACAAAATTTTCAAAAAAAATTCTTTTAAAAAAAATTATATATAGTATATGGAATAAAAATTAAATTAAAAAACTTAGAGTAAAGAACCCGTTTTTGAGATCAAAATTCTTTTTTATTTATTATTAAAAAAAAAAACTCATCTTAATATCTCAAAATTGTCTAACCGCTAATAAAGATGTACAAGTTCTTGTTTTTCCAAAATAAATGACGGCTCTACCTTAGGACATGCTTCCCATCAAAGTATATGCGTCCCAAAAATAATATATGCGTCCCATCAGCGTATATGCTTCCCTTCAAAGTATATGCGTCCCAAAAATAAAATATGCGTCGCTTCAATAAAAATTAGGCAAATACACATTTTACATTTGAGTCTAGGGCTTTCATAAGACGAACATTTTCGGAATTTTTATTTGGCAGATCTGTATATTAAGGCCCTTCTAACTAATAAAAACACACCAGTCTATTAGAATCATTATCAATCTCCTATTACTTTAACAGAACCCTTTTTCTCTATTAGAACCCTCTCTCACTCTATTATACAGACTCAAATATTATTTTTGGGACGCATTTACTTTGAAGGAACGCATGTAGTAATTTTGGGACTTATATACTTTCATGGGACGCATATACTTTGATGGGACTCATTCCTAAGGTAGAGCCTAAATGGACAATTTCCACTCTGTTTTTATATTTTAGAGAATTGATTTGTCTTGTTCATCTTGGACCTAAAAATTAAAAAAATATATAAAGAAAAATTTAAATTAAAAAACTTGGAAAATAAGAAAAAATACTCAATTCTTTCATTATCACATGTTTTTTAACTTATCTAATATAAAATTATGGATTGGAAAGAAATTTGAAAAAATATATAAAAAAATTTGTAAAAAGTATCAACAAAATAACAGTTAATACCATAAGAAAAAGACTTTATAAGTCGCGCTGAAACGGCCTTTAATAAATTATTATATTTAAAAAATAAGTTTCAGCACCAACTGAGAAAGTGGCTTTCCTTACTGTATTAATAAAATAAAAGCTTGCAAAACACATAAAACTAATTTAAAAATATTAAAAGGGCCGAGTTAAATATTTTTTTCAAATTTCCTTTTCCAATATCAAAAAAATTCAATTAATTAAAAAAATCGTGTATAGCAAAGCGTATCATCGATTTCGTAGTGGGCGATTTTGACAGTAAACTATTTCTCGTTTTCTAACTGTCTGCTTTAGCAGTAGATTAGGATATTAAGAAGACAATCATTTGATGTAGATGATATTTTTATCTAATTGGTAATTTATCAAAAAGTCTAATCTATTTGATACAAATTTATCTTTAAAACGAGGATCCAAATAACGAGCAACACAATTCAACCAGTCCATAGTTCTAGTTCTCAAATCAAAAATTTCATTCTCGCCGAAAAATTTCTATGTTCATGAAACTGTATCTTTTGATTTTATGATGCGTTTTTTAATTTCATAGATAATTCGATTAAGCTTTTCGAGCTCTTTCGAATGATCCAAATTCATTATAATTTAACATATGGACAAAAAAGTATTTCAATTCAAAATAGTCATTCTCCCCAAAAAATTATTGTGTACATGAACCTAGTTCTCAAAAACTTATATCCGTTTGCCTTTGAATCATAGATACTTCGATTCAGCTTTTCAAGCTTTTTAGAAGAGACCTTATTTAAAAAAATTTATGGATCTAGCACGAAGTATTGCTACGTAACAAGCAGAAACTTCTCCGAATAGGTACTTCGGGCAAATTTTGTCGAAAAATTTTTAGTCCCGAATCTAGACTCAAGAGTCTTCTTCGGGCAAATTTTGTCGAAAAATTTTTAGTCCCGAATCTAGACTCAAGAGTCTTCTTCGGGCAAATTTTGTCGAAAAATTTTTAGTCCCGAATCTAGACTCAAGAGTCTTCTTCGGGCAAATTTTGTCGAAAAATTTTTAGTCCCGAATCTAGACTCGAGTCTTCTTCGGGCAGATTTTGTCGAAAAATTTTTAGCACCGAATCTAGACTCAAGAGTCTTCTTCGGGCAAATTTTGTCGAAAAATTTTTAGTCCCGAATCTAGACTCGAGTCTTCTTCGGGCAGATTTTGTCGAAAAATTTTTAGCACCGAATCTAGACTCAAGAGTCTTCTTCGGGCAAATTTTGTCGAAAAATTTTTAGTCCCGAATCTAGACTCAAGAGTCTTCTTCGGGCAAATTTTGTCGAAAAATTTTTAGTCCCGAATCTAGACTCGAGTCTTCTTCGGGCAGATTTTGTCGAAAAATTTTTAGCACCGAATCTAGACTCAAGAGTCTTCTTCGGGCAAATTTTGTCGAAAAATTTTTAGTCCCGAATCTAGACTCAAGAGTCTTCTTCGGGCAAATTTTGTCGAAAAATTTTTAGTCCCGAATCTAGACTCGAGTCTTCTTCGGGCAGATTTTGTCGAAAAATTTTTAGCACCGAATCTAGACTCAAGAGTCTTCTTCGGGCAAATTTTGTCGAAAAATTTTTAGTCCTGAATCTAGACTCAAGAGTCTTCTTCGGGCAAATTTTGTCGAAAAATTTTTAGCCCCGAATCTAGACTCAAGAGTCTTCTTCGGGCAAATTTTGTCGAAAAATTTTTAGCCCCGAATCTAGACTCAAGAGTCTTCTTCGGGCAAATTTTGTCGAAAAATTTTTAGCCCCGAATCTAGACTCAAGAGTCTTCTTCGGGCAAATTTTGTCGAAAAATTTTTAGTCCCGAATCTAGACTCAAGAGTCTTCTTCGGGCAAATTTTGTCGAAAAATTTTTAGCCCCGAATCTAGACTCAAGAGTCTTCTTCGGGCAAATTTTGTCGAAAAATTTTTAGCCCCGAATCTAGACTCAAGAGTCTTCTTCGGGCAAATTTTGTCGAAAAATTTTTAGTCCCGAATCTAGACTCAAGAGTCTTCTTCGGGCAAATTTTGTCGAAAAATTTTTAGTCCCGAATCTAGACTCAAGAGTCTTCTTCGGGCAAATTTTGTCGAAAAATTTTTAGCCCCGAATCTAGACTCAAGAGTCTTCTTCGGGCAAATTTTGTCGAAAAATTTTTAGTCCCGAATCTAGACTCAAGAGTCTTCTTCGGGCAAATTTTGTCGAAAAATTTTTAGTCCCGAATCTAGACTCGAGTCTTCTTCGGGCAGATTTTGTCGAAAAATTTTTAGCACCGAATCTAGACTCAAGAGTCTTCTTCGGGCAAATTTTGTCGAAAAATTTTTAGCCCCGAATCTAGACTCAAGAGTCTTCTTCGGGCAAATTTTGTCGAAAAATTTTTAGCCCCGAATCTAGACTCAAGAGTCTTCTTCGGGCAAATTTTGTCGAAAAATTTTTAGTCCCGAATCTAGACTCAAGAGTCTTCTTCGGGCAAATTTTGTCGAAAAATTTTTAGTCCCGAATCTAGACTCAAGAGTCTTCTTCGGGCAATTTTGTCGGAAAATTTTTAGTCCCGAATCTAGACTCAAGAGTCTTCTTCGGGCAAATTTTGTCGAAAAATTTTTAGCCCCGAATCTAGACTCAAGAGTCTTCTTCGGGCAAATTTTGTCGAAAAATTTTTAGTCCCGAATCTAGACTCAAGAGTCTTCTTCGGGCAAATTTTGTCGAAAAATTTTTAGTCCCGAATCTAGACTCAAGAGTCTTCTTCGGGCAAATTTTGTCGAAAAATTTTTAGTCCCGAATCTAGACTCAAGAGTCTTCTTCGGGCAATTTTGTCGAAAAATTTTTAGTCCCGAATCTAGACTCAAGAGTCTTCTTCGGGCAAATTTTGTCGAAAAATTTTTAGTCCCGAATCTAGACTCAAGAGTCTTCTTCGGGCAAATTTTGTCGAAAAATTTTTAGTCCCGAATCTAGACTCAAGAGTCTTCTTCGGGCAAATTTTGTCGAAAAATTTTTAGTCCCGAATCTAGACTCAAGAGATTCTTCGGGCAAATTTTGTCGAAAAATTTTTAGTCCCGAATCTAGACTCAAGAGTCTTCTTCGGGCAAATTTTGTCGAAAAATTTTTAGCCCCGAATCTAGACTCAAGAGTCTTCTTCGGGCAATTTTGTCGAAAAATTTTTAGTCCCGAATCTAGACTCAAGAGCCTTCTTCGGGCAAATTTTGTCGAAAAATTTTTAGCCCCGAATCTAGACTCAATTACCATCAGAAAATGGGTACCTAGGACGAAGAGTATTGCTACGTATATATAACAAGCAGATACTTCCCTGTATAGGTAGGACGAAGAGTATTGCTACGTATATATAACAAGCAGATACTTCCCTATAAAGGTAGGACGAAGAGTATTGCTACGTATATATAACAAGCAGATACTTCCCGGCCTGACTACAGTTTCCGTACTTTTTTTATTTTCGGACGAGTTATATGTCATTCGAAAGAGCTCGTCGAGCTGAGTCGAATGACATAAAAACTAGTCCGCGGAAACAACTATGGGCCAAGTTATAGGTCCTCAAATTTGGAAAACCATAGGGGGGAGTAAGCTCATTTTTGGGGTGAAAAATTCGAATATGTGTATGATAGCTCATTCGACTCGGCTCTTCGAGACCTATCGAATGAGACCAAAATTGTCGAGATTGAACGATTTTGAAGAAAGTTATGAAGGATCGAAGTTTGATGGAAACACGCCAAACTTGGACCTATTAGGAGTGTTTTATGACTTCTTCGTGTGGGAGCCCATCTCTCGTTGGCTTTTGTTACATACGTTATTCTACAGCGCAAATTACAACAAAATAATTAATTCAGTGAAAATAATTTAGGAGCAGCCGCGGTAATCACCTCAAATGAGCTTACTCCCCTCTATGATTTTTCAATTTTCGGGGGTCTGTAACTTGGCCCATAGTTGTTTCCGCGGACTAGTTTTTATGTCATTCGACTCAGCTCGACGAGCTCTTTCGAATGACATATAAATCGTCCGAAAATAAAAAAAGTACGGAAACTGTAGTTTAGCCTACTTCCCTGTATAGGTAGCACGAAGAGTATTGCTACCTCTAAATATACGTATTAGAAGTATTCGAGGGACTTACCATCATAAAATGGCTACCTCTAAATATACGTATTAGAAGTATTCGAGAGACTTACCATCATAAAATGGCTACCTCTAAATATACGTATTAGAAGTATTCGAGGGACTTACCATCATAAAATGGCTACCTCTAAATATACGTATTAGAAGTATTCGAGGGACTTACCATCATAAAATGGCTACCTCTAAATATACGTATTAGAAGTATTCGAGGGACTTACCATCATAAAATGGCTACCTCTAAATATACGTATTAGAAGTATTCGAGGGACTTACCATCATAAAATGGCTAACTCTAAATATACGTATTAGAAATATTCGAGGGACTTACCATCATAAAATGGCTACCTCTAAATATACGTATTAGAAGTATTCGAGGGACATACCATCATAAAATGGCTACCTCTAAATATACGTATTAGAAGTATTCGAGGGACTTACCATCATAAAATGGCTACCTCTAAATATACGTATTAGAAGTATTCGAGGGACTTACCATCATAAAATGGCTACCTCTAAATATACGTATTAGAAGTATTCGAGGGACATACCATCATAAAATGGCTACCTCTAAATATACGTATTAGAAGTATTCGAGGGACTTACCATCATAAAATGGCTAACTCTAAATATACGTATTAGAAATATTCGAGGGACTTACCATCATAAAATGGCTACCTCTAAATATACGTATTAGAAGTATTCGAGGGACATACCATCATAAAATGGCTACCTCTAAATATACGTATTAGAAGTATTCGAGGGACTTACCATCATAAAATGGCTACCTCTAAATATACGTATTAGAAGTATTCGAGGGACTTACCATCATAAAATGGCTACCTCTAAATATACGTATTAGAAGTATATTGCTACGTATATATAACAAGCAGTAACTTCCCCGAATAGGTAGCACGAAGTTTATCGGTACGTATATATAACAAGCAGTATTACTCCTATATAAAAATTTCATTCTCTCCAAAAAGTTAAATGTGTATCTTTTGATTATATGATGCGATTTTTGAATTTCAAACTCTTGTATGCAGCTTACCGAAGGATTATGTCAAGAAATTTTTATACTCATATATTTTGACACCATTTATATTTATTATTTAAACATATTATAAAAGTTTAATTTATATAATCTGAAAATGAGGAGAAGATAAAAAATCCTTTAAAATTAAATTTCCTCATGCCTTTTTTACAAACTTTTCTATTCTTCAGTCTTTTTTTAGATGTTAATTTATAATTTTTATTTCCTCTTCCCAAATCTTAATTTTTTGTTTAAATTTTTTTATTTCTGCAGTTTTCTTTACCTAACCATTGAAGATCGATCAAAAGGTGCTCTCTTTCCAAACCGAACCATTGCTGCCCGATCAAGTGGAGCTCGTTTTCCAAATCTTAAAAAATAATGGAGAATTTTAATTTTTTTTTATTTTAAATTTCTTACCTAACCATAGCTGCTCGATCAAGTGGGGCTCTCTTTCCAAATCTGTAATTTAATTTTAGTCGATATATTAAATTTATTTTTTTATTATTTTGTAATAAAACTTGACAATAATTAGCTCTTCTATAAAGTTTCCGAAAATAATTTATTTTTTGTAAACTTTCCGGAAATATTTTATCTTCCGGAAACTTGTTTTAAACTTGTTTTTATATTAATACTATATTCTCTCTTAACTCTCTTAATTTTTTATACTATTTTGTTCAAGAATTTTCCGGAAGTCTTCAGAAAGTTTTATTTTATTTGTTGTCTCTAATTGTCTCTATTACTTTATTTTCTCTCATTATTCTTACCTGACCATTGCTGCTCTATCAAGTGGAGCTCTCTTTCCGAATCTATACAATAAAATTCAAATATTGTATTTCTTTTTCTTTACTCTATTTTACCTGACTAATGCTGACCGGTCAAATGGTGCTCGTTTAATAATGCTTAATATTTTAATTTTGGCTCTATATGAAAGGAATGCCGGCATCCAATTTTTTCTATATTCTTAAAAATGGGTAATTTTTTTATAATTTTTCTCTCTATTTTTGATTTTTGTCTTGAGGCTATAGACGCGAAATGATTAATTTTTTATATATTTTTTCATTTAATTTCTCTGTGATCGTTTACTCATTAAAAAAAAAATTAACAAATTAATAATATGGCTCCACAAAAAAAAACAAAAATTGTTGAACATGATGAGGTAATTGGTTTTTAATACGCCGAAAATCCTATTTCATAGTTTTCGCCTGACTTGACGTTATAAATAGCCTCAATACAAAAATAAAAAATAGAGAGAAAAATAAAATAATTACCCATTTTTTAAGAATATAGAAAAAATTGGATGCCGGCATTCCTTTCATATAGTGCCTTAATTTTTATAAAATTCCTTTTTTCTTTTTTTACCTCTCATAATTGTTTTCATTGTCTCCATCAATTTCTGTTAAAACTGCATTACTGTAATCATCACTAATATCTTCAAGTGTCATTAATTGGGGACTAAAAAATTAATTTAAATAATTATTTAAATAAAAAATTATTTTACCCAAAATCATTAGAAATTTGTCCGTTAGAAAAATGACTGATTAATAAAGCACTGAAAAGCAGTGTTACTAATAATGTGTTAAATATTATTTGTGCCATTGTTTTAAGTAAATAATTTCTTTTGTAAGAAGAAAAGAAAACGTAGAAATATGTAAATTTATTATTTTAATTAGAGATGAATCTGAAAATTCATAAAAGTTTTTTGTTGGGATAAAGCATAATTTTCTATTTATTTTAATAACGCTTACACCCTAAAGGGAGAGTTATAGGGAGAAGAAAAAAGGAAAATCCTTTAAGTAATTTTGTTTAAATAAAAATTAGTGGATATTCTAATTTATTTGTCGACTTTTTTATCTAAAAAGTCTATAGAAATGTTTAGATTTAAACAAATAAAGTTTTTTTCTTAGCAAGTGATAATTTAATTTAATGTGTATATATATAGGTAGTAATTTTGCCAATAAAAAAAAGTTGAAGAGGAGAGGTGTGGGGTTATATTCTTCCCAAGAGAGATTTAAAAGAAGAATATTTCTTTTTAATTTTTTTTGAGTGTGTAAAGTAGTTACAAATACTTGAAGAAGAAGAAGAAAAATTGCTTTTGAGGTGACGAGTTTTTTTAAATAAAATTTTATTTTTTGTTAAATTTATTGAAGCATTAATTCTCTTAAAGTTTCTATATTAGTAATAGATTTTAAAACGAGAAGGAGATGGTTTTTTTTAGGGAGGTTGTAAATTATTTTTTATTCCAATTTAGGGTTAAGATGTGAAAATAAAGTTAAAAAATAATTATTTTTTGGCATTTTATGATTCTAAAAATAATTTTTTAATAAAAATAGGCTAAAAATAAAAAAAGTTATAGGTAAAAATAACAAAGAAATTGCCATTTCAGAGTCCAATTTTTAATTTTATGATGTTCATAATTGGAGATATTTTTTTATTTTTTGGAAATTAGACAATTGGCTTCAAACGTAGTTTGTTCATAAAAATTTGTTTTTTTGATTAAAATAAATTTTTATTTTTAATATGATTTTGTCACATGTTTTTAAATATTTAAAAAAATTCCCTGTGGAATTTAGCGTCAAAAATTTTAAAAAAATGAAGTGCAAAATCAGTGTAATTCAATTTTTTATTTTTTTTCCATTTAAAATTTTAAGTTTAAATTTTAGACCGCTCAGATGTTTTTAAAAAAGACTATATTTTTGAGTGTTTGGAGTGCAAATTAAAAAACTTACATTAAAAGAAAAAATTTAAAAATATAATTAAAATTAAAAGGAAATTTATAAGTTGTGAGTTGTGTAATGGTTAACATCCCCGACTTGCAATTATGGGTTTAAGGTTTGATGCCTAATGGCAGATTACTGCCGTCAGGCATCTAATAAAGATATACCCGAATATAGAATGCGTTAATTATTCTTAGATGGACTTATCTGCCGATAATAATTATGCCATCTATATGCGTATGATTATTCTTAGATGGACTTATCTGCCGATAATAATTATGCCATATATATGCGTATGATTATTCTTAGATGGACTTATCTGCCGATAATAATTATGCCATCTATATGCGTATGATTATTCTTAGATGGACTTATCTGCCGATAATAATTATGCCATCTATATGCGTATGATTATTCTTAGATGGACTTATCTGCCGATAATAATTATGCCATCTATATGCGTATGATTATTCTTAGATGGACTTATCTGCCGATAATAATTATGCCATATATATGCGTATGATTATTCTTAGATGGACTTATCTGCCGATAATAATTATGCCATCTATATGCGTATGATTATTCTTAGATGGACTTATCTGCCGATAATAATTATGCCATCTATATGCGTATGATTATTCTTAGATGGACTTATCTGCCGATAATAATTATGCCATCTATATGCGTATGATTATTCTTAGATGGACTTATCTGCCGATAATAATTATGCCATCTATATGCGTATGATTATTCTTAGATGGACTTATCTGCCGATAATAATTATGCCATATATATGCGTATGATTATTCTTAGATGGACTTATCTGCCGATAATAATTATGCCATATATATGCGTATGATTATTCTTAGATGGACTTATCTGCCGATAATAATTATGCCATCTATATGCGTATGATTATTCTTAGATGGACTTATCTGCCGATAATAATTATGCCATATATATGCGTATGATTATTCTTAGATGGACTTATCTGCCGATAATAATTATGCCATATATATGCGTATGATTATTCTTAGATGGACTTATCTGCCGATAATAATTATGCCATATATATGCGTATGATTATTCTTAGATGGACTTATCTGCCGATAATAATTATGCCATCTATATGCGTATGATTATTCTTAGATGGACTTATCTGCCGATAATAATTATGCCATCTATATGCGTATGATTATTCTTAGATGGACTTATCTGCCGATAATAATTATGCCATCTATATGCGTATGATTATTCTTAGATGGACTTATCTGCCGATAATAATTATGCCATCTATATGCGTATGATTATTCTTAGATGGACTTATCTGCCGATAATAATTATGCCATCTATATGCGTATGATTATTCTTAGATGGACTTATCTGCCGATAATAATTATGCCATCTATATGCGTATGATTATTCTTAGATGGACTTATCTGCCGATAATAATTATGCCATCTATATGCGTATGATTATTCTTAGATGGACTTATCTGCCGATAATAATTATGCCATCTATATGCGTATGATTATTCTTAGATGGACTTATCTGCCGATAATAATTATGCCATATATATGCGTATGATTATTCTTAGATGGACTTATCTGCCGATAATAATTATGCCATATATATGCGTATGATTATTCTTAGATGGACTTATCTGCCGATAATAATTATGCCATCTATATGCGTATGATTATTCTTAGATGGACTTATCTGCCGATAATAATTATGCCATCTATATGCGTATGATTATTCTTAGATGGACTTATCTGCCGATAATAATTATGCCATCTATATGCGTATGATTATTCTTAGATGGACTTATCTGCCGATAATAATTATGCCATCTATATGCGTATGATTATTCTTAGATGGACTTATCTGCCGATAATAATTATGCCATCTATATGCGTATGATTATTCTTAGATGGACTTATCTGCCGATAATAATTATGCCATCTATATGCGTATGATTATTCTTAGATGGACTTATCTGCCGATAATAATTATGCCATATATATGCGTATGATTATTCTTAGATGGACTTATCTGCCGATAATAATTATGCCATATATATGCGTATGATTATTCTTAGATGGACTTATCTGCCGATAATAATTATGCCATCTATATGCGTATGATTATTCTTAGATGGACTTATCTGCCGATAATAATTATGCCATCTATATGCGTATGATTATTCTTAGATGGACTTATCTGCCGATAATAATTATGCCATCTATATGCGTATGATTATTCTTAGATGGACTTATCTGCCGATAATAATTATGCCATCTATATGCGTATGATTATTCTTAGATGGACTTATCTGCCGATAATAATTATGCCATATATATGCGTATGATTATTCTTAGATGGACTTATCTGCCGATAATAATTATGCCATCTATATGCGTATGATTATTCTTAGATGGACTTATCTGCCGATAATAATTATGCCATCTATATGCGTATGATTATTCTTAGATGGACTTATCTGCCGATAATAATTATGCCATATATATGCGTATGATTATTCTTAGATGGACTTATCTGCCGATAATAATTATGCCATCTATATGCGTATGATTATTCTTAGATGGACTTATCTGCCGATAATAATTATGCCATCTATATGCGTATGATTATTCTTAGATGGACTTATCTGCCGATAATAATTATGCCATATATATGCGTATGATTATTCTTAGATGGACTTATCTGCCGATAATAATTATGCCATATATATGCGTATGATTATTCTTAGATGGACTTATCTGCCGATAATAATTATGCCATCTATATGCGTATGATTATTCTTAGATGGACTTATCTGCCGATAATAATTATGCCATCTATATGCGTATGATTATTCTTAGATGGACTTATCTGCCGATAATAATTATGCCATCTATATGCGTATGATTATTCTTAGATGGACTTATCTGCCGATAATAATTATGCCATATATATGCGTATGATTATTCTTAGATGGACTTATCTGCCGATAATAATTATGCCATATATATGCGTATGATTATTCTTAGATGGACTTATCTGCCGATAATAATTATGCCATCTATATGCGTATGATTATTCTTAGATGGACTTATCTGCCGATAATAATTATGCCATCTATATGCGTATGATTATTCTTAGATGGACTTATCTGCCGATAATAATTATGCCATCTATATGCGTATGATTATTCTTAGATGGACTTATCTGCCGATAATAATTATGCCATCTATATGCGTATGATTATTCTTAGATGGACTTATCTGCCGATAATAATTATGCCATATATATGCGTATGATTATTCTTAGATGGACTTATCTGCCGATAATAATTATGCCATCTATATGCGTATGATTATTCTTAGATGGACTTATCTGCCGATAATAATTATGCCATCTATATGCGTATGATTATTCTTAGATGGACTTATCTGCCGATAATAATTATGCCATATATATGCGTATGATTATTCTTAGATGGACTTATCTGCCGATAATAATTATGCCATATATATGCGTATGATTATTCTTAGATGGACTTATCTGCCGATAATAATTATGCCATCTATATGCGTATGATTATTCTTAGATGGACTTATCTGCCGATAATAATTATGCCATCTATATGCGTATGATTATTCTTAGATGGACTTATCTGCCGATAATAATTATGCCATCTATATGCGTATGATTATTCTTAGATGGACTTATCTGCCGATAATAATTATGCCATCTATATGCGTATGATTATTCTTAGATGGACTTATCTGCCGATAATAATTATGCCATCTATATGCGTATGATTATTCTTAGATGGACTTATCTGCCGATAATAATTATGCCATCTATATGCGTATGATTATTCTTAGATGGACTTATCTGCCGATAATAATTATGCCATCTATATGCGTATGATTATTCTTAGATGGACTTATCTGCCGATAATAATTATGCCATCTATATGCGTATGATTATTCTTAGATGGACTTATCTGCCGATAATAATTATGCCATATATATGCGTATGATTATTCTTAGATGGACTTATCTGCCGATAATAATTATGCCATATATATGCGTATGATTATTCTTAGATGGACTTATCTGCCGATAATAATTATGCCATCTATATGCGTATGATTATTCTTAGATGGACTTATCTGCCGATAATAATTATGCCATCTATATGCGTATGATTATTCTTAGATGGACTTATCTGCCGATAATAATTATGCCATCTATATGCGTATGATTATTCTTAGATGGACTTATCTGCCGATAATAATTATGCCATCTATATGCGTATGATTATTCTTAGATGGACTTATCTGCCGATAATAATTATGCCATCTATATGCGTATGATTATTCTTAGATGGACTTATCTGCCGATAATAATTATGCCATCTATATGCGTATGATTATTCTTAGATGGACTTATCTGCCGATAATAATTATGCCATATATATGCGTATGATTATTCTTAGATGGACTTATCTGCCGATAATAATTATGCCATATATATGCGTATGATTATTCTTAGATGGACTTATCTGCCGATAATAATTATGCCATCTATATGCGTATGATTATTCTTAGATGGACTTATCTGCCGATAATAATTATGCCATCTATATGCGTATGATTATTCTTAGATGGACTTATCTGCCGATAATAATTATGCCATCTATATGCGTATGATTATTCTTAGATGGACTTATCTGCCGATAATAATTATGCCATCTATATGCGTATGATTATTCTTAGATGGACTTATCTGCCGATAATAATTATGCCATATATATGCGTATGATTATTCTTAGATGGACTTATCTGCCGATAATAATTATGCCATCTATATGCGTATGATTATTCTTAGATGGACTTATCTGCCGATAATAATTATGCCATCTATATGCGTATGATTATTCTTAGATGGACTTATCTGCCGATAATAATTATGCCATATATATGCGTATGATTATTCTTAGATGGACTTATCTGCCGATAATAATTATGCCATCTATATGCGTATGATTATTCTTAGATGGACTTATCTGCCGATAATAATTATGCCATCTATATGCGTATGATTATTCTTAGATGGACTTATCTGCCGATAATAATTATGCCATATATATGCGTATGATTATTCTTAGATGGACTTATCTGCCGATAATAATTATGCCATATATATGCGTATGATTATTCTTAGATGGACTTATCTGCCGATAATAATTATGCCATCTATATGCGTATGATTATTCTTAGATGGACTTATCTGCCGATAATAATTATGCCATCTATATGCGTATGATTATTCTTAGATGGACTTATCTGCCGATAATAATTATGCCATCTATATGCGTATGATTATTCTTAGATGGACTTATCTGCCGATAATAATTATGCCATCTATATGCGTATGATTATTCTTAGATGGACTTATCTGCCGATAATAATTATGCCATCTATATGCGTATGATTATTCTTAGATGGACTTATCTGCCGATAATAATTATGCCATCTATATGCGTATGATTATTCTTAGATGGACTTATCTGCCGATAATAATTATGCCATCTATATGCGTATGATTATTCTTAGATGGACTTATCTGCCGATAATAATTATGCCATCTATATGCGTATGATTATTCTTAGATGGACTTATCTGCCGATAATAATTATGCCATATATATGCGTATGATTATTCTTAGATGGACTTATCTGCCGATAATAATTATGCCATATATATGCGTATGATTATTCTTAGATGGACTTATCTGCCGATAATAATTATGCCATATATATGCGTATGATTATTCTTAGATGGACTTATCTGCCGATAATAATTATGCCATATATATGCGTATGATTATTCTTAGATGGACTTATCTGCCGATAATAATTATGCCATCTATATGCGTATGATTATTCTTAGATGGACTTATCTGCCGATAATAATTATGCCATCTATATGCGTATGATTATTCTTAGATGGACTTATCTGCCGATAATAATTATGCCATCTATATGCGTATGATTATTCTTAGATGGACTTATCTGCCGATAATAATTATGCCATCTATATGCGTATGATTATTCTTAGATGGACTTATCTGCCGATAATAATTATGCCATATATATGCGTATGATTATTCTTAGATGGACTTATCTGCCGATAATAATTATGCCATCTATATGCGTATGATTATTCTTAGATGGACTTATCTGCCGATAATAATTATGCCATCTATATGCGTATGATTATTCTTAGATGGACTTATCTGCCGATAATAATTATGCCATCTATATGCGTATGATTATTCTTAGATGGACTTATCTGCCGATAATAATTATGCCATCTATATGCGTATGATTATTCTTAGATGGACTTATCTGCCGATAATAATTATGCCATCTATATGCGTATGATTATTCTTAGATGGACTTATCTGCCGATAATAATTATGCCATATATATGCGTATGATTATTCTTAGATGGACTTATCTGCCGATAATAATTATGCCATATATATGCGTATGATTATTCTTAGATGGACTTATCTGCCGATAATAATTATGCCATCTATATGCGTATGATTATTCTTAGATGGACTTATCTGCCGATAATAATTATGCCATCTATATGCGTATGATTATTCTTAGATGGACTTATCTGCCGATAATAATTATGCCATCTATATGCGTATGATTATTCTTAGATGGACTTATCTGCCGATAATAATTATGCCATCTATATGCGTATGATTATTCTTAGATGGACTTATCTGCCGATAATAATTATGCCATCTATATGCGTATGATTATTCTTAGATGGACTTATCTGCCGATAATAATTATGCCATCTATATGCGTATGATTATTCTTAGATGGACTTATCTGCCGATAATAATTATGCCATATATATGCGTATGATTATTCTTAGATGGACTTATCTGCCGATAATAATTATGCCATATATATGCGTATGATTATTCTTAGATGGACTTATCTGCCGATAATAATTATGCCATCTATATGCGTATGATTATTCTTAGATGGACTTATCTGCCGATAATAATTATGCCATCTATATGCGTATGATTATTCTTAGATGGACTTATCTGCCGATAATAATTATGCCATCTATATGCGTATGATTATTCTTAGATGGACTTATCTGCCGATAATAATTATGCCATATATATGCGTATGATTATTCTTAGATGGACTTATCTGCCGATAATAATTATGCCATCTATATGCGTATGATTATTCTTAGATGGACTTATCTGCCGATAATAATTATGCCATCTATATGCGTATGATTATTCTTAGATGGACTTATCTGCCGATAATAATTATGCCATATATATGCGTATGATTATTCTTAGATGGACTTATCTGCCGATAATAATTATGCCATCTATATGCGTATGATTATTCTTAGATGGACTTATCTGCCGATAATAATTATGCCATCTATATGCGTATGATTATTCTTAGATGGACTTATCTGCCGATAATAATTATGCCATATATATGCGTATGATTATTCTTAGATGGACTTATCTGCCGATAATAATTATGCCATCTATATGCGTATGATTATTCTTAGATGGACTTATCTGCCGATAATAATTATGCCATCTATATGCGTATGATTATTCTTAGATGGACTTATCTGCCGATAATAATTATGCCATATATATGCGTATGATTATTCTTAGATGGACTTATCTGCCGATAATAATTATGCCATATATATGCGTATGATTATTCTTAGATGGACTTATCTGCCGATAATAATTATGCCATCTATATGCGTATGATTATTCTTAGATGGACTTATCTGCCGATAATAATTATGCCATATATATGCGTATGATTATTCTTAGATGGACTTATCTGCCGATAATAATTATGCCATATATATGCGTATGATTATTCTTAGATGGACTTATCTGCCGATAATAATTATGCCATCTATATGCGTATGATTATTCTTAGATGGACTTATCTGCCGATAATAATTATGCCATCTATATGCGTATGATTATTCTTAGATGGACTTATCTGCCGATAATAATTATGCCATCTATATGCGTATGATTATTCTTAGATGGACTTATCTGCCGATAATAATTATGCCATCTATATGCGTATGATTATTCTTAGATGGACTTATCTGCCGATAATAATTATGCCATATATATGCGTATGATTATTCTTAGATGGACTTATCTGCCGATAATAATTATGCCATCTATATGCGTATGATTATTCTTAGATGGACTTATCTGCCGATAATAATTATGCCATCTATATGCGTATGATTATTCTTAGATGGACTTATCTGCCGATAATAATTATGCCATATATATGCGTATGATTATTCTTAGATGGACTTATCTGCCGATAATAATTATGCCATCTATATGCGTATGATTATTCTTAGATGGACTTATCTGCCGATAATAATTATGCCATCTATATGCGTATGATTATTCTTAGATGGACTTATCTGCCGATAATAATTATGCCATATATATGCGTATGATTATTCTTAGATGGACTTATCTGCCGATAATAATTATGCCATCTATATGCGTATGATTATTCTTAGATGGACTTATCTGCCGATAATAATTATGCCATCTATATGCGTATGATTATTCTTAGATGGACTTATCTGCCGATAATAATTATGCCATCTATATGCGTATGATTATTCTTAGATGGACTTATCTGCCGATAATAATTATGCCATCTATATGCGTATGATTATTCTTAGATGGACTTATCTGCCGATAATAATTATGCCATCTATATGCGTATGATTATTCTTAGATGGACTTATCTGCCGATAATAATTATGCCATCTATATGCGTATGATTATTCTTAGATGGACTTATCTGCCGATAATAATTATGCCATATATATGCGTATGATTATTCTTAGATGGACTTATCTGCCGATAATAATTATGCCATATATATGCGTATGATTATTCTTAGATGGACTTATCTGCCGATAATAATTATGCCATCTATATGCGTATGATTATTCTTAGATGGACTTATCTGCCGATAATAATTATGCCATCTATATGCGTATGATTATTCTTAGATGGACTTATCTGCCGATAATAATTATGCCATCTATATGCGTATGATTATTCTTAGATGGACTTATCTGCCGATAATAATTATGCCATCTATATGCGTATGATTATTCTTAGATGGACTTATCTGCCGATAATAATTATGCCATATATATGCGTATGATTATTCTTAGATGGACTTATCTGCCGATAATAATTATGCCATCTATATGCGTATGATTATTCTTAGATGGACTTATCTGCCGATAATAATTATGCCATCTATATGCGTATGATTATTCTTAGATGGACTTATCTGCCGATAATAATTATGCCATATATATGCGTATGATTATTCTTAGATGGACTTATCTGCCGATAATAATTATGCCATCTATATGCGTATGATTATTCTTAGATGGACTTATCTGCCGATAATAATTATGCCATCTATATGCGTATGATTATTCTTAGATGGACTTATCTGCCGATAATAATTATGCCATATATATGCGTATGATTATTCTTAGATGGACTTATCTGCCGATAATAATTATGCCATCTATATGCGTATGATTATTCTTAGATGGACTTATCTGCCGATAATAATTATGCCATCTATATGCGTATGATTATTCTTAGATGGACTTATCTGCCGATAATAATTATGCCATATATATGCGTATGATTATTCTTAGATGGACTTATCTGCCGATAATAATTATGCCATATATATGCGTATGATTATTCTTAGATGGACTTATCTGCCGATAATAATTATGCCATCTATATGCGTATGATTATTCTTAGATGGACTTATCTGCCGATAATAATTATGCCATATATATGCGTATGATTATTCTTAGATGGACTTATCTGCCGATAATAATTATGCCATATATATGCGTATGATTATTCTTAGATGGACTTATCTGCCGATAATAATTATGCCATCTATATGCGTATGATTATTCTTAGATGGACTTATCTGCCGATAATAATTATGCCATCTATATGCGTATGATTATTCTTAGATGGACTTATCTGCCGATAATAATTATGCCATCTATATGCGTATGATTATTCTTAGATGGACTTATCTGCCGATAATAATTATGCCATCTATATGCGTATGATTATTCTTAGATGGACTTATCTGCCGATAATAATTATGCCATATATATGCGTATGATTATTCTTAGATGGACTTATCTGCCGATAATAATTATGCCATCTATATGCGTATGATTATTCTTAGATGGACTTATCTGCCGATAATAATTATGCCATCTATATGCGTATGATTATTCTTAGATGGACTTATCTGCCGATAATAATTATGCCATATATATGCGTATGATTATTCTTAGATGGACTTATCTGCCGATAATAATTATGCCATCTATATGCGTATGATTATTCTTAGATGGACTTATCTGCCGATAATAATTATGCCATCTATATGCGTATGATTATTCTTAGATGGACTTACAATTTAAAATTCTAGAACGCTAAAAATTTTTTTAGAAAAGAATTAAATTTTTGAGTGTATGGGAGTGAAAATATAAAAATTTGGGTTGAAGGAGAAAATAACTAACATACATATAATTAATTTAAAAGGAAATTTATAAATATTGTAAGTGGTGTAACGTTTAATCTCCCTGACTTGGACATAGTGGCTGTCTATGGTTCGATGTCTGACAGCAGTTTATTGTCGTTAGGTACTAAATACAAAAACAAAAATTAAAAACTTTTCCTAATTAAATTAACCTTTTATTTTTTATTTTAAATTTAAAAGTGGAAAAAAGAAAAAGCTATTATTTTATGTTTATTAATTTGCCTTCTCATTATTTCCTTAGAATAAAATGTAAATAAAATAAAAGAATGATACTCAAATAAAAAAACATTAATTAACATTTATTGGATAGAAAATTTGGAAAAAAGGGAGGAGGTGGGAAGATTCAGAGATGTAGTAAAAAGGCTAAATTAATGAAAAAAAATTTTTATTGTTTTGTTTTAAAATTAATTTGTAAAATTGAGGGATTTTTTTGCGAAAAATATTTGTAAACATTTTTTAATAGGTCTATTAATTGTTTTAAATTTAATTCACGTCATTCGCATTTTTGTACAGGCATTTTATATTAAATTAAATATTAATTTTTTGTGTGTAAGGTGTGCCTTTGCTTATAAAATTAATAACTTTTAATATTTAAACAATTTATAATTAAATTTTAGAAAAAATGAAGGGAAAATTAACAAAATAATATTTTAAAAATAAAATTGGAATTTTAGTTGAATTAAAAAAATTATTTTTGAAAAGTAAAAGACATTTTGAACGTTTTACCTAATTTGGCATTTTGGTCGGGTGGATTAAGGCGTTGAATACTATTAATGGGGTTGATGGTTCGAATCAGTGTTTTCGTGACCGGGTTTCGGTCATGACCAAAAATGACCTGACCTGACCTGACCGAAATTTTTGGTCAGGTCAGGTCATTTTTATGACCGAAAAAGGCCGGTCAGTCATGTTTTGGTCATTTTCTACGTTACAAAACGTGACCGGATATGACCTGACCGAAATTGCGGTCATGGTCAGGTCAGGTCAGGTCAGGTCATTTTTATGACCGGGAAAAGGCCGGTCACGCAAACACTGGTTCGAATCCAACCGAGGTGTCGCTAATTAACATCAGCGAATAACTAGGGAAAAGAAGAAAATAAGATATTTAATTTCCTACCAGCGATGTGGAGTGGAATAGCCTAGCGGATTAGGCCGCAGACTAAGAGCTAAGAACCCAAGGTTCGATGAAAAGCGAGTTCCACCCAATTTTTCGGAGACTGGGCAACGCAGTTTTCTACAGAGGGAAATTAATTTATTTTAATGAATTACACTTTATTTTTTAAAAAGTATTTTTAATATAATTCAAAGCTTTTATGATTTTTTTAAAGAATTTTTATAAAGAAAATGGAATAAAAAGGCTTATATAAAAAGCTAATACTGTTTTATGAAAGAAAAAAAGAAGATACTAAATTTTATTTTAATAAATTTTAAGTTGCGAAGTAAAGAAAAATTTGGCAATTTTTAAGTAAAAAAAATTTAATAAAATGAAAGCAAATAAATTTAAAAAAATTATTTTTCTAAAAATGTTTTAACTCCCAACGGGGATTAAATAGTCTTTAAAAAATGATAATAATTTTGTGAAAAAAAATTTTTTTTGACCACGCAAATTGAAAAAATGTTTAAAATGCTTTCAATTAATTTCTTTTAAATTGGTATTTTTTTATCTTTTTTTTTTTAATTTTTTAAGAAAAAATCTCTTATAAGGAATTAAATATTTTTTTATTCAATTGCACCAACACTTAACACAAAAAAATTTTGTTTGTTTTAATTCCTTTTAAAAAAGAAGAGAAGATTCTCTTTTTAAACCTTGGCTTCTTCTCTTTTTTTTCTTCTTAAAACTCTATTAAAATTGCCGCAAATAATTTATTTATAAATAAATGAATTTTGCCAAAACTATTAAAAATGTATTTTCCAAGAGATCACCAAATACCCATTTAATGTTGATCTTTTTTGTGTGTTTATAATTTAGATGTTTTTATTTTTTACATTTTGACACTGTTGGAGGTTTTATTTTTTAACTTTTTGAATGAGTATTTAAAGAGTATTTTATCAATATTCTTTTTCATTTTGTTTCAGTCATGTCCCATTATCTTGTAACCCGTCGTGATTTTGCTGCAAATTTTATTTTGTGTTATCCTTTTTTAATCCTTTTTACTCATTTTTTGTTGAAAATCAACTAGATTGCTACTTTTTATTCTTTAAGATCCTTACAATTCTGAATTCTTAAAGTTTAATTTGTAGATGTCTTCTTTCGGTTCTGAGGTTTAGTTTTGCTTAAATTTGAACGTTAACTTTTTATTAAGATTCTTCATTGGAAACCGCCGCAAATAGAAGTCGAAAGTGATGATCCAGTTATTTCAGAACTTGATGCTATGGCGAGAGACATCCGTACTGAACTCATTCTTGCCAAGGAAGAGGAAGAACGTTTGACTGAGTGTATTTTGGATGGATTAAGAAAGACCGAAAAAACTCTAGGTTGTTTACATTAAAAATGCTAATTCAATAGAATTACAGGAACATCTAACTTCCAACGATTCTTTGATCAATGCTCGGCTCGCGTTAATGCTGAGTTTGACCGCTCAGAAGCGGATTCACGCCAATTGTCAAATTCACTTGATACTCTTTCAGGATTGGCCCAAAACATTTCTAAACGAGTTGCAGCATTAGATCTTGGAAAAAGTCGAGTTGTTGAATGCTTGCAACACGTCAGTGTTAGTTCATTACTTCGCTAACTTTTATACAAAAAAGGTTTAGGATTTGAGAGACTTGGGTACTTGTGCAAATGGAGTACAACGGGCAATTAGAGATGAAAACTTTGAAGAAGCAGCAAGTCACATTCATAGGTTTCTAACGCTCGATTCTATTGTCTTTAAAATGAGCGATAGTCAAGATGTTAAAGGTTTATATTTAACTTTACAAATTTCTAATCTTATATTTTACAGACGCTGGCTATTCTGTTAAAAATTGCTACGATATATTGCGCAAAGCAGCTATAGATCTTAAACAACAGATTGAGCAAAAATTTGATGAAGCCAAAGCTAAAGGTGATATTGCGACGATGGGACGCTTATTCAAACTCTTTCCATTGATAAATGAGCATCAAAGTGGGCTAAAAAGATATGGTTCGCACATTTGTGATGAAATTGTAAAACTTTCTGAACAGAATTACAAAATTATGGAGGTTTGTTTTTGTCAGATTTCATTCATTATTTTGTCAATTTAGGCTGGTGGAACAGACGACAACCGAAAAAATGTTCTTTTCGCTGACACTTTGACAATGCTTTTTGAAGGGATTGCCAGGCAGATCGAGTTTAGTCAACCTGTTATAATAAGTGCGTATGGACAAGACAAAATGTTGGATTTAATTGAAATAATTCAACCGCAGTGTGACAAACAGTCAAGTAAAATCTTGGATGCTTTTTTAAAGAAACGTCGTTTTGAAGAGTTGGCAAACCAGGTTTTTTCTTAAAACTATATCAATAATTCCTATCTTCTTTAGGTACGTATCTTACTCAACACAAATGTTATTTCTTCACAAACTGGTAATTTGGCTATTCTCTTGTAATTATATCTAAATAAATACAATTTAGAACGAATCAATCCAATCGAACTTGACTTGCTTCTTTCTGAAGTAACCTTGATGCACACTCGTGCCGAACTCTTTTGGCGTTTTCTTAAGCGTCGGTTGAATCGATCGGCATATTTAGAAAAGGATAAAGAAGAGGAAAAGTTAACTGATTCAAAGAATGAAGAAACAAAAAGCAAAGAGGTCTATGATCCACTAATAAATGAGCAACGAGAGTTTGATACTGAAGAAAGTCGGAACAAGTACATTGAAAAAATGGAGAAACAACGGGAGGAGCGAGCTCGTAAACTGGATTTAGTATTGAATCGATCTGGTTTAAATACACGGATGCAGGTTTCTAAACAATTATTTTTAAAAGAAGTTTGAGACATTTTACCACTAATTTTTCAGGAATTACTAGGCAATTATGTGCTAATGGAACAATATTATATGATTTATTCTGTTCAAAAGGCTATTTCAATGGACACTGCGGAGGATGGAGCTTTAACTAGGTTTATCATTCCTATTTATTTTTACTACTTTAAATTTCTAGTTCGCTGTTAGATGATGTTTTCTTTATTGTACGAAAGAGTATTCGGCGTTCCATCAGTTCGTCCTCGATTGATTGTATTTGTGCTATGCTCAACAATGGAGTGACCATACTTGAAACAGACTTTTTCAAATGTATTAGTGCACCAATAAAGGTTTTATTTCATTTATTCTTTTCTTATTAATTATTCCTATTGTAGTCCGGCTATCCAAGCGTTGGTTGGACAACTGAAGCATATCAAACTGCTCAAAGTGCTTACACTGCTGTATTACAACAATCCAAAGTCGGTGAGACTTCTACTAATAGTGTGGAGAAACAACGCAACGCATTTTTGATTGGACTTAATAATATGCGCTCATCTGTTGAATGTATTTGTACATTAAAATTGGGACTAGCTGAAGACTTTGAAAAATATTTGAGCCAGGTTTTTTTTCTTAATTGTTTATTTTATAACTTTTTTTTGCAGATAAGTCCGTTGGAGAGTAAAAAACTCGAAAATGCTGTTGGTCAGCTTGACGATTTTACCAAACGTCTTGAACAGTACGCCAATCTTGGAATTGTTAAACTTTGTGATGCAGCATTTAGGACAAAATTGAAATCTAGGTTTGTTTTTTATGCTGTAAATTTTTATTCATTTTTTATTTCAGTGCTGATGAATTTCTCGAACTTCCACACATTTTGTCTGATGAGGAATTAGCTGAATTTGAGATGAATAATCCTTTTATGAACGATTTTATCCTTCAACTGGACAAGAAATTGATACGATTTGAATCGCTTCTAGTTTCTGAAAATTACAAAGTATGATTTTTATTATTATAAATAACAATTTTTATCTAAAAAAGATGCTTGTTTCTTGTTGCGCCGGTGAAGTGGCACAACAACTAGAAAGAGTAATATACAAATGCTCATTTAATCGACTTGGTGCTCTCTTTCTTGATAGAGAATTCAGAGAATTATCATCTTATTTAAGTTCTATAGCTAGTTGGAATATTCGTGAGAAATTTACTCGTTTTTCAAATGTAAGATTTTTTTGAAAACTGTCCTAATTCTTAAAATTTTTATTTTAGATAATTGCCTTATTAAATTCTGAAAGTCTGGACGAAGCAATACAATTATTAGAACAAATAAATAGTTCTACTCTCTCTGCTGCAATGCTGTCGCAAAATGATATACGACGAACTTTGTGCCTTCGTGAAGAATTTCAACGAGATCAGATTAATACAAAAATTAAGGCACTAAAAATGTGATAAAATACTAGTGTTGGCTCTATATTAAAGGTTATTCACTTCTTTTTTAATATTTTTCCAGATATTAGAAAGTTTGCTGTGTTTTTTTCAAATTTATTGTATTTCGTACTTGTGGATATAACATGCGAAGCCCAAAATAAAAACTAATTAAATAATAAATAAATTTTAAAAAAATCTAACAATTTTTAACCCAAAGTAAAAATGATTATTGAATAGAGAAGATGTCAATCGCATGACGTATGAAATCTTTAAAATTATTACTTGAATGAATTTTAATTAAATAATTATTGTCCTTAATTATTTTTTCGCATACTTTTCTCAAACTTAAGAAAATGGCTACACAATTAAAATTCACTCGGGAAAGAATTTTAAGACATTAATTCGTTATGCATTTGAAACTCACGTTATTTAATTATTTATCATTTAAATAAAAATTGTTAGACATTTTTTAAATTTATTTTTGTTTATTCATTGGTTTTTATTTTTACTTACCGGTCTTAAGGTTCGAAAGATTTAACCCAATTTCTAAAATCATTTAATTATTAATAGTCCCTTGAAGCATTTTAACATTTTTTAGATAATAAAACATAACCTTTAAGGCATAAGGGATTAAATCGTTAATATTATTACTTTATTTTATTTTAACATTATAGTGATTTTTTTAATAATTTTTAGTAACCAACAAACAATTTATTAAACAAATTACTCATTACACTTAAATTTAGACTCAAAGTTTAAATCCCTTCAAGGCATAAGAGATTAAATCTTTAATATTATTAGCAGATTTTATTTTCATACTATATCCTTTTTCTTTAATTATTTCTTCTGCTTCTTTTTTATTTCCACTGGAAATCAAAAAGAAGTTGCACTTGGCACGATTCAATATTTCTAATTTATGCTCAATTCCCTCAATTCCAATGAAGACTCCATTTGCATCAATTTCTCCAGTGCATGCAACTTCTTTACAAAATTTAAATAGAAAAAAATTTAAATTTTTAAAAATCAATAAAAAAGTTAAAATAGCTATTAAAATTTGATCAAAAAAAACGAAAAGATGAAAAAGTACTTTCTCTTAATTAATGATTTGCCTAATAATTCTTATATTTATTTTTCAATTACGTTGTTCTGGTCTAATGTCGAAGACACATGACATTATGGCAATAACGGTGGCAAAACTTCCACTGCAGCCATTTATACGAAGAGTCGACTAAATTTTTTATTAATTTATCTAAACTTATGTAGCTCTCAGATCTTTTTTTAGATGGCTTAAGATTATTACGTTAGTTAATATCCTCTAATACTATTAAGCATAATCATATATACCCATATTTATTTTTAAAATTTATTTTATTAGTTTTAATTACTTGAAAGATAAATTAATAAAAAATTTAGTCGACTCTTCGTATAAATGGCTGCAGTGGAAGTTTTGCCACCGTTATTGCCATAATGTCGTGTGTCTTCGAAATTAGACCAGAACAACGTAAATTTTTTATTGAAAAATAAATATAAGAATTATTAGGCAAATCATTAATTAAGAGATAGTACATTCTTTCCTACTTTTTTCGTTTTTTGATCAAATTTTAATAGCTATTTTAACTTTTTTATTGATTTTTAAAATTTAAATTTTTTTCTATTTAAATTTTGTAAAGAAGTTGCATGCAGTGGTGAAATGGATGCAAACGGCGTTTTCATTGGCATTGATGGAATTGAGCACAAATTAGAAATATTGCATCGTGCCAAATGTGAGCTCTTTTTGATTTCCAGTGGGAATAAAAAAGATGCAGAGAAATTTATTCAAAAAAAGGATATAGTATGAAAATAAAATATGCTAATAATATTAATGATTTAATCTCTTTTGCCTTAAAGGGATTTAAACTTTGAGTCTAAATTTAAGTGTAATGAGTAATTTGTTTAATAAATTGTTTGTTGGTTACTAAAAATTATTAAAAAAATCACTATAATGTTAAAATAAAATAAAGTAATAATATTAACGATTTAATCCCTTATGCCTTAAAGGTATGCTTTATTATCTAAAAAATGGTTAAAATACTTCAAGGGACTATTAATAATTAAATGATTTTAGAAATTGGGTTAAATCTTTCGAACCTTAAGACCGGTAAGTAAAAATAAAAACCAATGAATAAACAAAAATAAATTTAAAAAATGTCTAACAATTTTTATTTAAATGATAAATAATTAAATAACGTGAGTTTCAAATGCATAACGAATTAATGTCTTAAAATTCTTTCCCGAGTGAATTTTAATTGTGTAGCCATTTTCCTTAAGTTTGAGAAAAGTATGTGAAAAAATAATTAAGGACAATAATTATTTAATTAAAATTCATTCAAGTAATAATTTTAAAGATTTCATACGTCATGCGATTGACATCTTCTCTATTCAATAATCATTTTTACTTTGGGTTAAAAATTGTTAGATTTTTTTTAAATTTATTTATTATTTAATTAGTTTTTATTTTGGGCTTCGCATGTTATATCCACAAGTACGAAATACAATAAATTTGAAAAAAACACAGCAAACTTTCTAATATCTGGAAAAATATTAAAAAAGAAGTGAATTACCTTTAATATAGGCCTGTTATTTATTTATAAATTTGTCTTATATTTTTGTGAATAATTTTCGACATGTATAGAATTTATTGAAATTTTCGTTTTATTTTATTCGTCTTTTACAATATCTCTTATTATATTACTGTTTTTTAATTTTTTGATTTTTATCAATTTAAAGTTTTAAATATAATGGAAGAAGCGACAAGTTCAAAAATTCTTGGAGATGGTGATGTTTTTGAAATTAATGATTTTACTGTTGTTACTGATTTTGAATTCTTTGTTTTATCACTCGAAAATGCTTTACAAGAATTGAAAAAGGATGATGAAAGCAGAAATGAGGTTTTTATATTTTTGACATATTTTACTCATAAATTTTAGGATGTGTCAAGCGATTCTCGCATAACTGGCTTGAGAAGAATTTCCCAAAAAACTGTTGTGTATGAAAATTTTAGTTTTCTTGTTGATTATTTTAAGCAAACTGATGGTCTTCGAATTGAAGGTTTTTAAAATTTTTTTAAACATTTTTTAATTTTTATTTAGAAGATATTGAAGTTATAAGTGATACCGACTGTGATGAAAGATGTAACTATTTATGTAATAATTCTAAAAATTTTCTTGCACATGAGACAAGTTTTCGTGAAAGTTCGTTTATTTCGAGACAGGTTTTTTTTAATTCTTTTGTTTACTTTATTTTTATAATTTAAAGTTTGGGATTTCTTCTGATTTTATTTTGCTTTCTACAACTGAGAAAAAATATTTTTCTGAAAATGTTGTTAACATGGTCCTTTCAGCAGTAACTGTGGCGACTTCAGCTATTGATTTGTTTGTTTTTTTCTTATTTTAATTTTATTTATTTTTAAAGTGAACTTCCTGTTTTTTTCGAATTCAATTCTGGTGCGTCCTTTGGATCTATGCAAAATAAAAATTGTTGTACAAATTTTGAAGGAATTGTTTTAAATAAATGTTTAAACAGGCAAAAATCTTTGGAAGGAGTTTTGGAATTATTCAAACAAAAAATTGTATTATTTTAATTTTTTAAATTTAAAAAATATAATTTTAAGGATTCTAATGATTACGATGAGAATAATATTAAAGTATTTTTTCCAATTTAAAATTTAATTATTAAATAGTATTTTTTAGATCGCCTTGCAATATGACTTTAAAAAGAATTTTTCTGATGAAGTTGATAATTTTCACAAGAATATGTCCTTTAATACATGCACAACTTGTTCTCATAAATTTATTCTTCAACGAATTGATCCAGCTTTAATTAAAGGATTTTGTCTCAGCGCTGTATTGATTCGAAATTCCTCTTTTGATTATTTTGATGATTCAAACGTTGATTTGGAAAAGGCCAATTTTTGGAAAATTGTCTTTGATTTTGATGAAGAATTTAGCTATGAACTTTGTTTGTTTTTATTTTTATGATTTTTATTTCAATTTTTTGTAAGGCCTTACCCTTTGTTTTTATCTTTTTTCATAATTAAAAAAATATTTTTGTAGCTTATACATTCACAAGATTATTGGAACACAAAGAAGAGGAATATTCTAATCAAACGGTCAAAAATTTAATACCTCAATCAAATACGGATGGAAAATCTATGGCAGCAAGTGCTTTAGGTCCTTTAATTGATAAACCTGCAGTAAATTTTGAGCTTGTTCCAAAATTGGAAATTTTTGGTGATGACGACTTTAGTCATGTTCGTTTTTTATTTTCTTAATTTAAAAAGTTTTTTTTAGGAAGGCCTATCTGATTGTCTCAAATTTATTATGGAAGAGGGAAATTGTGTTGAATTTGGTGGAAATGATTCAAATAGAGATCAATTACTTGTATTTTTTAAAATTTTATATTAAAACTTTTTCAATTTTCAGCGTAAACTTTCACTTGCAAAATCGGCACCACCAAATTCTTTAACTCGGAGACTATCAACATGTTTATTAACTCGAATTGATAAAAATTTGGTTGGATTTTGTCGATTATGGATGAAATTTTTGGAAATATTGAGACACTATTGGGAATATAATATGGATTTGCCTGGGTATTTTAAACATTAAAAATTATTTTTTAGTTATTTTAAAGTTTCGAGAAGGATGAAAAACCCGATTTATCCTACTGCCTTTTACACCAAAAATTGCAAATGATTCAACACTGCATTTTTGTTAAAAGAAGTCGATATTCTGATTTTGAATCTAAACAAGGACAAACAGTAAATGAAGGTTTATTTTTAATTTTTTTAAGTTCTTTTAACTCAAATTCATTTAATTTAGAGGATGATGAATTTTTTGATGCAACTGAAACTTTTAATGAAGAAACTCTTTTATGTAATTCGGATGTTCCAAGAGGTAGAAGTGCGCCTTTAGAACCGCCTCAATTTCTCAAAAACAATCTGAATGAAAGGATTTATGTTCCACTTACTTTGGTTTATTTTTTTTTAATTCTTAAGATCCATTTTAATTATCTGTTAGATTTAAAGTTTTAGTATCAGATATCTCTACCGAATGCTACTATGAATATATATAAGATATAAGTGTGGTCGGATATATGTATATCGAAGACCACTGATTAATATAGATTACTATATATTAAATTAAATAATAGCTAAAAACGAAAAATTGTTTAATCAAGTTATATTATTTTACTTTATTAAGATACATATTTTAATAATTTAATAAAAAAAATTTCAATTAGAATAAAGGTCCAATGACAGAAGATCAATTAAACAAACACGAATCTTATTTACTTGAATTAGAAGACTCAAATCTCCGCAATCGTGCACAATCTGATTTATTACTTTCTGACATGCAAGCATTTAAAGCTGCAAACCCAGAAGCTGTTTTGGAAGATTTTTTGGCTTGGCATTCTCCAAGGGATTTAATTGAAGGTTTCTTTTTTAAATATTTTAAACTTTTTTTTCAAGGTGAACTTTCTGATCGTATGAAATTACCGGGAAATTTATGGCAGGAAAACTGGCGAATGGTTCGCGCAATTCCAGCCTCAAAACAGAATCGACTTTTTAATGAGACAAAGGAAGTAGAGCAGGTTTATAGATTATAATTTTGGCTTTATAAATTATTTATTCCTAAAATAAATTAATTAAAAATAAGTCTTCCGAAGAAGAATTATAAGCATGTATTAGTGATACAAACTTCGGTCGATATGTATCAAGAATACTTCTGATACGCATATATTAGAGTTCTTTGTTATCGGAAAATATTTTTTCCGAATAATACTAATACGTATAGATCTTCTTTTTTGGTTTATTTTTGAAATTTCGATGCAAAATTTATTTTTAAAAATTATTTTATTTCTCATAAATCGTCATATTATTTAATTTATTTTTTTTCAGATTTTGCAATATTTTTCAACTATCAAACTCAAAGAACTTATTGATTTACTTATTCCAGTTGTTATTGTACAAATAATTGAAGTACTAATTCGAGAATGTAAATTTTGTAAAAAAAATTAACTTTATTAATTTTAAAAGCATCAGAATGTACATTTTCAATAAAAGAAAAATTAGAAAATATTTTGAGTGAATTTCTTTTTGTTTCAAAATCTGATAATGAAGAAATGGATATTTATTATGTAACATTTTTTTATTTATTATTCTTTTAAATAATTTTATATTTTATTTTTAATTTAAAGGATTTGGCTGATTCTCTTCGTTCAATTGAAAAATTTTTGATAAAATATTCGTCAGTTGTTAATTTACTTGTAGAACAGGTTTTTTTATTAAATATCTTTTAAAAATTTTATTTTTAAAATTTTCAAAAGGCAATAACAACAAATATTTCAATGGAATTAAATTCTTGTGTTGCTTCTTTGGTAAATAATATTTGTCGTCCAATTAAAATTTCAACAACAAGTGATGATCAGCTTTCACTTAAAAACACTTTAAATAATATTTTGGTTCCTGATTTGAACGAATGTCGTGTATTGGAAGTTTTAAAAAGTTTTTTTGAAGATAATAATTGGGAAGAGCCTAAAAGGTTTGAATTTATTTTTAAATATTTTTTTATCCTTTTTCTTTTTTTAGAAAGCAAATAATTCTTCGTACAATGGTGCCTCGTCCAGGTTCAGGGTCAAGATCTATGCCTCAAAGAATGTTTGTATTAAATAAAAAATTTTTAATTTTTTTCTTTCTCTTTTTTGTTAAAATTTTTTTAATTTTTAGGTACATATCTCTTCAAGATGACGAGTTTATTTTGAGAGGATCTTTCACCTCTGACCTTACATTTGCATAAATTAAATAAAAAAAAATTAAATAAAATTTTAATAGATTTTTTAAATTCTCATTGTTTATGTTTTTTAGACAAAATAAAAAGAAATAAAATTATATTTTTGAAAAAGTTGAGAAAGAGAATTATTTGTTATAAAATTGCCAAGAGAATATTTCACAAATATAACAAATTTTTTTATTTTTTAATATTTGTTTTTCTTGATGAATATTAACAAATTTAATTCTGATGTTGGTGGAACTCTTCTTCTTACAAATATTTGTCAAATTGTTCAAATTGTTGATGATGATAAATGTACTTTACTAAAAGAAGAAATGAAAAAAATTAAGTTGAGAAATTTTATAAATTTTAAAATTTTTTTTATT
Organism: Meloidogyne chitwoodi; assembly: GCA_015183035.1. Lineage (NCBI taxonomy): Eukaryota > Metazoa > Nematoda > Chromadorea > Rhabditida > Meloidogynidae > Meloidogyne > Meloidogyne chitwoodi. The sequence goes on from JACZZP010000001.1 coordinate 2,937,293, forward strand.
AAATTTTCTTTTAGATATTGGAAGACGAAAAGTCAAGAATGTCAATTTACTGTGAAAATGGAAAGATTAAAGAAATTTGCCCTGATGAAGAGGTTATTTTTATAAATTAGAAGAGTTTTATTTTTTTAAGTTTATCAAACAAATTGTTGAGAAGGACGTAAAAATTTTGGATTGTAATGGTGGTTGTGTACTTCCTGGTTTTGTAGATGCTCATACACATGCAGTGTTTGCTGGTGATAGAGTTAATGAATTTGCAATGAAATTGAATGGAGCTACTTATATGGAGGTTTTTAAACATTTTTTATCAATAAAAAATAGAAATAGTTGAGTTTCTGTAAATTTTTGCTCCCGTCCTTTTCACATTACTCCTTCACTTAAAAATAGTCAACGGACATAATGGTCAGAAATTAATCGATGAGGAAAAATTAGTTTTTTGATGAACATGTGAGAGGCATGGTTTTCTCATTTCCTTTAGTCTATCTTTGAATTTTACTGACCATTATAATACATGACAATTTGTAGGTGAAAGAGTGGAGAAAGTGGAAAGGATTGGGGGAAATGATTAATTTTAAGTTTTCTTTTGAATTTAAAGATTTCTGCTTAAAATTAATTTTATAAAATTATAGCATAAAATTACTTTTACAATTTTTTTAAAATAATTATTTTTTAGGTTCAAGAAGCTGGTGGTGGTATCCATTTTACAACAGAAAAAACAAGAGAAGCTAGTGAAAAACAATTATTATCAAATTTTATAAAGGTTTTCTTTTCTTTTTTTAACAATTTAAAAAAAAATTTATATAAGATTGCTAAAGAAATGTCAAATTGTGGAACAACACTTGTAGAAGCAAAAAGTGGTTATGGATTAACAACTGAAAGTGAAATAAAAATGTTGAACGTTTTACAACTTGCTACTGTTTCAAAAAATTTCCCATTGGAAATTTCTTCAACATTTTGTGGTGCTCATGCAATTCCTAAAAATAAAACGGAAGATGAACAAACACAAGCAATTATAAATGAAATGCTTCCAGAAATTGAAAAATTGAAGAAAAATGGTCAACTTTTAAATTTGGAAAATGTTGATGTTTTTTGTGAAAAGAATGTTTTTGAATTGGAAAGCACGTTGGTATTTTTTTATTTTTTTTAATGTTGGGGAGTTTAAATGATTTTTAAATACATATTTTAGAAAAATAAAATTTTCCTTTTTAAGTAAAAAAATATTGGAAGCAGCAAAAAATATCGGACTACGCCCCAATTTTCATGCTGACGAACTTTTTCCTTTGGGTGGTGCTGAACTGGCCGCGGAGCTTAAGGTTGGGAATTTTTACAATTTTTTAATAAAATTTGTATAAGTTAAAATTAAAAAATCAAAGCGAGACTCAAATAACCCTCTTGTTTCATTTTCTTTTTGTTTCTGCTGCATGATTCCAAACATGTCCAGTTTCTGGGTCAACATCAAAAATACACTGAAAAAAATTTCTTTAAAAAAAATTTCAAATTTTACCGTAAAAGTAATTCCACAAAGAGGATGATATGGAATACATTTTTTGTAAGGTGTATTATAACGAGGAATTGGATTTGCTCCATAAGCACAATAAATAACTGGTGTTCCTGGTGCAAAATCAAAATTGTATAAATATGGCATTTTATGCATTCGAAGAGCTAAAGCATGGTCATAAATGGGTTGAGGAGGTGGTGTTGGAAAAATTGAAGGCATCATTGTTGCAAAAGTTGGAGGAGGTGAGGGAAGAGTTAGCGGGGGAATTGTAGTGTAGGCGTAGAACTGTAAATCAGTTTTTTTTAATAGTGGACACTAGAGTCTTACATTTGGAGATTGATTATTGCCTAATTGATTATTACCAATTTGAGTATTTATACCATTTCTGTCTGACGATGAAAATACTTGTTGACCTTGTCCACTAAATTGAGTCAATTGTTGTTGTGCTGATGATCCAACTGTTTGTTGTATTGGTTGAGTCTGACTACCACTAATAACATTATTATTATTTCCCCCATATTGTCCACCAGCACCAGCGGTTGCTTGTAGTTGAGGCACTCCGTGAGCATGTGAGGCAAAAGAAGTTGAAGATGGGGAAGAATAAAATTGTTGTTGCTGTTGTTGATTTATTGTTGCTTGTTGTGGAGAATAATGTTGAGGAAAATAATTTTCCTGTTGTGGGAAGTAATACCATTGGGATGAAGATTTTCCATTATTATACCTAAAAAATGAATTTATGATAATACTCTTTGTGGTGTAGTGGTAACGCGCCTGACTATACAGCTGAGGTTCAAGGTTCGCTACCTGTCGGCAGTTTACTGCCGACAGGCATAAAAATAGGGCAAAGGGTTACAAAAAAATTGAAAAGTTTTTTTTAAAATTTATTTTAATTTTTTTTAGAAATTTTAAAATTACTCATTTATCCCATTATCATATGTATTGTAATATTTTGGTGGTTGTTGATTTTGTTGAAAATATTGTTGTTGTTGTTGAAATCGCTGTGGTGGCTGTTGTTGCTGTTGTACAAAATTACTTCGACTGTTTCCACCACCATCAATTCTTTGCCTTTGCAATAGTCCAAATTTAAAAAGGTTTATAAAAAGAAATAAAATTAGTAATTTTCGTAGGGTCATTCTTGCTTGAAAAAAAAATAAATTTTTAATTGCTAGCAGATATAAATCTAAAAAAAAAAACAAAATTAGAAGAAACTGAGGATTTAATGACCAGGAAGAAAATTTGCGAGAAAAAAAGAAATTGACCGAAAGACAAGAGGAGAAAAGCAGCTTTGGATTTTGTGTTTAAAAATGCTGAAAAAATTGCGATTTATGCCCCGCAAAAATTTTTTCTCAGTACATGACCCCCCTCTTATATTTTAGCAAAAGAACATGTCTTTAGCTTTAAAAAATTCGCCTTCTTTCCTTTTTATAAGAAAAGAAAAAGTTTAGTGTGCGTTTGATCTGTGTCTTCCTTTCATTTTTTCTTGTTTTTTGACCTAACGAGGAAATTAAAAAAAATGACTCTTGTTAGTAAATTGGGGTGTAGGATGATGAGCAGCCAGTAAACCAACGAAAAAGGGGAACGAGTTTTGCAGCGGCACAAGAAAAAAAACAACAAAAAGAAATTATTTTGAGGGATTGAAAAATTAAATATAATTTTTTTTTAATTTTTATTTTTTAATTTTATTTTTTAATTTAAAGGCAACAGCTGTAAGCCATTTGGAAGAAATCAGTGATGAAGGAGTGCGTGCTCTTGCTAAATCTGGCACTGTTGCAGTTAGTTTTTTTTAATAAAAATAATTTTAGAGGATTTTGAAATTTTTAGTAATATTTTTTAAGTGTGTTCTGTTGTGTTAATTTTAGATTTTATTTTTTTAGATTGACTTTATTGTGAAAATTTTTATTTTTTAAAGCCTTTAAAAATAGAAAATAATGTTTTCTACATTTAAAAAGGTGCTTCTTCCTTCTACTGCTTATGTGCTTAAACTGAAAAGTCCCCCTGTACGAAAAATGATCCAATCTGGCGTCTGTGTAGCTTTAGGCTCAGATTTCAATCCAAATGCTTATTGTTTTTCGATGCCTACAATAATGAACTTGGCATGTGTTCTTTTTGGTCTTTCTATGCCTGAGGCATTAGTAGCTGCAACTTTACATTCTGCTCATAGCTTGGGACGTGGAAAAACGCATGGAGCAATTTCTGTAAATTTTTGACTTATCCTAATTTTCAACTTTTTTCTTCTTTAGGAAGGTAGAATAGCCGATTTAGTAGTACTAAACACAACAAAATGGGAACACATAATTTATCAATTATCAGCACATCAGTCAATAATCGAAAAAGTCATAAAATATGGGAAAGTGGTCTATAGCAAAACGAAGGAAGAAGGATAATGAGGGTAACACTTTTTAGAATTTTTAAAAATTTTTAATATTTATATAGAAAAATTAAAGTAAGCAAGTCTATAATACACAACTGAATATAAAAAATAATATAGTTTTTAATTTTTTAAAAGAAAATTGGACATTTTTGGGTAAAAAAAATTCTAAAAATAGTTAAGATTGGGATTTTATAAAAAAGAGCAGCACAGAAAAAAGGTCAACCACAAATTTATACCAAAAAAATATATATATAGTTTTTGTGAACTCTACTATCCCAATAAAATAAAGAAAAAAACAAACGAAAAAAAAAATCATTCAAAAGAATAAACCAGCAACTCCACCCATCTCTTGTTGTTCTTTCACAAATATTTCAAAATACTAAAGAAAATAGAATTTAATATTTTTTACTCTCAATTTTTAAGAAAACCTGATAAATGATGGTCACAGCAAGTAAAATCCCTGTTCCGCTTCCAATTGCTCCTTAAAAAAATTAAAATTACTTGATAAATTCACTGCTCCCTTAATGTGCGTTCACAAAAAAAATCCTCCCATTACATAAAATCCTTTTTTTAATTAAAAAAATAATATACCCATAAAGTCAGCAGTAACAGAGAGTGCTCCGATACATAAACCACCAAAAGCAGCAGCAGTAGGAATATATCGATTCAATTCGTGTATCATAGATTTTTCTCTATGTCCTCTCATTATCATTTGTTGTTCTTTTAATTGTTTTGCAACATCTTTAGCACTTGAACCGCTAACATCGATCCATGTTTTTGAGAAAAATGCGCAGGAACCCAGCATAAAGACAATGTAGGTAAAACAGTGAATTGGGTCTTCAACTACATGTGACAACGATTCTGGTGGCGATAGATAATAGCAAATACCTCCTATAAAAAATTTTTTGAAATTTTTTCTAATTTTAAAATTTTATACCAGTTGGATAACTTCTATAAGTTCCAGAAGAGTCAGACCATGTACCAAGTATGTTAACAAGAATATTTCCTCCAAATTTAGTTGCTAACATTTGTGAAATTACGTATAAATTGGAGACCAATGCAGATTGAAGTATAATTGGAATATTGCTTGTATAAAACAATTTGATTGGATATGAACTATGCTGACCACGATAACGGGAACTTTTTATTGGCAAATCAACTCGGAAACCCTAAAAAAACAGTTGAAAGAATTTAAAAAAATTTCAAAAACCTGGAAGTATATAACCACCGCAAAAACAAGCACAGTGGCCAGCAAATTCATCAAATTTGGCAAATTTTGACGATAAAAGGCTTCTCTGAGTGCGCGTACTTTGTCATTACGTGTTGCCAGCAAGTGGAAAAGTGCGATTATTGCACCTTCAAATTCTGTTCCTCTTCCTAAGGTTTTGATATTTAAATAAATTTAAAAAGTAAAATTTAATGCCTGTATTCATTGTTGCAGGTGAAAATGCCTTCCAAACGATAGTTTCACAAATGTTAGTAGCAATAAAGAGAGAAATTCCTGAACCAAGTCCATATCCTTTCTACAAGTTTTAAGACAATTATTGAAGTAAAAAGAGTTTAAAAAACCTGAAGTAATTCGTCAAGTAAAAGAACAATTAATCCAGCCACAACTAATTGAATAACGATTAAAAGACAAATTCCGGCACCAATTTCATGAGGAATTCCATACATTCCAGAAGCAACATAAACAATTGCTTGACCAATAGTTATGACCATTCCAAACACTAAAATATTAAATTTTATTCATTTTTTTAAGAAGGTGGGCAACTTACATTTTTGAGCCCCATTAAAAAGCGCTCTTTCCTTTGGAGTATCCCCAACTTCAATAATTTTAGCTCCAGCTAAAAGTTGCATAATAAGACCAGATGTCACAATTGGAGAGATTCCCAATTCCATAAGTGTTCCTCTATTAGATGCCATAATAACTCTAAGCCAATATAGGGGATCAGCACTGTCAGTTGACATAATACCTATAAATTTAAAAAGTTTTCATTTAAAGGATCCCCAAGGCTTGCTTGATGCACTAATGTATCTCTCGGCTAATTATAACCCTTAAATTAAAAATAAACCGAAGAGAGGAATTTGACAGCAAACAAGAAAAACAAAAAGCGTTATCGCAGTCCAAAGCATCTTTTCTCTAAACTGTATTTTCCTTTCAGGTTTAGAAACCTCTGGCACAAACCCACAAAAGGGTTTTACAAATTCCAGGAATTTGACTGAAAATTAAAAGATTATTTAAAAATTTGCCGTTTAAAAAAACTTACTTCCCATTTTTTAAAGTGTTGTTTAAATTTTAATTGTCAAAAATCCCTTGAATACTAAAAATAAAGAAAAAATTACAAGTCAAAGATTTAATCTAAATTATAAAAATTTTTTAGAAAGATGGCGCTTTTCCCTTATGGCAGGTGTAAATAGAATTGTAAAAGCTGCAAAGACTGCAAATAAATTTAAAATATTTTTCGAAGCGATTCGCCTTTTACGATGTTTAGTGAAATAGTGCATAGATGATGAGAGTGAATTCTAGAAAGAGAGTAAAAACGAGAGACCATACAAATTTGCTATAAGTACGACATTGTGCGAAATTTGTGTTATTTCTTTTAGGATTTTTCGGATTATAATTTTAAATTTGAGCCTTTCCTGTTGCTTTTTTTTATTTACTTGGCGTGAATATCTCATCCTATTTAGAAAATGACCAAATCTTTCTGTTATTTTTACTAGGAATCCAATTTTTGTCCCGAACTTTCATAAAATTGTTGTTGGATTTATACATATTATTTTCAGTTCAAAAATGTCGTTGATCGTGCCGGATAAGTTTCAGCATATTCATCGTGTGATGAACACGAACATTGACGGAAACCGAAAGATTCCGTATGCCCTTACTGCGATCAAGGTTAATAAATCGTTGTTGTTTTATTTTTTTTAAATTAATTTTTGAAAATCTAAAATCAATTTTTAGGGTGTTGGACGCCGCTATGCTTTTCTTGTTTGTCGTAAAGCTGATGTTGACATACACAGACGTGCTGGTGAGTTGTCAGAGGAGGAAATGGAGAAGCTTAACACTGTGATGCTTAATCCTCAACAATACAAAATTCCTGCTTGGTTTTTGAATCGTCAAAAGGATATTCGCGACGGAAAGAGTTCTCAGGTTTTTAAAGCATTTTTATTTTGAAAATATTTTTTGACCAACTAAAATGGCTGTAACATTCACTGTTCAAAACTTATTTCTTTTAAAGCTTTTGTCGACCAACTTGGAGAGCAAGTACAGAGAGGATTTTGAGCGAATGAAGAAAATTCGTCTTCATCGTGGTCTTCGTCACTATTGGGGTCTTCGTGTACGTGGACAACATACAAAGACTACTGGGCGTAAAGGACGCACTGTCGGAGTGTCGAAGAAGAAGGGAGGTTAAAAATAAAAATAATAGTTGGGAAGACATTCAAAAAGGTATTTGCGCGTTACTGTTGTTATGTTATAATATGAGTTAAAAATTGTCGACTCTTTTTAGACACCAATGAAATATTTTTAAAACACGATTACATCTTTTGGGACACGATCAGCATTTTTTTCTGGACTATCAACACTCATTGTCGGTTTGCTTGTTAATCAATTTTAAAAATAAGCCAAAATACAAGAAAGTTTTTAATGAAAATAATAATTAAAAAATAAACACAATTCAAAAATTGTATAGGTAACATGTCTCAAATTGTCAAAAATTCTCATAATCTTATCCTTCAACCGTAGTAGCAGTTGTAGAAGCCAATTCATCATTTTTGTTTTCATTCGTTGTTTGTTCTCCATAATATGGTTCCATATCCTCTTTGCAATAAGCCTTTTCGAGTGGAGTAACCACAACATTTTCCCAGATGCTCATTTCTGCTGTCACATCTTTAAAAAAAGAATAGAAAAAAGTTTTTTTCATTTAATTTAAACTTGAAATTCCTTCTCCAGCAAAAAGTTGCTCAGTTCCTCCATGGATAATTATTCGAAGCATTGTTTGAGCAGTACTACAAATTATATCCTAAAAAAATTTATCAGTTTAGATTATAACGTTTTATTTTTACCATATCTTCCAAAGTTAAGCTAAAATGAATTCGTGCATTAGGTTCACAAGGATCAACAAATGCTGGGGAACTTGGTAATAACATTCCAGTTGAAATAATTTGAAAAAAGCGTCGAAAAGCTAGAGCTAATGGGAGTGGAGTTCTCATCGGAGTATTCATAACACAATAATGTGACTTAAAAAATTTTTTTTAAATCAGCTAACAAAAAATTAAAATTTTCAACTAACCAATAATTCAATGCACCAAATATTAAGTGGAAATAATCCTTCATGTTTATTTCTCAAATGTTTCAAAAGTCTAATTAAAGCCTTAACAACAGAATGTGAAGCATTTTCTTCAAACCATTTGGCGTGGCGAAGTGCAGACATATTTTTAAGAAGAATTTTTTGAGGTACTTAAGAAAAGAGGTTTAAAAAAAAAAATTTTAACAAATTACAATGCAAATCCTTATCCAATTGGTTGACATTTTGAGGCAAAATTGTTACCAAAATACGAACAACAGCATGTGTTCCAGCAATTTCACAACCAAAATCGCGAATTACACAACCAAAGACTGAAGGATTTTAATTTTTTATTCTCACATAGTTGGTAAAAAAATTAAAATTATACTTTCAGAGTGATGCTCCGCCTTGAGATCCTGAACAATTTTTTGTCCCAAAGAATTGATTGACTCAACTATTAAAAATTTTTAAATAAAAAAAAGATTCACTTACTAACTGGAAGTGTTTTCAATACAATAACTAAATCAGCAACATTGTGTTTACTGATCATTGTACCTTTTTTGAAAGAACCAACTTCTCTAACTTCTTCAATTGCCTAAAAATTATAAAATTTTAGAAATTTAAATCTTTTAAATTTTTACCACAGATGGAAAAGTATCAGGTGCAACTACAATTTTATCAATACTTTGTTTAACTTTGCCAACTAAAGCAGAAACAGCAGACTGTTCAGCAGCAGTTGGCATTATATCATTATGACGAACAAGAAGAAACTTAAAATAAAAATATTTCAAATTCTTGAGGTCTTTTCCACTCTCCATCCCCAAAAATCTTTTTTTATTTTCAGATTTTAAAATCTAATCGTTAAAACTAAAAAACCTGAGTCAGAGCAGTATCTTCCGCTTCAGTTGTGGTTCTTGGGAAAAAACTTTCGCATAAATAAGAGTCGAAAGTTGGCGGTTTGAACGGATAAAGTTGTGCAGCTCCGCCTGGAGGAAATGTAGATAATGGCATAGGAGCACCTAAAGGATGTGGTGGATAAGGACGCATTGCTCCTCCTCCTCCAGTTCCCATTTGACGAAGTGGTGGAATTCCTGGAATTGAAGAAGCTGGCGGTGATGGATGATATGGAACTGGTGGAGCACCAAAATAAGGAAGCATATTGAGTTTTTTTATAATAAATTTAAAGATGCTAAAAAATTAATAAAAAAATAAGAAAAATCCAAAGAAAATTTAAAAAATGAAGGAGGAATTTAAAAACATCACTAAAAAGAAAATAGTACATGGTAGACAAAAAAGAAATTTTGTCATTATGCCATAAATTATGTAAAAAGACGTAAGTTTAAAATAATTAAATTCAATTTTATTAAAAAAAAATAAAAATACAATTAAAAATCTTTTTATTTTTTAAATCACTTTTAGATTTATTTTGTCTCAAAATTTTGATTATTAGTTGAAGAAGATGCATTCTTCTGCATATTTTCTACCAAAGGTAATTGAGCAACAATTGCTGCTGGACTATTTTCAATTGGACGTAAATTACCACCATTCAACGGGATAACTACATTTTGTTGTTGAAATAAACAAAAAGGAAGTACAGATTTACGAACTAATTTAGAAGTCAATAAAATGCCATAAGGAGAATTCATATCATAAAAATCAATAATTAAATAAAGACTCCATTCGGCAAAGACGCTTAATTGTGAACACCAACGTGAAATTAATTCCCTTTAAAAAAGAAGAAAAAACAGGTTAAATTTTAAAAAATTAAAACCAAAAAATAAAATATCCAATATATAACAGATTTGCAACAAGTAAAAGACATAAAGCAAAAAGCATTTTTACTTCTACAGCTAAAACTTTGTCTTTCATATTTAGGCGTCGAATACGAATAAAACATAATGGATAGCCAATTAAACAACAAAGTAGTAAAAGTATAAAAAATTTGGTTATTCCATAATAAATTGACTTTAAAAAAAGATATTTTTTTTCAGGAAATGCTTTAAACTAACCAGATCACTTTGATTAACAAAAACTGGGCCTGTCAGTTTCATATAAGGTTTATCTTCATTATTTTGGGTATTATTAAAAATAATATTTGTTCTAAAACAAACAGGCATTTGTAAAATTGGAATAACAATTGCAATGGAAATTAAACATATTGGCCATATAACAAAACGGAAGAATTGGCGAGTATAATGATGACGGTAAATTTGAGGTAATAAAATTGAAATAAAACGATTTAACGATAAAAAAATGTTTAGTTGATATTGAGCAAATGATAAAGCCCATAATGAAAGATATAATAATTGTGCTGGCTTATTTGGAATATTTGGAGGCAGGAAAAGTGGCAAAACCTGAAAATTTTCAAATTTATTGAGAAGCAGAATTTCTAGAAGCAAGTTATTTTGTGCGCGGGAGAATTGAGAGGTTTAAATTAAATTTTATATGTGTAATAGAAGAAAATTATATCATAGGTTATATGGTCTACTTGGTGTAGTCGGTTAGTGCTTAGTTTTGAGTTTCTTGTTGGGCGGGTTCGATTCCCACTAATGGTAAACAATTTTATTTTATTCATCAATACACAAAATGAGAATTTTTGACAAATAAAGATCTTGATTAAACCTTATTAATTTTTTAAAGTTCCTTTTTTACTTACCCATCCCCAGTAAGAACATTTTTTAAATAAATATAAAGAATATTTTGTAATATCAACAATTCCAAGAGCAAAAAATAGGCGATAAAAAGAAGTATTGAAAGGATTTTGATGTTTTTTACGATATAAAAAATGTAGTAATGAAAAATATATTGGGAAAGTTATAACTAAATTAATTAGTGAACATAACTTTGTTAGCCAAGAGAAAAAATCTAAAAATAAATAAATTGTTGTTGAAGGGGAATTTGTTGTTAAAGTATTGTTGTTATCCATATTAAATTTTAGAAAAAAAAAATTAACAAAAAAGTAATATTAAGAACTGCTGAATTTATTTTATGATTTTTTTTATTCTTTTATTAGAAAAAAATTTTTTATATGCCTAATTAAACTTAATTTTGTTGCCTTTAATTTAATTTTTATAAGCACCTGCGTTTCTTATTACTATATATAATAAAGAAATATGTATTAGAGCCGTAAAAAATGTTAATTTTATAATTTAATTTTATTCGTAAGTTGAAGAAATGAAACATTAATTTTTCTTAAAATAATTACAAATTAATTTATGCAGAATAAGTTAATTTTATTTGAATATATAAGTATTTTATTTAAATTATGTTATTTAAATTAAATAAACTTTTTTAAGAAATACATAATTATAAAATGATAATTATGAAATAATATTTTTTAATGTTATTTGCAATTTTTTTAATGTTATTTGCAAAAAGTTAAAAATAACTATAATTATATATTATGGTTTATATATTTTATTTTTACACAAAAAAAATAAAATTGTTTTTATACCATAAAGTTCTGTTTTTTAAACATCCTCCAATTTTTTATTTTTTTATTTCCGGTCCCCATAGATTTTTTCCTCATTAAAAAAAGGTTCAATGGATTAATTTAAGCTTTTGAAGAATTTATTAAAAAAAGAAAAGTATAAGTTTGTGGGAGGATTATTTTTAATAAATATATACATTATTTTAAGTGTATTTAAAAACTAATAATTTTAATGAAAAGATATAATATATTGCCTTTTATATTTATTAAATAGTAAAATAAATATTTACTTTGTTATTAAGATTTTTAAAAATTAATTTTAAGAAGAAATTATTTATTAAGTTTTAGTTAATAAAGGTGAATAAAAGATTAAGTATAGTTGTTTGGTGGTGCAGTGGTAGAGTGTCTGATTATCCTACGAATTATTAAAACATGTCGCAGATTCGAACCTGTTGAGTGGTCAAATTTTTAATTCTCTTTATTAAGGCTTGTTTTACTTTTTTCTTTCATTTATAATTTATATCAACAATTGATTAATTTTAAAATGTAATAATTTAATTTTTTTAAGAAATGTCTTCTACCAAAAACAATATTTTTCCTTCTGACGATAATTTACTAAATTATTTATTTAATAATGAAATTGAATCAATTGAATTCTTTGGAAAAATTGAACAAATTTTGATTCTAAGTTACTTCATTCCTTTATTTTTTGTTGGACTATTTGGTATGTTTTATTTTAAAATTAGATTAAAATAATTTACCATTTTGAAAAAATGTCAAAATGGTAAAACTTTGAAAATGGTTAAAATTTAAAAATTGGTAATTTTTTAGGCAATATTTGGTTAATTTTTTCTGTTTTGCAAATTCTTGTAAGGCATTATATTCCTGTAATAATTTTGCGTCAAATGTCTCTTTATATTCTTATGCTTGCATTTGTAGATCTCATGGTTTTTTTAATTTTATTTTTTTTTAATTAAAAATTATTTTTTAGGTAGTTTTAACAATCCCTTTGCATCTTTATTCAATGTTAACTGGTCATTGGAGTTTTGGAACTTTTAGCTGTAAATTATTGGTTTCTGTTGAAAATATTAACAAATTACTTTCTGTCATGGTTAATCTTTTTTTAAATTAAAAAAATAATTTAAAGGTATTAACTTGTATGTCTGTTGAACGTTTTATTGTTTTATGTCGACCTTTTGAATATTGGAGTATTGGAATAATTAATAGAAAACGTCGAATGTTAGATTCTTTTATTTTATTGTCAATCTTATTAATTACCGTTATTATATTTTGTTCTCCATTTATTTATTATGCAAATGTTAGCCGTCAAGTTTATTTATTTTCTAATGGAGATGTACAAAAAGGAAATAATTTGTGTAGTTCACATTTGCCGGAACGATTAATGGTTATTTTTGTTAATTTTTTTAAATTTTTTAACTATTTTTTTAGATGATTTTTATCAGTTATATGGTTTTTTTCGGATTTTTGGTGCCTTTTCCTCTAATTATTTTTTGCTATGTTAGCATAATTAATCGATTAAAGAGGAAACCTAATGGTTAGTAAATTTATATATTTTTTTTTTAAATTTTTTTTATAAAAGGTTTTATTTGTTCAACTTATTCAAAACCTGCTGTTCGTTCAATTCTTCGTATTATTATTTTTCATTTTGTTTGTTGGACACCTTTTTGGATTTTTGTTTCTCTACCTTTACTTTCATATTTTAAATTAATTAATACTGAACTAATTTTTGATTTTTTACCTTTTGCTAAACAAATTAATATAATTGCAAAGTAAGTTTATTTTATAGAGTATTTTATTGAGTTTAAATTGTGTGAGCCGGTAGCTCAGTGGTAGTGTGTCTGCCTAGCCTAAAAATTGCTGGCGGGGCGGGCACAGGTTCGAACCTGACCGGGTGATAAAATTCTTTTTCTGACTAAAAATTATATTCCTTTAATTTTTTAAGTGTTTTGCCGTTTGCCAACAGCTCTTTTAATTGGATATTTTATGGGTAAAAAGTTTAAAAAATTTTCTCAAAAAATTGAATTTATTTAGTATGATGAATAGCCAACTTAGAGATTCAAATAATTTAATTGGAGGCAGAAATGCTTGCATGTCTTTAGCCATGTTACCTAGAACTGCTTCCTTTTCAATTGGTTTAAATAATAAACGACGTTCAACACGTTCTACAAAATCATTGATAGCAACTAGCAGATTATAAAAAAATTCTTTGAGAAGGAAATGGCAAATTATCTTCTATATGGCTAAATGGTCAGTTTTGACGTTTTCCTCTATGTTTACGTAAATTGAGATTATTAAAGATTAACTGAACTTTGATTTACTATTTAACACTTTTTTTATTAGACAAAGAAAATGAAACTTTTTCTAATCTTTTCCATCTCTATTTATATTCTAGTCAAATTGTTGACTTTTTTACTAATAATATTTGTTTGATTTTTTATAAAAAATAAAAAAGAAAGGTGTAAAAATGAGTAAAAAAGAGGCAAAAAGAAAAATGCTAGCTACAACTTAAAAAAGCTTTAATTTAAATTTGAAGCTTAAAAACGAGCATTTTTAATTTAAATTGATTTAAATCACGTGTTAAAAGTTGAAAAAATTGTTTATTACAAAATTTAGAAAGTTTTTGTGTTTTTCAGAGTAATAAAATAATATCACAAAAATTCATTGAACCGTATCTCTATTTTTTCAAAAAAAATTTTTGTTGTCAAATTGTATTTATCAGATTAAAAATAATAAGATAAATAAAAATATAAAAGAATTATTATTATATTTTTATAAAAAATACACTTAAAAAACTTTATTTAAAAATATTTTTATTTAAAAATATATGGTTTAAAAAAGGACGGAAATATTTTGAAATTTTATTAACAAAAAATTCGGCAATTGATAAATGTCCTCCTCTTCCCAAAGCAACGAATTGGAGGAAGAAAAAATTTCAAAAAAAGAAAAAGGAAAAAAATTAGTGACAGAACGTCCTTGGAGGCAAAGAAAAAAGTCTCAAAGAGAAAGTCTTGAATTGAAAACAGCACCGGCATTAGAAGAGAAACTAGTAAAGGAAAAACAAAAAGGAATTATTGGATCAAGATTTCAAGTAAAAAAAATTTTGGGGTTTTTGTAAATTAATATATTTTTTTAGATAAAGCGTTCAAGCATTGATTTAGGCCGTCGTCATGTAGCTAAAACTAATCAAAAAGGAAATGATGAGCAAGAGAATTCTCAAGGTAGTGAAAGTGCTGCCACTGTAATTGCGGCACCAGAACATCCTATTAAGAATCAAAGTGGAACTTGTATAGGACTAAATGAATGGAGACGTTTTTCTAAAGGGTAAGAAGAATAAAAAGATAAAGCTGCACCGAAATGATCTCAAAAATAATTTTTTAGAGGTAGCAGCCTAGAATATCCACCGAATATTGAATTTTATCGGAATACATTGGAAAAACTAGAAAGTGGAATAGCTGTAGATGGTAGTCGTTTACCACCAACTAGACCTTCAATGATGGACCTTGTAGAAGGATTAAAAAGTAAGCATAAAGAACAACATCGAGACAGTCTTTTCAGCTTGGAACTTTTTAAAGAGCAAAATACTGAAATTATTGAAGGGCAACAACGTATTATTGGTAAACTTAGAAGTCAGCCAAGACGTTCAGAAAGTGGGGCTTCAAAAGTAAATTTTTAGTAAAAAGTACTAATATAATACTCCAATGTCTTTCAATATGCTTATTAATCTTTTACACTATCTCTTACTTCGTTACACTATACATCTCTAATTTGCTGCAAAATTTAGTCTTTTATGCTCTCTGTTGACTTGATTTCCTTTAGAGTCACCTTTCTCTGCCCATAAATATTAGAGTCACCATATTACCTTTCCCCTTAATATTAGAGTCACCATTCTTTTTAGAATAAATTAATAAAATTTAATAACTTTTTTAGAAGTCAATGTCCATACAAAAACAACGTGAGCAATCTACATCAGCAGATCCACCAATAATAACTTCAAGTGTGAAAAAATTTGGATGGATGGAAGGTGTACTCATACGTTGTATGGCTTCAATTTTTGGTTAATTGTTTTTTATAAAATAATTTTATTTTTAAATTTAGGAGTAATGCTTTATTTACGATTAAGTTGGGTAGCTGGACAAGCAGGAATTTGTATTATTTTTTTAAAATTAATATTTAAAAGGTTAATAGACTCAAAAAAAAAAAAGAAACATTTATATGAACTTTTTACCGCATAAATAGTCGCAGGAAATATAGTTGCGAAATAGTATTAAAAAATAAGATGAAGAGATATGTAGAGACTTTTTGTGACAAAAGGCCGCGACTACTCGGGCACATGTAAACTATTTTTGAGTCACTCGTTTTTGAGTCTTGGTTAATTTTTTATTTAAATTTTTTTATTTTATTGACAGTATTTGGCTCTTGTGTTGTTCTTCTTGGCACATTTATTACAGTAATTACTACACTTTCAACCTCTGCAATTTGTACTAATGGATTAGTTAAAGGCGGTGGGGCTTATTTTCTGGTTTTTTTAATTTTTTAATATTTAATTTTATTAAAAAAAAAGATAAGTCGTTCACTTGGCCCAGAATTTGGCGGTTCCATTGGCGTTATTTTTTCTATTGCAAATGCTGTGGGTGCTGCAATGTATTTGGTTGGATTTGCAGAGACGATTAGAGATTTGCTCAAATCTCATGGAATTTCTTTGGTTAAAATTTTAAATTTATTTAAAACATTAATTTTTTTAAATTAGTTGGATGGTGAAATAAATGATATACGAATTATCGCTTTAATTGCTTGTGCTTTAATTATTATAATTATTCTTGTTGGTCTTAGTTTTGAAAGTAAAATGCAAATTATTTTAATGATATTACTTTGGCTTTCAATTTTTGATTATTGGATTGGTACTTTTTTACCTCCAAATGAAGATAAACAAAGAAAAGGGATTGTTGGTTATAAAAGTTTGTTCATGATTAATTTATTTTTTATTATTATTATTTCATTTTTAGTTGATATTTTAAAAGAAAATTTTATGCCAAATTTTCGTGATGGTCACGATTTTTTCTCAGTTTTTGCAGTTTATTTCCCTGCTGCAACTGGGATAATGGCTGGGGCTAATATTTCTGGGGATTTAAGAGATCCTCAGAAAGCAATTCCTCTTGGAACACTTGTTGCTATAGGTTAAATTTAATGCTTATTTTTTAGTTATTTTTAAGGAATAACTACGATTGTTTATTTAATAATGGTTTGGATGACAGGGGCAACTACCCTTAGAGATGCTGATGGAATTAATTTACCCCATTTATTAACAGAAACGTTCAATGCAAGTAAAGAGGTTTAATTAATTTAAAAGATTAAAAATAAATAATTTTCCAATATTTTAAATTAAGTTATTGCTTCATTCTTCGTCTAATAGTTTTATTGCCGCTACAAATTCTACTGAAACTAACCTTTTTTCTTCAACACAATATTTTGCACCTCCACACTGTTCATTAAACCATAACTGTTCTTATGGACTTTTAAATTATTTTCAGGTTTTTTTTTATTAAAAATATATTTAAAAAAATGAAAAAATTTATTAGATTGTTGAGTTAGGGTCAGCATTTGGACCTCTTGTTACTGTAGGCATTATTGCCTCTACACTTTCTTCTGCCTTAGTTTCAATGGTTGGAGCCCCTAAAATATTTCAAGTATTTTTAAAATTATTTTTTATTATTTTTAAATATTTTAGGCTGTCTGTCGAGATCGTTTATTTCCCTATATAAATCGCTTTAGCCGTGGGCATGGGCCCAATGATGAGCCTAGACAAGCACTTATGTTGTCTGGACTTATTGCTGTTTCTGTTATTTTGATAGGTATTTTTTGAATTTTTTAAAAAAGAATATTTATATTAATTGTATCTGATTTATAGGAGACTTGAATATGATTGCCCCTCTAATCTCCAACTTTTTTCTTTGTTCATATGCATTAATTAACTACGCCTGTTTTGACAACAGTTTTGCTCATTCACCAGGATTTAGGCCTTCTTTTAAATTTTATAATAAATGGGTTTCATTAGCTGGATCTTTAATGTGTGTTTTTTGTATGTTTATTATATCATGGTGGACAGCTTTACTTACTTTTTTCTTTTTTGTTGCAATTTATATTTATGTTGCACATAGAAAACCAGGTTAAAATTAAAATAAAGTGTTTTTTAACATAAAAATTAAATTTTAAATTAAAAAAAGATGTCAATTGGGGATCATCTATACAAGCTCATTCCTACAGAAATGCTTTACAATATGTTAGTAAATTGGAACGAACCGAGGAACACGTGAAGAATTACCGACCTCAAATTCTTGTATAAACTCGAATGTATATAAATTAATTATTTTTTATAAAAAGGTTTTGAGTGGAAATCCTGCTTCTAGAGCTGGACTTGTTGATTTTGCCTATTCAATTACTAAAGGAAATAGCCTTTTAATTTGTGGATATATAATTCCGGTATGCTTAATTTTAATTTTTTAAATTTTATTTGAAGAACCCTCTAATAGAAAGGACATTTTTAATTAAAAATAATTTACAGTACAAGTGCTGCAATACACTCTTTACAATGCTACAAAACTTTAACCAGCAACTTCGCGATTGGTTTGCCACTCGTCACTTAAAAGGAACATTTGCTGTTACTGTTGCGAATCCAAATTTAAGAGCTGGTGCTCAAACACTTTTACAGGTTTTTTTTTTAATTTTTCAAAAATTAATTTTTAATTAAATTAAAGATTTCTGGCCTTGGAAAACTTCGCCCTAACATAATTTTAATGGGTTTTAAACAAAATTGGGTACAGTATCGTTCGCCAGAGGCTATAAATGAAATGGTCGACTACTTTGGATTGATTCAGTTTTATTTTTTTAATTAAAAGATAAATTAATTTAAAATTATTTTTAGAGATGCTTTTGATTTAAATATGAGTATTGGTGTTTTGCGCAATTCAAATAGAGGATTTGACATTTCTGAGCTTATTCTCGAGACAGGAGAGGAATTACGCCTTCATTTGAAACAACAACGTGGTGATACCTTAAGCACCAGGTTTATTATTATATTATTTTTGGGGAGGAGGTATCGGGCAGTTCGAGAAATTCAAAATTTTCAGTTGAGACTGTTAGAGTCTCAGGAGTCTTTCTGAGTATATTGAAGTAAAAATAATAATCCATTTTTTAGAAGTTATCCTTTGGAAAGTCATCCTCATCAAAGTCAAAGTATTAATAGTCAACAACTTCAATCTTCAGTTCACACTAATTCTTCCCCTCAACTTGGAATTTCTATTTCTATTAATCCACGTCAAAAAGCTCGTGATCTATTTTTACGTTCATTAAGTCATAATAAAGGAGAACAACAACAACAACAAACAACTTTTGATGGTAAAAGTGCTCAAAGTGGAGATACAATGCAAACAACATTGGAGGGAACAACAACAACAACTTGTTCACCTTTTACAATAACACCAGTTAGTAGCTGTTCTGCAACTTTAAAAAGTAATAAAAAATTTGGTGGAAGAGGATTGAGAAGATGGTTAGCTTCGTCTAAATCGAATGTATTTGATAGTAATGATGTTGTTGTTGAACAATCAAAGTAAGAAAATTATATTAAAAAACTTGTATTTCCATTAAAGTCTCCCTGTATTTACAAAATTTAATTAACTTTAAATTTTTAAAATTTAAGAGAAGATGGTGATCAATCACTTGGCAGTGCATTCCAAGTCCTTCCACTTCCTTCAGATACTTTTCGTTTTCAAACACGTGTTAGACAAGGTACAATAGATGTTTGGTGGCTTTATGATGATGGAGGATTGACTCTATTAATTCCTTATTTATTAACAAAAAAAGTTTGTTTTTTTATATAATTTCTTGAATTTAAACAAATAAAATTTAAAATTAGGGCAGCTATTTGGAAGGTGCAAAACTACGAGTATTTACATTAGCCGGTATTGGAAAGAATCTTCAACAAGAACAGCAAAGCTTGGCCTCAATGCTTCGTAAATTTCGAATAAGTGCTGACCAGGTTAATGTTATTCCTGACTTTACAAATAAAAGGCCTGACCAAAAAAGGTTTTTTTTAAATTTTAAGGACTTTTAAATTTTCTTTTTTTAGTCTTTCCAAATTTGAAAAGTTGATAGAACCTTTTGTACTACGCTCATCTAAAGAATTTGCTGGAGGTTCTTCTGTAGCAGTTACAATAGGAGATGGAGAAGACAAAGAAGAGGAAAGTAATTTTGAAGATGATGAACAACAATTTCAAGGTTTAATAACTCAAATAGAATTGGATGCGCAAAGAGAGCGTACTTGGCGTCAATTACGAATTGCAGAACTTTTAAGACGTTATAGTTCGGGATCAGATTTAATTGTTGTGTAAGTGTATTTTTATAAAGTTTTATGTGCGAGAATATTCAAGTTTTTCTTTTTTAAGTACATTGCCAGTTCCAAGACGTGGTATTAGCCCAGCGTTATATTTGTCTTGGCTTGAAATGATGAGTGCTGATTTGCCCCCAACTTTACTTCTTAGAGGAAATCAACAATCTGTGCTTACGTTTTATTCATAAATTTTGAAAAAAATTAGTTTATATTCTATGTTTTTAAATATTTTGAATTTTATAAAAAATTATTCCTTTTGAAAATTTAAAAGTTAACATCGACTTCAACAGCATTGATAGGTGGTGGTTGTACTGTATTTTCCAAAAATTCACCCGATAAATCTCGCCGATAACTCGCCGACAAATCTCGCCGAAAACTCGCCGACAAATCTCGCCGATGACTCGCCGACAAATCTCGCCGAAAACTCGCAGAAAAAACTCATCCGTGGGAGATAAAACTGACCGGTGAGATAAAACTCACCGTTGGAACTGACCGGTGAGATAAAACTCACCGTTGGAACTGACCGGTGAGATAAAACTCACCGTTGGAACTGACCGGTGAGATAAAACTCACCGTTGGAACTGACCGGTGAGATAAAACTCGTCGAAACTCTTTGATGGAAAAAACTTGCCGAAACTCTTTGATGGAAAAAACTTGCCGATGGGTTCGCCAATGGGAGAAAACTCGCCCATGAAAGGTTACTGTATTTTTAGTGTGCTTAATGAATTTTTGATTTTTTTCTAAAAGTAGGATTTGTCTGGATTTTATATATTTTAGAGCTTGAAAAACTGAATTAAATTTCAAAAACTTTGAAAATTCTGACTTTTAGAAGTCGGAATAAAAGCCCCTAAACATTAAACAATTTTATAGAGGGAAATAGAAAACTGATTTTTTAACTTTTTTCTAAAAGTCAGATTGTTTGATATATTAAATAGATTTCAATATTCTGAATCAAATATCTAAAAAATATAAAAATCTGACATTTAGAAGTCGAGATAGGTTACTGTATTTTTAGCGTTTTTAATGAATTTTTGAACTTTTAAACTATTGGAGAGATTTTGATGATACATATATCATTGGAAAGAGCTCGAAAAACTGGATCGAATAAGCTTTGGATATTCAAAATTCTGAAACATAATTCGAGAAAAAGGCCCATAAACATTCAAAAATTGTGGGGAGGAACGACAAAACTGGAATTTTTGAGCTTTTAAACTATTGGAGAGATTTTAATGTGACATATATCATTGGAAAGAACTAGAAAAACTGGATCGAATGAGCTATGATAGAAAAAAATCATTTAGAAATATACCGAGATAAATGCTTCTGAATATTTCAAATCAAGGTAAATTTTAAACTACAGTATACTTTTTAATAAATATTAAATAGCAACAAAGCGACCAAAGAAATATGTCTGCAACAAACCGGGCTTTTCTATCTTTAAAGTTGTAGACTATTAGTCGATATTTAAATAAGCTAGCATAACTTTTTTTATTTTAAACCTTTTAAAATAATTTTGATGTCATTCGAAAGAGCTCGAAAAATGGATTCTTATAACTAATTGAGTCGATTAAATCCATTTATTACAAGAAAGTTACGCCCGAAAACACCGAAAATCGAGATTTTTCACTTAATCATCCTGTAACCTTCTGTTGATTGATCTGAATGGATCGACCAATTGGTAAAAATAACCCGCGTATCGATAGCTTTCGATTAATAGAAAAACTATTCAGATTGATTAAGAATTTATGAAGTTGTAGGCCAAAATAGCCGACCACTCTTAATTGGCCACTCTGAACCGTCCCCTACACGATTATTTTAGAATTGAATGAGTCTTGCCGTTTCAGTCTGAGGATCTTTTCTATGGCGACAAAGGAAATTCCCGTTAGATTGTTTTTTCTCAAATAATCACTCACTCATCAACTTTTCTAATATGACACTACTAATTATTTTATATTTAGAATGAGTAAAAAATCTTCTGATATCGCTAAGAATATTTCTCAAGATTCTGATCAGGAGAAAAAAATTAATACTGAAGTTAATTTGAATGATGAGAGTTCATCTTCAGGAGGTTCATGGATACCAACTTTAGCAGCTTCATGGGTTAATACGGCTAAAGAAAAGGTTAAAAATTTAAATCAATTGTTATTTTTTTGAGAAAATTTAGACAATTTCAACACTTGAGATGATGAAGAAAGACATTCATGAATTTTCTGATTCTCTTCAGCAAGGAGCAAATACATTAGCAGGAGCTACTGTTAAACAAGCCCATCATCTTCAACATTTGATTGCACCAGAGCCGGACACTGGCTCTGTTGATGAACAACAAAACAAGGTTAACGATAGTTTAGTTAGTTTTCATTTTATAAGGTCCTTCCATTTAATAAACTAAACTTAATTTAAGACCGAAATGGAAGGAACTTCAAAACAAGCAGAAGAAACTAATAATAAAGATTCTAAAGAAAAATCTGGGCTATTTAGTCTTGGTTGGATGAAACAAGTAGTTGACACTGTCCACAAGTATGCTACTGAAGATACAGTTGAAGATGGATGTACTGAAGAGCTTTTTATTGGAACAGGTGGACGAAAGACAATACTTGATCAGGTTGTTGTTTAAAGCTTTAAATTTAAGTATTTGTGTAGTTCACACTACTTCAAATGCAAAATGATGCCCGAACATTTACTCAATCTCCCCAACAGAATGTGGATTTGTACAAGGAATGGCTTAATGATTTTAAAATTTCGGAATATAATGGTGAAATTAATTTGCTTTTGAGCAACAATCCTCTACTTAGAGAAATTTACTCAGAATTGGTTTGCTCTAGTTTTCTAAAAGTTTAAAATTTAATCATTTTATATTAGGTACCTTCACAAGTAGATAATAATGCTTTTTGGAATCGCTACTTCTTTAAAGTCCATCTTAAGGAATTAGACAAGCAAATTTCCATGGCTGAAGCTCCTTCCCTCAACTTAAACAAAATTGGTTTTTTTTGCACTAATTTTATAAAGTTACCTTTTTATTAGATTCTTTAACAAAAGAAGGCCACAGTCCTGCTACTAGTAATGGAAAAGATGATTGGAGTATGTGCAGCAGTGCACCCGCTGCCGAGGTTAATGTTTCGACAAACAAAACTTTAAGATTTTTTAGGAGATAGACGAAGAAAATGGACGTGAAAAGGACACATCAACTCCTAAGGTTGACGATTGGGAAGAATGTGTAGATCAAGAAAATGAGAATAAGAATGAGATTTCTTTAAAGAACAGGGAATAGAGGCTAAAATAGAATTTATATATAATTTATATTGATGGGATGTAAAGATTTATTTTTTTAATTGGTTTATGGTCCCTTTACAATTTATAATATCCATTAAGCTTAATACCAATAAATGTATATTATTTACTTCTTTTTTATTAAAACCAAATTTAGCAGTAATTAAAATTCTTTAGCGAATTATATTTTTGAATTCAGACCTCTCCTCATAATCAATCAACTGTTTAAGGCGCTATGTAAACTCTTAAAATACTTTCTTTTCTGCTCATCACCATTTGGATTGTATAATTTGTGATAAAATGATTTTAATAAGATTTAGAAATGATTCATTTTTATAGAATTCTAAGTAAAAATTTTAAATAATAAACCAGAAACTATCAGAAAAATCCGATTATAAATATAATTTATCAAAAAGTTTTAATAAAAATAGAAAACCTTTAAGAAATCAAAACATTTTTAGCTACTAAAGGAGGTAAAAATAACAAGAAAATGGCAAGAAAAAGAATTTAGTTGTGTCAATATTGATTGGAAGAGAAAGAATTGTAAGGAAAATTTTTTGAGTGTAGATGATATGTCTTAAAATTTCGAAACATTAAATTACTAAAAGAAGGAAAAAAATAACTGAATAAACCGTTAGAGTCCCGTTGAGATCTTGTTAATAATGCCAAATTTGTATCTCAATTCATTCATCTATTTTGGCTCGTTCTTCAAAATATTCAAGTAATTCATCTTTATAGAGGGTCTTCACTTGTTTATAGCTCATAAACTCAACATCATCTCCTCTAAAATTGTTTTACTATTTTATTTTAAACTGTTTTGAAAAAACATACATCTCTACAGCAAATCTAGTCTTCTGCAAAGAAAGCTGACTATTCGGGCTAAGTTGCTGATCTCCAGAGGCTAAAGTTTCTTTGTTACTAACAAGTGGGCCCAAAATTTTGATTTGCTTCTAAAATTTCAAAAATTATTCTTTAATAGTTTAATTAAAAAAGAAAACCTTGCCACGTTTTTCATACAAATCGATCATCTCTGCTGGAATGTTGCTTGCAAATTCATAACTTTCGCTTAAAAATTATTAAATTTCTCACAAATTATTCAAAGCAAAACCTCTCTTTAACAGAAGTATTTTATCTAATAAAATCATCAAAAAAATAAAATACATTTTGTGCCCTTATATTAAGAAAAATATTAATGAGAAACATCAAAAAAAACCTTGACTCTAATGGAATGTTGATCTTATGGATTAAAATTCTCTTTTAAGAGGTTTGGCTGCCCTTAAAGAAATTTCAAAATACCTCCATCGCACTTTATACATCTTTCTTTTCTTGCCGCCCATCATTTCTATTTTTGGACCATCAACAACATCTTCAATCGACCAAACAGTGTTTTCATGCTGCCTTTGTAGTTGTCGCTGTTTCGCCGAATACTGCTGAGATTTTGTTCTGTTTAATTTTTTGTTACTATTTTCTGTCATCTAAATATTACAGAAAAAAATATTTTAAAAAATTAAAAAAATTCAAACCAAATTTTGACGATTTTAAAATGATTAAACAATTACGGTGAAAACGCGCCATTTTTACCTCAAAAACGCTAGAATAGCCATCAAGGTGTACAAACTTTTATTAAATTTTAGCATGCGCAATGAACGGGTAAAAATTTCTTCAATGAGAACACGAGCAGTGCAAACAAATTCTTTGCTTTCTTCAATTCTCACATCAGTAAATTTCTCTTTTTGTTTAATTCCTCTCTCACATATTTACAAGCTAACAAAAAACCAAAGCCAATTTTTTGACTTTTGGCGGGAGAGACATTTAAGAGTCTCAGGCAGTCCCCTTATATCTCTACTAAATATACGCGTTAATTTTTACAAAATTTTATCAATTATATTGATTCTAGAATTATTATAAAATATTTTTTGCAAAGTAAAAATTAAATACCAATAAATTAGAGTCAATTTTAAAATTAAAAAAATGTTTGATTAAACCTGTATCTTATCGATCTTTTTTAAAAATTCAGTTTGATTCAAAAAAATTACTTTTATTTTTTTATTTGTTTGTATGAGAACATTTGGACACCACATTTTATTGCCAACTTCTCCTTGAAATTTAAGAAAATTAAATAATTTATATTAAACATTGAAAACATACCAAAGCTTTAATTTGACCTTCTTGATAGACCAAACCCCCAGCCTTTAGGCTATATTCAGTATTCATTCTTTCAGGATCTCCAGGCACTAGAACAGGCTTTTCTTTAGAAATCTGGAAAAAAATTGAAAATTTTCCTTTTTATTCCATTCTCTCACTGGTTTCAAGCCTCGAGTTTCATCCAAAAATTGTTGTAAACGAGGAGCAAATCCTGGAGCAAAACATTCTGGGTCAACAGCAACAAAACATTGACCCTATAACGTTTTAAAATTAAATGAACAAATAATTATTATAAAATTACATTGTCAGCTGCTTTCTGTGAGTGTCCCCATAACCGTACATTTTTACCAAAACTCGCTCCAGCCAAAATGCCACAGAATAGTTCGCCCATCATTGAGAGACCTGTTCCCTTGTAAGATCCTGCCTCTTCTACACCGCCTAATGGCAAAAGTCCACCGTCATTCAAAACAACTTGTGTGTCTGTTGATGGATTTCCTTTGGCATCGGCACCCCATGCGAAAGGAATTTGTTTTTTACCACGACAATTCGCTATTTCAACCTGGAAAAATTTATATTACATTTAAATAATGAAAAAGATATCGAAGGTATATCACAGTTTAAACACGTGGGTTAATTTTGTGGAATCCCTTCAATAAAATTAAAGTTTCTTACCTTTCCAAGTGCAACTGTTGTGGTTGCCATATCTAACAAAAAGCTATCTCCAGTTTTTTCAGAGTTGGCACAACAAGATAAAGGATTAGTGCCAAGTCCTATCTCAGAAGAACGATCGGGAAACATAATTGGCGATGTATTTGTGAATGACATTCCCTAGACAAATAAACTATATAATTTGTTATTTGATTTAATAAATATTAAATTAAATATTACCACCATTCCTGCAGTTGCAATCTTTTTAGTGTAATGTTGACAAGCGCCATAATGATTAGAGTTTTTTGTTACTACCCAAGCAACACCAAATTCTTTAGCCAATTTTATAGCCAAATCAGTACAAAAGTTACCAACAACTGCTCCCAAAAGATTTTCACCGTCTACCCAAGCAGTACCACCCTTCTGCTTCAACACCTTTGGAATTCCTTAGAATTTAAAAAATTATAATTTAAAATATATTTTTAAATTAAAACCATTTCCATGAACTCCATTTAAGACATCATCTACATAAATATGCAGTCGGTTTAGACCATGACTTAAAAAAAGTATATAATTTTTAAAAATTAATAAAAACAACCTGTAATGGCCTACAAGATCAGCGTCTAGTAAAAGATCAGCAAGTTGATTAGCATGATCATTTGAAGTTCCAACTGTTTGCATACATCTGATAACAAACTCTCGAGCCTAAAAGATAAATTAAAAGGGTTTTATTCTCAATTTTTACCTCTTTTGGCAACACAACAAATTCAATAGCATCATTAGAATTATTCATTATCCTCCGTTTTTACTAGTACTGAATAGAAAAATATTAAAATTATTTAAAATAACTGAATGAAAGTTGTGATTTATGAGAAAATTATACTTTGAAGGGCAAGCACTCTAGTTGAAACTAATTATTTATAAAAAAAGAGAATGAAAATGGCTCATTTTATAGGGCCCGTCAGTTCTTTGCCGAGTCATTCTTTTTATAAACATCTTTTCTTCGTTATCATCTGATGTTAATAACAGAAATCATTTTTTCCTACAAAGTACAGTTTTAAGATTGTAAACTAATTTATTACGATTACTACATACCTTTTATGAGTGTAAGTAAAAAAAGAGAAATTAGGTAAATTTAAAAAGAAATGATCCAGTTAACGCCAAGTTCTGTGAAATTCTGCGGTTAATTCGAAATTCTGCGGTTAAATCGCGAAATTCTGCGGTTAATTCGCGAAATGCTGCGATTAATTAGCGAAATTCTGCGGTTAATCTTGCGAAATTCTGCGGTGCGATGTTTAAATTCTATATTTCAATAAATCTTTTCAAGACATGAATTCTGAGCAAAAAAACAAATACAAGGATTCTAAGAATAACAGTGCATCTAATAAAGAAGCAAATAAATCGAAGGAACAAAAAAAGAAGGGTGGAAAGGAAAGTTGTTCTTCTGTCAAAAAACAAAGGGTATTAATGGTTTTATTTTTAATTTTAAAATAATTTAGGTTTTCATTAATAGAGTAGGAACTAATACTTTGATTGGTAACGTTAAATTATTGCAAAATTCACAAATTTCTCAAATGGTTACACCACAAGCAAGTTATTTTGGTAATCAAATTCCTTTGGAAGTTATGGAAAATATTCTTTTCCGATTTCTTTACAATATTCCTGAAAATGAGGTTAACTTTTGTAGGGAAAATAATTTAAAAAATTGCTTTAGAAAACTGATCAAATTCGAGTTTGTTTTCATATTGAACTTGCTCATTGGTTTTATTTGGATATTTATTGTCCTGACAATAATGAACCACCCGCTGAAAATTGCAAAAAAGTCGGATTTCATCAATTTGTTAGACAAGTTTTTTATAAATGTGATTATCTGGACAAATGGCGTGAATCTGTTGACATGGTTTATTTCTTTACTATTTTTCCTAGAATTTTTCTGATAACCTTTCTTTCATTTTTGTCCTATTAAATTTAATTTTTAAATATAGATTGTTGATGCATTTCGTCAATATAAATCTAGTGTACCAACTTATGGTGTTATAATGCTTGATCCAACACTTAATTATTTGCTTCTTGTTCAAGGTTATTATGCTTCTACAAATTCTTGGGGTTTTCCTAAGGGAAAGGTAAAGATTAATTATTATTTCGACAAAGGATTTTTTTACAAAATTAGATCAATGAGGGAGAATTACCAGTTGAATGCGCGGTCCGTGAAGCTTTTGAAGAAGTTGGATTCGATTCTAAAGGGCATCTTTTGGACAGAGTACGTCCACTTCAAAGCTTTATTGGTGAAACTTTGGTGCGACTTTATATAGCGACTGATGTTCCCATGGATTTTCCGTTCAAACCTCATCTACGTAAGGAAATAAGGTTGTCCATTTGTATTTTTTTTTTAAAGTTGAATTTTTTTTTAGAAAAATTTCTTGGTTCTCTGTTTGGGATCTTCCAAAGAATAGAAATGACGACACTGGATTAACACAACTTGGACTCTACCCAAATAATTTTTACTCTGTTCTTCCTTTTATAAGCGGAATTTGTGAGTTTATTTCACGCGAAAGGTCTGAGCGGAAACCAAAATGCTCTCTTCTTAAACAAGAAAAATCTGAGAACAGCGCTTTTCAACCAGTAATTCCAAAAAGTTTGAAATTTTATTTAATTATTAAACTAATTATTTAAATTTTTAGCATCATCAGATCAAAAGTTATCTGCCCTTAGTTCACAGTCAATTCAAAATATACAACAAACAACAACTTCCCAACTTGGGCCTAGTACATCAAAACAATTTGATTTTAACAATTTATTCAAACCATTAAAAATTGAATCGGATAATCCACTTCTCCCACCTCCTCCAACACAACAACAATCATTTACAGGACAAACATTTTTGGAACAATTTATAAAAGGAGTTGCAGGAGAATCTTCAAATTTCCTTCTTGGAAGCAGTGAAGCATTAGATAAAGAACAAGGTTTTAATTATAGCTTTTTTAAAGATTTAAAGGATAGAAAAATTAAATAATTTAATTTAAGTTCATTTTTAAGTTCCCCGAAATCCTGCTGGCATAATTGGCGCAGAATCTCGCAACCGTCACAAAGAAATTAAACAGCCCAAACCTTTACACCCTTCTAATTTAATGTTAAACGTTTACGAGGCTCCACCTCAACAACTTACTCCACAACAAGAACAACAACCATTAATTCCATCGTTGTTTTCAAGCATCGATAGTCCACAAAAAAAGCAACAACAGATCACTACTACTACTATGTCAAAAGTACAAACAACAACATCATCCCTTTTATCGATGGAAACTCCAAAGAAGGGGAAGATTAATCGAAATGTTTGTTTTTTTAAATAAAATAAAAATATATTAAATTTTCTTCAGGAGAAGTTAGAACCATTGAAAACCCCAAAATCAACTAACAAGAACAACATTCAGCCAGCAACAATTACTACTGGAAATGAAACATCAGGAAATGAGATTGTGAATATGTTACGCTCTTCTATAGGCAAAAAGGAACTTAAAAAAGAAATTGTTTCTGAACTAGTTCCGATTCAAGTCAAATTGTGTGAGGCATGGAAAAAGTTCAAAGTAAGCTCTTTAAATCCTTTTTCTTTAAAGAATAAAAAGTCAAAATTTATTCCAACGTTCCCTTGCCTTATTTTTTTAGTTTTTCTTTAAACAAAAATGACTGAATGAAAAATTAAATAAAAATAATGCTTTTATTATTCCTGATTTTTGTTCTTAGCCTTAACCTCTTTTAAACATATCAACACCTTTATATATTTTACGACTTTTGTTTTTTTTAAATCGTTAAATTGAAATTTTAATGCACTTTATAATACCATTAATAACTCAATTTTTTTTTAGTTTGATCAATCCCTTCATAAACAACTTGGAGAATTAATTTGCAGACAAAAAGTATGAAATAAAGATTAGAATGTGAAAAAAAATTTTTTTTTGCTTAATAGATTACAAGTCAGTAAATAATTAGTTTCTCTTATGTAGTTCTCTAATTAGTTTATCCAAATTCTCAAAATTAAATACCCACTTGCTTGATTTATTATTGCTAAGAGATTACGCATGAAATTTTGTCACTTTTTGAAAAACTTGAAAAAAAATACAAAAATGCGTTATCCCCTAATTAAAAGCTCTATTTTTAAATGACCTTATCCTTTTCTTCTATTATATTTTATTATAAATAAATATTATTTTCAATCAAAAATAATAAAACTGATTTTTCTTAAATAAATAAAAATTTTAACTTTTGTAAAAAAATTATATTGTTTACCCTCATTTTTTTTTTAATATTTTTCTTAAAAATAAAATTTGGAAAACTAAAAAAAACTTTTTTTACCCTTATAAATATTATATAAAATCAGGCGTATTTTAATGTAAAATTAGAGTGAAGTAAGTTTTAAAAAGCTTGTTGCTCGCGTTCTTCTTTCCCTTTTCTCTTTATTTAGCCATTTTATATAGCTTTAAATGGATTTTTTGATTTTTCTAGGCTATTTAGATTCTCGCTATATTCATCCCTTCACTTCATTTTTCACAACGCCCTTCTCTCATTTACATGCGCTTCCCCCTTCATTCACCATCAAAATTTTGGGTTCGGCCAGCGAATCAATTTAGTCTTTTTTCGCCACTCATTCCGCCTATATATTTTGTTGCGTTCAGCTGCGGCCTAGGCCTTCGCCTTTTTTTTTTTTTGTGAGGGGCTCTCTTTCCCCACCACCTATCTCTCCCTCATTTTCATTTTCACCTCACCATCATCTGCCTCTTCCTGCTCAACGACGACTACTCGCCAATAACGGCGCCTATTGCAGAGCCTATCAATTAAATCAAACGCTGTTTCTCTTATCCTACTTATACTTTTCCATTCTCAACTTGGCCATTTTTTAGAGATTCCGCGCTTAGAAAAAGTAAAAAAAAAATATATTCCCAATCATTTCATAGAAAATTAAAAATAATTTATTCAACTCTAATTAGAATAAAAATTAAAACTTTATTTGCTAAAAAAAAAATAACTCAAATTTTAACAAAATAATAATTAGAATGGAGGCTCCTCCAGTCTTTATGAAAGATTTTCAACAAGCCCAATTCTATTATACTACTGATAAACATTTAACAGACATATCAGCAGCAACAACAACAACAATGATTCCATTTATAACAGGTTTTGAACAACAACAACAACATTTAACAAATCAAGATATTCAACAACAACAACATAATAATTGTATCAATTCTGCCTCAATTTTTGCTAATTATTCAGATATTTATTCTCTTTGTACTTCTACTACTGCAATAAATCAAGAAGCTAAGGAAAATGAAAATAATTTGATGACAAATTTAAGATCTAAGCAAATTAAATCTGAATATACTAATAATGGAAATTCATTTTCCGAATTAATGATGATAAAAGAAAATGATGATCAAAAGAAACAACAATTATTATTACAAGAACAAATTGAATTTAATAATGACGGACAAGGTTTTAACAAGAACAACAGCTATAACAACATTAGTAGTTCTCATATACAATTGAATGATGGAGGAGAACGCACTGATGGTGGTTCAGATATTTCTGGACAAAAAAGGAGGACGGAACAGCAAACTGAGTCTGGACGAGGTTTGTATAAATTTTTAGTTTTTTCTTTTTTTTCGGTTTTTCAAAAGTCTAAAGGCAACATCAACTCCTCCGATAAGTAAACTTTTTTCTCCACTTTTAAAATCAAACTTTAACCAATATTATATATTGTTTGCATTAAAACAGCGGTGGTGGTGGTTTTTTTTTTAACAAATTTTGTCAAAAGCCCATCCCTCTCAATTTTAATATTAATATGCTTTTTCTTTTTTTTTTAATTTCATGTATATACACATGAAACACTGCGATTATTGTAACGGTTTTTAAAAAAATCCGAGAAAAAGGATAAAAAAAGAGCGGCGGAGAAAAAGTTTTTGCGACAAACCCTTACTCTTCTCTCAATCAACATTGTCAAGAATAAAGGGAAAAATAGCGCAATAGGACACTATTTTTAAGTACAAAATATGCAAAAATGAAAGAGGGAAGAAAAGTGTTCACCTTTAATAAAAAAAATTTTTTTGTTAACACGGTCGATTGTGACTGTTAAGCCCCTCTATAATTCTTCGGAACTCTCTCATTTTTATATCTTTTATTGTTATTTTACGGCGTTTTTGCTAGAAAAAATAGCTCTCAAGTATTTTAAATAATAATTTGAGGATTATATTATAATGAAAATCTTGATAAACAACTCCAATCTCTATAAAATATTATCCTATCCCTTATTGAAACTCATGCAATGAAATAAAAGCCCTGAGCTTAATTTTAGTATTTAAAATATTTTTCAACTCTAATGACCTAATTTAAACTTTTCTCTAAATATTTATTAAAAAAAAAAAATTTTTCTAATTTTGTGTTTTTCGATTTAGAACAAACAAAGAAGTATTTTTTTTAAAAAAAAACTTCTCTTCCTTAACCATTTGCTTATATATCAACAAAAAATAAACATTTTAATATGTTTAAGTTAAAAAATATTTATGTGTTCGTTTAAAATTCTATAATAAAAATTAAAGGAGGGAATCTTTTACACAACAATTTTATTATTTTTGCCATTTTCCATTTTTTACCTAAAAAGTTTTGTCTAAACATTTGTTTTTAAATATATTTTATTTTTAACCTTTTTCTTAATACAACCTTTGTGACAATAATAACTTAACAAACTTAATTTTAGTCAATTAGATGATCAAAACTAATATACTAATTGAAAACTTTTATTATGAAAAAATATTTTGAAAATAGTATATTCTCTCATTTTTCCCTCATTTTCACATATATGAAAAGAAACTAAAAAAAGGGCAAATTTCGACAAAGCATTTTATAAGAAAGGGTCGAGAGAGATAAATATCTTCCAAAATATATCCCCTAAAAATCTTCTCCTATTTTTTCTTCTTTACAAGTCATTTGTTGTTTGAGTTTTACCCCTCTTTTTATTTAAATTACATGCTAAATAATTTTTCATTTTACTGCACAGAAAATTTTAGCGCAAAAAATCAAATAAAAAATCTTTGGTATCTATTCTCTAATAGCCACCCCCTTCTATAGCCCCCAACTCAAAATAAAATTTTTTTATTTAATCTTTCAGACAAAGAGAGGAATAACGGAGCTGGTACAAATAACAATAATAGTTCATCCATCCAATCACTAGTTGAACAACAAAACCACACTCAACAACAAAATCAACAACAATTTCTTCCCCCACCGATTTCTGTTATAGTCTCCCATCAACAACAACAACAACAACAAAGAATTAACCAAAATTCCAATAAAAACAATAAACAAATGGATGATGATTGTTGGAATATTGGAGGAATTAGTGAAGTTGGAAATAATGTATCTTCAATGCTGATTCGAGATGAATTTATTTTTCAACCATCACATTGTGGTGGTATCTCACCTCCTCCAACAACAACAACAATTATTGGAGGAAGAAATGATGGGAGTGCTACTGATTTTCTTTATGATTTGTCGGCGACAACAAATCCTATATTAGAAGGTTACTTAAAAGCACACAATATTTTTTTAAAATCCCCCAAAAAATGAACTTATTTTAAATTTTTCAAAAATTATAGATACATTTCTTACCTCAATGCATAATAATAGCAACAGTTCTCCTTTGGATAACATTCCTTGTAGCAGCAATTCCTTTCTCAATTGTCATTCTACCGCCGCCTCTATCTCTTCTTCCTCTGCTTTTCTTGATTTGCAACATCATCATGGAGATGGTTCAGTTGGTGTATCTCCTTGCTCTTCTTCTACACATAACTCAGTTTCTTCACCCGATGAATATTCCCTTTTCCTCGCCCAACAACAACAACATTTTCTTCATCAAGGAAATATTAAGCAACATTTCCCTGTAATTTTAATAATTTTAAAATTATTTTACATTAAAATTTAACAGCATTTGTTGGCACCAGCCATCGATAATATTGAAATACTTCGTCCAATCCCTCAATTAATCGAAGATCATTCTGTTGTTGGACAAGCAATTGATATGCAACAGCAACAATATGCTTTTCTGGTTCAACAACATGCACAAAATAGTCTTCAAGCAATGTTTGCAAATACTGGTGAACAACAAAAACAGCAACAACACCAAACTTCCATTATGTCACAACGAAGAAGGAAAGACGAAAACCAAGATGAGCTGCTGCATGAACGAAGAAATAATCATAGCGATGATGAATGTTATGAGGATGATGATGAAGGTGAAGAGGATATGGAAGACGACAGTGGTGAAAACCAGGTTGAGATTACTTTAATTATAATTTTATTAAAATTCCTTTAAAATTAGGTAACTGACGTTAAACCAACATTCATATTGGGAGGCAATAATTCTTCTTCTGCATTCAATGGCGAAGATAGCTGCATTGGAGATTATACTTTATCACCGCCTCCGCCCCCATTAACTCCTCCATCAAAGACAAGATCAAAAATGCACGATTTAGCATTGAAACATCGGCTTATTTCTAGCCAGGTTAATTTTTTAAAGTCAATTTAGAAATTCTTAATTGTTAGAATGTACGAGGAAATGGAACCATTCAGTTATCAATGGAAGAGAGGAAAACGCTAATTCAAGAAGGATTTCCGGTTCCAACAAAATTGCCATTAGTACGCGAGGAAGAGGAGGCGCTGAAGATTGTAAGACGAAAAATTAAAAACAAGGTTAGAATTTTGGGGAATCTCTAAAAAATTAAAATTTTTTGATTCATTCTAATAAATATTTTATCTAGTTGAGCGCACAAGAAAGTAGACGTAAAAGAAAAGAATACATGGATATGTTGGAGAAAAGAGTGCACGCCTATTTTGCAGATAATAATGCTTTACGGCAAAAGCTGAAACAATTAGAAGCTTCGAACCGTTTTCTTCTAGTTCAGTTGCAACAACAATCATCAACGGAAGTTGTAAGTACAAATACTAATGAAGAACAACATCAATAAATTGTTGATTTTTTTGTTTTCTTGGAGATTGGAAATTTTTTTTTAACCATTAGAAATTCGGTTTATTTCCTGAAAAGTATAGAAAAGCTTTAGAACCCCTTCATCAACCTTAACATATAATCCAATCTCTAATATATTTAACTTAGGTGGTTAGAGATTTGACTAGTTTAACTGGGGAAGGGATCATTAACAACAAAACAATTTCTTGTTCAAATGAACAAAAATTTTCATTCATTCCATTAATTTTTCTGTTGTACACAAACCGTAAAAATTACATAAATACTATTCGCTATTACCAAAAACATTCTAACTTTTTTTTTTTAAATTTCTAACATATTCTTTTAAGTAACCAGTCCTTATTTTTCATATTCTTGTTTCACTTTTTTTAAATTTACTGTGATATATCTTTCTATTATCTACATACCTTACTACCTTTAACTATAAATAATAGACCTTTTCTTTTTTTCTGACCTATCCAATCAACATGTTTATATTCACTATGCCTTAAAATTTTTCATATACTATTATTGAATACTATTTTGGTTTTGCGTCAATAAAAATTTTTATGAACCCTGCCCTATTACTTGTTTAATTTTTATAATAAAAACGGAAAAAATTGATTTAATTTAATACGAAAATGTCTAAAAATAAAAGGAAAATTTATTCCTTTGACTTGTTCCGTTGCTTCGAAACTTGCTTTTAAAATTACGAAAAGTCATAAAATTGAAAAAATAGTAAACATACTGACAGAAGATCGACTGGAAAACTATGCCGCTCCCTCCAAATGCAATTTAAACAATAAGTATTTTTGTAAAATAGAGAACAATCCTAAAAAAAGAATGATTCTCTTTCTTAAAAAATATTAACCTCATCAATACAAATTTGTTGGTTACAAATGTAACAATTACAGCCAATAACCATAAAGTCATCAATTGTATAATCACGCTGCGCCTTGTGAAAATCGGGAGCCTCAAATGGATTTCTCATGTAATAACATTCTTCTTTGCAGCTAAAAGATAATATAATATTTCAATATAATTAAAACAAACCTCGCCCTCTCCAACTCCAATTTGCCATATCGACATTTTACTGAAAGTTTGCAGTTTGCACAAACAAAATCAGTCGTATTTTTACGATATTCTGAGGAAGTTCCAACAATGACTGCACTGAAAATATAATTTTTGATGAATTTTAAACTCAGAATTTTGTAAATACGAAAATAATGCAAAACATACCTTTCAACAATCTGAGAATTCATTATTAAAAAATAACTAATTTTGCTTCCAATTTATCGTTTACCTATTTGTCCAATTTTGGCTTAGTTCCATTTGTTCGTTTACCGATTTGTCGTTTTACATTTTTGTGAGGATCCAAATCATCACTAGATCATCATTGTTTCTGTATGGTTGTCATATTCCTTGTTGGTTTCTTCCTTATTTTGTTTTTAGTTTAATGTTTAGTTTAATTCTTTTAATCACAACTTTTTGTTCACTAAAATCTTATTGATCCTTTAGTAATCGTTTCTTATTATTTTTTTAGTTTTGAATTTCAGTATTTTATAGTTATAACACAATCTCTTTATTAATTCTGTGCACATTATGGGTAAAGACTATTACAAAATTTTGGGCATTTCCAAAGAAGCTTCAAAAGATGAAATTAAAAAATCTTATAGAAAGATGGCATTAAAATATCATCCAGATAAAAATAAAGAAGCGGGAGCTGAATCTAGTTTTAAGGTTTATTTTTTCTCTTCGAGAAGTTTATAAATATAAATTAAATATGTATAGGAAATAGGTGAAGCATATGACGTTCTTTCTGATTCCAAAAAGAAAGATCTTTACGATAAATTTGGTGAAGAAAGTCTGGCAAGTGGTGGCGCAGGTCCTTCTCATCGACATCATCACCACTCATTTGATGAATACGATGTGAATCGAGGGTTTGAAGGTTTTCGTTTGTTTTGCTTTCCTTAATCTAAATCAATAGCTGAAATGTCGCCGGAGGATATATTTGAAATGTTCTTTGGTGGAGAGTTCAACCCAACAATGAACAGGCGCAGAACCCAGTTTCATTTTAGGCAAAATTTTGGACAATCACGGGAGGAACCTGTGAGAAATATTCTTAAAGATGATAATAAATATTAATTTTTAAGTCTCTTCTTCACCAATTACTGCAAATCTTGCCCATTCTAGTTATACTTATTGGTGGCCTTCTTGTTCAATTCTTTTCAAGTGAACCACCTTATTCATTGAATCATGACAAGTTTGTGATACTAAATTATAATCTTTTTAATATTTTTATAGCACCTACACTGTACAGCGCTTCACTAGAGATTTACAAGTTCCCTATTATGTGAAACAAGATTTTGAACAAAATTATCGAGGAAAAGTCCAAGAAGTTGAAAATAATGTCGAGAAGGAATATATCACAGTGCTTCGAAACAGATGTTATCAGGAAAAGAGCAATCGTTAGTTGAGATAAATTAAAAATTAGAATGGGACAAAATTAAGAAAATAAATAAATACAATTAGTTATCTATATAAAAATAAAATTTTAAAAAGGTGAGGGTCTCTTATGGACAGCCAAGATCCGAGGAGATGCATCTTTATGGAAGCGTGCACAAGAAATGGAACTAGTCTATTGTAAAAAGTTAGAAGAGCTTTATCATTAAACAATAATGTATATTTATCTGTGGCTATTAATTTCAATTAATAATGTTTTTAAAAATGTTAACTAGCTCAAAACTAGTCGAAAATACTAACAAATATAGCCACAGAATAAGAAATTACTGACTAAAAACACCTTGTATTATTAAAATATTTTCGCCATGTAAGGCTACAGATGTATTTGATAGATAGAAATAAAGAAATATATGTTGTAAAGGTTGATATGTCTACTCTATTTGTTAAAAATATGTATATAAAACCCGTTTTCTGATCAAATTCAACAACCTTTTGAATTGTCACTTGGAACAGAAATATTCGCCTTAAATACATCACTACTTGTCGGAAGATCATTCTTTAAAAACAGAAATAAAATTATTCAGACGTAATGGTTGGTTACATTTCAAGAGATACACCAGCATTAATCAAACATTTCTTTATTAAATTTTTAAAGAATACCTCAATGACTGGGAGATTAGTTGTCGTAGTATCTTCACGTTTATTTTTCGGTTTCCATTTATATGTTTTTTGTGATTCCTTCCGTTTCTTCTTCATCGTTTTATTTCCAAGTTTGAACAATTCCTTCTAAAACAACTTTGTTATCGTTTAATAACCCATAGATAAATTAGAAAAAACCTTTTGTGCTTCACTTATGTCTTCTCGTTCACTGAAAAGTTGCATAAAAACGCCTCCCGGGGTTCTACGACGATCTCCTTTCTTCGTAAGCATCCCGCCTTGTTTTTCAACTTCCTGACATTTCTTGAAAATCTCCACTGAGATTTGCTTTCCAACTAATTCGACAGCTTTGTGCATTAGATCCTTAAATATTTTATAGATAAACTGAACAATATGAATTAACTAACTGGTTCTTTCTCGCCTAAAGCTTCTACAAGCTGATTTGCTAATTGATCCAGTTCCAGAGTTTCAGGATCGAGTACAGTGCTAGACAACCTATCCTTTTCAAAATCAGCTGTCACTAAATGACGTGGTAAAAACTGTTGTGGAGGAACAAATTCTTTCTTCTGCTTCTGTTTTTCGTATTTTTGTGAATGTTTGAATCGCTTAAATTTATTGGCCCTTCTCTTCCGCCAAGTAAGCTTAGATGAAGTTTCAAGTGGAATTTCCTTAGAAGCAACATCCAAATCATCCCAAAGTTGTCCCTCTGCTGGCTTTTTTAAAAAAAAAGTTAGAAATAAAGTTTTAAGATAAATCTTGTTAAAATATTTCTGATAAAACCTCAGATGTTGCTTCCTTTTGTTCATTGTCGTCCATATCCTCACATGCTTGTTCCAAAATTGAATCAGAAACATCATTTGCACAACGTCTCTTTCGATTTTTACGATTTTTAATGTTAAATTTCTTTTTTCCCAGGTCTAAAGCATAAGTTTCCACTCCACGATCACGCAATTGAGCAATAGAACTTGCATTTCCAGAACACATCTTTTCCTCCAAAGAACGCATTATAGCTGTTTCCTCCCAGAGTTTTCCTGCATCAGTAGGTTTCCTATCCTTTAATATTTAAAACGTAAATGATTTTCAATAAAAAGTAAACTTTGATTTATTCACAATAATACAAGATAAAATAGACAACTATATAACAAAGAATATAAACCTCAACGATTCCATTATCTAAAGAGCCAGATTTTTCAGGCGAATGGGAAGTTAGAGCTTGAAGCCGTCTTTTTGCGACAATCTTAGGACGTAATTCAAGAATATTGTCGATAGAATCATCACAAGAGCTTTCTTCATCTTCTGATTTGGGATCGATCAAATCACTCATTATTTTAAATAGCAAAACTGAAAACAATAAATGTATGATTAAATAACTGAAAAATAATGAGAAAAATAAATCAATAAAAGAACAATAGAGCATACTCTAATTTTTATCCAATATTTGGAAATTTTAAAAGAAAACTAATATTTTAGTATTTTGAAACAAAATCTTTAGTCATTATCATAAATATTTGGGAACGCGATTGATGACACTTGAAAATAAAAATATTCATCCTTTATTTAAAGTATTGCCCCAGCCTCGAGGATTTATATCCTTCCACTCATCCATTCGAATTTTTGATTGCCTTTTCATATCATCTTCTTCATCGCTCTCTTCATGATCGTGAGATTGAACAATATTTCGTTTATTTATATTGCCAAAACCTCCAGTTCTTTGCATGTCATCAAACCAATCATTAACACTCATAGTGGGAATACTTGGATAGCCTAAACCAAATACTTTCTTCTGTTGTTCCGTTCTGGTAAGTATAAAGGGTGTGAATTTTGAATTTTCTAAATTGAAGAAACTTTTTAGAGCTTTAAAAAGTAAACCTTTAAGGTTGATGCTTGATTCGTTTGAAAAACAAGCAGATTTAGCTTGCTCTAATAACCTTAATTCATCTAAATAAATATCAAAAATTAGCATAAATAACAGAAAGAACTTGCCATCAATAGAGTCCAACTCTTTTACCGCCCTAATTGACCATAAACGTAGAAGAACGAGAACTACCTCTCGCTTAAAATCAACATCATTTAATAATCTAGGTTAATTAAATCTTTTGCTAAATAACCATGGCAGATTCATCGTCATCTCTTCTTTCTTGCACGCGTAGCTTTTCCAGAGCACTTTCAAGTTTCTCCATTTGACGCAACCGTGAAATTTTTTGTTGTCGTTGTAAGGACATATGCTCAAAATTATTTTCGTGTGGTCTAGTTTTTGAAGTGTTTTCTTCACCATCAATCCAAGGAAGTTTAAAGTTAATAAGTCCGTAAGTGAACAAATTTTGAAGAAATGCTCTATAGCTGGCCTAAAAAATTAAATAAAATGAAAAATTAATTTAAAACATTACTTTTGCTGAATTTAAGTAAATAGTTCTTTTGTCTTTATCAGTTCCAAAATTAATTTCATGAAGGACGTAAGCAAAATAAGCAGGAACAAGCAAATAACGAAGCGAATTAGTAGGCAGTTCTTCAGCTTGATCGTTGGTACTGAATAAGGAAAGGCTCTCTATTGTTTTCTGCATAATTTGTAATCGTTCAATGCAATTCCGAAGCTTATCCTTGAAAAGATTCGCTAGAAATTTCGATTAAAATAAAAAACAAACATTCATTTGTTGAGACTTAGAATCTCCTAAACGGCCACGAAACAAATCCTCTATAACATTCTCACAATATGCAAATTGTTCTCGCAATGAAGATTCACCATTTTCTGACATTTTTCTAAAAATCACCTGAAATAAAAAATAATATAGTCAGGAGCGGGATCAAGATAAGTTGACGACTGAATAGACAGGAGAGAGTATACAAAAAGAAGGGAGAAAGTGAAAGATACAAAGAAAAAGGAAAATAGTAGAAATTTTTGTGAAAACAGATATGTCAAATGAAAAAAATATAATTAGTTGACACTATGAAAAATCGCTGCAAAATTAAAATACGATTTGGCGCTAAATATTTTAATTCAAATTTGGCTTCCCTTTTTTGGCTTGTTTTTTTTTCGATTAAGTTGTTTATCTCCGGAGATCCGATCTCGAGTTTTTTAGTATTTTTTCATATTTTTTTTACTTTTTTCATTCGTTTTTTATCTATTTATACGTTTTTTTATTTCATCCGTATTTTTTATTCGTTTTCCCGCTTGCGCGCGTTAAAACTTTAATAAACTTAAAAATTTTTTAAAAATTAATTTAAAAATCTAAATTTTAATCAAATTAAAGGATCTTCGGCCGCTTCAGAACATGCTGCAATGTCTGGATGTGGTTGCGGTTTACTTTTTTATTATTTTAAATTTTTTAATATATAATTTATTAATTTTTTTTTGAATTAGCTTAGATATGTTCTACATGCTCTACATGGACAATGGTTGATCACAACTCAACACAATATGCTCAACTAGCGTTAGTTTTTCGATTAATTTATTAATCAAATCATATTTAAGTCGGCCTGGCTTGATCAACAACTACTCCAATGGCTCCGGTTGTTTTTATTTTATTTTTTAGAACAGTTTCATTTTTTTATTTTGAGGATGTTCATCGACATGTACGCAAGGATTTGGTGGATTTGCTCTTCAATGTGGACGACGAGCTTCATGGTTTCGTTTTTAATTTTATTAGAATATTTTCATTTTTTTAATCTAGACCTGAACATGAACGCAAGGAGCCCTGTTTCGTCCGCATCATGCACGCAAGGAGCACTGTTTCGTCGAGGAGCTCTGTTCAAATGGTGGCGTTCGGTGTAGTCCTTTTTTATTTTTTTGGGTTGGGCCCTGTCCTTTTTCAGCCAGGTGTGCACCTCCATGCTCTGAATGCTGCTGCTCTCAACATGGGAACGACAACAACTTCTTGGTCTGCTCTTCATGCTCACCAACCCCGCTTAGTCTACATGCCTTGTAAGCTTTAAATTTTTTAATTTTAAAAAAAAATTTGCTAAAAATTACGCGAGCGATTGACCCAACTTCCTTTTTTTACTTTGTTTGTCTCATTTTTGTCCTTGTTTTGTCTTTTTCTTTGTCTTTTCACATTTTTATTTTTTTTTTGTTTTTTTAAAGACTAGCTTCAACATGTCTTCAAGTATACTACAATGCAACATGAACAACATGAATGTCTGCAAACAAAATGGATGGAATGTTCTTCAATATGGTAATTGAAATGAAAACAAAAAAGTTTCAGGGAAATCAAGGTTAGGTTTTTCTCAAAATTCGAAAATCTACAACTAAAATGTGTTGTCTCATGCTGCTCGTTTTTTTTTAATTTAAATTTTTGGCATTATGTTTATTATAGAACATGATGAAAAATAGTGTAGACAGGCAAGCAGAGAAAACTTCTTTTTTGATTATGGGAACGATAGAGTCTGAGAACAAATTAATTATCTTTTTTCATTTTTAGCTATTTTATCAGCTTGATTTTATGTAAAAGGTCGCGGTTCGATTACGCTGAAAAGATGTTATCCTTACAATTATTTATCATTCTTTAACTTAAACACCCAAATGTTTTTCGCCTAGTATCTTTTTTATTGCTTATTAATTTCTAGAAAAGCTTAATTTTATTTCAAATTTATTTAAAAAATATTTATTCTATTAATGAGTAACAAAAGCTCATATTCGTCTTCATCTCGTTGTCGACTCTTGATGTTAAATTGTTTAGCAGTAGATCCTCAATTCACGTTCTTATCATTCTTTTCCTGTCAGCTACAAGTATATTTAAATTGGACTGATTAATCAAACGACTTATTTTGAAGAATGCCTAGATTTCGCTGCAAGATTTCAGAATATTAGTATTCAAAAAATGTTGGTTATTTATTTTAACAACGAGTAAAGGGTTACATGACAACGAATAAAGCCAAGGTTATTTACATTATAGATGGCAATATCTTTATATGTTATTCTTCCATTTTGTATTCTTAGAATCTTCCAACCATCATTTTCATTGGCCAGTTACTGATGCTCTCGTGCCTCCAGTTGTACCACCCAAGAAGACATGTGACTCGACTCCTCCATGGCCATACCTAAAATAGCGGGAAATTATATGATTGACTTTACAACGATTCTCACCCGCGAGGCCCAAACAACGCTCCATAGCAGCGATTACAATACGGTTTGCCCTCATGCTAAAATTTAAAAATTACTGATGTTGTGGTCGAAAATATCTTTAATTAGCTTTAACTTACTTCAGAATGACCACCAGCAGAGAGCGTTTTTTTACAAGCCTGATTGTAGCAGCGAAGACATGGCCGATGCCAATCCTTTCCGATAGAAGTAACACGCTCAGCTAAATTGAATTAAATGATTAGAGTATAAAGAATGAACCGAAGTAGACAGGGCGGTTGCAAGTTGGACAATCTGGCATTGTTAGCTGGACACAAGTAAGTTTTATTAAGTAGAATATTTGATTAGCTTAATTAAAAAAATATAAATTGCAGAAATTTGATAGAATTAAGGCGAAATAGTTAGGGGTTTTATCACTGAAAAATTCTTTGGTCTAGTACGCGCCTAAAATAAGTAATCGATAAGTTGATAATTTAGTCAACATTTTACATAAATATAAGGGACCTTAAAGAAACTAAAACAAAAAGGGAATGAAACCTAAGTGCTTCACCTACATAACGCGCTCCTTAAATCTAACACTCTCGCTTACTGCTTTTATAATATGCAAATTCATTTAAACGGAACGCCAAAACATTATTTTTTTCACAAATGTAAATCAACATATAAATCTTAGGAACAACTTTTACATACATTTTGAAATTAAGAGTGATCTATACAATTTAAATATTTTAATAATGTTAAAAAAGTTTTAATTTATTGAGTTTTCTGGAAGATAAGGAAAGTATTGTGTATTATGTAAGAAAGAAATTGGCCAATTCTTTAAACACGTAGTATTTTCGTGGCGATCAATGATAATAAAATTTTAAGTGAAAAAGAATGTCACGAGAGTACTAATGTATTAATATTTGCATGTAATTGTTAAAGAGTTAAGGGGGGGGGGGGGGGGGTCAAAAAAATAGATTTTTAATACGTAGAAAAATATAAAATAAAAGAATATTTTTGAGTTATGATGCAAAAATTAGAACATTGAATGTAAAAATATTTGCTTAGATCCGTTTTAAAAGACCGCCCCTATTTTTACTTTATGCTTTTGTTTTCGTTATGAGCGCAGGATTTTAGCTGTTAAAAAA
Organism: Meloidogyne chitwoodi; assembly: GCA_015183035.1. Taxonomy (NCBI): domain Eukaryota; kingdom Metazoa; phylum Nematoda; class Chromadorea; order Rhabditida; family Meloidogynidae; genus Meloidogyne; species Meloidogyne chitwoodi. Next base: position 2,981,670 of record JACZZP010000001.1, read on the forward strand.
ACAAGGGTAGCTAACTTTAATTCAAAAGATCACTTCCTAAAAGATCATATTAAATATAAAAGAAAAATATGACTTCAAAATACTTGTTGGGTGTAACCTGAACTATAATAATGTAGTATATATGATAATGTGCTATGTATGTAAAGGATAAAATTTAGTAGGGATAGTTGATTTTGTTAATTGATGGTGGTATGTATATATTGGGAAATAAAAAAAACGAAAATATAAAGGAACTCTATTTTTTGTTGAAAATACACAATGACTTTTCTCAGATAACATTTCCGCGCTAATTTATGAAAATAATATGTAAAAGTGGAGAAAAAAAGAGAATTGAGTAAAATATTTATCGTTATATGCCATGAAAAACAAGAATTGAATTTAATGGTTAAACTTTATTTTTTAATCATTTTAGTTAATGTATTAGTTAAAAATAGCCAAAAGCATATAAATAATTTTGTTAGATTGGGGAAAAGTAGTTAAATGTGTAATAAAACATTAATAAAGGCTGATGACCACAATAAAACATATGGCTTATATTTTAAAGGTTCATACTTAAAAATCAAATTGTTTATAATCAATGGTAGTTGACCATAAAATTTAAAAGAATCAAAAAAACCTGCAGCTTTAAAGTGCATTGCTTTTTAATATTGAAAAAAAAGTTTCTAGCATTGTTTTTGTGTAAAATATGCCATAAAATACGATAGATGAATTTTGTTTTTCTTACTACAAAAAAGTAATATGAAAATTTTTTGGAAAGGAAGTGAGGGAAAAACTAATATAAAAAACGTGGGAAAGTGTTAAGTCGGTGAGAGAGAGATTAGGCGGGAAACAATGAACAATAACAATGTGTATAGAAAGTCCTCGATGCGACTCTGCCTATAAAAAAACTGGTATTTTTGGGACTGTCATCTTTTACGCATATAATTTTTTTGTTTGTTTAAAGATGAAAAAAGCATTAGAAAAAAAAGTTGGTAAAAAAATAAGTGTATGTACGCGATTAATTATATAAAAAAATGAAAATTAAGTAATCGAAAAATAAAAATTAAAAAAAAAATATTTAGAAAGTTAAAAAATATTTTTGAAATTTTTTAAAAATTATTTTAAAAATTTTTAAACTTAAATTTTCATGTTTTAAATAAACATTTTTAAATAATAAATATGTGTCTTACTAATTTATTATCTTAATACTAGTTTATATTACGTAAAACAATTAGTTTAATGTTTTTGATTAATGATTGTAGAGAATTTTGTGAAATTACAGGTATATTTTTCATTTTATTTTTGATTTCTAAAAAATTTTAAAACTTTCTCTTCCAATATTTTTTAATTTTAAATTTTTTTTTCTAATTTTTGTTTTTCTGTGGGGATATAAAATTAACCTTTTTTATTTATTACTACAAAATATTTACCTTTTTCAAGTAGAAAGAATTGCGTTTATTAATCACTCATAATTTAATATTGAGAGTACGATTATCTGTTTCATTTTTGGGCGTTTAAATTAATTTTCTACTTTAATATATTTGAAACTTTCATTTTCTTAGAAATAATTTTTTCTTGATTTGTTCAGAGACTCTATATTTCAAATAATTATTTAACAAAATTTATATATATATCTAATTATTTTCAAGTTGCGGTTTAATGGTTGTGTTTTTAGTTTTCTTTCATAGCAATTTACACCTTTTTTATGTTTCTTTTGTTATAGTACATATTCTTATTTTAAACAAAAAAAGTTATTGCGCAAGTTTTTTGTGCAATTTTTTTTACTTTTTTTTTTTCATTGATTTCCTGCTTATTTTGTGGGAAAATATTAAAACAAAATTGTCCTATAAAGATACAAAATATTACGTAAATCATATTAAAAACAAATAATTTACTTTTTTTTCTATTTTATTTTATCAGTTTGTCTCAATTAATTTTCTCCTAATATCTTATTATTTTGATAAATTCTTTTTAGATTTTTTTTTTACAAAAATAATTTAATATTTTACATTTTTAACTTTCAGATGTGTTTGTCAGTTCAGGACAGATTAGCAGAATTGAGGAAACATTTGGGTGAGCAATTAATACGTGATACACCACTTTTCGATGACAACTTTTCTTTATTAAGATGGCTACATGGATGGAATGATCGTTTTGGTTGGTATAATTTTTTAAAAAACTGAATTTTTTGCTGTTATTTATCAAGTCTCAAATGGTAATAATGTTGTGAAGACTCAAATGGTTATAATTTTCTAAGATTTAGAAGCCTAAATTTTCATTCCTAAAAATCTATTTAAATATTATTATTAATTCTTTTTTATAGATGAAATTGTTCCGCGTTTTAAACGGGCTAGTCAAGTATTTCGCTGTATGCGAATCAATGAAATGTTTTTTGATGATATTGATACTCTAAACGGATTTACTCGACAATTAACTAAAGCAGCAGATTATTATCCTGGTGGAGCTCTTGGTTATGATAAAGATGGAAATTTACTTGCCTTACAAACAATGGGAAGGTCTCATCCAAAACAACTTATAAAATGTGGTCGAGTTAGTGATGTTTATCGTCTATGTGTTGTGGAAACGGCATTATTTTATAAGGTAAAATTTTTTGGATAATGATTTTTATTGTTTTATTTGGGTTGCCACAGGCGTCCAAACGTGGTTGGGTGATCTATGACAACCCAAGTTTTATTTTTCGTTAAAATATATTCTCTTTTTTTAAGCTTATTCAATTGCAAGAGCGTAAACTTCATCGAAAACTTGGCCTTAGTGTGATTATTGACCTAGAAGGTTTCAATACTGATCATTTAACTACTTGTGGTTTGAAAGTTTATTCAGCCTTGTTAAAAGTTTTACAAGATTTATTTCCTGATATGCTTCGTCAAGTATGTTCTTTTAATTATCTTTGAAACACTTTATTCTTCCTTAAAAGGTATACGTCATAAATGCTCATTATCTTGTCAAAACTGCTTACACAATAATTAAACCTGTGTTATCAGAACAAAGTCGTGAGAAAGTTGTTTTTCTTGATCATGCTTATCATGAACAATTGGCTAAGAATATTGGACGTGAAAATTTATTTCCGCGTTGGGGAGGAACTCGTCAGCCAGTTATCGGTGATCCAGAATGGGGTACTCTACGTATTGGTGGTTCACCTCCAAAAGGAATAAGGTTTTTTTTTTGCTTTATAGGATTGAAACCTTTAACTTTTTTTAGATATTCTTCTGACTCAAATCCTCAACACGTGCCAGAAGAACAACTCACAAAATTGATTGTACCACCAAGGCAAAGACGAATCATTGATGTTTCTGTTCCTGGCCCGCAAGGATTGCCGCAGCAAATGTTGCAATGGTTTTGGATAAGTTCTTCTGATATTGATTTTGGTATAATAGATGAGAAGGAACAGGAGGTGGGGAAAAATTTAATAAAAAATTATTTATTAAATAAAATTATAAAGTTATGGCCAATGTATCGGCTGTTGACTGATTATGTCCCTGAATTCGGCTCCTTGTTAGTAGAAACAGGGAGCAACTACAAACTCTGTTTTGATAACTCTTTTAGTCTATTTACTAAAAAGGAAATAAAATATTCTTTTAAACTTGTGTCAATAGAAAATAAAAATGATATAAATAAAAACGAAGCAACAGAAGTAAAAACAAAAAATGAAGAAAAAATTGAGGAAGAGAAGGAGAATACTCTAAAAGTGGCTTGATAGATTTTTTATGAACTGCCTAAACTAATTTAAAAATTTCTATTTTTTTTAGTTTTAACTAACAAAATTATTATCAAAAAGTTAATCAAAAATATACATATAATTATTATACGAAAGATTTTTTTATAAATTTTAGTTTAATAATCACGCATATTTGTTTCAATTTTTTGGGTTTTTCCGGTCACTCAACATTTCTTTTATCTTTTGTTTTCTTCAATCTTTGCCCGTATTTTCTTAAAAAAAGGCAAAAACTACTTTTACTCAACCCCCTTATTCTTTTCTTTTTTAATCCTTATTTTTCCCTAAAGCTATACTACAAACTCCCTAAGAAAGAAATACCACCAAAAGAAATGGCCATTAGCAACAACAACAACAAAAAGTCTATGCTAATCGACCCAAAAACGGGGGGAGAAAGCTTTTTATTTTTTAGTTTTATTTTTAGATTATTGAACCAACGCGGCTTTTTTATTCCCTTATTAAAAAAATATTCTTTTTATTAATATGCCAGGCAATTTTTAAATACTAAAAATTTTTTATTTTTAATCAACTTAAAACTTTATTTTTGTCAATAATAAGTAGTTTTTAAAAAAATATTAGAATAACAGAAATTGCCTTTCTATATCTCTATTTCTTAATAATTTAAATAATGTTTATTTAAAAAACAGTGCTGAAACTTTTCCTGAAATGGAAAGATAAACATTATCGAAACCTTTCCGTAAAATACAGAAATAATTTAGCATAACTGAAACTTTTCCTTAAATAATTTTAAATAATTGAAAAGTTCCGGAAATAACGGAATCATTTAAACCTTAACGAAACTTTTCCTGAAAAAATGGAACATTTAAACCTTACCGAAACTTTTCCTGAAAAAATGGAAAACATTTAAACCTTACCGAAACTTTTCCTGAAAAACGGAAAACATTTAAACCTTACCGAAACTTTTCCTGAAAAAACGGAAAACATTTAAACCTTACCGAAACTTTTCCTGAAAAAACGGAAAATATTTAAACATTACCGAAACTTTTCCTGAAAAAATGGAAAACATTTAAACACCGAAACTTTTCCTGAAAAAACGGATAACATTTCAACGTTACAAAACTTTTCCTGAAAAACGGAAAACATTTAAACATTATCGAAACTTTTCCTGAAAAAATGGAAAACATTTAAACACCGAAACTTTTCCTGAAAAAACGGAAAACATTTAAACATTAACGAAACTTTTCCTGAAATACGGAAAACATTTAAACCTTACCGAAACTTTTCCTGAAAAAATGGAAAACATTTAAACACCGAAACTTTCCCTGAAAAACGGAAAACATTTCAACGTTACAAAACTTTTCCTGAAAACGGAAAACATTTAAACATTACCGAAACTTTTCCTGAAAAACGTAAAACATTTAAACCTTACCGAAACTTTTCCTGAAAAAACGGAAAACATTTCAACGTTAAAAAACTTTTCCTGAAAACGGAAAACATTTAAACATTACCGAAACTTTTCCTGAAAACGGAAAACATTTAAACATTATCGAAACTTTTCCTGAAAAAATGGAAAACATTTAAACATTAACGAAACTTTTCCTGAAATACGGAAAATAATGTAATATAGGTGAAACTTTTCCGTAAATACTTTAAGTAACTGAAACTTTTCCTGAAATAATTTAACATAAAATATCAACTATTCCACAATTTATATTATTTATGATAAAAGCCCTTAAAATTTCAAAAGGTTTTTAAAGTAATTTTTTTGCAAAATTTTTTTTGTTTGCAAGACTTTCACACCTTTTAAACAAATTATTCACAGTGGACATAACTCTTTTATTCTTAGTTTCTCATAAAATCTTTTAGAATTTTAAAGTTTCTGAATTAAAAATTAACTACTTTTAAAAAAGTTTTGTTTTTTAGTTGAAACATTTTATTATAATTGCTAAATTTGTTCCAGCTCTAAAGTTTTTTCTCCTTTTTTCCATTCTTTTTTAATTAATTAATTTTGCTGAGAGTTCGGAGTTTTTTTTATTTATTTATTCTATTGTTGCACAAATTTATTACACATCACTATCCTTTTTTATGGGAAACGAAAAATTAATCAAACAATTTTCACCTTTAATGATATTGTAACGTTTCTTTCTATATTTATTTTTTTAATTTTAAATCTATTAAAAAAATATTTTTTTAACTCATTTTATTGCCTGTATATTATTTTCTGTATTTTTGTTGATGACCAACGATGGTTGCGCGGAGATTATGCCATCAGAAAAGCAATGATGCATTACAGAAAAATATAAATATACTACAACAAAAACAAGATATAAAGTGACCTCGCCGCAAGAGGAGGGAAAAACGACTATCTACCTATATCTGTCTATTTGACCGAATTAAAAGAAAAAACATTTATTTTTTTTTAAATTTTGCCATCACGCTCTCTGATTAATTTTGCTATTATATATACATATAAAACTTTTAGTTGAATTTTAGCAACTAATATTTTCTAATATTTCATTTTTATCTACTTTCTCTCTTTTAAATATTTAAACAGCTATAATAACCCCTTTTATCTCTCAATAATTTACCTTATTTATTAAGGTAAATTTCTAATAACTCCACAAATGATGCTGAGTAAATAAGGAAAAGGTTAATAACATCGCTTTACCTTTTGTACTTATATGTTTAATGTCCATCTTTTCTAATTTTTCTTTCTCCACATATTAAAATGTGTAACATTTAATTGCTATCATTTCTATTTTCCCTATTAAAGGCCAAGAGTAAAGGCTATATTTATTTGAAATTGAAAATAATCCCTCCCCAAAGAGCAGAAAAAAAGAGGAGAGACAGTTTTATTATTATTATTATTATCTACATTTTGTATAAATATTCTTCCCTATTAATAACAATCCAAAAATAGGGCAATGAAAAATAAAGCAAAGTAAAAAATTTAAATGAAGTCGGATAAAAGACAAAGAGGAAAAAAGAGATGAGAGAAAGGCTTTCTATTGCTGCTAAAAAGGTTTTTTATTTTTAGACTGTGAGGTCAACAAAAAAAGCTTATTATTTTTAGTTTTAAAATAAATTTGAATAAATTTATTCAATTATTAAAGATTTATTTTCTTTTTTGTTTTGTTTTAAAATTTGTCTTTATTTTCTTTTTTTTTTAACAATTTTTTTAAATTTAATCTTATGCTTCACTATCGTTTATTATTAATTTATTTAACTAATTTTTAACACCTATTTATAATTTTATTTATATTAAAATTCCAATACTAAATTAAACTTCCCTCAATTTTTTCTTCAATCTAATTCATGCATAGGTCATTGCCCATCTGCCACCACATTTTCACATTTTATCCTTGCAAAATCTTATTTGTCCTCCCTCTCTTTCTCCTTTTCTTCCAGTAAAATCTGTCTATTTGTGTGAAATTTGACACTTTAGCACGTTTTTAAGTCGCATCTGTGCTGCTACTATTTAATGGGGTAAAAATGCTTCAGAGAAATTACAAAAAATTAATTTTCGATAAATAAAAATTTTTTTGTATTTTTTCAAATCGCAACCAGTTACAGATGAGTATGGAAATTTTCCTACTTATTTTAGCATAAACTTTTTAATAACTATTAGATCAATAAGATCTCTGGGATTGAGGGAAAAATGGCAAAAAGAGAGATATTTTATAAAATTAATTTAAAATAGAAAAGCTAGTAAAATAACCCACCACCATTTAAAGTGACGACAATGGAAGATTTGAGGTTTGGGATGTGCTACATTTTTATTATTTAATTATTTCAATACAAACTGCTATAAATATGTTGTCTTACTAAAATTTAAAAGAAAAAAATCCAAATTTGGACATAATTTGGGTATATAATCCTGTTTATATCTGCAAAATATTTCTTTTAACATTTTTGCAATTACTAAATACAATATCACATCCTTTTTTTCTCGGGATAAAAAAATGTATTTTTCTAGTAAAATGTATATAATTAATTATTGGGTGTCCATTTAAAACGTATTTTATTAGCAAATTATTCAGGTAAAAAAATACATTAAAAAACGGGAGATAAAATTTTAAAAATTTTCCACTCTAATTCCCAACTTTCAGCATTTTTCATCATATAACATACTTTTTAAGATTATCATAATTACATTAAAGATTTTTCAAATTAATTGTTTAATCCTAGTATCGGTTGGAAAGTATTTTTCTAAGTAAGTCACTTTTTATGGACACTAAATTTGTGGTTAATTAATAAAAAAATTTTTTTAATAAATTTACAATATTAATTAGACTTATACAATCCTTTTAACTATAAAAAAACGTTCTCATTGCTCTCATAATTTACAATGTATAGGACTGTCACAAACCAGATCCGCTTTTTTTTCTTCTATTTTTCTCATTACACATAAATGTATTAAAATGCTCTTTAGATCTAACAAAAAGCCATGTCAAGAACGTTCTTTTCTCTTCCCCCAACAACAACTAAGCATTCAATAAAGCATATCTAAAAAAATCAAAGAAACATTTTCCTTCATTTCTTCATCACACTTTTCCTAAAAGCATGTAAAATTATTTTTAAAAAATAATGTTAGGCATATTTTTTAAATAGACAATAATTTTTTCTTTTTTTTTTTTATCATTTTTATATATATTTTTTTTAAATCTGCAGAAACTTTAACATTTTTAAACTCTTAATATTTTATACATATTTAAATTGACTATTTTGGTTGTAAACTATATATTCTAAAATGAGCATTTATTTTCTCTCCCTCATCCTCCTTATTTTCTTTTGCTTCTCCTAATTGCGTGTTCCGCTAATTCTTTTTTATTTTCACTATTTTCTGACTTAGCAGCATATCCCTTTTAGCCAGATTTAAAAATGAAACAGCAAGCAAACAAACAAACAATTGGCAATGAGACACAAAACAACATTGGTTTTGGCATAAATTCTCAATTCAAAATTTTAACAGGAAACTGATGAGCAAAATGAAAAAAAAGTACAACATAAGAGAAAAGTGGGAGGATATTATTTCTTTTCTCTCGATGGAATTTGGATTGTTAAGAATTTTAGAAACTATAACTTTTTAGTAAAATTTGTTCCTTTTTTTTTTACAAAGGAAATTTGTTTAAAATTTTAAACTTGCCAAATTCCTTTCCTAACTATAAATCTCTTTGAGGATGATTAAAATATCATTATAATTGAATTTTATAATTTTTAATTGTACAATTAATTGTTTTTTTCTATTAACGATTTTTTACCATTAACCCCTTCATTTATATATAACCTTTAATCCTTTTCCTTAACCAGTTCCGCATCAATTGCTTGAATGAATATACTCAAAAAGGAGGTAAATAGGAATGGAAAATATGCGCAAGTAAGGTTAAAAAAAAATTTTTAATCCTAAAATTGCTCGCACATAGAGAGCGGATTTAAGCGAAGAGCGGGGATTGAGGCCAGGAAATGGAGAGCGATTATATAGGTGATTATATGAAAATATTATTTTTTTACATTTTATGTGTATTTTATAGTTACAAATCTGTGCTTTTTAAGGTCAAAAATACAAAAAAAAATCTTTGGCTATCAAAATTTTTTTGTTCCTCCTTTTTATCTAATTTTTTATCTAAATTATCTTGCCCTCTTCATTAATTCTAATGTCCCAAACTTTCTCATTTATTCTTCCATCTCATTGATTGGACAGCGCAACGTCATCATGGTCAACCTCTACTACTATTATTTTAACACTAACCACCCATCCAATTTTTTTTTTGTTTCGCCGCCATCTATTATTTATATTTATGTCCATTGTTATATAATATTTTTCATGTCAGCACAGTTTGCTGTTTTTTTTATGCAAATGATTGTTATTAAAAATTTTATTTTGAATCCTAAAATTTATTTAATCAATATTATTTTTTAGAGACTTGACTAATCCAATTCTATGTATATTTAATGATCAATCACTTTTTAGTATACTATTATTTTATCCTACAACTTTTATTTTTCATAATTTTATGTATATTTTCCCATCAAAATAATTTGAGCTTTCGTTTTTTTTAAATTATTTATTTATTTATGTTCAATTCCTTTCTGTCAAACAAGCCATTGTCTTCAAATTAGCCCCTTGCAATCTTTTATTTTCTTCCTCTTTTAATCCACTTGAATATTGTCTTTTTTATTCAAGCTAAAAATCCTTTTGGTCATCAGGCTAAGGAGAGAAGAGCGCAAATGCAGTAAAAACCCTAAATCTATGTCCACAACCATTATAGTGAGTCCATAACCCTTATTTTTTAAAAGAAAAGCTGTTTAATAAATTTTAAAAGAAAATGTTTAAAGGATTTTAATCTAATTTATTTTTTTAAATTAATTTGATTTTAATTGAATTTTTAAAACTTGAGATATCAAAGAAATTTCTAAAATTTTAGTCATAGACTCGAAGGTCTAGTCTTTGCGAAGAAGGAAATAAATAGTAAATGAAGTGTTTGCTTTAGTTGTAGGGAAGGGGAGGGTAGAGCGATGAGCCGATTGACAGTGCTATGGATAACGAATGGTTAGTTTGATGGACAAGAAAGATCAATACAATACATTGGCCCATTCAACAATTTTTTTACAAATTATTAAAATATTTAAAGCTATTTTTTAAAAATTAAGAATACTTCTAGGAGTTTCGATAATGGCTTGAAAAAATTTGATTTAAAAAAATTTTCTAATTCAGTCTCATTTGCACTTACCCTTAACCTTACCCACTCTTTCAAAGTGAAAGACAACCCCTTATTCCTTCAACAGCCAAACTTCTTTTTAGGGTTTCTCTTCCGTCCAGCTAATCAATTCATCGTCGAATGGGTAATGTTGAGAGAGAACGATTGCCCTTCTTTCTTTATCTGTCCGTTGTCCTCTGTTCTTTCATTCTCTTTATTATATTATTATATACATTCCCCCCATTTGTAGAATTGCGCCCCTCATCCATACCTTCCTAAAAAAAATATGGGGTGTCGGCGATAGATACATACGAACTTCCCCTCCCCTCTTCCATTTTAAACATTCTAATTTTTCTTTCAAAAAATATTATAATTTTAAAGTAGCTAACCGAAAATAGCAGCGATCGATTTACCCAATTTCAATTTGAAGGTCAGCTGGAAGGGGAGATTATCGTGTCATGCAACAATTTTTTTTAAATACTAGGACAAAACTGTTTAACATTTTACTTTAGAATTGAAATTTTCTTTGCTCATTTGTTCATTTTTTAATTTAAATTTTTAGCGGGCTTTCATCATTTTATTTCTTTTTTAAAAATGAAATTCTAAACTTATTCCATTTTTTTTGAATTCAAATGTTTGAGTATAAAGGCTTTATTGACGTGCCTTGCTTCAGTGGCCAAGATTTTAATAAATGTCAATCTCGTAATCTGAAAAAACAACGAACAATTGAATCAACAACAACTAGACAACTACAGCAAAAAAATTATTTCCTAAGCTTTTTTCCTACAGCAAAATTATGTGATGAACAAAAGAGGCAAATGGAACAACATAAAAAAATGGACAGATTGGACATTAGAATGAAAAATTTTCAGCAAACTCTTTCTTGGCATTTGTTAAAATTTTATAGATTATTGATAAAAACAACGTTTAATTTAACATTTTTTCTGGTTTTAATGGTTTCGTCAATACAAGTAAATTGTTTTGTTGAAGAGCAACAAACACAGCAAAAACAACAAGATGAAGCTATTATGGCAGTATTTCGAGATAATCATGAAGGACACGAAGTAGAATTGCAGAGGATGGTATAATTTAGTACCTTTGTTGATTAAAATTTCAAAATTTTTTTATTTCTAACACATTCCAATTAAGATTATGGACAGGTCGACTGGTCGTCTCTATGTCGGGGCTGTTAATCATTTGTATGATTTGTCACCTGAAGGTTTAGCAATCCGAGAACATGCTCTGACTGGTCCTCGTGCTGATTCTGTTTTTTGTGCAGGTTAGTAAACAAACTAAGAAAATGTGTCTTTTGTTTTGGATGGAATGTGAAATATCTCTAAAAGTGGCTTTTATCTTCGTAAACATTATATACCAATCAAAGAAAAGAATAAGACTAATCGGTTTTTAAAAGGAAAAAAAGAGAAAGGAAAGGAATGCGAAGAACTGATTGGGTACTAAGATAAGCAATGTTTTAAGCGCAAAGGTAAATGTGAAAATTGAGATCACCGACAAGCGAAGAAACTGATGAGTTGGTAAAAAATACAAGTGTAATAAACATGGTTTTGTTTAAATTTTTGGATTTAAATATAATTTATTGATTTTGAAAAGGGAGTATTTTTTGTTCATTCAAATTATTATTGTTTAATTATATTAAAATTTATTTTTGCTTTGGAAATAAGAATAAAAACATTATTTATCCTTACATTATTTTAAATTTGCATAATTGAAAAAAAAGCAAAACTAAAATTTAAGAGCCATATATTTAAAAAACAAGCGCGGTGTCGGGCTGAGACGATAACAAAAAATAAATTATTGAGAGATGGAATAAAATTAAAAAATGGTCGTTAACGAGAAATGAAAATTATATTTTTTAGTTTAAATAAAACTTGCAAAATAAAAAAAATGTATCTAAACTTTTATTTAATTTTAGATGCCTTAACTATATGCAAGGAACCACTGGTACCTACAGATTCATATATCAAGGCATTAGCAATATACCCAGATTCAAACAAGCTGATTGAGTGCACCTCTCTGTATCAGGTACTTTTTAATTAAATATTTTGGAATGGTTGTACTTTTTAATTATTATGAAAATTGATTTCTGTTTTTAAGGGCCGTTGCCGTACTAGAAATCTATCAAATATTCGTCGAGAGAGTGATGTCAGATTTTCCAGGCCAGGGATTGTTCCAAACGACGACCATTCCTCCGCTCAAATCTTTGTTGGTTCTGGTCCATCAACGGCAGGCTTCTCATCCCAACCCCGTGTTCTCTATGTTGGTTCTACTTTTGTTCCAGTTAGCTTAGGTTATTTTTCTTGTGTTCGTATGTTGCGGAAAAATGTGTGGATGGAGATGGAATCGAACCATCATGGAATGAGCCCAAACCAGAGCACAACCGACTGTGCCACCATCCAACCCTCTGTTATTGCATTTTTATTCACTCATATACTTTCTCAAGTATACGGACATAACAATTTTGGCTTACATAAATTTTAAAAGCAGAATCTATTTTTTAAGTAAAAATTTTTCTAAATAGGTCAACGAGATTCATTGGAAGTGCCTGCAGTCTCCTCGATTTCGTTGGAAAATGGCCGTCTTTTTGAGTTTGCTGAGCAATCAATAAGTTCGGGAACTTATATGAAGTTAGATTATAGACGAATGCCCTTTTTTAGGTAACTATTGTATCTAAAAATAAGTAATTTTATATTTTAGAATTGATTATATTGGAGGATTTGAGGTCAATGGTTTTGCCTATTTTGCTACAAAACAACCAAAGTACACACCACAACCTGATACACAACCTACCATTTCAAAGGTAATTTAATAATGAGTAAGGTTTTTTTGCTAATTCCCGTTCTTTAAAAGTTGGTTCGTGTATGCACACAAGATGCAAATTTTTATTCATATACTGAAGCTCCACTTGAATGTGAATGGGCTGGCCAAACCTACAATCTTCTCCAAACGATTTATTTAGCTAACGCCGGTTTTGATTTGGCAGCATCAATGCGATTAAAACCTACTGATTTTGTTTTGTTTGGGACATTTGCAAGAGGAGAGGGACCTGAAAGGAACTTAACTATGCGTGACTCTGCACTATGTGCCTTTTCTCTTCGGTAATTAATAAATATATTTTTGCGAAAAATTAGTAAACTTAACACAAACAAAAATTTTTTAAAATCAATTTTTTAGACATATAGAGGCAAAATTCTTTGAGAACATTCGTGTTTGTTACAATGGTAATACGCGAACAAATCTCCCTTGGTTCAATTCCGACAAAATGTGTACAGCAACACGTTATCCGGACTCGGAGATTATGTGTGGCAAAGATGTGAACAGTTATATTGGCGGAGAGATACCAATTTCTGCTCGCGCCTTACTCGTTGATCGAACATCACTTTTTACTTCTTTGGCTATTTCTTCTGTACAAACAGCCACTGTTGCATTCATTGGTACCAACGATGGAATACTTCACAAAGTAAAATACAAATAAGGACATAATTTTATAAAAATTTTTAAAAAATATGTATTTAAGGCATTGCTTCAAGGAGAAGACGGTCAATCACATATTTTCAAGTCAATTCAAGTTAGTGCCGATGGTCATCCTATTTTACAAGACATGGAATTGGATGAAAAAAATGGGTTCCTCTATGTATTATTAAGGCACTCTCTATACAAGGTTGTTTTCTAAACTAAGAATTTTTTATTGGGTTTGTTTCTGTTATTATTTTTCCTTTTTTCTTGCCTATTAATTCGAAATAAATTTAGATAAACATTCGACTCTGTGCTCAATCTCAAGATTGCCACTCCTGTTTAAAGGCATTTGATTAAGTTTTTATTAAAATTAATACAATTATTATAAAGGCTGGAAATCCTTATTGTGGTTGGTGTTTAAAGCCATCAGCCTGTACAACACAAGAAGTCTGTGAAGCAGATGCTTTAAATCCACGTGCAGATTGGCTTAATTATAAATCGGGACGTTGTCCTGCTATTCGTTCTGTCGAACCTCGCGAACAACAAATTACTTTTTCACGTCCAATTCATTTACGCATTGAAAATGCACCTCCAGCACTTGCTAGTCATGACGGATCAACGACAGCAACTCTTTATTGTTCTTTTCAGTTTCCAAATCGTTTGTTAGTTAATGTCTCAGCGATTTCTAGAGAAGGAGACCAGTTAATAATTTTATTTTTATTCTCGATTTTGTTTGCTATTATGTTTTTAAAGGGTAGTTTGTTCAACGCCGATTCGTTCAAGCCTTAAAACTCTTTTGGATGGAGCTCAAACTATAAACGAAGTTGCACGGAATGGACTTAATACTCGTCTATCAATTGTCCAGACGGTTGATTCTGCAGTTCTTGCTTCAACTAATTTCACCTTCTTTGATTGTCATCAATTACTTAGTTGTCAAGAATGTGCTTCAATTCGTTTCCCATGTGATTGGTGTGCATTAAGCGTAAGTTAGGGAAATTCTTATGTTTTTACATAATTTCCCTTTTTTCACAGGCAAAATGTGTCCCAAATGCTGAAGATGTTTGCCAAGGCGAACCGCTTGTTAATTCCGTCAGCGTAATAATTTTTTATCTTTAGTCACTATACGGATGCATATTTCAGAGGATTGGTCCTTCATCACGCCGAGGCCCTGAATTCTGCCCACGTTTTTCATCTCCTGAAGGTGATTTGTTTGTTTACTCGGGTCACCGACGCAGAGTTCAAGTTCAAGTTTGTTTTTATTACTATTGTCAACTAATATATATTAGATAAGTAGAACAGAAATTAAAAATTTATACATATATATATAGTACAATAATTGACTTTATTAAGGCCAGTAATTTACATGAGCAAATGAGTGCCTTCAAATGTCAATATACTTTAATTGAGCAAAATAGTGTGACACATGAAAAATTGGCACAACGTGAAGGAAAGGAAATAATGTTTGCTTAAATATACATATGTGTTTTTTAAAATTATTTTTTAGTTGTGATGAGATGCTTTTTGAATTTGGTGGTTCTGGTTATGGTAATGGAACTGCTACGGCCCTATTTGGTATTGTTTGGGCTCCACTTGGTTTAACAACTTCCGCTGTTTTTCACCCGCTTGACAATATTGAAAGAATGAAAGTGGTCTGTTTAAGTATATTTATGCTTTAATTTCAATTTTTTAACACAGATAATTTATCGCTGCCAACAATTGGCCTCTAACTGTGGTCTTTGTTTAAGTCTTGATTCAAGAAAGTTTGAATGTGGATGGTGTGAAGATGAAGGATATTGTTCTCCAAAAAATGATTGCAAAGGAGGTTTGTTCTTATTCATTTTATTTATTATTTTTTTTACAATCAGGATGGCTTTCACTGGATGTTACTAACTCAGCTTCTTCAAAAATAGTTTGCCCCAACCCTCGTATCGATGATTTTCAACCACGAAAAGGCCCAATCAATGGAGGAACAAAAATAACTATTCTTGGTTCAAATTTGGGTCTACGTTTTTCTGATGTACGCGATAATGTTCGAGTTGCGAGTGCCAAATGTGACGTTAGCGAGCCAGATTATTTACCCTCAAGACAAATTGTTTGTTATACAAGAGCACCTAGCACTAGACAAAAACAAGGACAGGTTCTAAATTTATTTGTTAAATAAAAATATCTAAAAAAAGTAGGCAGGCTTATATTTTATTCTATATTATGTTAAATTATTATTGTTAAAATTTTAGCATGTAATTCTACGTCTTCACGATCCGAGAAGAGAATATTTAAATGATTCCACAGGTGAGGTGATTTAGAGGACTATTGGAAATAGTAAGAACTAACAATAAGTAGAAACAACTATTCAATGAAATATATTTCTTATAAAATTTTTTGAATCTTTTTAGATGATCGTAAATATACTGCCGTGTCTACGCAGACTTTCACTTATACAAATCCTCAAATTGCATCTTTTCAACCATACAGAGGACCAAAAAATGGTGGAACGGATTTAACGGTTGCATTTTATTTTAGATTTTTGTTCTAAAAATAATTTCTTTAGATTCTCGGGATGGATCTTGATTCTGGTGTTGCTTTTAACCTCAGTATTGGTAATTCGCCTTGTGAGTTGCGTCAAAGATCTGCTTCTATGGTAGTGTGTAGAACTGGGCCAGCTATTTCTGAAAAACCTGAATATTTGGTTTTGAACGCAGATGGAACTCAATTACGTGTTGATAGTGTCCATTTTCAATACACGTTAGTCTTTTTTTAAATTTATTGAAGATTAATATTATTAAAAAAGTTTTTACATCCTTCAAATTGACGCAAAAAAAATATGTCAAAAATTTTAGGCGATTTTCATAAAATTATATTCATTATAAAGTTTTCAGTGCCAATCCTTCAATTGATAGTGTGCCAAAGCCTGTTTCCATTGTTTCTGGTGGAATTTTAATTGACGTTCAAGGCACTGGTTTAGATCTTTTACAGAGGCCACGGATGTTGATTAATTGGGAAGGACAAACCTTTTGGGGTGCTAAATGCGAATTAATTGACGAACATTTAATGGTTTTATTGTTATTATTTAAAAAAATATAAAACTTAAAGATTTGTCGTACACCTCCACTGGAATTATCTTTGGATCGACGTATGCAATTGAGCATTCAAAGACCTTTACGAGTAGATTATGGATTCGGTAAGTAATGAATATTGAAAAACAAAAATCTTATTAATTTTTATATTTTATTTTTAGATCTGGATGGTACTCACACTGGGTATAGTATTAAATAATTTAACTATTAAACTCCGAATATTTCAGAAATTTAACCTCTTCAGTGGATCGAACATTACCAAAGTTATTGGTCTTTCCTGATCCACGTCTTCAGCCTCTTACTGAGGTATTAACTGTTCGTCCAGGTCACAATTTTGTTTAGCTTATCTCAAACAATTAACATATTCCAGGAGGCGATTTAGTTCTTAAGGGGTATAACTTAAATTTGGCAGCATCTGCACGTGGTATGTATTAAAGATTCGATGACCTTTAACTTTAAAAATAGATGTTCGTATCAGCGTTGGAGGAATGCCTTGTAATGTAACTGCAATAGCGATAAACACGTTAACATGCGTTTTACCTCAACATTTGGATGAAGGACAGCGCGATGAGCAAATGGACGTTCTTATTTATATCGGTGACAAAATGTTGGTTTTATTGTTAATATTACCTAATACAATTTTATAATTTAGAGAGAAGGTTGGTGAGGCATCTCAACATTTTCGGGTCTCGGATCCTTCACAATGGCTTATTATCACTGTTGCCGTGGCGTTTCTTGGCGTTTTTTTGGCTTTGATGCTTTTCGTTTTTTATCGCCGCAAAGCTACATATCACAATAGGCAATTGCACTATTTGAAAGCACAGGTGAGTCTATTTTTAAAATATTTTATTATTATTAAAAAATAATTTTATGTTTAGATGAATTCAATTGAGATGCGAGTTGCACAGGAATGCAAAGAAGCATTTCATGAATTACAAACAAAGTATTATATTTTTAATTCTCAATTTAACTAAAATTGTAGTATGAATGCTTTGGCTGGGCCACAAGGAGCATCTTTTATTCCTTTCTTGCCCTACACAGTCTATTCATCACGTGTACTTTTTCCTCAATTTTCTGGCACTTCACCAGCATCACTACATCCTGTACTTAGAGAGCTGACCGTTGAACAGGATAGAGCTTTACAAGTAGAAAGTAGCCTAAGGCAATTGCACTGCCTGCTTCAGAATCGTATATTTCTTCTTTCTTTTGTTCGTTCTATCGATGCTAACAAATATTTATTGGTGAAGGATCGCGTTTATGTTGGTTCTCTTCTAATGGTTGTTTTACAGGTTTGTTCTATATGGTTAAAGATGGAAAATAAATTCAAGATTTTTCATTCTTGAAAACTTTATTAAACCAATTTTTAATTTTCAGGCACATATGAACGTTCTCACTGACGTTCTTAAACAGTTACTCAGGGATTTAATTAGACGAAATGTTGAGAGTAAATTTCAACCGAAAATTCTTTTTCGCAGAGCGGAATCTGTGGCTGAAAGAATGGTGAATAAATTTTTGAGAATTTTATAAAAATATTTTTGTATTGACTTTAGATATAAATAAAAAAATTTCATAGTTATCTGCATGGTTTGCTATTCTCATGTATAAACACCTAAGACGAAGCGCTGGAAAACCACTTTATCAACTTTACTGGGCTACAAAACAACAAACTGAGAAAGGACCACAGGATGCAGTAAGCAAATAGAAGATATTCAAATATAATTTTATTTCAATTTGACAAAATAATATTTTGAATTTTCAAGGTAACTATGGATTCGCGTTATTCCCTCTCAGAAGAGAAATTACTTCGAGCTTCTGTTGACTTTCGTGAGTTAACTGTTTTTATTTTGGCTGATTCTACTTCTACCGTTGATATGCAAGTTAGAGTGCTTGATTGTGATTCCATTGGACAGGTTTGTTTTTTATTTATAAGCACCTAATGCAAAAATGTCTAGGTAAAGGAACGCTGTTTGGATGCAAAATATAGAACAACTCCTTTTTCTGAACGTCCATTACCATCAGAAATTGATCTTGAATTACGTACGCCGACACATCGAATGGTTTTACAAGATCTTGACGGAAGTTCACGATTCGAAGCAGGCGGATTTTGGCGGTATAACACACTTGCACATTACAAAATTGGTGACAAAGCAACATTCGCATTGGTTCCTAGAAATGCCACTTCCTCCTCCTACAACCTTTCTCTGGTGGGTAATCGGAGTTAATTCGACCAAGAGTTGTAAAGACCAAAATTTTAGCTTGAGACGTCGTTAAGTTAATTTTTTAAAATTTTCCCCTCTGAAATTTTTTTCTAGTTATTTTACGAATATTATAAACACGTTCTCTTTGATACTAACTGATTTTATTGCTCATAACTTCTACATTTTTTATCTTATTTTTTAGATTTCCGATAAGTCTGATAAGTCTTCTGGTGGTTCAGGTGGATTCTCTTCTACTCATTTCCATAACCAATATACTGCAGCCAACAGTCCTGTTTTTCAAAAGACTTCTGGTGGAGGTGGTGGTTCTTTCTTTACAACTGGCTCTATTGGTTGTCATTCTATTGTTGGAGCTGGAAGGTCAGCAGCAGATGCAACTGCTGGAACAATGCGCGTTTTTCATTTGGTTAGAGCACCAAACTCAAATGTACCTCATGGAGTGGAAGGTCAGGAACAAAAGATGGTCACTGAAATTTACTTGACAAGGCTGCTGACGATGAAAAAAATATTACAAAAGTGATTTTTTTATGAGTAATCATTATCAATAATGAGACTCAAACAGGCCATTTGAATTTAATTGACGTTTTGTCACGAGTAATCTCTCTTTATTTCTAATCTCTATTTATAATACTATTTCTTACAAATAGGCCCGCGACTATTTGGGTTTTACTCATTTTTAATTTTTTGTTTATTGAAAATTTTTATTTTAAGGTTTATCGAAGATTTGCTCGAAACTATTTTTTCTACAACATCACCCCAATCCCCTTTTCCTCACTGTATTAAGTACATGTTCGACTTCCTTGATGATCAAGCTCGTGAACATGGTATTGTTGATCCAGAAGTGGTAACTATATTCAAAACTAACAAATTTTTTAAAAATAAATCATTTTAGGTCCATGCATGGAAAAGCAACTCATTGCCTCTTCGTTTCTGGGTTAACCTTATCAAAAATCCTGATTTTATTTTTGACATTCAAAAACCAACACGTATCGAAGGTTCGTTAAATGTTGTAGCACAAACGCTTATGGATGCGTGTTCAACAAACGAACAACACTTAACAAAAGACTCGCCTAGTAGTAAACTTCTTTTTGCAAACGAGATGGACAAGTATCGTCAGTGGGTTCAGCGTTTTTATGCTCAAGTTGCAGAGGCAGAACCAATTCCAGATAGAGAGATGGCTTTGCTTTTGGCTGAAGAAAGTCAAGAACATGGCCAGGATTTTATGATTTATTCAGCACTTAACGAGCTTTTTTCTTATGCGTGCCAAAATAAGGTTAATTTTATCATTGAAAATTATTTTTTATGCGCTAACTATTTGTATAGGAAATGCTATTTGAGGAGTTGAGCCAAAATGAATTTGCTTTACAACAACAACTTCCAGCGGCCTTTCAAAAACTTCTCGATACAATGGAAGTTCCTCCTGATACTCAATTGCTCAATGGTTCCCTGTTATCTGATACTTATGCAGACTCAAAGACAAGACTTGTGCAGCCTGGTACTCATTTAGGAAGCAATGGAAACTTTTACTAGACATTTTGTAAACTTTACTTACTTCTTTATTCAGATTCGCTGTATTCAGAATATGCATAGCCTCGAGAGTAGGCTTATTTTTATTAAAACTTTGTAGTTTTAAAGCCTATTCTCCTTGCTATGTAATTACCCTCAAGTCATTCTTATTCCCCAGCTATTCAATGCGGGTCCTTCAAAAAAAATTTATTTTCACAATTCACTTTTTTCATTCCAACTATTTTTAAGCTTTTATATATTTTATCTTTAATAACGTTAAATTTTACTTCAGTATCGATACATACTATTTTACTTTTAAATTTATATATATGTATGTACATACTTTAAAAATTTTGTTTTTGTAGTACGCAAAATTTTTATGAAATTTTGAATAAAAATTTTTATTTAATAAAATATCGATTTGTAATTAATTTTTTATAAATATTTTACAGCTTTTCATATTAAATGATTTTCATTTATTTAAATTTTAAATGGTTATGCAATCATCAGGTTTGTTATTAAATATATCAAAAATAAAATTCTGATTATTTCTGGTTTGATAAAGGCTGCAATCGATGATTGATTTTCGTTGTTTTGGTTGGGCTCTTTCTCTTCATCATTTTCACTGCTTTCATGTATGTTTGTATCATCTACAATTTTTCTTTCAAATTCTTGACTGTTTGATTCAAACACTTCTGTTGGGATGTCTATGACAATATGTTCATTGGCAATAAATGAAGAAAAATTGGAAGATGTAGAAGAAAAATTAGTAAAACCATTTTTTAATATTTTTTCAATTTTTGGCTGTACTTTTTCTTTTAGATTTTTCTCAGTACCTGTCGTCTTTTCATTATGTTCGTTCTCCGAAAAATGGACCAGAGGCACATGTAACTGACTCATTTGGCTTTGTTTGACAAATTCTATCTCCATGTGCCCTCGATCTGTGGAAGTTTGATGAATATGTAAGTAAATTATGCAGTAAATAAATTAATTTAAAGCCCCCATGTTTACTTTTATCCCCGTGATATTTCCATTGATTGTCACTTCCATCACCAAGTTTCGTCTGCCCTTTTGCATATATCACAAATATACTGCCTGGACCGAGTGGATGATCTGTCGGTTCGATTTCTGTTTAAAATTTTCTTGTTTAATAGCTGTCCTTAGATTTAATTTTTTAGCATTACTGAGTTTCTATCATTTTTTTGTCATTTCATCAATATTTTAAGAATACCTGATATAAGTCTTCGAAACATAAGTAGTGATCTGTTTCCAATTTTTAGTCCATATGCCGCACTTAGTGATTCTTCTCCGTCTAGTAATGAATCGCGTAGAGGGGTACTCATGTCACGCGAGTATAGGTCTTCAATATGCAATAAGTTTCCTTCTCGAATTGAACCTATTATAATGTCTACGCATTCCATCGGTCGCAATGGTTGTTCTAGCCATTCACGAGCTGTTTTAAGTAATCTTTCATTTTTATAAATTTTATTTTCTTTAATTTTCCTTTAACTAATTCGCTCTTATTATCTTTATTTCTTACAAAATCCGCTTGTTTTTGCAATTTTTTGTTCAAATGGTGAAATTATTTGAGGGAAGAGGCGACAAGAAGATGGAATCTGAAGTGGACGCCAGCCCAAACCAATCCAATTTAATGATGTTGAAGTCCAAAAATCTAGCAGTAATTCCAACTGATTTCCTACTAGTCGCCAATGTAAACGATCATCTTCCAATTCTTTATCCATTTCTTTTTCATTCAAAGTTTTGCTAGAATAGCATTCCGGATTGAAAAGTCCGTATCGAAGATTGCCATTAGCCTCTGCAACGGGACTAGTACTAACATGCCGAAAACAATTTTGATCTTCAGGATCAGGATCGGATCCGAAAACGAACAAAATTAAAAGGATCGGAATATTAGAAAAAAAGTTTAATTAAACTAAAATAGATTTGTAAATAACTTAAGTACTTCGTTCGCAGTTTGTGCCAAAATAGCCAAATTGACAAAAACAAGATTTATGGCCCCTCCTAATTCCGTTTTCTATACATTTTCCGCCAGGGCCGCATTCCAAATCTTTCACACAATCATCTAAGAATTATAAAGAATAAATATACAAAGATTACTTCTATTAAAAGAATTGGCATAAATAATAACCTTTATGTTGACAGTATTGACCTGAGAATCCATGTAAACATTGACAAAGACCACCACCTTCTTCCTCCTTCCATAAACCATTACCAAAACAATTCTGAAAACAAATTTAAAATACACTTAAAAAATAATTTATAATTTTTTAGCAACTAAACTATTGGCGCTGATTCATAAATGTCTACTTCGGCACAACTCCGTTCCATACTTGAAGTTTGAAATTCAAGCTTCTCCAAGAGCAATGTGCAATTACGACATACATTGTGAAAGCGGATCTCAAGATATTGCTGAATCGCACTAAAAGGTAATATTAATAGAATATTTATAAAATAAATGAAAAAATTCATTTAAATTATCAATAAATTTCAAAATAAATATATCTGAGAATTATTACTTTGTTATCTGTCCTGTTGTGATTAACGACATTTTCTCACTTTCTAACTCTTTGCCTTCATAATCAAGTAATCTTATTCTTACCTGTAATTTCAAAATATTTAAAAAATCTATTCTTTATTACCTTATCTTCCTTGGGAGTTGGCTTTGCTAAGTTCCAACTTATATTGTAATTTCTTCCAATTTGAAATGTTGTTAATTGGCCTAAATTATAGTCTTAAAAGAAGTATCTACCAAATTACTTCTTTCCGTTTTCGGTACCCCGCATGGACCAAGCGTTCTATTATCCAAAAAGTCAAACGGTGGATATCGCGGCTCGGGAAATGTGAAAATGATATGTCCTACCACTGATTCAATAATTAATAAAATAATGAATGAAAATTTAAACATTTGAACTAAAAAAAGTCTAAAATTGATCGTGATCAACTATCGTCAAAACTCCTCTTATTAAATTATGACTTCTGGAATTGAATAAATAGAACAAAGAAGGAAATAAGTGCTCCTTTTTAATCTTTAGTGTGGCGATTTTTGAATGAATGTAAATGTATAATTTGTTACGGCCATCTTAGCGCAAATTTCCATGCTCTTCTTTCACTAATGCTAAAAATAGCCATGGGCAATTACGGACGAATGGTTTTGAGGGAACAAACGAATGTGGTCTTTTCTGTTGTTACTTGGATATAATGGAAGATTTGAAGATAGAATGAAAAAAGCTGCTGATTTTGAACGTGTAGAAGTATGTGCTTTAAAGCACAATGTAATTACACAAATTTTCTCATGAGAATATTGAAGAAAAAAATCCATCATATGCATATTATCAAGTATTTTTGGCGAAAAATTCTACGAAGAAAAAAATAATAACAAAAAGGAAGGCGAGATATACATATAAAGCAAAATGATTATCCACCTTCAATCAATCTTCAAGGCGAAAGCCGCCTTTGAGAGAATAAATGAGTAGTTTATTGTTTTTTAATTTTAAATATTATCTAGGTATAGTTTTATTTAGCTAGAACGTTAAAAGTTATAAAACTTTTAAAAAAAATTTTTATAACGTAACTGCATTCTTTGTACTAGTAACCATTTATTTTATTAAAGTTCTGGTAATAATTTTAAATTTATTATTCTCATTTGTTTTGTATTTATTACTCGCTGTCCAGACTTATGCTTTTCATTTCCGATGCCATAAATTTTATAGTATGTATTACACGTCAATGGGAAAATTGAAAAACTTGAATGAGTTATAAACTTATGCTGTCCCCTACTTTTTTATATATTTTTTACCAGCACTTTTATTAAATAATTGGTTATTCTTTTATGTATTTGCCGCCTTCTTTCTTCATTACATTTTTTTGTTCATAGTTTGCTTTCAATTTTATGGATTTGGTTTTCATTAATAATTTAATTAGGCAAGGAATTTGTTTATTCCAAAATATTAAATGTCTTTAAAAAAAAATTTTTTTTTAATACATATTAAGTTGGAATTTTATTTTTATATTAAAATGAGATATATTTTATTTAAAAAATCCTACTTTTTTCTTTAATTTTCGTTCAATTGACTATGAAAAGAGAAAAGCCAAGTATATATATTAATTTTCAAATTCTTAACCATCTCAAGTATTCACTTGAAAACTAAATATATTTAATTATGTACATTTTTCTATTTACGTTCAGTCTAAAATGATTGATGAGTAAAGTTTCTAGTTTGTTTAAAAATTTCTACACGTATTTATGTATATGGGGATAGGAGGGAATTAATGCTGGTGGCATAATTGACATTTTTATAAAAAATCCTCAAATTTTTAACGTTACTATGCTTATGAATCTGTCGTTTATTTGTGAACTACTACTGTTTTTTAAATTATTTAAGCAATCTTTTTTACTCAATAAATTTCTAATCATTTCTTTTTTCAACAAATTAACTAAGCAATTCGTTTTATTTATACTATTTTACTTAACAAGAACAAGAATGTTCTCGAATTTCTTAAAATTAAAAAAAAAGTTTATTTAAATGTTTTGTATTGGAGAAAAGCAACTAGATCTCTTAGGAAAACATCAAAAGGCAATTTTTATTTTCGCTATTTTAATATTAAAAACGCTTCATATTAACTAAATAATTCCACTAAAAAGCATACTTTTTTCTTTTAGTGAGCAATAATTAATATTGTATATTTAAAATTCCAAAAATTTTCGCATGCGCGTTTTTGCTTTAATCTTATACACATTACTCAAAATTTTCATAAAATTTCTGATTTATTGTTAATCCTCTAGGCAAACAACACGCCAACTGTTTTATTAACTTCTTCCTTCCATTTTTCATTGTTTCACTAATTATTTCATTCTAACAAACAATTGTTGGTGGCGATCCTCTGAAATTAACCCAATACACTCTATAAATCATTTTTTGTCAAAAGTTTTAACGTCATTTCTTTAGTTAAGCACTTGACTTGAAATTTTTGGTATCCAATTTTAACTTGAACTGTCCTCTTTAATATCTTTTAATAAATATGACTTTTATTTTACCATTTCTATTTTATCTTTGATAAAATTAAAATTGTTTCAAATGATTCATTCATTCGCATTAGGTATATATTTTTTTAAGCTGACGTTTTAACATTTAGTTTTAATATCTTTTACTCTTACACATTTACTTCTCCTTTTTAAGTTAGGTACTTTTATTTTTAAGCACAAAAATAAATTGCATTTGACAGAATTAAGCTTTTCAATTGCTTGCAACCATCAGACTAAAAAGTTTTCGACCTTTTGAATTTTTTCATCATTCTCTCCGTATTCTTTTTAAAATTAAAGATTTTTAAATTTTGTTCTTTTTTTTTCCTTATCTTCTCAACTGTTTGTATACTTGTTTAAATTATTGTGTTCATCATTTTTTTATTGTATAGAAATGGCAATATATTTTTATTTGTTAAATTTTACATTTGCTGGGTTTTATGAATTTATTCGTTTTCATTGTAATTTCCACATATTGAAATATAAATTATGGAAGGGCCACATGCTCAATTACCCTGCATTTGAGGTTTACTTGCATTGTAAAATAGAGCAGATGACACAATCAAGCAAAGTGCCAATAAGCATATACCCTTCCTTCAATGTGTTTATTTGAGCGTGAATTCTATTATTTCCAGGAAAATACACAAGTTTCTCCAAAATGTTTATTTCACCTTGTTATACTCATTTTATATGTATTTACTTTGCACCTTTAGGAAATAGTTGTAAAAATCACTCATATCAGTACAATAAAAATTGAGATGCCCAGAAGACCCTTATCCCAACTTATTATTATTACAGTGTAATTAGTTTATGTATTTGGCGCCCGTTCTACTACTTATCCGGTCGCTGCTACATTAAAACCTAATGCTGCCTTTTTATTTTCTATTTCTGCTTATTCAATGATTGAGGTTCGTCCCACAAACGATCCATCAATTTTGACAGAAAATAATCTATTATTGTTCCCGTCTACACAAGGAATTCATCACGGACCAGAAATATTTCTTTACGGCTTCATTCTTGTTTGTATTAATTCTTTAAAAAAATATTTTTAATAATATATGTAAAATCCAAAAATTAACCGCTCCCATATTTTCCTTTTTCTTCCGTTACTTAATAGTGCTTAATGGTCATATCAATAACGATTAAATTGATACATTGAAAAATAAAAGAAAAATACAGCCAAAATTATTAACCGTCTGACCATTATGCACTCTTGACTATATGTAAAAAATTAAGAAAGTAGAATTTTACAGAGATATCAATAATTCTTTATTCTAGGTTCTTATTCCTACAGCAACAGTTCTTGGTAATTTTCTCGTAATTGTTTCTGTTCTCCGTTTCAAATCACTGCATTCGGCCATTAACTTTCTTATCCTTGGATTGGCTGTTGCTGATTTTATGGTCGCTCTTTTTGTGATGCCTTATGCCGTCTATGTCTATGTAAAATTTCTTTTAAATTTTTAATATAAAATTTCAATAAATATTCTTTTATTAGGTACATGGTGGTCTATGGATGCTTGGTATGTTTTCGTAGTATTTAGACTGAAGATATATTTTCCAAATTGTAAGGCCCTCTTATGTGCAATCTTTATCTAAGTTCGGATGTTGCTTGCAGTACTGCATCAATAATTCTACTAGCATTGATCAGTTTCGATAGGTATTAAAATATCATTAATTTATTATTAAACTATTAAGGTATAAAGCCATTAGCCAACCAATAAATTACTCCCGCCAGGCACAAAACATATGCAGAGTGGTTAAACTATTTATCTTTGTATGGATATACTCTTTTTGTGTAGCCAGTCCTATAGTTTTGGGTATGTATTTAAAAATCAAAGTTTTATATAACAATTTAAGGTTTTAATGAACCTCCGGAGGGTGAAGGCCTAACATTTGAATGTCGTTTCTACAATGCTTATTTTTCACTATTGTCTTCGTTTGTTAGCTTTGTGTTTCCTTGTTTCGTAGTCATTTTTGTTTATATACGTATCATTGCGGTATGTTAATTTTTAATTAGTTTTTTGTATTCCTTTGAATTTTAGGCACTTAGGCGTCGTGAAAGGGCAGCAAAACTACGTAAAGCACAAAATTTAGCTATACCACGGGCACATGAAGGGTTTTAATTTTCTATTATTATCTAGGCTTATTTATTATTTAGTCATGCAACAGTTAAAGCTAAAGTTGAGTCTGATGAAGCTGGTGAAATTGTTGCTGGCCCTGGTAAGGCAAAAAAAACTATTTCTAACTTTTTTTATTATAGCAATTAATATGGTCATGATTGCGCTTCCTTCTCTAAATCGACAAATCAAACGTTATGAAAGACATAAGCGAGCGTTGGAAGAGGCAGAAGTGATATTGGATGACGAAGAATTCTCCTCTGTTGAATCTCTAAATGAGGATGTACGTATACTTACCAATGATTTCATCTCTGAAGTGCAGACATCAAAGTAATTTTTATTAATTATACCTTGAAATAAGTGAAAAATATTAACATGAAAACAAAGAAAAAGATCTATTTTACATATCCATCACGGTTATACAAATTATGATTTTTGAAAAATATTGTTTTCAGAACCTCATCACAACCAACAACATCATTTGAACCTACGAAACTTTCGTTCGACTCTGCTGGATTGATTAATCGTTTCCGTCTATCATTTTCTGATGTGCTTGAAACTCGAAAAGACTCTTCAATTTCGGTAAAAGCAGATGAAGTTGTTCCTTCTATTTTTCAAACACGTAAACGTTCATCTTATGATGTTGGCACTATTGTTGTAAATGATTCCAAGCGACGAAAATCAGGAACAGCTATGAACTCATTAGTTGTTAGACATCCAATACGGACAAGAAGTTATCGAGGTCTTAAATTGATTAAATTATGAAGAAAATTTTTTAATGAATTTTGTACTTTTATAAATATTTTGACTTAAGTATATATCTTTACATTTTAAAGAAAATCGGCGTGAAAATGATTGTCAGCGACGGCTTCTCTTGTTTCCGTTAAAGGAGGAGGAAAGAGTTTCTAAAAATCATCAGAATATGGAAAAAAGTACTATCAAGAACAACACAACTCCCAATATCCTGCATTCACTTTGTAGGCCAGCACTTTCCTTTCCACTTGTTAGGCGTGTTACTTTGGGAAAAGACATTCAAAGTATGTAAAATCGTAAAAAATAATAACCAAAAAAGAGTTAACTATATTGTTTTTAGGAACTTTTCATTATTTTTTCTTTTTATTTTTAATTTCATGATTTTAGTGGATCATTATTTATTGTCTGAAAACGATCGTGCTTCAAGAGAAAATAGTTTATTGAGACCATCAATGCAGGAGATGACTGCAAGTGCAATTCGCCGTAGTTCTTCTGCTGTGGAACTTTTCTTGTCTCAAAACAATAATGAAAATAAAAATGGGGAAGAATTTAAAGATTTGATGGCCAAAGACAATAAAATACAGGAGGAATGGAAGGTGGAAGAAGATGCTGATCAAACAACACCATTAACTAGCGGTATCGACTTGGAAACGGTAAAACAATATTATTGCAACACAAATTAAATATAAAATTAAGGAAAGGAAAAAAATACAAGGTTCACGAAGAGATCGTCATTTCAGTTTAAGGCGTAAAATTTACAAATCGCAGAGGAAAGAGAAGCGAGCAACCAAAACACTAGGAATTGTTGTTGGTCAGTTAACTGATATCATTTTTAAATTTTTGAACTTTTCAAATTTGTGAAGATATATCATTTTTAAACATTAGGTACTTTTCTCTGTTGTTGGGTACCCTTCTTTTCGTTAAATATTATTAATGCTATCTGCTTTCAATTGGACATAAACTGGTGTAAAATTGGATTTGGCCCTTTCTTTTACACAACATGGATAGGTTTGGTTTTAAAAGTATAGCTATATAAATGTGCTTATTTTTAGGTTATATGAATTCTTTTATGAATCCGGTGATTTACACCATTTTTAATGCAGAATTCCGGCGTGCTTTCAAAAGTCTCCTTCTGGGTAGAAGACCAACGACTGTAATTCGTAGAACTTAACAATTCACATTATATTTTTTTAATAATATTTATTGTTGCTTTAATTTTATATATTATTTGCCTACATAATTTTTGTATAAATATCATACTATAAAATTGATGAGCCTTAACATATTTTTTTAATTTAGAATTAGTAGTTCAATACTATATGAATTATATTTATTTATATAATTTAAATTTTATTAATGCAGGTTTTGCATAAATCTTTAAGGCAGTGGAAGTTATATGTATCCTATCTACTTTTATGGTTTGTATTTTAAATCTATGTTTATTTCTTGCCGCAACCATAGCCATAGCCTCCACAGCCACCGCAACTATAACCATAGCCTCCACATCCACCGCACCCTACAAAACCGCAACTGCTCACATAGCTTACCGGGGCTGGTACAGGAACTTGAACGGTGTATGTGACTGGAGCAGGTACAGGAACTGGAGCTGGAGCGGGCGCTGGAGGCAAAACTGGCGCCGGAACAACCCCACTGAAATTGTTAAACTTTAATAAATTTAACCAAGATATTATTTTTAAATTTTATTTTAGAAATCACGCAACCTGGGATTGACAGAATCTAGAATAGTATTTAAAAATCAATTAGGAAACAAACCAAGTTGGGCAGCAACCAGCACCACAGCCAGCATCAGTACAATGACCAAACAATGTTACTACAAGAAGTGATAAAGCGAAAACAGCTTGTATAGTGTAAGAGTTCATTATTTTTTCTTAATTTTTAATTAAATATATAAATTTTTCATGAAAGAGATTGAGCGGGCTAACAGCTCGTAAAATTATTTTCTATTTAAAATTTAATTTAAATTTTAAATATAGTTGTCGCGCAACTTAATTTTTCTGCAATCAGCTGTTATTTTGCATATTATCAAAACAAGCAAAAGCTTTATATAGTACTGATTCTGCTTGATAACAACAAAAGTTCTTACTTTTTCATTCAATCGCTGATTAATTAAAAATTTTATTTATCAATTAATCTAAAATGACGCACATTATAAAATTCGGTGAATTTCAATTGCGTTCAACCAAAAGTCATTAAAAAAAAGAATTTAATTAAAAGATGGATGTGAGGTTTGAATGATTGATATGATTTTTTCAGGTAGAACATGGAAATTTCAAAATGATTACGTCAACTTCAACCTTACAAAAAGTATTTTTAAAAAAAGTTATACAAAGGAAAAATAACACATTTTTTGGGAAATTTGGGTGCTAAAAAAATATTTTATTTCGCCATACCACGTTCATAATTGCACTACCGACTTGCATTAATAGATGACTCTTTGCCTCGAGGTAGTTGGTGGCATTTTGGTATTCCTTGAGTTCAACTAAATCAACTCAGGAACAAAATTTTTCCGATTTACCCAAAAAGAATATTCAATAATTTTTTATTAATAAAAAGACAACTTAAAAAATTTAACAACAAAAATTATTTTTGACAAAATTTGACCAGAAAGCCTAAAATTTAGAAAAATTTCTCTAATATTATTAGCACATATTGTAACTATTTTAGTAAATTAATAAAATTCTATAAGGATATTTTATCGAAGTACATATTTTTGCCTTTGAAAATTTTATTTACATTTTTTCTAAAATTTTGCAAATATTAGACTTCGATAAAATTATAAATAAATTGATACAAAAAGTAATCTTAAAGTGTATATATACGGAAAATATTTTTTACTTTTCATTACTTTTGTCATTTTAAATTTTACTTCTTTCCACAACCATAGCCGCAGCCACCTCCGCAACCAACAAACCCACATCCTCCACCAAAACCACCTCCATATCCACCTCCAAAGCCACCACCAAAGCCAGGACCACCGACGAAACCGGGTCCTCCAGGACCGAATCCGCCTCCTCCACCATATCCCCCAATAAAGCCACCTCCAATTCCACTGGAATTGAAATTTTTTTTAAATATTTTTCTTATTTTCTTATAGCAAGATTAATAAATTAAATGAAATTCAAATATTTATTTATTTAGGTAAACTGAATACCATGTTGCGCAACAACCACAACAACCTCCACCACAGGCAACCGTGGAGCTCGGCAAGAAAACAAACATAACTAATGCGAACATAGCAGCAAGTATAATTGTTGTTTGTGAGGAATACATTTTTTGAACTTGTGAAGAGAAAGTATGGAGCTTCTAAAAAGCAAAAAAGGTTATCAATTTTCTATTCTATAATATTATAATGCAAAACATTTAGATATTTTGCTTCGAATTGCTTTTTCAATAGATTAAGATTTCAAGGTAAGATTTTGAATTTAATCTCGTTTTTCCCTTGGGTTCTATTAAGATATGATGTAGTAGAAGCAGTATAAATTTTGATAAAACCTTAGGTATAAGAAAAAACTTTTCAGTGTATGTGTTAATTTGAGCATTCTCTTGAAAGCTTTATAGGTCTCCAAATTACCCAACAGTTTCATCCATTTAGCAGTGACCCATGTTTTAAAGTATTCGGTTTAAATTTTCTTGTCCGCTGTGACGCCGTTTTTGTTTTTTAACCTTAATTCAGCCATCTTTTCTTTTTTTCTACAAGTAGAACGAACGGCATTGATGATCAAAATTTCTCCTTCGTGACATATTTTTATTATTTTTTTAATTTATTGGTCTTTCCTTATAATTATTGTGTAATAATTTTTATTCGACTGAACATTAAAAAATGGCCGGAATATATTATAATTACGTAGAACATCAAAATGAATATATGTAATAATTTTTTTTTAAGAAAAATGATCGTTGAGTTTGATTTGTAGCAGAAAAATATTGCTCACAGTCAATTTTCTTTATACGTGTGCCGAGAATGTGGAACGTTCATATACCACTCAAAAAACTCAAAAGTTTATAATCATTGCTACTTTATACTACTTAAAAGTATGTTTATTAAATATATATTTCAAGGATGTGAGCAAATAAATTAATCGTTTTCTGAACGTTTTAAAAATACAAGAATAATTGAATCACAAATCTTATCTTTTTAAATAAATTAAATTTTTCATAATACCCCTAGGTCAATTTTTTTAGCTTGCATCCTTTTTAACTACAATGACTTTTTTATCATTGATGCATAAAAATTTCATTGCCATTTCCGTTCTTTAGCACTCCTCTGGGCGTTCCATCCTCATTGAAACGCACACGACTTGCACCCCGACTTGCACCACTCAGTGACGATCCATACATTTCATCGCTTCTAAACTGAGGTGGATGTGTGCTGAACACTACTGAAAGAATAAAAAATTGTTAAAGCTTTTTCAGGTTTTTTATCCATATTTTTTGACATATTTCTAATAGTTAGAACACAATTTTTAGACTTGCCTGTTCCCATTGGAATGCCAAAACCACAGCAAATTGGATAAAAGCCTTCTTCATTAACATTTTCGTACATATGTGGGTTCCTACGTCTGATGTGAGTTTTTTTTTATTTTATAATTTTGAAAAAAAAGATAAAATAGACATTTCGATAATATTAATAAAAATTTTTGACAGTAAAGTACCTGTGTAGCCAACAGCCATTACATAGAAGGCAGCAGAAGAAGGATAGCAACACCGATAAAACAATAGAAATGATTAGGCCTAGTACCAGTAAAGTATAATCAATTCTGGGAAAAAATGATAATATTTTAATTAAATAGGTAGAAAAAGCCAACTGAAAAGTGCCTGGCGTATATGCGGCTACAAGACGTTCGACCCGAGTATTTGGTTCTTTTGATTTAATAATGTTTGGACTATCTAATTGACAGCAATGAAATCCCTGATGAGGTTATTTAGTGTTTAATTATTTTTTAATAATAAAATGTAGAAATTTTTCAATTGTACTTACATGACCAATTCCTTCGTTACTAATACAACATGCATTTGCGCAGTACAAACTGAATTTATAAAATTCCTGTGAAAATATTTTTGTAGAAAAGCTAACTCAACTCCTGAAGGCATTTTTGGACAAAGTACATCACTTCTGGCCATGCCAAAAAAGAGAAAAGGTAATATTGTAACGAAGACACTTTTATCCCTCAGACTTTTCATTTTTTTAATAAAAAGGAATGAGAGAAATGCTAAAACTTTTTCTAAAATTATATTAGATAAAAAGATCAGGAGAAAAGAAAAGAAAAAAACTAAATCATAATGTGATAAAGGTTTCTTCGTTATTTCATATAAATTTTAATCTTGTTTCGTTAGTTTAAATTAGGAAATCCGTCTCCTTTAAAAATTTGGTTGTTTTGTTTGAAGAAAATATACCAAACTTTTTTAGTAACACTAGTTATATTTTTTGACGAGCGTTGTATTTAAGTTATAACATTATATTCAACACATTGATTTCGGTTAGAAGAAACGAGGGATATAAATATTTGTTTAAGGGGCAAAATAAAGGTTTGACTAAAAGAAAGGGACTGACGCGCGCGAACGCAACGAACTCTTAACTTATGTATCTATTAATCTTAAAAATCTTTAAAAGGTATATATTATAATGTTAATTTCTAGATTAAAATTCTATAAAATCCAAATCAATTTTTAAAACTTGTTGATTTTTCGTTATAATTGATCCTAAAAATGAATAATATGTTATATTTTTCATTTAGTTGAAAATCTATAATCACTTTGCGCACCCGCTAAACAAATTGCTCATCATTTATCTTAAGAATTTGGCCCATTCTTTTCTTCGCCTTGAATCAATGATCGATTTAATTAAGCCCGTTCACTCCGTCAAGGCCAAATATTTGAAATCAAAATTTATTTTCTTTCTTTTTTTTTTCATTTCGTTTACTTAAGATTTTAAAATTAACTAATAATTAATAGTCATAATATTAGAAGAAATTCAGAGATTACGTAAATTTAAGTAAAAAAATTAAAAATTGGGAAAAATTTGAATAGAGATCATTAATTATTAGTAGTTTGATTCTCATTTCTTTCTTTGATCATCATGTTTTGTGAGATAAAACAGTTTAACAAGATACAAATAAACACCATTACTAATACGAGAAAATGTCCAAACAGTCGAAATTCGGCTATCCAAGTACTCCACTGAAACTGACCATAACTGTGAATAAGAGCACCTTAAACTAAAAAGTTAATTTAAATTCACTTTAAAGTTAAAATCTAAAATTGCAATATACTGTATTACATAATCAAACCGAGATAAATAAGTTGATAACTGTTTATTAAAAGAAAGCAAGCGCGAGGTAAAGCCACAAGAGGATTCAGTGTCTATTTGAGTTAAAAATTAATTATAGCGTTATAAAAAATATCGTACAGATCTGTGTCTATGTGAGCATCTCCCATCTATTGGACAGGATCTTGAGCGAACACAAGCCGAGAGTTGATGAGCTAATCGTTCCCTTAAATCTGTAAAAAAAATTAATTAGCTATTTTAAGGACTAAAGTTTCAAAATCTGGTGCTCAGGGTTTGTTTTCTTCATCTGCATGGCTTAAAAATAATTTTTGTAATTGTTTTAACCTATTTCAACGACTGCAAACAAGCCGAATGACAGGAGTACTGCATGCATTCGAAGGTCAAATCCCTTAATGGAAATAAAATTTAAATAAACCAAAATTAAAAACACATGCAGCATAGAAGAGACCAAGAATGTAATTAGACTGGCTGACAAAGGGACAAAATCGTTTGAAAGTAATTTGCAGTAAATGTCTAAATAAATTTATAATTAAGGAAAAACAATATACAAACATTTGTGAAGAAATGAATGCATTGGTATGTTCCAAAAGGAGGCCACCTGTGCCAACGATTCAGGCCATTCAACTGACGTCCATCGTACAATCTCAAAAGAATGAGACGCTCCCCCAGTTAAAGCAGTTGATGTGGCAAAATGACATACAAAATAATGTGAACAGCGAAAGGAAAGTGCTCTTGCAAAATGAATGATCCATAATGGTAAAAATGAGAAGGCAAATAATGTATCAGAATCAATAAAGCAAGTTGAGAGCAGAAGGAAAAGTAATGCGGTGAACAAATGCCACAGCGTGTGTAATAACCTCAAAAGGAAGTTCTACAACAAAAATTAAATAGAAGAAAGGCTGCTCAAGATATAATTCTCAAGCAATCATGAGAAACTCACATTAGTATGTTCAAGCAGTTCTTGCTTCAAGTTCCATCTAATTTGTCGAAATTGTCCATAAGTAATTACAGGTCCAAAAGTGAGTGTCGTAGGATCGAATATGAAGGCAAATTGACTAAGAAAGTTTTGTAAATGGGACAAAGTAAAGTCAAATTTAGTTATGCATTTTGATTCAACGATATCAATAGATAATGAAATCTGTTTCATTGCAGCAATCATTAAACTTCCTCTAATCTAAAGAATATAAAAAACGAAGAAAATTTGTATAATGTACAAACCTACTGTTAGAAAATCATCCATACCCAAAATAAATTGGCTAGAATTGATTGTTTTAAAACTTAATAGAAACATGCTTACCACATAATAATGAAGATAATTGTGAATATTATGCACAAAAATCCATTGCTATTATTGCGAATAGGATTAAAATTAATTAAAGCAAAACTTTGAAGAAAGTATAACAGAAATGGCAACACTAGTGCAAAACGTTCAGAATTCATCCAGAGAAGGGCAAACCCGATGACACCACCCAGAAGATCACTGATGCTTTCATTAAAAATTCGAAAAAAGCGAAATCTTACTACATTAAAATACTCCAATTTTATAAAACAAAATTAATAAAGCAACTTACTGGTTAATGCTAATACCATTAAGTTAAGAAACGAAGCGGTAAATGATCTGAGCACAAATGGAAAAATTGAGTTAATAACTTGCCAAATGCAACTGCCAACTTCATTAACAGAATCATTATCAAGGAAAAATTCCTCTTGAGAAAGCTCTTTTTCCTCAAGTAGATGTGAAAAAAATATATCGGGATACACTTCATCTTCTCCTATATTTATTTGCATGAATACTTAAAATAAATTAGATAGTAATTAAAATTTAAAAAAACATGAAAAATTTACTCATTTAAAATTTTCAAAATTAAAAAATTTAAATTTATTAGAACATAATTCGGAATGAAAACGTCAATTTTAGAATATAATTAGAGCATTTGATTTAACTTAAACCTTAAAACAAGTAAAAATCTTCCAACTATCTTTTGTGTTGTTGAAGTGCATCCTTCACTTTCTGAGGAATGGCAGAAACAAACGCCTAAAATATTCATATTTTAATAAAATAAGGAACTAAATCGGAAAATTAATAAACAAAATTTACCTGATGATCAACCCATAAAGCTGTGGCCAAAACACCTTCACTGTTTTGCATTTGAGCACTTTTCTCGTATAAAAGTGGGTGGCCGGATATATCAGTAAGAATTCCACCTGGAATATATTCATAAAGTTAGTAACGAAAAATAAATTTAAAATATTAAACCTGCAGCAATTAACACAGCTTCGGGTGCAGCAGTGTCCCATTTTTTACATCCTCCAGAAGCGAATACGTATGCAGCTGCACCTTCAAGACAACACAATACTTTGAAGCCAGCACCGCCAACTCTACGAAAAGATCGAATTAAATTCCTTTCCTGAAGAGCGTTCAAAGCAATGTCAACCAATTCGTTGGAGTGACTTGCAGTTGTAACAGCCACAGGGCCGGCTGGAGGTGACTCTAAAAGTTTGTGTAGTAAAAACTTTTTATTTTAATAACCTTTGCAAACATTAATGCCAAACACTCCAACGCTTTTAATTCCCCAAATTGAACGTCCAGCGATGTTCGACTCTTTGGAGCATGATGGTGAGTAATAAGGCTGATGAATTACGCCTGCAATTGGACGGCCTTTGTAGGTAATTCCAATCAGAACAGTAACTTGCTCCAGTAGAGCTGAAAATAAAATTATATTTACCAATTTCTGAAGCTAAAATTTTTGTAAAAAATTTTGTACAATCTAGTATTATATTTTAATGAAAAATGAATTACCGGGATCATTTTGCGCTCTAACAAATTCCGACGTTCCATCCAATGGATCTACCCAAACGATCACCTAAAATCAAGTTGTCATGTTAATAGTGAAAATAAATAAAAACGTCATCGATACTGAGAACACTTAAATCTTCTGGAATACTTTTGTCGGCGTCCAATACACCAGTCATTGTTTCTGACAATTCAAATCTATTGTGCTCATCCTGGTTTAAAGCTGGTACATAAGTGTCGGGTAATTCCTTAATTATGTTTAGATAAAAAGTTACAGAAATAGAATGATCTAGAATTGCCTTATATTAGCTGCATTTTAAAAATATTTAAAAAGTTCTTTAAATATTTTCACCTTTGTCAGTTAGTATCAATTCTTATTTCTTTTATACTAAGGCAATCTAAACTATCAAAACAGACCTCCTCTCCGACAATTTGAAGTTTATTACCAAACGCAGACAATAGTTTTTTTTCAATTCCTGCCTGAGCGGACCTTAACTAAATTTTTATAAACCTTTCAAATAAGCTATCTATTTTGAGAATTTATAACCAAATTTTACATTTTATATTGGCTAGTATAAATAATAATAAAACCTGTCTGCCTCAGTTTGCAAATCCTTTTTTACCCCTCCGAGGTCTTTGTTCACGATCCTAAGATCGCCAGATGTCATTACACTCTAAAACTGATTATATAGTATGTAATAATGACGAGTAGAACAACTCTTATAAACCTGAACTTAACCTTAATTATTTTTCCAGCTGACTCTGCTGCACTAAGAGAAACGGCGACAAGGCGAG
Source organism: Meloidogyne chitwoodi (assembly GCA_015183035.1). Taxonomy (NCBI): domain Eukaryota; kingdom Metazoa; phylum Nematoda; class Chromadorea; order Rhabditida; family Meloidogynidae; genus Meloidogyne; species Meloidogyne chitwoodi. The sequence goes on from JACZZP010000001.1 coordinate 3,020,115, forward strand.
TAAGAAAACAGGAGTTTTTCCACATTGTATTTGTGTCTAAAACCTGATTCATCTGAAATAATTCTATGAAAATTTTTTGTCTAGAAAGGAAAAAATGAAGCTATAAAAAGAAATTAAAAATAAAAACAATTGGATATCAAACTTGAATAGAAATTTCAAAGCATCCCAGTTAGTCGCGAAACTGATAAGACGGCCAGACTAGACCCTCTTGTTGACTATTACAAGTTCTTTTTAGTCACTATTCAATTAATTTATTTATTAGATTTTTACTTGTGCAAAATGATGAATAATGGACAAAACGATCCTGCAAATAATCGTGCACGAAGTCAAACGGATACGGCTTTGACAAGATTGAAGAACTCAGATACGAACCGAGCAACTGAAATACCTGATCAGATTCTTCCTTATAAGTAATTTTTATTTTAACTGATTTCATACTTTTTGTTAGGTTATCTAAATATCTTTGTTTTTCGGAATTTATTTGCTTCTTAGACATACCCACTTATCATTTCAAATTTGTAACACGTATTTAAATTTTTTTTAGAAATTAAGCTTCTCTTAAAAAGTAATAAATAATACATTAAAGTTTTTAGGAGGCGACTCTATGAACTTTTCACGCTTATTGAGCAAGAGATGGAAAATTTACATGTGGAAAATTGCGCATGTGATTTCTTAAGAGTTTTATTAATTCAGATAATTTTTAGTACGCCTTCGGCTGGAAGAAGTTTATCCAAATGAGAGAGTTGTAAGTGAAAGAGATATATCAATACGGAGAGATTTGTCTTATGGGCTTGCAGTTAACAACAACAATGCTTCTTTTCTGAAACTTGAAAGCTATCCAGAAAGTAGAACTGAGTTCAGCAGCAAAAAATGTAGGATCCTTTTAATTTTGTGGTGAATTTCTTAAACTATTAGAATTTAATTTTTTCGGATTTAGCGAACAAACAACAAAAATGGAAATCTGCGTTTAAAAACCCATCAAGCAAACTAGCGTTGAAAGTTGGTTCAAGCTTTCCTGAATCTAAGAATCGTTATGTGCAGACTTTTAAAGGACATACTGATGGGGTTTGGCATGTTTGTACTGCTAAAGTTGGTGCTTATAATTTTTTGGCCAGTGCTAGTGCAGGTTATTTTTTCTTTAAATGTATCAATTAATTCCCAACTTTAGATCAAACTGCCAAAATTTGGTTAGCCGAAAATGGCTCTCAACCTCTTGTTAATTACACTGCTCACAACGGATCAGTCAATTCAGTAGCTATTAGATGCGAAGGATCGCGGAATGTTTATTCCGAATGTATCAATTCACAGCCCACATTTCTTACATGCAGCGGAGACCGTTCGACACATATTTGGTGTGTCAATTTTGATCAGATATGGGAAAAACAAAGTGAAAATGTTTCTCAAAACGGTATATGTTGTGATAAACAAAATTTCAAAACATTTTTATTTAATTCTATTTGAAATCTTTACATTAAGTGTTTTTAGGTGAACTTCCACCATTGCAACAATTACATCAGCCTTTGATTAGACTTACTGGTCACTCCGATGTTGTAATCGATGGAGATTGGCTTTATGGTGGTAACGAAATTATCACCGCTTCTTGGGATAGAACTGCAAACTTGTTTGACGCAGAAACCGGAAAAATTGTGAAAACGCTTTCAGGTAAGATTTTAAATTCATGGAAATTGTATATGTTTCTTGTATGTGCAAATATAACAGTCTTCTGAATTTTATATAGGTCATAATTTTTGAATGTTTTGTGACATTAGTTTTAAAAATATAAGATAGTAAAAGGAGGTAATATATAAATTAGATCAAAAATAGGACATGATCAAGAATTAACACGATGTTCTGTTCATCCTTCCCAGAAATTGCTAGCCACTGCCAGTCGTGATTTCACTTTTCGACTTTGGGATTTTAGGGAGCCCATTCATTCTGTTGCTGTTTTTCAAGGACACAATGAGTTTATCATACTTTATTATGAAATTTCTTCTGAAGTTTTATTTATTTTAAATTAGATATTTTAGTTCTGTAACTTCCGTCGTATTTTCTCTTTTACATCATATCGTTTCGGGTAGCGATGATAAAACCGTTAAGGTGATTTTCTAATTTGAATTCATTGTCAGTTTAGTAATCGGTTTTTATGTTTAAGGTCTGGGATTTGAGGAATATGCGAAGCCCAATTTGTGCAATTCGACTTAATGCTGCGGTAAGATTATAAGCAAGTATACTATTGCCAAAATTTTTAATTAGTAAAGAAATTTAAGCTTTTTTTAATCCATTAAAAGTACTAAGAAAATTAAAATATTTTTCATCTATTTTTTTACATTTATTAACATAATTTTACAAACTTCAGGTTAATAAAATTTCAATATGCAATGAAAAAAGTTTATTAGCAATACCAATGGACAATCGTAATATTTGCGTTTATGATCTCAATGGAACTCGTATGACAAGAATTCCACGCAGCGCTGGGAAAGTAATATTAATTTCACTTTTTTCAGTTAATTTTCTATTTAATTATAAGTGCCATCACCGATCGGTCAGCGCTTGTTCATGGCTCTCTGACAACGCACTCAATAATTTAATTACTTGCGGTTTTGATAAACAAATTATTGGATGGAGACTGCAGTTGCCTCCGCCAAATTATTCAAAAACATGAAGAGGCACTCATAGGTTTGATAAATTAACATTTTTCTTTATCTGAATCCCTAAAAAGGAATCGGCTGTCAATTTTGCTACATAATTCTTTTGTTTAAGGTTAATGATCTTAAGCCAAATTTTATTCACTTTTTAATTTTCATTTTTATACTATAAGTATTGTTTTATTTGAATGTATTTAATGTCAATAGTGTACAAATGAGACAATGTATAATATCGAATCAAAAAATGATAAAATAAGTCTTCAATAATTTAACAAGCGGCAGCAATCGGATTAATGTTGGGTTCTTCAACAAAATCATAAGTTGAAAGAACGCGTGCACGTTGAACTAGACCAGTGATTAGGTCTTGTTTTTGGAATTCAAAACGCTCCAATGAGGGAAACAGGCGAGACAGGTAGTCCGAACGTACTTCCATGCTTCCAACCAATTCCAAAGCCTGCAAGTCTGGAAGGAGAACATGTGGAGTCGGGGGGTCCTGAATGGCCGTACCGTTTTGCATTGTGAGGCGGAGGCTTTTTACCTATTTTTGTAATGATAAAATTTAATAAAACTAGTCCCTCACTTTACAGCGTCTGAGCATAAAAACAACAGGCATCCTAGTTATTTCAAATCCTGAGTAGCAAGTGTATGATAAATGATCAAAACAAGCTCCTAAGCCTGCAAGTCGGCGGATGTAGAATCTTGATGTCAGAGACAACTCAGCATTATCCAACTCAGGTTGTTCTTTATTAACTAAGTCAAAGTTGATGAGTGAAAGGCGTTTAAGTACAATCTAAGATTTCTATTATATTTTTTATGAAAAGATAACTAACGTTCTCGTTAAAACCTTCAATAGCTTCAGTTAGCCCAATTTTGCCAATGATACGCAAAGTTTTGGAATTAGCTGTAATTAGTTTAGCCAACTTTGGAAAATGCTGACCCACATAGCGCCTGAATTAAAAATATTAAACCATTCTTTTTCCGTTTTTATATTTTTACCTGCGTACATACAGTTCTTCAAGATGGACTTTTTCTGAAATTTGTATGGTTAGAAAACAAATATAAAACTATTTTTTGGAAAAAATGACCATGGCCAATAAGTAGTTCAAGAAGCGATTCAACCAATCCAGTCGATGAAACCTGAACATTAAGGTTTAGACGACGTATGCATCGAGCATTTTGCAAAACGTGCTCAAGGTATTCAGAAGCCTTTAATAATAGATTGTTAATATTTTTGCGTCACCAACCTTCTTTACGCTTGGAAGCTGTGTTCGCTGTACAAAAATGGCCTCAGGATTGGCTGAGAATCGATTTTTGCTCCAATGAAGCTCAATGTCAATTCCATCGCAGAACTCGTACACATTTTTATCGAGTTTGGGAGAAAGCTGCCAGTTTGATGAACGGAGTGCAACTGCGGTGCTAGGTATCGATGAATCCATGTAAGAAATAATAGCTAATATTTTTAATTGAACTATAAAAACTAAATATTTTAAACGTAAATAGATGTCTAAACGGACTCTATTACTGCGATTTTTGCGGGCAGTTATTATTTAATATTATGGAGCTTATCAGAGTAATGGACTACATAAAAACAAAAGGCTTTTCTGACAAACAGTCGACGGGTCCAAAGTTTGCATATACATGAGTAAATATATTTGCCTCTTAAAAATTTTTCTGATATGACTGCATAGGGAAAAAAAGAAAGCAGATTTTTCATACATTTGAAAAGCAATCTATAGACTCAACGTTATCTCTAATTCACTCCGTTTCTTTCCCAACGAATTCTTAATTCTTTCTAAAACATGTGGCCAGAACGGATAGAAGAAGCGGGTATGTCCAGAGTATAATTTTGTCACATGTGTATAAATGTAAACAATGACGTCAAATTTATAGCAAATTCTATGAGCGACAATAAAATATAGATTAAATTTTGAATATTTTTTTATTATATAAATTTTTAAAATACACAATAATGTTGCATGGGGCAAATGAGTATGAAGTGCAATCGTTGATCAATCTACACGATCTTTTAGGCGTATGTACCCAACCTGAAAATACAAAATTTTTAAATCTACGAGATCGGATGATCCAGATCATTAAATCATTTATTTTTAAATGAGAACGAACATACGTAAAATTGTCCTAATGCCCTCATAGGAACTGGAATAGCCAATGAGCTGTTTAATAAAATCTCAGATAATTGAATGCAACAACCAAGCGGGACGTCCAAAATGCCGACACTTGAATCGCTGCCATTTGCCCTTGGATCCCTAGTTTAATTATGAATAAAATTATTTTATATGCAAATGAAAACTCACTGATGACAAGAATTGCAATCAAAAAGTTTATAAATAACTTTTAGAGCTGGAAAGGAAATTGAATTTGGGAATACATTAGAAGATGAAGTGTTGTTTTCATGTTTTTCCTTTAAAACTCCTCTTGTTAGCACAACGTGAGGTTCAATCAACCAAAGCTAAAAGGATAGATTAACGTAAATCACGTGATTTTCAAGTAAAAATTCTAAATAATAGTAAAATAACCAAAAGCTGCGGCATCTTATCTAATGATCGAAACAATAATTTCATTGAAGAATACATCTCGCATTTATTCAAAATCATCCATGCCAAAAAACATTCCATTGAATAAAACCGAGTAGGAATGTATGAGGTCTTCAGCTTATTTTCACCATATACGTGCAATGTGGACAAATGAAGTCTGAGTATGTTAGATTGGTCTAAAAAATTGTAAGTTTAATTGTAAAAAAATTATAAAAAACCTTGTTTTTTAGAATAAAATTTAAAAAACCAACTTCTCAATGAAGTACCAAGCTGTACATCACATTTTCCACACAAAATTATCTTTTCACGTGCAGAATTTGAGATAAGTTCTTTGGTCGTGTTATCCAATGCATTCTAGAAAAATATAATAAATCTACATAAGCTTAATTTTATGTTAGATTAGATGTAATACTAAAATTTATTAAAAAATTTACACGTATGTATATAAAAAACAACATTTTTTTGAAAAAAGATGAACAGATTGCTTAAGATGATTCTGCTTTCGCTGGGTAAGTGTTTTGTCGAATTTGTACCAAATTTGCCGGAAAATCTTAAAAGTCCTTTTTTATTTGATTCACTTTCAATATGTTTAGTGCAGCATTCATTGCCAGAATAGGCACAAAAATAATCCATCTGTGGAGACAAATCTAACCAGTCGTCACAAGGTAGAATTCCAAACTCATATTCGCTATTTACTTTAACTATTATGCTATAAAATTAAAAAATTACTTTCTATTATGTGTGTGAATAATGTTCTCGCATTGACGACAAACAACATTAAAAATTCGACTCCGTTCGACACGTTCCAAATAATCACACAAATTGCAATATTGTGAAAGTTCTTCTTCCAAAATTCTTATTGACTTTTGATCTTAAAAAAGCAAAATTAAAAAAAAAAAGTTAGAGAAATAGAATTAGCTCAATCAAGAATACTAACGAAAATTAAAATTTGGTAGCAGAAGATATATGAAACTAAAAGGCATGTAAAGAAAAATTTCTTAATAGATTATATAAATTAACTTTTGAATACGTACAAAAATTAACGCAATCAACATCGGCCTTAATTTTGCACATTAACAAATTATACTGATCAGCCCAAGATGTGAAGTTTACTGTTGTTGGATCCAATAAAATATCACAAAATGTAACACCCATTATTTTAACATCAGCAGAACTTTGTTTTAAATCATAATCTTGAAAACAATTTATTAAGAAGTAAAATTTGCAAAAGATTTATGTATCAAAATAAATATACTAGAATGTCTAGTAAAATCGTCAGTCAACTCGAGCGTTTGTTCATCAAGTTTAACGAGTCCATAAGGCTCAATTTCACCATCTCCAAAATATTTTGGGCAGGAAACAAAGAGCGATGCGAATTCTGATTTTGGTTTAATTTCAATTAAAAAAGAGTAAGTGTTCCATGTAAATGACTGTGCGAGCATTATTTACTGAAAAAATTAAAATAATTTTTTTAAATTATTGAAGGTATTAAATAATAGTTTGCCTTTTTGATATATTTTAGTCTTGACCATTTTGAGAGTTATAGGTTTTGAATATTTTTCGTGTTGATGTTTTAAATTATTTTCAAATATTTTTCAATAATTGTTGTTTACATTATTTATTGATTTTGTTTTTTCTTCTGCAAAGTAAGGAAAATTGTTTATCAATATTCATCAAATTTTTCCTTTTTTTTTTATCTACCTTTCCTCAAATATGTAAATTAATTAATCCTAAGATTTTTAAGCATACAACAAAATCAAATGACTAAAAAACCGGTACACGACTATTAGCCCCCGCCGTTTAGCTGTGGACACTTAGCCCCCGCCGATTAGCCCCGAGACAATCAGCCTCGAAGACAACTAGCCGCGGGACAATTAGCCCCCATAGGCTAAATATTTTTACACTCGAATTTACTCTAAAATGTGTAAAAAAATTTAAAAATTCAATTTTTTATCACAAAATCAAAAATATTAAACCGAATAGAATAGTAAACAAAAATATTAAATTGAATATAACAAAATAACAACAAGTGCAAAAATTGGTTATGGGTTCATTCTATAATTTCTGGAAATTCCTTATAAGTATTCAATTATTTGGTAGTTTTGATTGTAATTGTGATCATTGTTGTTTTGACGATAATTTTGAACTTTGGAAAGGATTCTAGCATCAGCATCACGATATTTTTTTCTTTTTTTAGGAGGCTCACGACCAGCAATGAAATGGGCAAAGTCAATATCCGTTGCCTTTAAAATAAAAAAATGAAAATAAAATACCTTTTGTACTTTCTGCAAAACTGAAATAAAGTGCCATATTGAGGGGTGTGAACAGTTGAAATAAGATTGCAATTTTTTATGTGCTGCCTCACTGAAATTATTAGTCCTATCATCACATGCAAGTGTACGCTCATATACATTCCACATATGTGGATCAAATCGTGGGTTTGTTAGTGACCCATCTATACGTGGTCGCCCCGTATAATTATTCAAACCTTCAATTTAATAAGATTTAATCAAATAAAATTAAAATACCATTCTAGCATTAGCTCCATTTCTGGCACGTTCCTGAACTCCATGTCCAAAGCATTTACAGCACGTGCAAGATCGCAAACAGGAACAAAAGCAATTGAAGTTAACATATTAGCACGTTCCGCAAAAGTAGGATCCAAATTGTAATTCTGAAATAAAAAAAACTAATGGAGATATAAAATGATAAACCTGAAGTAAATTTTGTTCTGACAATTTTTTTTTCATATTACGAACAAAATGAAAAAAACAAAATCTTATTGTACATTGTCCATTAAAGACTGCTTGAATGGCATTGGATACAGCAACTTCGAAATCGATAGAAAATGTTGTAGGATTGAACGCCGGCCAGCTAGCACGTGCCATGTTAAACATTCGCTCATAAGTCGCCTGACTTTTACAAGTTAAAAGGGCATGACAAACTGGGAAAACCCAACGGTCTCGCCTATGCATTATCTTGAAATTAAAGAAAACTAAACATTAAATAAACCTGGCCAAAATCACATATATTTGATAGAAGAGATTTGGGCTTAAGCTGAACGTGCCATCACCATAACAATGCTCCATCATGTGTGCCCAATCACGATTTGACGCACGTGCAAAGATTAGGATTCTATAATAGAATAATAAATAAACATTATTTAAAAATAACCTTTGTGGGTTTTCATTGCCTGCTTCGTAATAAACACCAGAGTCACTCATCAAGAATTGCTCCTGGACAACATCAGTTACATTATAAACCTGATAGGCGGGTGGAATAACAAGCTCATTAAGGTTTGCAGGTATTACTGGAGGAGCGTTCGCTTCACCTCTTATACGTTGAATCATCTATTAAAAAAATTATATTCGTTCGTTTAACAGAAAACCTTGTTTGTGGCAAATCTTGAAGGTACTTCAGCAAGTGCTGGAGAACTCGTATTTTGTAGTACAACAGCACGAATCACTCCCGGTGCCTCCATAGTATCTAATGCCCGTCGCTTCATCCCTGTTTTCATTTCTTGTGCCACAACACGTGCTTTAAGTATTATTATATAAAAATATATTTTGTAAAATAACCTGGATTAAGCTCACAAGTGTGCGGCGTCACCATTCTGATAAAGACATCTTCTAAAGTTGTCCATATTCGGCCTTTGCAAACGTCAATTCCATTTCTATGTTCACATCGCCAAAACTTCACTGTTTCAATACTATTTAGTTTTCCAAAAACGTAGAGATGGCCATCATAGTTCAGTTTTTTCTTTCCTCTATTAGTCTTAATCTCATCAGTATTATTTATCATGTTTAATAATAAATTTACCGGAGGTTTCTAAAATTATAATTAAACTAATTTTGAAAAAAAAAGTAGTTAAAAAATAATTCAAAAAAAAATTTAACACTATTAATAAAAAACAAAATATTTAGCCTATGGGGGCTAATTGTCCCGCGGCTAGTTGTCTTCGGGGCTGATTGTCTCGGGGCTAATCGGCGGGGGCTAAGTGTCCACGGCTAAACGGCGGGGGCTAATTGTCCTGCTCCGCTAAAAAACACAGTGGGGTATTGAACTTGAAACAACTTATTCTTGCCTTGATGTTTCAAGCATGGAAAAGTTGAGATTATTTCTAGCGACCAAGGTAATCGTACTACTTCATCTTATGTGGCATTTACGGATTTTTAAATTTTAAAAAAATATTTTCTCAAAAACAAATAAACTTTAGAAGGTCTATCATAGCTCATTTGAATCAGTGTATCAAGCTATCAAATGATACCAAATTCAGAATAATTTTATAGAGGGAAAAAAATTTCTTCAATTTAAAAAATTAATTCACCCACAAAAAATTTCTATGTTCATGAACATGATTCTCGAATTCTAGTAATTAGATTTTTAAATAAATTGCTCATTCGATACAGCTTTTCGAGCTCTTTCGAATGATTTCAAATTCAGAATAATTTTATAGAGGGAAAAAAATTTCTTCAATTTAAAAAATTTATTCACCCACAAAAAATTTCTAGGTTCATGAACATGGTTCTCAAAAACTAGTCGATAGATTTTTAAATTTCATAGCTCATTCGATTCAGCTTATCGAGCATTTCGAATGATACCAAATTCAGCAAATTTCCAACAATGGAAATTTTTTTATCGAACTTTGAATTATTCCTTCAACCCCAAATTTTTAAAATTTTCATAAATTTTTTTCTCAAAAACTAGTCGATAGATTTTTAAATTTCATAGCTCATTCGATTCAGCTTATCGAGCTCTTTCGAATGATACCAAATTCAGCAAATGTCCAACGATGGAAATTTTTTTATCGAACTTTGAATTATTCCTTCTCCCTAAATTTTTAAAATTTTCAAAAAATTTTTTCTCAAAAACTAGTCGATAGATTTTTAAATTTCATAGCTCATTCGATTCAGCTTATCGAGCTCTTTCGAATGATACCAAATTTAGCAAATTTCCAACGATGGAAATTTTTTATCAAACTTTGAATTATTCCTTCCCCCTAAATTTTAAAAATTTTCAAAAATTTTTTCTCAAAAACTAGTCGATAGATTTTTAAATTTCAAAGCTCATTCGATTCAGCTTATCGAGCTCTTTTGAATGATACCAAATTCAGCAAATTTCCAACGATGGAAATTTTTTTATCGAACTTTGAATTATTCCTTCCCCCTAAATTTTTAAAATTTTCAAAAATTTTTTTCTCAAAAACTAGTCGATAGATTTTTAAATTTCAAAGCTCATTCGATTCATCTTATCGAGCTCTTTTGAATGATACCAAATTCAGCAAATTTCCAACGATGGAAATTTTTTTATCGAACTTTGAATTATTCCTTCCCCCTAAATTTTAAAAATTTTCAAAAATTTTTTTCTCAAAAACTAGTCGATAGATTTTTAAATTTCAAAGCTCATTTGATTCATCTTATCGAGCTCTTTCGAATGATACCAAATTTAGCAAATTTCCAACGATGGAAATTTTTTTATCAAACTTTGAATTATTCCTTCCCCCTAAATTTTAAAAATTTTCAAAAATTTTTTCTCAAAAACTAGTCGATAGATTTTTAAATTTCAAAGCTCATTCGATTCAGCTTATCGAGCTCTTTTGAATGATACCAAATTCAGCAAATTTCCAACGATGGAAATTTTTTTATCGAACTTTGAATTATTCCTTCCCCCTAAATTTTTAAAATTTTCAAAAATTTTTTTCTCAAAAACTAGTCGATAGATTTTTAAATTTCAAAGCTCATTCGATTCAGCTTATCGAGCTCTTTTGAATGATACCAAATTCAGCAAATTTCCAACGATGGAAATTTTTTTATCGAACTTTGAATTATTCCTTCCCCCTAAATTTTTAAAATTTTCAAAAATTTTTTTCTCAAAAACTAGTCGATAGATTTTTAAATTTCAAAGCTCATTCGATTTATCTTATCGAGCTCTTTTGAATGATACCAAATTCAGCAAATTTCCAACGATGGAAATTTTTTTATCAAACTTTGAATTATTCCTTCCCCCTAAATTTTTAAAATTTTCAAAATTTTCAAAAATTTTTTCTCAAAAACTAGTCGATATATTTTTAAATTTCATAGCTCATTCGATTCAGCTTATCGAGCTCTTTCGAAAGATACCAAATTCAGCAAATTTCCAACGATGGAAATTTTTTATCGAACTTTGAATTATTCCTTCCCCCTAAATTTTAAAAATTTTCAAAAATTTTTTTCTCAAAAACTAGTCGATAGATTTTTAAATTTCAAAGCTCATTCGATTCAGCTTATCGAGCTCTTTTGAATGATACCAAATTCAGCAAATTTCCAACGATGGAAATTTTTTTATCGAACTTTGAATTATTCCTTCCCCCTAAATTTTAAAAATTTTCAAAAATTTTTTCTCAAAAACTAGTCGATAGATTTTTAAATTTCATAGCTCATTCGATTCAGCTTATCGAGCTCTTTCGAATGATACCAAATTTAGCAAATTTCCAACGATGGAAATTTTTTTATCGAACTTTGAATTATTCCTTCCCCCTAAATTTTAAAAATTTTCAAAAATTTTTTCTCAAAAACTAGTTGATAGATTTTTAAATTTCAAAGCTCATTCGATTCAGCTTATCGAGCTCTTTTGAATGATACCAAATTCAGCAAATTTCCAACGATGGAAATTTTTTTATCAAACTTTGAATTATTCCTTCCCCCTAAATTTTTAAAATTTTCAAAAATTTCAAAAATTTTTTCTCAAAAACTAGTCAATATATTTTTAAATTTCATAGCTCATTCGATTCAGCTTATCGAGCTCTTTTGAATGATACCAAATTCAGCAAATTTCCAACGATGGAAATTTTTTTATCGAACTTTGAATTATTCCTTCCCCCTAAATTTTAAAAATTTTCAAAAATTTTTTCTCAAAAACTAGTCGATAGATTTTTAAATTTCAAAGCTCATTCGATTCAGCTTATCGAGCTCTTTTGAATGATACCAAATTCAGCAAATTTCCAACGATGGAAATTTTTTTATCGAACTTTGAATTATTCCTTCCCCCTAAATTTTTAAAATTTTCAAAAATTTTTTTCTCAAAAACTAGTCGATAGATTTTTAAATTTCAAAGCTCATTCGATTCATCTTATCGAGCTCTTTTGAATGATACCAAATTTAGCAAATTTCCAACGATGGAAATTTTTATCAAACTTTGAATTATTCCTTCCCCCTAAATTTTAAAAATTTTCAAAAATTTTTTCTCAAAAACTAGTTGATAGATTTTTAAATTTCAAAGCTCATTCGATTCAGCTTATCGAGCTCTTTTGAATGATACCAAATTCAGCAAATTTCCAACGATGGAAATTTTTTTATCAAACTTTGAATTATTCCTTCCCCCTAAATTTTTAAAATTTTCAAAAATTTCAAAAATTTTTTCTCAAAAACTAGTCAATATATTTTTAAATTTCATAGCTCATTCGATTCAGCTTATCGAGCTCTTTTGAATGATACCAAATTCAGCAAATTTCCAACGATGGAAATTTTTTTATCAAACTTTGAATTATTCCTTCCCCCTAAATTTTTAAAATTTTCAAAATTTTCAAAAATTTTTTCTCAAAAACTAGTCGATATATTTTTAAATTTCATAGCTCATTCGATTCAGCTTATCGAGCTCTTTCGAAAGATACCAAATTCAGCAAATTTCCAACGATGGAAATTTTTTATCGAACTTTGAATTATTCCTTCCCCCTAAATTTTAAAAATTTTCAAAAATTTTTTTCTCAAAAACTAGTCGATAGATTTTTAAATTTCAAAGCTCATTCGATTCAGCTTATCGAGCTCTTTTGAATGATACCAAATTCAGCAAATTTCCAACGATGGAAATTTTTTTATCGAACTTTGAATTATTCCTTCCCCCTAAATTTTAAAATTTTCAAAAATTTTTTTCTCAAAAACTAGTCGATAGATTTTTAAATTTCAAAGCTCATTCGATTCATCTTATCGAGCTCTTTCGAATGATACCCAATTTAGCAAATTTCCAACGATGGAAATTTTTTTATCAAACTTTGATTCCTTCCCCATAAATTTTTAAAATTTTCAAAAATTTTTTTCTCAAAAACTAGTCGATAGATTTTTAAATTTCAAAGCTCATTCGATTCAGCTTATCGAGCTCTTTTGAATGATACCAAATTCAGCAAATTTCCAACGATGGAAATTTTTTTATCAAACTTTGAATTATTCCTTCCCCATAAATTTTTAAAATTTTCAAAAATTTTTTTCTCAAAAACTAGTCGATATATTTTTAAATTTCATAGCTCATTCGATTCCGCTTATAGAGCTCTTTTGAATGATACCAAATTCAGCAAATTTCCAACGATGGAAATTTTTTTATCGAACTTTGAATTATTCCTTCCCCCTAAATTTTAAAATTTTCAAAAATTTTTTTCTCAAAAACTAGTCGATAGATTTTTAAATTTCAAAGCTCATTCGATTCAGCTTATCGAGCTCTTTCGAATGATACCAAATTCAGCAAATTTCCAACGATGGAAATTTTTTTATCGAACTTTGAATTATTCCTTCCCCCTAAATTTTAAAAATTTTCAAAAATTTTTTCTCAAAAACTAGTTGATAGATTTTTAAATTTCAAAGCTCATTCGATTCAGCTTATCGAGCTCTTTTGAATGATACCAAATTCAGCAAATTTCCAACGATGGAAATTTTTTTATCGAACTTTGAATTATTCCTTCCCCCTAAATTTTTAAAATTTTCAAAATTTTCAAAAATTTTTTTCTCAAAAACTAGTCGATAGATTTTTAAATTTCATAGCTCATTCGATTCAGCTTATCGAGCTCTTTTGAATGATACCAAATTCAGCAAATTTCCAACGATGGAAATTTTTTATCGAACTTTGAATTATTCCTTCCCCCTAAATTTTTAAAATCTTCAAAAATTTTTTTCTAAAAATCTAGTCGATAGATTTTTAAATTTCATAGCTCATTCGATTCAGCTTATCTAGCTCTTTCGAAAGATACCAAATTCAGCAAATTTCCAACGATGGAAATTTTTTTATCGAACTTTGAATTATTCCTTCACCCTAAGTTTTTAAAATCTTCAAAAATTTTTTTCTAAAAATCTAGTCGATAGATTTTTAAATTTCATAGCTCATTCGATTCAGCTTATCTAGCTCTTTCGAAAGATACCAAATTCAGCAAATTTCCAACGATGGAAATTTTTTTATCGAACTTTGAATTATACCTTCCCCCTAAATTTTTAAAATTTTCAAAATTTTCAAAAATTTTTTCTCAAAAACTAGTCGATAGATTTTTAAATTTCAAAGCTCATTCGATTCATCTTATCGAGCTCTTTCGAATGATACCCAATTTAGCAAATTTCCAACGATGGAAATTTTTTTATCAAACTTTGAATTATTCCTTCCCCCTAAATTTTTAAAATTTTCAAAAATTTTTTTCTCAAAAACTAGTCGTTAGATTTTTAAATTTCAAAGCTCATTCGATTCATCTTATCGAGCTCTTTCGAATGATACCCAATTTAGCAAATTTCCAACGATGGAAATTTTTTTATCAAACTTTGAATTATTCCTTCCCCCTAAATTTTAAAAATTTTCAAAAATTTTTTTCTCAAAAACTAGTCGATAGATTTTTAAATTTCATAGCTCATTCGATTCAGCTTATCGAGCTCTTTTGAATGATACCAAATTCAGCAAATTTCCAACGATGGAAATTTTTTATCGAACTTTGAATTATTCCTTCCCCCTAAATTTTAAAAATTTTCAAAAATTTTTTTCTCAAAAACTAGTCGATAGATTTTTAAATTTCAAAGCTCATTCGATTCAGCTTATCGAGCTCTTTTGAATGATACCAAATTCAGCAAATTTCCAACGATGGAAATTTTTTATCGAACTTTGAATTATTCCTTCCCCCTAAATTTTAAAATTTTCAAAAATTTTTTTCTCAAAAACTAGTCGATAGATTTTTAAATTTCAAAGCTCATTCGATTCATCTTATCGAGCTCTTTCGAATGATACCAAATTTAGCAAATTTCCAACGATGGAAATTTTTTTATCGAACTTTGAATTATTCCTTCCCCCTAAATTTTTAAAATTTTCAAAATTTTCAAAAATTTTTTTCTCAAAAACTAGTCGATATATTTTTAAATTTCATAGCTCATTCGATTCAGCTTATCGAGCTCTTTCGAAAGATACCAAAAAAAAAAATTATTTATTTATTTTTTTTTAAAAAAAATTGGGCTAAAATTTTAATATTTTGGCCCATAACTTTTTTCATTTTTATTTTTTTTTAATAATTTTTTTTTCAGAATACACGACTTGACAAGTCGTGATTTTTAAAAAAAAAAATCAAGAATAAACTTGATAAAAAAAATTATTTATTTATTTTTTTTTTTAAAAAAATTGGGCTAAAATTTTAATATTTTGGCCCATAACTTTTTTCATTTTTATTTTTTTTTAATAATTTTTTTTTCAGAATACACGACTTGACAAGTCGTGATTTTTAAAAAAAAAAATCAAGAATAAACTTGATAAAAAAAATTATTTATTTATTTTTTTTTTTAAAAAAATTGGGCTAAAATTTTAATATTTTGGCCCATAACTTTTTTCATTTTTATTTTTTTTTAATAATTTTTTTTTCAGAATACACGACTTGTCAAGTCGTGATTTTTTAAAAAAAAAAATCAAGAATAAACTTGATAAAAAAAAATTATTTATTTATTTTTTTTTTTAAAAAAATTGGGCTAAAATTTTAATATTTTGGCCCATAACTTTTTTCATTTTTATTTTTTTTTAATAATTTTTTTTTCAGAATACACGACTTGACAAGTCGTGATTTTTAAAAAAAAAAATCAAGAATAAACTTGATAAAAAAAATTATTTATTTATTTTTTTTTTTAAAAAAATTGGGCTAAAATTTTAATATTTTGGCCCATAACTTTTTTCATTTTTATTTTTTTTTAATAATTTTTTTTTCAGAATACACGACTTGACAAGTCGTGATTTTTAAAAAAAAAAATCAAGAATAAACTTGATAAAAAAAATTATTTATTTATTTTTTTTTTTAAAAAAATTGGGCTAAAATTTTAATATTTTGGCCCATAACTTTTTTCATTTTTATTTTTTTTTAATAATTTTTTTTTCAGAATACACGACTTGACAAGTCGTGATTTTTAAAAAAAAAAATCAAGAATAAACTTGATAAAAAAAATTATTTATTTATTTTTTTTTTTAAAAAAATTGGGCTAAAATTTTAATATTTTGGCCCATAACTTTTTTCATTTTTATTTTTTTTTAATAATTTTTTTTTCAGAATACACGACTTGACAAGTCGTGATTTTTAAAAAAAAAAAATCAAGAATAAACTTGATAAAAAAAATTATTTATTTATTTTTTTTTTTAAAAAAATTGGGCTAAAATTTTAATATTTTGGCCCATAACTTTTTTCATTTTTATTTTTTTTTAATAATTTTTTTTTCAGAATACACGACTTGACAAGTCGTGATTTTTAAAAAAAAAAATCAAGAATAAACTTGATAAAAAAAATTATTTATTTATTTTTTTTTTTAAAAAAATTGGGCTAAAATTTTAATATTTTGGCCCATAACTTTTTTCATTTTTATTTTTTTTTAATAATTTTTTTTTCAGAATACACGACTTGACAAGTCGTGATTTTTAAAAAAAAAAATCAAGAATAAACTTGATAAAAAAAATTATTTATTTATTTTTTTTTTTAAAAAAATTGGGCTAAAATTTTAATATTTTGGCCCATAACTTTTTTCATTTTTATTTTTTTTTAATAATTTTTTTTTCAGAATACACGACTTGACAAGTCGTGATTTTTAAAAAAAAAAATCAAGAATAAACTTGATAAAAAAAATTATTTATTTATTTTTTTTTTTAAAAAAATTGGGCTAAAATTTTAATATTTTGGCCCATAACTTTTTTCATTTTTATTTTTTTTTAATAATTTTTTTTTCAGAATACACGACTTGACAAGTCGTGATTTTTAAAAAAAAAAAATCAAGAATAAACTTGATAAAAAAAATTATTTATTTATTTTTTTTTTTAAAAAAATTGGGCTAAAATTTTAATATTTTGGCCCATAACTTTTTTCATTTTTATTTTTTTTTAATAATTTTTTTTTCAGAATACACGACTTGACAAGTCGTGATTTTTAAAAAAAAAAATCAAGAATAAACTTGATAAAAAAAATTATTTATTTATTTTTTTTTTTAAAAAAATTGGGCTAAAATTTTAATATTTTGGCCCATAACTTTTTTCATTTTTATTTTTTTTTAATAATTTTTTTTTCAGAATACACGACTTGACAAGTCGTGATTTTTAAAAAAAAAAATCAAGAATAAACTTGATAAAAAAAATTATTTATTTATTTTTTTTTTTAAAAAAATTGGGCTAAAATTTTAATATTTTGGCCCATAACTTTTTTCATTTTTATTTTTTTTTAATAATTTTTTTTTCAGAATACACGACTTGACAAGTCGTGATTTTTAAAAAAAAAAATCAAGAATAAACTTGATAAAAAAAAATTATTTATTTATTTTTTTTTTTAAAAAAATTGGGCTAAAATTTTAATATTTTGGCCCATAACTTTTTTCATTTTTATTTTTTTTTAATAATTTTTTTTTCAGAATACACGACTTGACAAGTCGTGATTTTTAAAAAAAAAAATCAAGAATAAACTTGATAAAAAAAATTATTTATTTATTTTTTTTTTTAAAAAAATTGGGCTAAAATTTTAATATTTTGGCCCATAACTTTTTTCATTTTTATTTTTTTTTAATAATTTTTTTTTCAGAATACACGACTTGACAAGTCGTGATTTTTAAAAAAAAAAATCAAGAATAAACTTGATAAAAAAAAATTATTTATTTATTTTTTTTTTTAAAAAAATTGGGCTAAAATTTTAATATTTTGGCCCATAACTTTTTTCATTTTTATTTTTTTTTAATAATTTTTTTTTCAGAATACACGACTTGACAAGTCGTGATTTTTAAAAAAAAAAATCAAGAATAAACTTGATAAAAAAAAATTATTTATTTATTTTTTTTTTTAAAAAAATTGGGCTAAAATTTTAATATTTTGGCCCATAACTTTTTTCATTTTTATTTTTTTTTAATAATTTTTTTTTCAGAATACACGACTTGACAAGTCGTGATTTTTAAAAAAAAAAATCAAGAATAAACTTGATAAAAAAAAATTATTTATTTATTTTTTTTTTTAAAAAAATTGGGCTAAAATTTTAATATTTTGGCCCATAACTTTTTTCATTTTTATTTTTTTTTAATAATTTTTTTTTCAGAATACACGACTTGACAAGTCGTGATTTTTAAAAAAAAAAATCAAGAATAAACTTGATAAAAAAAAATTATTTATTTATTTTTTTTTTTAAAAAAATTGGGCTAAAATTTTAATATTTTGGCCCATAACTTTTTTCATTTTTATTTTTTTTTAATAATTTTTTTTTCAGAATACACGACTTGACAAGTCGTGATTTTTAAAAAAAAAAATCAAGAATAAACTTGATAAAAAAAAATTATTTATTTATTTTTTTTTTTAAAAAAATTGGGCTAAAATTTTAATATTTTGGCCCATAACTTTTTTCATTTTTATTTTTTTTTAATAATTTTTTTTTCAGAATACACGACTTGACAAGTCGTGATTTTTAAAAAAAAAAATCAAGAATAAACTTGATAAAAAAAAATTATTTATTTATTTTTTTTTTTAAAAAAATTGGGCTAAAATTTTAATATTTTGGCCCATAACTTTTTTCATTTTTATTTTTTTTTAATAATTTTTTTTTCAGAATACACGACTTGACAAGTCGTGATTTTTAAAAAAAAAAATCAAGAATAAACTTGATAAAAAAAAATTATTTATTTATTTTTTTTTTTAAAAAAATTGGGCTAAAATTTTAATATTTTGGCCCATAACTTTTTTCATTTTTATTTTTTTTTAATAATTTTTTTTTCAGAATACACGACTTGACAAGTCGTGATTTTTAAAAAAAAAAATCAAGAATAAACTTGATAAAAAAAAATTATTTATTTATTTTTTTTTTTAAAAAAATTGGGCTAAAATTTTAATATTTTGGCCCATAACTTTTTTCATTTTTATTTTTTTTTAATAATTTTTTTTTCAGAATACACGACTTGACAAGTCGTGATTTTTAAAAAAAAAAATCAAGAATAAACTTGATAAAAAAAAATTATTTATTTATTTTTTTTTTTAAAAAAATTGGGCTAAAATTTTAATATTTTGGCCCATAACTTTTTTCATTTTTATTTTTTTTTAATAATTTTTTTTTCAGAATACACGACTTGACAAGTCGTGATTTTTTAAAAAAAAAAATCAAGAATAAACTTGATAAAAAAAAATTATTTATTTATTTTTTTTTTTAAAAAAATTGGGCTAAAATTTTAATATTTTGGCCCATAACTTTTTTCATTTTTATTTTTTTTTAATAATTTTTTTTTCAGAATACACGACTTGACAAGTCGTGATTTTTAAAAAAAAAAAATCAAGAATAAACTTGATAAAAAAAAATTATTTATTTATTTTTTTTTTAAAAAAATTGGGCTAAAATTTTAATATTTTGGCCCATAACTTTTTTCATTTTTATTTTTTTTTAATAATTTTTTTTTCAGAATACACGACTTGACAAGTCGTGATTTTTAAAAAAAAAAATCAAGAATAAACTTGATAAAAAAAAATTATTTATTTATTTTTTTTTTTAAAAAAATTGGGCTAAAATTTTAATATTTTGGCCCATAACTTTTTTCATTTTTATTTTTTTTTAATAATTTTTTTTTCAGAATACACGACTTGACAAGTCGTGATTTTTAAAAAAAAAAATCAAGAATAAACTTGATAAAAAAAAATTATTTATTTATTTTTTTTTTAAAAAAATTGGGCTAAAATTTTAATATTTTGGCCCATAACTTTTTTCATTTTTATTTTTTTTTAATAATTTTTTTTTCAGAATACACGACTTGACAAGTCGTGATTTTTAAAAAAAAAAAATCAAGAATAAACTTGATAAAAAAAAATTATTTATTTATTTTTTTTTTAAAAAAATTGGGCTAAAATTTTAATATTTTGGCCCATAACTTTTTTCATTTTTATTTTTTTTTAATAATTTTTTTTTCAGAATACACGACTTGACAAGTCGTGATTTTTTAAAAAAAAAAATCAAGAATAAACTTGATAAAAAAAAATTATTTATTTATTTTTTTTTTAAAAAAATTGGGCTAAAATTTTAATATTTTGGCCCATAACTTTTTTCATTTTTATTTTTTTTTAATAATTTTTTTTTCAGAATACACGACTTGACAAGTCGTGATTTTTTAAAAAAAAAAAATCAAGAATAAACTTGATAAAAAAAAATTATTTATTTATTTTTTTTTTAAAAAAATTGGGCTAAAATTTTAATATTTTGGCCCATAACTTTTTTCATTTTTATTTTTTTTTAATAATTTTTTTTTCAGAATACACGACTTGACAAGTCGTGATTTTTTAAAAAAAAAAATCAAGAATAAACTTGATAAAAAAAATTATTTATTTATTTTTTTTTTAAAAAAATTGGGCTAAAATTTTAATATTTTGGCCCATAACTTTTTTCATTTTTATTTTTTTTTAATAATTTTTTTTTCAGAATACACGACTTGACAAGTCGTGATTTTTTAAAAAAAAAAATCAAGAATAAACTTGATAAAAAAAAATTATTTATTTATTTTTTTTTTAAAAAAATTGGGCTAAAATTTTAATATTTTGGCCCATAACTTTTTTCATTTTTATTTTTTTTTAATAATTTTTTTTTCAGAATACACGACTTGACAAGTCGTGATTTTTTAAAAAAAAAAATCAAGAATAAACTTGATAAAAAAAAATTATTTATTTATTTTTTTTTTAAAAAAATTGGGCTAAAATTTTAATATTTTGGCCCATAACTTTTTTCATTTTTATTTTTTTTTAATAATTTTTTTTTCAGAATACACGACTTGACAAGTCGTGATTTTTTAAAAAAAAAAAATCAAGAATAAACTTGATAAAAAAAAATTATTTATTTATTTTTTTTTTAAAAAAATTGGGCTAAAATTTTAATATTTTGGCCCATAACTTTTTTCATTTTTATTTTTTTTTAATAATTTTTTTTTCAGAATACACGACTTGACAAGTCGTGATTTTTTAAAAAAAAAAATCAAGAATAAACTTGATAAAAAAAAATTATTTATTTATTTTTTTTTTAAAAAAATTGGGCTAAAATTTTAATATTTTGGCCCATAACTTTTTTCATTTTTATTTTTTTTTAATAATTTTTTTTTCAGAATACACGACTTGACAAGTCGTGATTTTTTAAAAAAAAAAAATCAAGAATAAACTTGATAAAAAAAAATTATTTATTTATTTTTTTTTTAAAAAAATTGGGCTAAAATTTTAATATTTTGGCCCATAACTTTTTTCATTTTTATTTTTTTTTAATAATTTTTTTTTCAGAATACACGACTTGACAAGTCGTGATTTTTTAAAAAAAAAAAATCAAGAATAAACTTGATAAAAAAAAATTATTTATTTATTTTTTTTTTAAAAAAAATTGGGCTAAAATTTTAATATTTTGGCCCATAACTTTTTTCATTTTTATTTTTTTTTAATAATTTTTTTTTCAGAATACACGACTTGACAAGTCGTGATTTTTTAAAAAAAAAAAATCAAGAATAAACTTGATAAAAAAAAATTATTTATTTATTTTTTTTTTAAAAAAATTGGGCTAAAATTTTAATATTTTGGCCCATAACTTTTTTCATTTTTATTTTTTTTTAATAATTTTTTTTTCAGAATACACGACTTGACAAGTCGTGATTTTTTAAAAAAAAAAAATCAAGAATAAACTTGATAAAAAAAAATTATTTATTTATTTTTTTTTTAAAAAAAATTGGGCTAAAATTTTAATATTTTGGCCCATAACTTTTTTCATTTTTATTTTTTTTTAATAATTTTTTTTTCAGAATACACGACTTGACAAGTCGTGATTTTTTAAAAAAAAAAAATCAAGAATAAACTTGATAAAAAAAAATTATTTATTTATTTTTTTTTTAAAAAAAATTGGGCTAAAATTTTAATATTTTGGCCCATAACTTTTTTCATTTTTATTTTTTTTTAATAATTTTTTTTTCAGAATACACGACTTGACAAGTCGTGATTTTTTAAAAAAAAAAATCAAGAATAAACTTGATAAAAAAAAATTATTTATTTATTTTTTTTTTAAAAAAAATTGGGCTAAAATTTTAATATTTTGGCCCATAACTTTTTTCATTTTTATTTTTTTTTAATAATTTTTTTTTCAGAATACACGACTTGACAAGTCGTGATTTTTTAAAAAAAAAAAATTCAAGAATTAACTTGAAAAAAAAAAATTATTATTTATTTTTTTTTAAAAAAAAGAGGGCCAAATTTTTAATATTTTGGCCCATAACTTTTTTCAATTTTATTTTTTTTTAATAATTTTTTTGAGATCGGACTTTCAAGTCCGTTCTATTTTTTTAATTAAAAAAAATTCAAGAATTAACTTGAAAAAAAAAAATTATTTATTTATTTTTTTTTAAAAAAAAGAGGGCCAAATTTTTAATATTTTGGCCCATAACTTTTTTCAATTTTATTTTTTTTTAATAATTTTTTTGAGATCGGACTTTCAAGTCCGTTCTATTTTTTTAATTAAAAAAAATTCAAGAATTAACTTGAAAAAAAAAAATTATTATTTATTTTTTTTTAAAAAAAAGAGGGCCAAATTTTTAATATTTTGGCCCATAACTTTTTTCAATTTTATTTTTTTTTAATAATTTTTTTGAGATCGGACTTTCAAGTCCGTTCTATTTTTTTAATTAAAAAAAAATTCAAGAATTAACTTGAAAAAAAAAATTATTTATTTATTTTTTTTTAAAAAAAAGAGGGCCAAATTTTTAATATTTTGGCCCATAACTTTTTTCAATTTTATTTTTTTTTAATAATTTTTTTGAGATCGGACTTTCAAGTCCGTTCTATTTTTTTAATAAAAAAAATTCAAGAATTAACTTGAAAAAAAAATTATTTATTTATTTTTTTTTTAAAAAAAAGAGGGCCAAATTTTTAATATTTTGGCCCATATCTTTTTTCAATTTTATTTTTTTTTAATAATTTTTTTGAGATCGGACTTTCAAGTCCGTTCTATTTTTTTAATAAAAAAAATTCAAGAATTAACTTGAAAAAAAAAATTATTTATTTATTTTTTTTTTAAAAAAAGAGGGCCAAATTTTTAATATTTTGGCCCATATCTTTTTTCAATTTTATTTTTTTTTTT